>CM060596.1:42817653-43417653 GCA_030578255.1 Tiaroga cobitis
ATGGTCCACTTTAGATATTCTACTAACTATTACGTAACTTTGCAAATACATGTGAACTACCAGTCACATGTAGTTGCAACTACATGTGCAACTACATGTGAATGGCTAAACAATCAGAGACGGCTAAACATTATGTTTTGGTTATTTAAATAAGATAATAATTTGGTGTTTTTACCAACAAAAAGTATATATTTTTTAACTTCAATGAGTTGAATATCAGTTAAACAGATTATATAAAAAAAGGGCCAACTTTACTTCAAAAGCACCTACTTTCATGCTATGTTAATTGTAAAAGTTTATTGCAATCTTTACTCCTACTCAGCATTATGAACAAGCTTCACAATTGTTCCTGCTTAACTGGAGTAGTTTCATTCACTAGGGCAGTGTAGTTCTGTTGAGTGCTGACAGTGCCGTTGCACACTGAATCCGTTAAAAGATGCTCTCAATACTGATTTGATAAGAACGGTTTAGGTTAAGTCTAACCTGCCTTGCCTCATTTCAGAGATTTTCACGTTGATCTGCTTTGAGATGGAGCGACATGCGATGTAGAATGCAAATCGCAGAGATTGCGAAAAGGCAAACAAACAAACGGGCACACAAAAAGAGCAACAGTGAAAACTTGAGAAGGAAAACAGCAATGAAACTTCAATTACGGTACACCCCCACCCTTCTCTCCTACTGTTTTCCAGCAGTACAGCGACATAAGACATTGCTGTTCGTGCAACATGACTGTCACACGCCCAAGAGACCTATTAAGATGCATGTGAAGAAAAACACCAGATTTCAAGGGAATCCCACAGGGGTGAATCTACAATGTTAAGATCATTTATTGGATGGCGCCCATGGACAAACAGAAGTTTGTTGAGTTTTGAGTGTGATGTCATATCTCACACATGCTGCTTCCATTTGAATTTTCCCATAAAGGCTAAACTATTATGTCAGATTACTGTGGTTAATGAAAGTGCTTGATATTTTATGTTCAATTTCTCATTAGTATTATGCATTTATCTATTTGTAACTCCAGAAACAGTCGGAAAGCTGCACATTACTCCAAGTCGCACAGCAGGAGGGATCGTTAATGTCGTTAATGTCAGCTATAGGGGGAGAAACTTTCTGCATCCTAGTTATAATGGTAAATTTTGTACTGTTGTAAAAGTTCTTGCTGTTAAAAGTGCGTGATGTAGGTCAGTGGAACGGAAAAAGCGCAAGGTCTACAGACGCCAATTAACCAATAGAATAACGTGGTTACACTTTATTTTGTCGGTTAGAGTGTAATTACATTTAAAAACTAAGGAATAATAAACTGCATGTACTTATGGGTTAGGATGAGAGTTTGGTTTAGGTTAGTTGCATGTAATTAATAATAATTAGTTAGTTATTACTACAGTGACTACATTCAACATGTGTAAGGACACTGTAAAATGAAATGTTACTAAAACTACGGTGGCCCAGTAGTGCACAACACAATGAAATTACACAACACAATGGTTTTTTTTTTTTATTATCTTTCAAAGGTTGTAGTTCATAACCACATGACTTACTACAGGTGAAATTGTGCCACTAGCTCCCTGTATGCACAGTACACAATTCTTTATATATTAAAAAAAAAAAAAACATTAGGCCTACTGTAATTCACCTAAAGTTTTTCAAAAAAAGTTCCAAAGCTTGTGGTAGGTTCCTAGTGACCGGAATGACTTACAGGTCAAATTGTGCCAATACCTTCATGTAATTCTGCAATTCACCAAATGGTTTTTATTTTTATTTATCAAATTATATTATAATAAATGATACGTTTTAACCACTTGGTGGAATTGCCAGACGTTCCCTTAGGGACCATGAGCTTTGAAAGCAGGTCAAAGTATAAATACGCAGATAATTCATGTAGGTAATTTTTAAGTAATATTTTATGTCGATATACAATGGTTACATACGGTTAAAACTATTTGTGGTATTGATGTCTTAAGACTGTCGACTCTATAGAACAACGGCAAGGAAAACGAAATTTATCGTGCTCAGAGAGCCCTCTAGTGGTCGGGAGAGTTACCATTGTGTTGCGGCTTTATTTCGTTGTGTTGTGGCTTATTTCCATTGTGTTGTGGATAAATTTAGTTGTGTTGTGGCTTAATTTTATTGTGTTGTGCACTACTGGACCACCGTAAAAAACACATTCTGTGTGAACAGACCCTTATATAGTCGCTTTACTAAAGTGCATGGATGTATTTGTTTTGATTTGTTCATATCGCTTGCATTTAGTCCCAACTACACCAAGCTACTCACAACAATTTAAATGAGAAACAAACCCAATAATTTTGTTTGTTATATTCACTTGCTTAAAGAACAGTTAATTAATTTGGCCAAACTGGCACACCTCAAGGGTTTAGGTTAGGCCCAATAAACTTGTGAGATGTGCTGATACGTTTGTCTTGAACTTTCTTCTGAAGTTTTCACAACAAAATTACTAATTTCAGTTGTTTCAATTCTCACCACCCACTGATCTTTAACAGCATCATGGCCTGCGTGAGCTTAAAGGAGCTGTTTACTGAACAAAATTACATTTCAAATGGCTTCTTTAACTTCTGAGAAGGGAAATGATTGGTCTGTGCCACAAATGTTTCTAGGAAGATCAGTTTCGTTCAGGCTTGATTTATCACTAAACACTTCAACTCTCCTGTTCAATTGCAGACGTTTTGAAACGCTCAAGTGAACAACATTACTTTTTGGAAAAACATAGAAGAGAAAAGGAATCTTTATACAATCGATAGATCACACACTTACTTTGGCGTTCTTGAGGTAGAGATTCACCTTGTGTAAGCGGTTTTATTTATGCTTTAAGCGGAATACCTAAAATACCCTTAACCATGGTAAAATCACTGAAACCACGGCCATTCTTGCATTATTGGTTTTAGAAGATGGTGGCAACAGAAATATGATAAAACCCAAAATGGCTCATGAATTGAATACAGTGTGATCTGAAAAATATGGTTGCTTATTATGTTAACACTGTCAGCTTACAACCCTGTCTGATTTTCTGTCAATGCCAAAGAGTAGACACTAGTTCATTGTTTCAGCTTTAAAAACCTCCAGATTTAAACTTAAGTAATTATTGCATTTCATATGTGCACTGTAAAAAAAAAAAAAGTACAATCTACTTGGATGTTTAAGTGATTTCAACTTAAATTGTATTAAACTGACTTAAAAATGAGCTGAATCTTGTATAACATTTTATGGAAAAATGTATTGTCATTAAATTAAATTTTCATCCCATGTTAAAAAAGCCGGCAGACTTTAATGATAAGATCTGTTTCAAGGGTCCAGAATAAAATATTCATGGAGTAGTGGACATGATAGTGTAGATAAAAATGGCTGTAAATTAAACAGCCCCAAACCAAACCACACAATGAATTCCTTTTGAAGCTCTTGTGCTGTTAAATGTAATCTTGGAACTTTTATTGTACTTAGTATATGAAAAATGAGCCAACATTGAACTCAACTCCTTAGGTGAAATCACAAAGCCCAAAGGTGACAACTGGGAGTCAAGTAAAGAAGAGGAAGTTATGGAATTTTGGGTTGAAATGTGAAAGAGCAGAAGCCCTGCATCTTTACCTTTGATGGCACCTAATTAAAAGTGTGGAACAACTGGAGGTTGTTCTTTATAAAACTTTATAAAACTGATTAGATGCTGTGCAGAGGACAAAAATCAATGCAGTGATATAGTCTGTGCCATAATCATACTATATATTCTCTCTGTGGGCTAAAAGGACAAATGTACTTTACAAAGATAGGGTACAAAACTATGGAGCTAGAAATGTGTCTTTATTACATGCGAGAAAATAAATGATCTGAGAGAGAAAAAAAAGTTTGAGAGAAAAAGTTATCACACTGATAGCAAAAAAGCATTTCATGAGAGAAAAAAGAATATTTGATAGAAAAAGTTTTCATACCAATAGCAAAAAATAATATTTGAGACTAAAAATAGTTTTGAGAGAAAGTATTTTCTCATAGAACATAAAAAAAATATTAATTTGAATTTTTTTTAATTATTTCTGAGAAAATAAATCTCTCTCAAAATACTTTGGAAAAAATCTCAAATATATATTTCTCTAAAAAAAAAGTGTTTCTCTCAAAACGCTTTTCTTTGCTCTCGATGCAATTTTTTGCTCTCGTGTCAGGATTTTGCTTTAGCTGTGAAAATTGTGTCATGGGCGGGGCCATGTTCTTTTTTTCCTATTGGAACGTTCCTATTGGCCGGTCGGTTTGAGCATCGTCTTGTCTTGGGAGTGGAACTGAATCATTACACCATTGTTCGCGTTCGGTTCACCTAGATAGATGCTGCCTCTGCCTTAGTTGAGCACGGACACGCCAATGTTTGGGTAAAAAGATGACACACACACAACTCGATGGGTAGCTGGCTGAGCAAGTTCAGCATCACTGAAGATTAAACATGAAAAAATAGCACTCATGCAAGTTTACCTAGCATGATGGCTAATTAATAATTAGCTTTACAGCGATTAGCAAGCTAATAATATAATACACATTCATTCATGAATATGAGTGCTATTTTTAATGTTTAATCTTCAGTGATGCTGAACTTGCTCAGCCAGCTACCCATCGAGTTGTGTGTGTCATCATCTTTCCCAAACATTGGAGTGTCCATTTTCAAAATTTGACATTGAAATATTTCAAAACTAAACTACAAGTGTGAACACAGCCTCAGTTGTTTCAAACTTAACAAAAGTAAAGTAATTTAAAGATGGTTTTCGTCAACAGTGAAATCAAAACCAGAAGCATGTTGTGAAGAGCATCACAAAATTGACTAGTTGAACATTGATAGATGGGAGGCAGGACATTCCGTGTATCATTCGTTCAGTCGTATTTTGATTTAATATTGAAAGTAGAAAAATGAGAAAACAGTTCCTTTTTCGTATTTTTATTTTTTCCACGAAACGAAAAACAAGAATTCAGCTTCATTTTTCGTTTTTCGTTCTGAGGTAGAAAAAATTATTAAACAGCTTGAATATTCGATTTCTACACGTGGGCGGGAATGAAACGCCCCTTTCCTCTGATTTGTCAGCCGAAGATCAAACTGTGTCGTCATCAGTTCTTCCTCGGTTCCGCACAGCAGAATAAGAGTCCTCCGCTGCTGCAGTTGTGCGGATTCTTATCTCGTTTATTGCAACTACATTTGATCTTTTTCTCATCAAACAACGAATGGCTCGACACAACCCGTACTGGGGAAGAGCCTAGACAGGGCTTTCTTCTGTGTAGACCAGCAGTTCTCAAGTGCAAGGGGGTCCGTGAAATAATTAGCTATTTTCCTATTTCCGGACTGTCATGTTTTTTTATCATGAAGCACGCTGTGATTTATTCCTAAGTGACTTAGGCCTACATAATGCATTTTACTTCAAACAATCTAAATGTTGACTTTCAAAAGTAGGTGTGCCAAGAAGGCTATTCGCTGTATTTTGGTTAATTTTTGGTGTGCGCCAGAAAGATGTTCAAGGAGACGGAGACGCGCTAAAGCAGCGCATCAAAGGCATGCCATGTTGTAGTCATCATTGAATGTACACGAATAAAAATTTACATTTTAATGTTTTCGAATGACAGAGTATTAAGTTATTTCCAGAGCTGAGGAACAAATCCAAGTGATGGCGCCGGCGTATCGCGCTTACACAACATATTATCAGTTCACGTCTGGTATTGCTAACTTGACATCGCAGCCTGTTCATTATTAAAATAAAACAGTCAACCAAACATATAAAAAGTTATTCTGCTTAATTTAATTAGTCTTATAAAGGCTGTGCTGGTCAGTCCTTGCTGTTATTCCAAACTCATTTCCCTTTAAGATGCGGATTTAGCCTTTGATTAGGACTAGACTGAAGTACGAAGCCTTCTTTACATTAAGTTAGCATCCAAATGTTACATTGCAAATATGGAAACGTTGGACCGAATAAGAGATGCGCAACGTTGCGCAGCGTACAGTTTCAGTTTCGATTCAAATAAATTAGTTTGGGCTTGGCATTTAAAATAGGCTAAATGTTGTTTGTAATAAAGGGCACAATAGCCTATTTTTTATAGGCTACTAGATTTTTATTATACGTGGCTGCTTAATTTCATTCTTGTTTTCTGAATACCATTCATTTAAGGATTTGACATAGAGGGAAGTAAAATAAATAGGCCTACGCATACCCTATAAGTTATTAATAGTGTTTATAATGTTCATTTTGTATTTTATTTACCGGTCTTTTACACTATTTCTGAAGAGTAGCTTTACTGTAACGGTGGCATAATACAGTCAAATAATCATTGTTCAAATGTCATTGTTCAAATAAAAGCGCCAGACAGGTGTAACACTGTCAATCTTTGGATGCCACCCGTAACATCCACGAAATCAAAAAAATAAATCACAAAGGGCATTTTTTTTCCCTTCGTAGGTGTTTTAATATCTCTGTTGTTCTCTGTAGCTACTCCGGTTGATAGTCAGTCTGAATGACAGTTCATGCGTGAACGTTATAGGCCTATGCATTATTTTTTCCTTTTTGTAGTGTTTAAAATATTTAATTTACAATTAATTATATTATTTTTTTAAACTTACTGGGCGAGGGAGACCGTGCTAACAGCTGCCATTTACCCTGCCATACCAAGGTGATGCAAAGCGTAGGTGAATTTACATCTACACAGAAGAAAGCCCTGTCTAGGCTCTTCCCCGGTACGGGTTGTGTCGAGCCATTCGTTAGTCTGGTTGTTTGATGAGAAAAAGATAAAATGTAGTTGAAATTCGCCTTTGGCTAAGCCCCGCCCCCCTTAGTTACTGTTGCTACGTCCGACAAACAAACTTCATCTGGGCTCTGGTATCAACATGGCTTATGCTGTGACAGCTCTTACTGCTGAAATTTGATCAAACTTTTATAAAGCAGCAAATAAAGTGTCCGATAGAAGTAGGCAAAAGGCGCTGCAATATACGTTCGAAGGCTATATTCACGACATACGGGTGAAACGCAAGGATCAACAAGGCATCCAAATAGAGGCAAAAGCATACCGGTCACAGTCAAAAAATGAACCACCGCATATCCTACTAATCGAGACGGAGGCTGGGACTAACAATATCAAGGAGCAACACTGTTCATGCAAAGCTGGGTAGGTCTCTATTCACTTCTATAATCGTAATTACAAAGCAAACGGACTACGCGAGTATAACGTTGTATTTATTAGCAGCGTGTGATAGACGACACTTGTCAGGATTTCGGTTTTGGGAAGGGAAAAAAACGGACACCCCCCTCCAACCTCTCTGGGAAACGCGTATCTGTGTTACAAATGCCCCAGGCACAACGTTTAACCATATTTTTGATAAAACTATGACGGTAATAGCCGGCCGAGAACCAAAAATATGAGACGCCTGTGTTAAAGTCAATGGAGCGCTATGAAAAAGCGTCGGACCTCTGTGGGAGCTCGTTCTTGGCTGCGCTGTGATTGGTCAATCTACGTGTGGCTTAGCCAAAGGCGATATTCGATAAGAATCCGCACAACTGCAGCAGCGGAGGACTCTTATTCTGCTGTGCGGAACCGAGGAAGAACTGATGACGACACAGTTTGATCTTCGGCTGACAAGTCAGAGGAAAGGGGCGTTTCATTCCCGCCCACGTGTAGAAATCGAATATTCAAGCTGTTTACTCATTTTTCTACCTCAGAACGAAAAACAAAAAAATCAAGCTGGATTCTTGTTTTTCGTTTCGTGGAAAAAATGAAAAAACGAAAAAGGAACTGTTTTGTCATGTTTTTACTTTCATTATTAAATCCAAAAATGACTGAACGAATGATACACGGATTCAGGACAGATGGGCGACTGGAGTAATTGGATGCTTTCAATTCAAAACAATCAATTTCGCAGTTCCACTTCACCTTTAGTCATTCTTACTGAGACTCTTCATTCGTTACATCGGATACATGCCTACATACTGTTTGTGTGTGTACCCAATTTGTTTGTTGGCTTCACAGCTTTTCGAGGCATAATGTGAAGTTACTGGATGTTAATGGGCTAGAATAAAAGCACATGAATTTTTTATTTATGTAGCCACTGTGAGCTGTGATGTTAATTTCAAGGTGCTCAGCTAAGAACTTGGGACATTGTTTGAATATTCATTATTTCAGTGGTACTTCAGCATACTTGAATATCCTGCGAGGAGGCATAATTGTGCGGTTTTAAGTGTAAAATGATATGCTGCTCTTAAATATTGATGTTTTCAACCCACGCAGAGAGAAAACAATTCTAGTCCATTTGTTTAGTTCAGCAAAAAACACAAGCACATTAGCGGTTCACTCAAACTCACTTTACAAAGCCGCTCTAGACATTATACCACATTATATCCCCAAAGGCTCATTTTTCTTGCTTTGAAAACACTCATGAGAGAACTGAAAACAAGTATGAGATTCTACAAATATGTATGCATTTGAACAGATAATACAAATACAGGTTCTTTATTTTGCTTTAACTCAGCTATTAAGCATTTCTGGGTGAATCTCACAGAAAAAAATTCCCTTCTGAAATTGCATTAGTTTTAAGATACATTTTTCATTATGCCGTTTTTTTATGACATTTTGTCCCTCCAAATTAGTTTCAATATTTATTGTGTAAAGATTATTTATATCTATACATACAGATCTAGCTATGATTTTACCCTCAGCATGACAGAGTTCTTAGTTTATTAGTTTCTTTTGGAAAAATGACAACATTTTTCTGTGATACATGTGCTCTGTTGAGTAACATGTGTAAGGTCTGAAAAGTGTGTTTTGATTTATTTTCTGAAAGTCCACATGTTTCTCACGGAAACATCTACTGTGAATGTCATGTATATGTATTGAAGAGAAATGTATTGCTGTCAGTGAGTAATGCAATGCATAACTGGGCCTATAACTGTCATTCAATAGACTCATCTCTAATTAGTAAGCACTTTAAATGATATTAGAACCCATGATCATGTTTGGTAAAAGCATTATCGTTTAAAATGCAGCACAAACCAATCAAGCTGCCCAGCTAGTCGTTTAATGATGCTCTGTAAACCAGGAGTGAAATAAGCTAAAATAAAAGAGCCACATATAAAAATATATAGCTGGGAAGAACTCTGTTTTTATGAGAGGCAAGCCACAAACCGATCATATTCACCAATGGGAATGTCCACTGCTCCGGTGTGATGTAGTATCCTCTGTAGAAATGAACTGCGGCGTAGTTTAAAACGTCATAAAAACCGTCTGGAGGATGTTTGGAGATGCCTCAAAAGCAATGAGAGGTGAAACAGACAGGGTGGACCATAACAGTTTAAGAAGTTTCTTTCATTAACCTTAGGGGGCGTATTGATGGATTTAGCTATATTTTTAATGGAAGCTGTGATAACCTGACACAATGAATTTTATAGCCGTTTTTGGACAGGGAAACTAACATAAAGAAAAAGAAAACACAAATTTATTGCAGTGAAAGAACCTGACTTGAATACGAAAAAAATGTAAAAGCAATTCTTAAAACAGACTGTTGTAAAAATAAATTGCAGTCACATTAAAACGTCCCAGTTTTACAGAGCATCATGAGGAGAGGACAGTTTTTAAGGAAACTTCAAATTAACAAAATGAAGCCTGAATCAAGCTGAGAACTGAATGCGTTACATAAAAATCAATAATGAATGGCCCTAAATGAAAATAACACAGTTGGTAGCTTTATATTTCAGTCAGACGTTCTCTTCCTGCCTAACTGGGCGGTTATTTGCTAGAATAAGCTGGAATGAGGACCAAACTATTTTTGTGATTGTGAAAAGTTTGGCCTCTCTTATGTCCGTAATGCATTGTACAATCTTTGTGTCCAAATTCTTTTTGGGACCACTGCCTACACACTTCTATAAACCTTCATAATTAGAACATTTATCATTTATAATCCTTCAGTATCTGCACCATCACTATGAAAGGAATCCACATTGATTAGCGTTTTTTAATGAATCTCCCGTGGCATTCACTTTTCATTGGGTATCCACAATACAAATCACAGCCACTGGTTTCTCTAAACGCCAGAGGAGAATTGCATGCACAAGATGCTCATGTATATAGGTTTTTAGCCCCAGGACATGCTGATGCAATTGTAGGTAACCATTGTTAAACTGTTGTAAGAGTAAAAAAAAAAAAAAAGCCCTGCAATTTACTGGGCCCATCAGCGTATGGCTTCCAGATCCCCTCACTATAGTGCCTGAGCTCCTCAGTCTGGACCTGGAATCCGTCAGTGGTCCCAAAGCTTGACAGCTGCAGACGTCAATCAAATATTCTTGTCTTTCCCTCATGAATGAGTACGGCATCCAGCTGTGAGTCAGAGATGCATAAAGAAAGAGACAGATGGTAATAGCAATACAGCCCTCATAAAGTCAATGAGTACCGCAGGAAGTATATGCAGTGGATTTCCTGAGACTGCATGGATTATTCATTGTCTGTATATATTTACAAATATTATTGCTTTGCCTTGTTGCATATGTTATGCAATAAAAATAAATTGAATGATGCCCTATACATATCCTTCACTGATTGCTTTATACACAGGAGTTGGACAAAAATGTGTATTTAGGAAATGGCAAACAACAAAAGAGTTTCAGTATCAAATCAAAACAGATCTTAGTTTTGCCAAACAACACTACAAAATGTCCACCACAAAATAATTATTTTAGAGCATTACGTGTTCATCCATCATAATCCATACAATGAATATTTATGTATTAAATCATGTATCATGATTTATAATGAATTATAATCGCATCAATTAAATAGGCCTTACACTTTAGATTAGGGTCCAATTCTATTAACTACGACTTTTGCCTCAAAAACTCCTAATTACTGCTTATTAATAGTAAGGTAGTATTAGGGTTAAGGGATGTAGAATATGATCATGCAGAATAAGCCATTAATATGTGCTTTATAAGTACTAATAAACAGCCAATATCCTAGTAATAAGCATGCTAATGAGCAACTTGATAGTGAGAATTGGACACTAAAATTAGTTTAATTTTCATATGGAACACTGTTTGCTGCTGTGCAATTTGTCTTTGATGCATATTACATTGTTGCATCCTGATACGATCATTATTCTGATATTCAGAATGAAGCCTCTGTTCTTCAAGCAGCCAAAGCGAAGAAGGTCATTTCGGATTGCGGCACAAGACAACTCACCTGAATTAAATGTGCTTATCAAATCCCCCAGACCACCTTTCATGGTCTAAACATTAATGGATCTGCAGACGATGTCCTGTATCTTGACAACAAAAAGGTCAATAAAACGGACTCTTTCCTGACTGTCATTGTTAATCGGTTGTGTAGGCCTCACCTTGTGATGAACTTCAATCGGATCAATCGACACTAAACAAAGACGATATCGAATGTGGTGAACCGCAGCCAAGAAAAAGTCGATGGATTTCAGGTCTTGTCATAAAGCTTTGCTGTGAATATTGACCAGAAATAATCATCGTGTAAGTAAATTGCTAATTATTATTCAAAGTTGATAGTTTGATATCCATGAGTATGTCACTCATTTTGTGGATACCTTTATTCTCAAGTAGATCCTTTTTTGTTCAGTCTGTTTCAATTTAAAAACTACAATTACACAGCTAACAAGTGTTCTGCGAATCTAATGTCTTTTGTGTTTTGAAAATACCCAGTTCGAAACCAGAAATGATGATTAAAATCGTTTGAACATTTTGTTTGACGCATCTTCCAATAACTTTCTTCAGACTGCCTCAAACAAAACTTTCAACGATTCGATGCCACCTGGAAAACTTTGGTCAATTTCAGTGATCAGTTCTTCCTCTTTTCATCAACGCTGTAACATGATTCTGTTTGACAGTTTGATTGGAACTCACTGATCTTTCAGTTGTATGTGCAATATGCATCAGACAGTCAATGGTCTTTGTGGACCTGCTGTCTGAGGTTGACACTGCTTCTGTGATACCACAGTTGATACAAAAGAATCTCAGAATTGCTTTCCTCTCCATAGCAGTACAAATTGAAAACCACTGTTTAGAAGGAGGAGCAGGCAATTTCCTCTCAAAGAATGCATTACAGATGTTTATTTGTTTCCCTTGAGAAATGGGCGAAGGAAAAAAAAATCACGAACACAAACAAAAATGGAGACCAATTGTGGAAAGAGAGATAAGCGGACAATAGAAGTTGCCAGTCTCTCTCAAACCAAAGCCTCGCTGCTATTCCTGTCACAGAATGCTGGCAAGTGGACAATGGCAGAATATTAGCTTGAAATCTTGTGTTCAATTCTCATTTGTATTGGTAGTAAGCGTTTATGCGTGTGTGAGGTGAGATTTAGAGAACGTTTAAGAGCCACCTATACCTCTCTTTCCAGTGGCTGTGCCTTACCTCAGCAGGGGAGCTGTGAGAGGCGTCTTGGATGATTGGACTTTTTCCAGACGTACCCAAATTCCTGCTCAATCGCTGGCGAATGTGCAAAGCCTCTTTTGAGAAGCTCAAGGAGGCCTCTTGAGGGGAGAACGCTGGGCTTTTCTGAAGACAATAGGTGCTAAACATAGCCACGCGTGTATCCAACCAGCAGAACTGCAGTCTAATGTTTAAGAAAGTGTAAACAAGAAACATGAAATGAAGTTAACCTTGGTCATTTTTTTTAAATAATAAATGTCCAAGGCTTTAGTGTCACTTGTGTCAGGCTCTGTTTACACCTGGTATTAAGATGTGTCTCGATCGGATCACAAGTAGACGAGGGAGACACATTCCTGTTTACACCTGGTGTTTTAATTGTCCACTTTCGACTCCTGATCTCTTCGAGAGGAGGGTCTCAAGACCAGCTGAACACTGTGAGTGTGTGTTAGAAATCAGGAATGGGGAGAGAACATTGTGCTTGGTATGTTTTTTGTCTTCAAACCAAACTTGAGTTTTCAGCTGACAAAATTTAAACCCGGTCTGTCTAGAGCGCTTCCCATAATGTTTACGCATGAGGTCAGTAGGCGGAGAGTAGACGGTCTTCTGTGGCTGTTTGAACACATTCGACCACATGAGCGTTTACTCTACGAAAGCAATCCTATCGTTTTCGACTACCTCTGGTATATTTGTCCAAAATGTATTTAAAATAAATGCTAATTATATGTTGAAGATTTCTCTCTTAAACCTTTAAATGCCAAAATATAATACAAAATTGACTTTGAGGCAAAGCATTTTAATTCACCAATAATATCATTTCAAAAGAAATCCTAATGGACAAAAGTTCCCACCCAACTTTGTTTCCCACTGAGCATTCAATTGCTCCCTGAATTACAGGAGTTAAAAATGCTGCAGATGCTGCATTTAATATGCCTGTCCCGTTCCAGTGATTTATGTGACATCATGTAAATATATGTCAGACCATGACATTTACATGGTGCTTACAGGAAATCATTGCCATAGATGTTTCTCTTCTACAACATCATAAGAGGCACTTCCTGTGACACTCCAAAAAACGAAGAAGGCAACATGGGGGGGCCGTTCCAGTGCTTCCTGGAGCATACTGCTTCCATCTGCTCCTACTAAAACTCACAATGACTAATAATTAGTTTGTCATGTCTGACACACAAAGGGAACACTTTGTTACATCCAGTTGCAAAGTGGGCTCAGTTTGAGGGAAAAAGAAAAAAAGTAATATTTCCCTCAAAACAAGGTGATAAATACTAAAGGCAAAGCAGCGGCATTTAGTCCTTGGTTTGGATCAAGCAACAATCAGACGTTACTGCTTTAATGCTCTTGCATTTTCCAATGTAATATTATGTTTAAAAAAGAATAATGTTAAGCTCAGGGCTTTTTTTGTGTGAACTGCTCTCAGACTATTTCCCCAAAGCCTGGCTTCAAAATAGAATTCATGAGAAATCGTGCGACAAATGCATTTTAAATGTGGCGTCCTACATCAGCCGGCCAGGCCATTTATTGTGTTCTCGTTCTCGCCCTATTATTGCGGCACAGGGTAGGAAATCTTTAATCCAATACACAGATTTACCGAGTGTACTTTTGTGCGGCCGAGGAATATGGGGACGCATTGCGGAAGAGCGTAATCCTCTCAAGATAATTTGCAGTCAGAAGGACGCTAGAGCCTCCCTTGAGGATATAACAGAACCTGACAGACAAAAAGGGCCAGTTCTTTTGCCTGACCCATTAAAGATCTTCTCCCACAGGACACGGAACCGTACATGTGGAAACATGAACATTATAATCATTCTACAATGTGTCATTATCAGGGTTATTATAGTTAACTGAAACTAAAACCAACCAAAAAAAAAAAAAAAAAATCAGATTTTTTTGTTGTTGCTTGAAATAAAATAAACATTAACTAAAATAAAAATAACAATAAAAATGTATTATTTTATTTCAGCTAGTTGCCAAAGCAACCTTTCTTATTTTCATTTAGTTTAACTTTATGTTCTAAAATGACTAAAACTTCAACTGAAATAAAAATTAAGAAACACTATATAGACGTATTTAAAGAAAACAAATGCTAATACAAATGACTAAAAAACATAACAATACTAATAAAATGTAACAAAAAAAAATTTACTCAATTGAAAATATATATATTTTTGAAATAATAGCATCACAATAAAAGAACACAAAGTGATGTGGGCAATAATTAAAAACATATCTTGAATATTAAAGCTGTCAGTTACTGTTACATGTTAATTTAGCACAATGAATTCAAAAAATATAAATATATAAACCGAATATATGCTATTAATATAAAATATTGATATAAGCAATACATTAATTTAGGGATGCACCAATATTAAAATTGATAAGCTGATAAATGTTTTCATGTTATGGTAGATTACGGATAAATGGCAGATACATTTTTTATATTATTTGTCAAAAAACAAACAAAAAAAAAACACTAAAAGCAATAGTTTTAGATGTTTCAAGTGAATTTAAGCATCACAACATTATAAGGACAGTTTTAAAAGTGTTATTAAAGTTACGCCAATTAACTTTACATTAAAGTTACAAAATTTAAACAATGTGTCAATACATCATCAATCCTTCTTCCAAAATGTGTTTTTGTCTTACCCTGATTCACTATGGTAAGCCTATTATAAGTGTTTATATTTTAGACCTGATGGGATCGTTTTTGTGAGAAATTGCATACATATTTCACTCGCATGTGCGTGTCTCGTCATATCCGTAAATAGAGAAAAGTTTCTCTGGTTACTGTGACGTGTGTATGTGTGGCACAGGTTTGTTGTCACAACGAGTTAGAAAGGTTGACATTAAGATGCAAGCGCGGAACAGAGGAGAGACTGCTGGCAAAAAAAGGAAAGTGACAGAGCTCGTAATAAAACAAGAATCAACATTGGCTTGGGTTTTCGAAGATGGCGAGAACTGAAGGATTTGAAATGTTGTAAAAGCGATGCAGAGATGCCGGTTTTATTACTCGCTGTCACATGCACTCTCTGGGCTCTTCCCCTCTCACACTCACAATTCGGAACCTATCATACTACTCTTGCTGATCCTCCCATAGTAAGATATGGAAAAAAATCACCTTTTTTTAGTTTGTTGCAAAAGTCATTGCAAAAATGAGATAAGGTCAAGCATCATGACACTTGATTTTATATTTTATGATCTAATGCAACGACATTCAGACATTTTATATGTGACTTTACAGTCCAAACACTCCGTGAGGCCTCTGTTTCGACTCCATTGTCCCCACGTCACGTCTTTTACCGGAATCAAAACACAAGCGGTGTGCTGTTCATTTGACACAGAGGGACTGTGAGATGAATTACAAGTGCTTTAATGTCCCTCTACATGGGGTTTAGTGTGATCTCCTGTCCTGGCCGATTGGGTCAGTGCTCCGTAATGAAAGAAGCTGTCCCACACTGTGTGCTTGTAAGGGCCTCTGTCTAATTCACCAGCGTTTGATTGACCAGACCTGTCATTTATAGTTCCTGTTATTTTCTCTCGGCTCCACAGGTGGTCTCATCCCTCTGTCTTGTTTCATCACACTTGTCAAATAGGCGTTGTGATGTCTGTCCAAGGTCATTTAGGTTATTCCAGTAACAGTGCCAACTTCAAACTCCAATATCAAAAGCTCCTTTTCTTTATCTTTGATGAAATGCTGAGACAGGAGGAGGAACAGCCGAAATGCTGTGAGCCGAGCATGAAGATGAACAAGGTTAAATGGATGTTAAGACAAAATTTGCAGAAAACAGCACCTGCCACTCACATTGGAATGGCGCCCCAGAAAAACACATTTTTCTTTATTGCTCAGGCCGACAAAAGGATGAACATTTAAAGAGGATCGTTAAAGGAGCTCTTCTTCAAAAATAAATAAATACAAAACAACTAGTAGGCCTACTTCGGTTTTGTCTCTCTTTAATATCCATTATTTACTCAAATCAATATTAATTTCCATTTTTTTAAGTAGCTGCATTACAGAGGAATAATGTACAGTCATGACTGCAAAATAATTGACTGAATAAAACACTGTAAAAATAGTAAAAGTACAATCAACATGAATGATTAAGTAATTTCAACTTAAATCACATTAAACTGACTTTAAAAAAATGAGGTGAATCTTGTAAAACATAAAAAAGTTGAACATTGCTTAACTTCTTTTGATTAGTTAAAGCACTGTAAAACATATGTTGTCATAGCTTATTGATCATTATATGAATTTTATGTATACTGTTTATTTATACTGTTAAAAAGATCTCATTGATTTACATTACAAGCTCAGTTTGGGCCTCTGAATTAAATATGTTTCTATATATGTGCAACAAATCCGGATGCAGCAAATATGATACTCAACATATTTTCAAACCTTTTTATTTTATTTTATTATAAAATTATTTTATATTGTCTGAAGGTCCAATAAACTTCCAAAACATTATTTGAATAAATTCGATTTTTCAGACTATTAATTCATATATCATGCTTTACCGAAGTGAACAAAAAACACACAAATTCCGAATGTCCTTCAATGGTGTCCCGGATGTCTATGGCATCTACCATTTACCCAATGAGAAGGAATGTCTACTAGCCACCAACAGTATAGATTAAATGGCTTTCCATGTGAACGGCCCTTTATAATCCACTTAACCTCTGTGCGTCCAGCAATGATAAACAGAGCCAAAGTGAAAAGAAGAGCCTATCTGTTGATAATCCAGCTTGTTTTCGCTCAATGCTCTCTCCTCTATCTCTGACTAAAGATAGTGTCACCCTGATGTCCCCTCCCCATAAGTTTGCCTTTGCAACCAATTATCTTTTTGCCCTCTATCTGCAGTGATTAATATTAGAGGGCTGTCCCCTTTATATGTGCAATGAATCATTTTAGCCGCACCGTCAGGGGTCTTTCTCAGCCTGAAAAAAGCAAGCCCTCTTACACAGATTTGATATCTGGGAATGCTGTAATCTTGGGGGGAAAGTGTTAGGGTATTGATCAGCTATGGGGGTCTCTTGGCAGGAAGAAAAGGGGTCTGGAGATGCTGCTGACTGCTGTAGTATCCGGTCAAGGTTCAGCTGATAAGACCCCTTGCTGAATTTTATATGCAGTCAGATAAATGCGGAAATGGGATTCTTCACCTGCTAACGTATTCGCTCAATGACAGTAGTCGGATCTACAGAGGGTCTTGGCGATCCGAATAACTCCGCCAACAGTAAACCCACAAAAAAATCAAGTTATGTATTCATGTGTGTTAGTTCACAGTAATGAACTTACATGTGCAGTAAAGTTATCAAGCAAGGATTACAGGGTGCGTAGAGGGCAGAAGGTAAAAACACTACGCCTATGAAATATTAGCAATGGCAGGCACTGGCTGATGAATATAAAACATCAGCTGCTGACTTATTTATATTTACTTATTATTTTATTTTTGTCCAGAACAGGAGGTTTGGGGTGTACGCTAGGCTTTGCAGAAAGTGTAATTCTCTGGGACAGCACTGAGCTGAAGATTGTGGGTAAATGTTTTAATGATATGTGAGATAAACTTGAAAATGCATTAGATGTTCATGAGCAATGGTTTGTGGTTTGTAATTTTAAAATATGATTTGCTTGATTTTTTCTTTAAATTCATTATTATAATGCAGGCCTATCTCCGGTTGTCTTTGTTTATGTATTTCAGACAGAATTTCAGGCTGATTATTAGTGAAGGAGATTTTTCAGTGACTGTTTCTGCATGTTACATTGTTACACCAGTAGGCATCGAGTGACTGTCTTCATGAGTGAGTGTGCTGAGTCAAACATTCAACCGATTTGTTGGCGAAGCAAGTATAAATGAGTAATTGAATCATTCACTCCAAGTATTTCTTCAAAAATACTGAATCATTAAGGAGAGAAACACCATTATTGTGTGTTGTAGCGGTTCTGTTGCGGCTTAATTTCGTTAGATTTTCATTGCCGGAGCAAAAACAGACTGGAAATATTGTGTCAAAAATTTAAGTTACTCAAAATGCAACCTTGTAACTCCAAAAGAGTGCATGACTGCCAGTCCTTTTTTTTTTTTTGAGGTGCTGGTTCTTTTCTATTCATTTTTCCCATCATGTTTAAAAAAGTCTTTGTTAAGGCGTTATAAGCCATGTGCCAAACCAACCAGCTACAATTTATATAAAAATTAAATAAATCGTTTATTCTGAGAGCTCGTGGTTGTTCGTTATAAATCTGAATTGTAAATAATTGTAAATAACCACCTAATAAATCCAACATTTGGATTTTTTGGTCTATCTCTCCGTATGTCTGTCTGCACTGCAGCATTGTCCTTTACAGAAGGCCAATATCATGTTCAACTTGTTCAGTTGATGTTCAGCCTTTTCTCAGAATGGGACTCTGTGACATGGCGGGATGAATCAAGATAATTGCCTGATTGATTTTTGTCTCCTGTTCTCTAAGCACTTGGTCAGGCATGATTTGTTTAGGGAATGAAATGGGTTAGGAGCTTTTAAAACACGTGCACACACACACACACACGCACACACACACACACACACACACACACACACACGCACACACACACACGTTATGTCCGTCTCAAAGAGGCAGACTTTAGTTTACAAGATGCCATTTTGTTCACCTAAATTACATTTGCTGTGACAGGCACACACAGTAAGTAGATTTGTGCATGGTGTGTGTTTTACAAACCCCTAACCTAGTTCATTTGTGGAAGCCACATCTTTTCCACCATGTAGGCTACACATAAATAAGTGTGTGTTTGCGACTTTGTGCGTCTCATCTTCTCTTTGAGGCTTGCTGACATTAATAGGACCTGCCCAGGCATAGCTCTTGTCCCACTGAGTCCATCTAAGATGGAGAGCAGATGAGTGGGGAAGGAGAGGCTGTTCTCTCGCCACCTGATCACTGCAGCTCCTTCAGGACCAGATGGAACTCACCCTTCCTACAGACTCTGTGTCAAGCTCTGTGTCTCAGATGGAGAGTTGCGAACACTATAAATATAACAAAACATTGGGATGCAAAGCGGAGCCGTGTCCTGGTTGTGTGAGACCCATGAACCAGAAATGAACTCTGTTCTTCTCTCACTGTGGCTCAGTGACTGGAGGAAAGCAGAGGTAGTATTTGGTACTGGCAAATTTACAAATTTGAGCAGAAAGTTCAGAATGTTTACTAATGGCGGTCAAGGTTTAGCTTTTTCTTTTTTTTTTACTGCCTGAAGTCACTTATGTCAATAATGTTTATTGCATGTTAAATGACCATTCAAATTAGAATCAACACAAAATAAAAACTAGTTTAGTTTTCTTAATGCACATTCCTTATAAAGAAAATGTCTTTACAATCTTTGATCAGAATTTAATCATTTGCTCTGCCTCTGTAAATGATTTGCATTCAGTCTGGCTGGATTCTGTAATGTAATGGCCACTTTTCACAACCCATTTAATTCCTAATGGATTAAATGAAGTCCTGCCCTACGTTTCTCATTATTGAATATGCTTTTTCACTCAGAAATATACATCAAATTACAGACGTAAAATGGGTTGCAAACAGCAATTAATGTTGACGTTCAAAAAGGTTGTTGTACCTTTATGACGCTACTGTAAAACGTTTTGTTTAAATGTCATAAAAAGTTTGAGGTCCGTAAGATTTTGTCCGTAAGGGGTTGGGGGAAATCACATTATGAAATACATTTTTTTTCTCCCAAAAAGTTTGGCCACAATTATTGGCACCCCTAGAATCTTTTATGAGTAAAAAGTTATGGAATACTGATTACGCACTAACACTTGTGTTACTGATGTCATGCTTGTGATGTCATTTTTTGATGACTTGATTTGGCAGATTAGTATTACAGTTTTTTTGTTTCATTACTTACACACATTTTCTCAAACTATGGTATCAAAACCACAAAACATGTACATAACATGCAAAACATCACACATCTCTAGCAAGAGCAAAAACTGAATTCAGAACTATTTTAACTCTACTAAAAAAGGTGTAATTATAGAAATTAATTACTAATTATGTGCAGGTATTTCTTAAATATAAGTACAATGCAAAAAAACATAGTGCATTGTATTGCATGATTCAGTTAAATGTTAGTACATAGCTAATATAAAGTGGGACCAAGGTTTTGGCTTTTACACTCTAAAAAATGCAGGGTTAAAAAATAACCCAACCTTAACCACGCCGCTGGGTCACTATAGGACAGAACACGCGCTGGGTTGGTTTGACCCAAGTGCTGGGTTTGTCCATTTAACCCATATTGTTGGGTCATTCATTTGACCCAACCAGTGGGTGAAATTGACCATCTTGCTGGGTTAAGTCTTACTCATGTGCTGGGTTATTTCCTGTATCATTGCCTTATTAAAATTAGTAACAAATATTTTTTTATATTACCGTACTAATGTAAAATAATGATTGTCTCTGTAATACAATAAACCAGAGAGGCCACTGTATATGTGATTTCAATCATTTATTTTATTTTTTTACATTTTTAATACATCTTTAATATTTTTTTTGTAAACAATTATTACAATTATACAATGTATACTCATTCTAAGGTAAAAAAAACATAACGGTTCATTAAGTAAGGTCTTTATACACCACTGAAAAGATAGTTATGTATATGATATTGCATTTCTGTTAACAGATCCTCCTAAATACAGTATTACACAATGCACCTTTAAAAGTCAATAAGAAACTAATTTGAACTCTTATACGATTATGATTTCATTTATTAACATATGTTGATTTATTAAGAATAGCTACAAACATTTACAATGCGACTAAATATCACAGGGTTTTCCTCACATTTGACAGAGGACGATTCTTTTCCATTAATTTGATACACTGCTTCGTGTATTTAACATGAAAAACAAAATAAAACTTTGAAACAAAGATCACCAGCCTCCAGCAAAGACTCGGTCTCGATGACGTGGCCTGGAACAATGGCAACGGTCTGACGTGTCCCCCTCGTCGCATCCCTGATGCTCCAGTCATTTTGTAAATATTCATCCATGTTGGTCCCCAACTGTTGATTACACACAATCACTTAGAGTGTTGCAATATAACTGTCATGCAAGTTTTTTGTGAAAGTATTTATATATTTTTTTATTGCAAACATTACCAAATATGGCCAAATGTGAAAAACAAACAAAATGTATATTTACACATCTAAATAGACAATTAGCAGTCTAAAATAGTCTGGGATTCAGGATAAGACAAAAATACGATTTGGAAAATGGATTCATGATGTACTCGCTCATTATAAACATTTTGTAAATTTTGAACACAAAAAAAGTTATGGACTGCAGCTTTAAAAATTAACAAAAATCTATTTAAAAAAAATGCAATTTTATGTTGCAAACAGAGATTGCACCTTTAAATATTCTAAACCTAAATTAATTTCATAGTTATCAAGCATATCAAACTTACAGGTTGCATGTCAAGGACCTCTGAGCCTCTGTGGTGGGTCTGAAGCCCTTTCCTCCTCTCCTGTAACGTTAGATGGATGGGGGAAGCAGAGTTTGCAGGACCTTCAAAGCCATCAGCTAAACAATATGAGCATAATAAAGTTGCATTATCATTTAAATAGTATGCTGTATATAACAATTCATATTTCTAAAGTAGCATTTCTGACTTTTCTGCCCTGGTGTTTAAAATGGCGCTGTTGTGACAATAGCAAAAACTATTTATTGGCCTCAAACATCGCGCACACTTGATCCATGACCACTGTCTTAGTAGTACTAAATTATTCTTAGTAGGCCTACCTCAGGTCCTAACAACTTATAATGGGTTCAGGGCGAGAACATGCTTAATATGAAATCGATTTATTTCTCATTGCCTCAGTCGCCGTTTGTAAAGATTGCACGTCCGACGTCATACAGTTATTATTTGATTTTTTTGGGTAAAAACGATCCTGGTTCCGACATAGACATTACAGAAGAAACACGCAGACTGTGCTGGAACTTACCCCCGTCGCTTCTTCTGACGAGAATTTCTTAAATGTGCCAGCAGACTTTAGTTTCCACACAGACTAGACTTTTTTCCCGCAGTTTTTACGTACGAGCCCTATAGGGACATAAACATAGGTTACTGCGCGTGCAAGGGTTCATTCAAAACGCTTTCCTCACTTTTAATTACTAAACGTCCACAATAAATACGATATTTACGTGATGAAATAAAAATTTAAACTACATATTTCATTAAGGCTGCTGATATAGCTGGTTTACAATGTGGCATTTTGTCAAAAAATCTAACCGGCTAGCTGTTACTAATGTTTTACAGAATAAATACGTTATAGCCTACCCCTCGCACTTCCATATCAAAGACTGTATGCTGAACAGTGAAATTATTAATGTTAAAAATATTGGTAAACATATTAACTTACCATAAAACACTGCCTGCTCCGACCTCCGAGTGAAGTCCTCCTCGAGTCAGAAGTGAAGAATCCAGAAAGTTCCGCAAAGAATAAACCGGTTGCTGGGTCAAAATAACCCAACCAGCTGTTTATTTGTGAATTACCCCCTTACAACTTATTTTACCCAGCATGAGCAACCCATTAATGTGTTTACAGTGCCCCAAACAACCCAGCATTTTGACCCAGCACAATCAACCCAACAATTTGTTTACAGAAACAACCCAGCATTTTTTTGAGTGTACAATTGCAAACTGAATGTAAAGCAGATAATATGCCTGCGGATTTGCAGACTTGGTCTGAAGATGTATATTAGTGAAGGGTTTCACTGAGTGGGCATCAAGTGCCACTTTTAGTGTGTAAGCAATTAAAAAAAACCTGTAATAAATGGTATGTGTTTAATGGGAAAAGAGCTTCAAGATTGTAGATGTCCTGACTGCAAGACTATAGGATGCCATGGAGAGGCTTTTGTTAATAAAAACAAAACAAAACATGACACCAGTAACATGACACCTTATACTGTATATCATCATGTCTTCTGGGAGCCCCCGGAATACAACGGTAACGTTATTTGATGTAAAACAGCTCATGCCTTACGAGGTCATTCTTTTTGCTACCCCCGGTCTTCTGGCTTTTAGTCTAAAAACAATGGCCTTCCCGTGGATCCTCATGCCCTTAGCTGGCTTTGGAAGGGTTGGTAGGGATGATTCTCCCAGATTTCAGTGGCTTTCTTCAGCCTCAGGGTTTTAAAGTCTTTGCTGCATTTACATCCTGCTTTAGAGTCAACACTTAAAGGGGTCATATAATGCCATTTTTGTACAAGCTAATATGATTCTTTAGGGTCTAAATTAAAAGTTTGTAATATACTTTAATTAAAAATTCTCATTAGTATTGTAAGAAAACACTTATTTTAACTGGTCAAAAACAGCTGTTTTCAGCACGCCGTTTCAGTGCATATGACTTTAAATGATAATGAGCTTTGCTCACCCCGCCTCTCTGTTCTGTGCGTAGGCTACACCGTTTGTAACACAATAACCATTGTTCAGTATAAACGTGGGATTATGAATTATATTGAGAACGTCATACATAGAAAACATGCCGTAATGTACCCTGAGTGTAAACCGCATTCATTGTGAAGCGTGCAGCTAGCGATTTGCAAAGATTAATATAAATTATAATATAAAGTTTAATAAAACGTTACACTCACTTCAGTTCTTCTGGAGGTTCAGCAGGAACACGAATATCTGGTAGCGATCCTTTTTTCATGAGCAGCTTCTTAGCAAAACCAGCTTTATACTGAAGCAGTCTGGTGTGTGAAATGATTCGCGCAAACATGAGAGCATTGACGTTGCTCGTGGGGAATATTCCCTTCGAAAACAAAACTCAGCCACTGCGTCTTCACAGGTTTGGATTTAGGAACTTTAAAATGACTGCTGAGTTCGTTATTACACCCAAGAACAGAACACGACAATCGCTTAGACGCCATTCTGCTCATAGACAGTGCTCCAGCATATCAACAATGACCGCGCCGGTCCGCGGACTATGATTGACAGCTCGCTCACGAGCGAGGGCGGGTTTGTGTTGAAACGCTGTGTTACAATCAACTTGTAAAAGTGCATGTACCATTATATGACCCCTTTAAAATACCTTAACCCCAGCAATGGTGTCTAGCCAAAATATACTAAAATGTGTTTAAAATACATTTATTTCATACGAAGTACAAATCCATTAACATGTTTACTGACATATCGCTTGAGACTTAATGATATAAAATAGGGCTGCACAATTAATCACAATTTACATGAAATCACAGTTAAACCGTTTTGGCTTATTGCGATTATGCTGCGATTTATTTGTTATGCGCAGCTTGTCATTGATGTACGGCTCTATAAACGCTGCCCCATCTGAAAGCACTGTGAGTTTGAGTCACTTATAGAGGGTATGCGCATGACGTCACCGTCGGCCGGAGTGAGTGCGGTCACGCCCACAAGTGGCAAAAAGACTGAGCGGCAGCATTTGTTTTCAGCGTGAATGCCGTGCAAATCACACAAAACACATCTAAAACGGGAAAGAGCTTTGCGATTGACTGTACAACTAGATTTGACCAGAAATCTGAGGTACTGTATATTTTTACAGACTGCAAAAAGCTACAGAACATACTATATTCTGCATAATTGGATGTTTTTAAATAAACACTGACAAAAAACTATACAAGTTTTAGGGCTGGACGATATGATGATATACAGTATAACATTAATGTAAGTGATCACTCGGATTTAGACCTATCTATATTGTATTTATATAAAACGTTTACAGGCAAATTTTCTTCATTTATTTCCCCGGCGTCGAAATCAGGCACATATAAATGTCAGGAAAAACCAATTCCTGGCTGCATGTCAATATCCATGGATCACTGGATCTTTGATAAGTTGTAAGGAACACTATATCGAGTCCAACTTTTAGTTTAAACTGATAATAGTTTGTTTTACTCGCGTTAACGCAGTTTCCCCTATTAACTCCAGTCACGCAGCAGCTCTTCTGCCACTCAGTCCCGCTGAGGGGGGCGTGTTCCGGCGGGGAAGTGACGTTAATGCATTCCCTCTATAACATGCTTTTGAAAAAGCAACACACGTCAAACATCTTTCCAAACATGAGAAGGATTCATGAACCTCTTGTCCAACAAAAGACAACATTTAATAACATGTTTTACTCCAAACCAAGGTTATTATAGTTTTGCTTTTAAAAAAAAATTAGTTTAGTTTTAATATCGTTTTCAATTTTGCTTAAAATTTCAGTTTAGTTTTAGTTAGTTTCATTAATGGTTTTGTTCGTTTTAGTTTAGTTTTTATTTTGCAAACACATTTCTATTTAGTTTTTATTTTATTTAGTTTCAGTTTTAGTTTTAGTAATTATAGTTTAGCAGAGCCAGCAGTACACTTCCAGTGTAGACCAAAGCAAGAAGTTTAATTTAAGTTTAATGTTTGCACATTTAACAGTTAACTCTTGTGCAGACATCTTAATAATAAAAATAAAATAATGGTTTGAGATTGAACAAAGCACCAAATGGATCTTAAAAGTATACAAGAAAACGTCTCAGGTTACGTATGTAACTCTGGTTCCTTGATAGGGAACGAGACGCTGCGTTTGAGACGCGGTGGGAACGCTCTGCGTGATTGCGTCATGAAGCACGTGTAAAATCAGTCCAATGGAAGCCCGATACGTCATAGGTGACGTCATAGACCAGGAAACTATAAAGCACCCTTGCAAACAGACCGCGCCAGCTTCTGAAAAGTCTGAAGCAAGTCGATCAGGGTGTGCAGGAAGTATGGCAGGCAAACGCAGCGTCTCGTTCCCTATCAGGGAACCAGGGTTACATACGTAACCTGAGACGTTCCCTTTCAAGGGAACTCGAGCTGCGTTTGAGACGCGGTGGGAACCCCATACCCACTACGCCATAGTGACAAATGCCCGTTCTGTGTGAAGTCCATTGCGCACACTAAGAAGCAAGCAACCTAGCCCCTGGAGTGGAGAGGTCAAGGTCATAAAACCTGACAAATGTATGCGGAGAGGACCATCCTGCCGCATTACAAATATCAGGAAGGGAAACCCCTGAAATTAAGGCTGTAGAGGCCGCCATACTCCTAGTGGAATGGGCCCGTAGAGCCATAGGTGAAGGCTGACCGGCCGCTTCATAAGCTAGTGAAATAGCCTCGACTATCCACTTGCTCATAACCTGTTTAGATGCAGGGCACCCTCTTTTGAGTGACCCAAAACATACAAATAATTGCTCTGATTTACGCCACAGGGCAGCTCTGTGAACGTAGGCATCCAATGCCCGAACTGGACATAACAGGTTTAATTGTTCCTGATCTGGGGTATTAAAAGGTGGAGGATAGAAGGCCTGCAGCACTATTGGGCCCCCAACATTGACAGGGACCTTAGGAATATAACCCGCTCTAGGGTATAGAAATGCTTTCACCATACCAGGTGCAAATTCCAAACATGACGGAGCAACCGACAGGGCGTGTAAATCTCCAATTCTCTTGATAGATGAAACAGCAAGGAGAAATAAAGCTTTCAAAGTGAGGAATTTTTCTGAAACCTCTTCAATGGGCTCGAACGGAGCCAGAGCCAGACCCTCAAGTACAATGGCTAAATCCCAAGCCGGTGCTCTGGAGTGCAGTGCAGGTCTCAACCTCAATGTACCACGGAGAAAACGAGTAATCAGAGGATCTCTCCCAATAGAAGTACCCCCCAGAGGGGTATGGTAGGCCGAAATAGCCGCCACATAAACTTTTAAGGTGGAAGGAGATAATCCAGCAGAGAAACGGTCTTGCAGAAAATCGAGAACTGAACCGACAGGGCAGTTAACAGGATCTAACTGACGCTCACCACACCAGGTGGAGAATAATTTCCATTTCAGCGCATACAGTTTTCTCGTGGAAGGGGCTCTGGAATGGAGAATGGTCTCAACGACCTCAGGCGAGAGACCGGATTCTATGAGCCTGGCCCCCTCAGAGGCCAGGCCCACAGTTTCCACAACTCCGGTCGAGGGTGAAATATCGTGCCCTCTACCTGGGACAGCAGGTCCCTCCTGATTGGAATCTCCATAGGAGAGCCGCTCAGAAGAGACACCAAGTCCGAGAACCATACTCGAGTCGGCCAGTAAGGGGCTATTAGTAACAGACTGGCCCGTTCCCGGCGAACCCTCTCCAGAACCCCCGGGAGCAACGATATCGGGGGAAAAGCATACAGGTGAAGCCTCGGCCAAACCTGCACCATCGCATCCAGTCCGAGAGGAGCTGGGTGCGTGAGAGAGAACCACATGGGACAATGGGTTGTATTTGAGGATGCGAAAAGGTCTATCTGAGCACGACCAAATTTCTCCCAAAGGAGCTCCACCACCTCGGGGTGAAGT
This sequence comes from Tiaroga cobitis, assembly GCA_030578255.1. Lineage (NCBI taxonomy): Eukaryota > Metazoa > Chordata > Actinopteri > Cypriniformes > Leuciscidae > Tiaroga > Tiaroga cobitis. The sequence goes on from CM060596.1 coordinate 42,845,425, forward strand.
CTCCACTCCCCGGGCCTCAGCCCCTGCCTTGACAGTATATCTGCTCCCACATTCTGACGCCCCGGAATGTAAACTGCTCTGAGAGATAGCAACTTTCCTTGGGCCCATAGGAGGATCTGATGGGCCTGCTTGCAAAGGTGACGTGACCTCAGACCCCCCTGATGGTTGATATATGATACCACCGACGTGTTGTCCGTACGGACCAACACATGATGGCCTCTCAGGTCTGGCAGGAAATATTTGAGAGCTCGAAATACCGCCATCATCTCCAAGCGATTTATGTGCCATGACAGATGATGGTCCTGCCAAAGACCTTGCGCCGAGCGGCCACTCATGACCGCCCCCCATCCCGTGAGGGAAGCATCCGTCGAAAGCGTGACGCGTCGACAAGAAGCCCCCAGCACTGGGCCCTGGGCGAGGAACCAAGGTTTCTTCCACATGACCAAGGCACGAAGGCATAGCCGCGTGACCTTGATCTTGCGGAACGGATTTCCCCTCGGAGAAAACCCCTTGGTTCTGAGCCACCACTGCAGGGGTCTCATGTACAGCAGGCCAAAAGTAATCACGTTGGACGCTGCTGCCATGAGCCCCAACAGTCTCTGAAACTGTTTCACAGTGAGTGACTGGCCTAGTTTTACATTCTTTACGGCTGTGAGAATCGCAGAAATCCGAGCAGGAGATAGACGTGCCTGCATTGTGGTCGAATCCCAAATTACACCTAAAAAAGTGGTCCTCTGAGCAGGGAGGAGAACACTCTTCTTGATGTTGAGCCGCAACCCCAACTCCTTTATGTGAGACAGAACGACATCTCGATCCCGAACTGCCAACTGCTCTGACTGAGCTAAAATCAACCAATCGTCGATATAATTTAATACGCGAATGCCCTGGAGTCTCAAAGGAGCCAGAGCTGCATCTACGCATTTTGTAAAGGTGCGGGGTGATAAACCTAGGCCAAACGGTAGAACCCGATACTGGTAAGCTTCGCCCCCGAAAGCGAACCTCAGGAACTTCCTGTGATGAGGATGGATGGATACATGAAAGTAAGCGTCTTTCAGGTCTATTGTGACAAACCAGTCCTCGGACTGAATCTGTGATACAATTTGCTTTAGTGTGAGCATCCTGAACTTGAGTTTCTGAACTCTGCTGTTTAACTGGCGCAGATCTAGAATTGGACGCAACCCTCCATCTTTTTTCGGAACAATGAAGTAACGGCTGTAAAACCCTGACTCTCTGCTGGGAGGAGGCACCCCCTCTATCGCTCCTTTTTGAAGAAGTGTCAGAACTTCCTGCTCCATAACCAGAGCCTGCTGTGGGTCCACCACTGTGGGAAGGACCCCTTGAAATCTGGGCGGACGAGAACCGAACTGAATTCTGTAACCCTTCTCTATTATATGCAGGACCCATAAAGAAATATTTGGCAGAAGTTTCCACGCTGCCAGAAATTCTGATAAGGGAACCAGTCTCTCGAGACTGGCCTCTGGATTTGATTGAACAATCATTTCGGCGCCCTGAAGCGGCGAACCGGCAGGGAACAACCGAACTGACCGTTCTACAATCCTCCTCAGAGGATTGCATGGGGACGCTGACACCTCGGTGCCCTGAAACGGCGAACCGGCAGGGAACAACCGATGTGGCAACGCTGCGACTCTCCTCGGAGAACCGCCCCCCGGAGGACGCCAAAGAGAAACGGTTCCTCGGAATCGTTCCTCCCTGGAGGGGACCACCCTCAGAAGCCTGGCACACTTGGCGTCAGGACTTCTTCTTAGTCCAGGTTCTTTTAGTCATGACAGTCCTCAGATCCTGTCTGCCCCTAGCAGGCCTGGACTGCGAACGCCACTCGGGAACCCCAGATTGTGGAGGAGCCCGAGCAGCAACGCTCTGTTTCTGCTGGTATCTGTATGAGGAGCTCGTAGACGGACGAGGCTGCTCAACCTTTATATTGCGTGCAGCCTCAGGGACATTAGACCGGCGAGGAAGAAACCTCTGAAACGCAGCCGCTTGTTTTTTATTTTCTTGAAACCTATCGACAACACAATTTATAGCATCGCCGAACAGACTTGTAGGAGAAACCGGTGCGTCCAGAAGAACAGATCTATCTTTGTCTTTTATCTCAGAAAGATCCAACCATAAATGACGTTCCGTGGCCACCAGGGCTGCCATAGAACGGCCCACAGATTTGGCCGTCTCCTTGGTGGCCCGGAGAGATAAATCTGTCGTGCGACGTAATTCTCGAATTGCATCAGCACTAACTTCCTCACATTCATCTATGTCCCTCAGCAGGTCAGCTTGATAGGCTTGTAATATCGACATTGTATGACGGCATGCTGCCGCCTGACCTGCTGCCGAATACGCTTTACCCACCAGCATTGATGTATTCTTTAATGGTCTGGTGGGTAACGTCGGGGCTTTCAGTGATGACGCTGACTCGGGGGAGAGATAGCTCGCAAGCGTCTCTTCCGCACGAGGCATCGTCAAATAACCGTAATCATCAATACCTCTCACTTTACTGTAATTACTAGTTTGAGGATTATGAACTCTGAAAGATGCCGGTTTATTCCATGATCTAGACACCTCAGTGTGAAGATCAGGAAAAAACGGGAGCTCCCGACGAGGAGGTTGTGATCTAGATGGTAAATAACGATCATCTAGAAGACTCTTTTTTGATTCAACATCAATATCATCAGCTGGCCACTCAATATTTAATTTAGTAACAGCACGAGATAAAACCTCCATTAACTCCTCATCATCGGGGATATGAGCTGGCGAAAACTCAAAATCCCCCATATCAACGACATCCGGTTCCTCAGAACTGGATAGCCGCAACATTGGTGCCTCAACCTGGGGAGGAGAAACCGCAGGGCGGGCTCCTTCCTGGGCTGGGACACCGGAACTAGCAGGTAAGGGCTGAGAAAGGGCTGGGCCCGTCTCAAACCCCGCTACTAGATCCATCTGTGAACCCCATGATGCACGCCGCCGCTGTGCCTCAGCAGCAGCGGGACCCGCACCACGGGGAACACGAACCGAACCATCCTCCTCAAAGAATGCCCGGCGGGAGCGGAGAGTTTTCATGGACAAACTCATGCAATGCTCACAATCAGCCCCCTCGAGGACTGACTGGGCATGCTCAACTCCCAAACAAGCAACACACATCTGATGTGTGTCCCCACCCGTAATGAAACGAGGGCAGGGAACAACACAACGTTTGAAATCTTGCTTGCTCGCCATAATGATATATATATATATAGCAATGTGATCGGACAGACAACAATAAATAGACAAGGACAGAATCACAGAGAGCGCTTGCTGAAGACAACAGAAGCTGGCGCGGTCTGTTTGCAAGGGTGCTTTATAGTTTCCTGGTCTATGACGTCACCTATGACGTATCGGGCTTCCATTGGACTGATTTTACACGTGCTTCATGACGCAATCACGCAGAGCGTTCCCACCGCGTCTCAAACGCAGCTCGAGTTCCCTTGAAAGGGAATGTTATTTCTTGACCAGAGAGTGTGTGTGTGTGTGCGTGTGTGTGTGTGTGTGACGTGTCCTGGTATTTCATAGCCTACATTGCAGGGAAATGTCTCCACAAGGATAATAATATTATTAGCACTAGCAGTAAATGTTTTGTACAAATAATAACAGCACCTTTCAGCCTTTCAACCTTCATGAAAACATGACATCTCAAACATACATTAGCCTAAAACAATACGTTTTTTTGTGCTTGACGAACTTATTTTAGTGTTGCACACGCGTCTCGAAAATGAAATGGCATTCTAAAAATGCTGCGCTCAAGTTAAAAGAAGTCCAACTTGCGTCTTATTACCTCGTGTTATTTCCCCTCCACCGTAAAAGATGAATCCGTTATGAACAGCCGCTTAGGACAAGCGATGTGTTCTACATTACGGTCCTTTTGAGCGCTCACAGGACATCGGTTAATCGCCTCAGCAACTTCACACACGTATGAAGCGTCAAATCAGGCATTTCCCTAAACAGCCACAGGTCAGATTTTTCCGCTGAAGTAAAGAGTTTATTAATCACGAAAACTATTATTTATTTTTGCTAATTATTGTTTTATTTCAGTTATTTTTGAGTAACTGTTGTTAGTTTCGTTTAGTTTTTCATTTATTATGAATTTTTTTATTTTATTTCAGTTTACGAAAATTATTTTTGACCAATAGTTTTAGTCTTAGTTTCAGTTTTCGTTTACGAAAATAACCTTGCTCCAAACTCACTTCATAACGACAGTTCTGTGAGATGATGTGGCTTCTTACATAGTATAAGGCAGTAGTGCGTTTATTAGTCATGTTTAATCAATCAAAGTGTTTCAATCTTCTCTTTATTCAGCTACAGATACTGTAGTATGATGCCTGACAGGGATTTCCTGAAATGAGATGTGTTATCTTACGGGGCATATTTGGCGTGTCTGCGTAAGAGCGCCCTCTGGTGTTCAGATGGAGCAGCATTTACTACCGATCAGCCGCTGCACTGACAAGCTGCGCATAAAATAATCGCAGCCTTTGCCAAATCGCATGCAGTTTTATTGCGATTAATTGTGCAGCCCCTAATATAAATTTTACAATTAAACTTTATTTGGAGTACTTCTTTATTGCACAATGCATATTTCTTAATATTAAAGGTACAATATGTAAGTCGAAAATATCGAAACATCCAAAAACCACTTGCACAGTGTTATATATTTCTTTCAATTGTGTACTTCCATTATCCTAAATGTTTCCAAGAATTAGTAAATTCAGAGAAATTCACAATTTAAAAAATTGCTCGTCCCTGTTCACTTGTGGCCCGTCAATGACGTAATATTCGCGTTATCCCTGGATTCCGCTTGTACTGCCATAGTAACCATGGCGACAGACGTGGACAACTGCGTAGTGCGTAACGTCTAGCGGCACGCTGTTGTTGTTTCGTTCAAACATTATGGACCATGGCAAGCAGACTTTGGGACAAAAGAAGAACTAAAATGAGGATCAATATCAGCGTGGCATTTTCGAGATGCCGAGAGCTCCACGTCCGCGACTAACTTGGACTTGACAGAGCTTCACGAGTCAAGACTTTACAGGTACGCCACTCTTGCATGTACTTTATTAGACAGGTGAGCAAATGTAAATAAAACAAATCAATGTTATATAGCTCAACATGATGAAATGTTAGAATATGATCAGTATGTTATTTTAATGTTGATCTAGCTTACTGCTAGTCTCATATAGCAAACAAACTAACACATAGAATAACATTATAACTTTCAACACACTCAAATGCTGTTTAGTATGATAGTGTAACGTTAGAGCAAATGAAACAGCGCTGCGTTACCTCACAAGTTTAATTTGTCAAATAAACTGACCTGTGTGAGTAATTCAGCAGTTGCGGGTAGTACGGTAGAATTAAATGTCCTTATTCCTTTATATCTGAGGGACTCGCTTGTGCCGCTGATATCTGTCTCTCATTAGCAATCGCGACCTGCTTCATACCACAGTCATTTTAAAAGACATGAATGTTTTAACTCATCCATAAACATTATTAGATCCTGCATGACAGCAAGTCCCATCATTCCGCTTATCACTGCGTCATCAACCTACGTCTTTGTCATTGACCCCTAGCTGCGGAAAAAAAATACATATTGTAGCTTTAAGCCTAAAATGTGTTTAATATCACTATTAGGATCATATGATATCTATGTAATATCAGTCTTTAAATGGAAGATATTTAAAGTGTACCTACAGTGTACTTGCAATAGTTCCACTTTAGCACAATCAAGTATCCTAAAGTTATCCTAAAGTATATCTTTAGTTAATTGTTTATGGATAACTAAAGTGCATTAAGAACAAAATTAGGTGTTCCAATTTAGCAGACTTAAAGTGTATCAATTTAGTATACTAAAAGTACAATTGCAGGGTATTTACAAGTACATAAACATGTAAATGTATTTGTCGTATACTTAAGCATAAAATAAATGAATTACAAATACATTTAATAGTATTTCTCACTAGGGTAGCCCTTAAATATAGCGATCAAATCTTTATGACAAGGCTACATTTATTTCCACTATAACAATGCTCAATTTTGCCTCCAGATGGGTTATGGAAGGAAGCAATAGAGAGAGAAATCAGCAAACTTCACATTTTCTCTTTCCCCATATCTGAGGTTTCCAAGGATGGGTTTGAGGGTCCTCAAGGGCCAGTTCTCTGATAGTCTAAATTAAAGAAATAAAACCCCACACACTTTTCAGCCTGTTCCTGAGAAGTCTAGTTGGTAGACTGGTAGTTAATTGGGAACTATCTATTAAACCTACAGGATTGCTGAGCCAGGAGGACCCTTGAGGCCCCAGCTGACCGCATGAGCTCTTACAGCTGGAGAAAACTACATACTGGCCATTCTGATGATGCTTGACAGCAGTCGTTTTGCCTACCTCGGGTTATTTAATTCACTCTCAGTCATTACTGGCCTAGAACGTTCTCTTTTCTTGTCCCATTTTACAGTCATACTTCTGAGAATGCTTGCACTTTTCAGCCCCTGCTAGAGGTTTGTTTTTTGAAAAGAGGGATAAATGGTGCAACATACAATTGTGAAATTCTTTGTGTGCCACAAACAACTTTCAAAACCAGTCAAAAACATGTTTTCTCTGGTAATTTACTGTTTGTGGTTCAAATCATTTCTCAAAATGATTTTTTTTTGTGTAAAAGTGTAAAATAAAATAGTGCTTACTCTTAACAAAGCAAAATAGAGTAGAAAGTGTTTTCTCAATAAAGAAGAAAGGGTCAAATTTCTCCTCGATTTTTCTCAGATATTTTCACCAAGTGGCTCTGTTCCAAACCCTATAGAGAGAACTGTCTTTACCTTCTACACCTACTGGCACTTTTATTATGTAACCTGTTCAACTACTCCATAATGCAAATTCAATTTAAATTTGTATAGCATTGCTAATATCTAATCAGCCAATCACAGATACTCAATGCATTCAGCCATGTAGAAATGGTCAAGACGATCTGCTGAAGTTCAAAATGAGCATCAGAATGGGGGAGAAAGGTGATTTAAATAATTTTAGCCATATTCGGACAGTAATTGTTTCTCATGTGGACGTCTATAAAAATAAATTTGCATGGCACCTCAATGATAAAACTCAAGAATTTGGATGTCGATTTATTCACGGTGGAGGAGCAAGTTTTGTAATACTATAAATGATCCACATGATCAGTGCATGATTGTCTGCTGTAAATACAATGTAATTTGCTTGGAATAATAATAATAAGTTCATATTTAATTTAATAATAGGAAAATAATATCCTATTTATTATTTGATCATTTAAATATCCTGTTTAAAACTAGGAAGATAGACTCATCATTGTCAAAATGGTTTTTCTGTCTTATATGTTGTCTCAAAATAATGGCTGTCATTTTAATAACATGGAAATGAGCAGAAACAAGTTAATGCAGCCTCTTATTTACATGAGGCAAACATAAAGCTGCTTGGTTTATATTTTAATGTATATAATTATTGCCATAATAAGGGCCAATTTAAAAGGTTTGCGTCCTTTTCTCCTCTTGTTCTAGTAAATAATTTCCAGCATTTCAGTCATAAAAGTGGATAGGCTACATCTTTAAACTGCATCCAAATTACAGAAGCGCAACAGTTCTTATAGTGCTGTGCAGTGGTCAGAAAGGATTTAAACAGTGACTTTTTAATTGATCTCAGTGATGTGGATTTGTGCGGCAGTTAAATTATCGCATGACCTTGATGTTTGTCAAGAAAAACCAGTAGGTAATTCAGCCAGGGATTTTTACGCGGATGGTAGAAGAAAAACACTGAGATTCAGGCCGCAATAAAATCCCAGACTAGCCCCTGTAAATGTTGAAAATACCTTACACCCCCATGAGAAACAATTACAGTCCGAATATAGGGCTTTAGATCGTGGCATGGTTGTAAGTCCTAAATGGGCTGGTATTTTCACGCTGCGGAAAATGGGCAGACTTGCTTGAGCTGATAGAAAGGCAACAGTAACTCAAATAACCACTCGTTACAACCGAGGTCTGCAGAAGAGCATATCTGAACACACAAACACGTCCAACCTTGAAGCAGAGAGGCTAAAGCAGTAAAAGACACTCCAGTCAGCAAAGAACAGCAAACTGAGGCTACAATTCATACAAGCTCACCAAAATTGGACAATAGAATATTGGAAAAACGTTGCTTGGTCTGATGAGTCTCAATTTTTGCAGTAACATTCAGATGGTAGGGTCAGGAATTTGGCATAAACAACATGAAATCATGGATCCATCCTGCCTTGTATCAATGGTTCAGGCTGCTGGTGGTGTAACGGTGTGAGGGCTCATTTATTGGCATACTTTGGGCTCCTTAGTACCAATTGAGCATCGTTTAAACACCACAGCCTACCTGAGTATTGTAGCTGACCACGTCCATCTCTTTATGACCACAGTGAAACATCTTCTGATGGCTATTTCCAGCAGGATAATGGACCATGTCACAAATCTCAAATCATCTCAAACTGGTTTCTTGAACATGACAATGAGTTTACTAAACTCAAATGGCCTCCACAGTCACCAGATCTCAACCCAATAGAGCAGCTTTGGGATGCGCTGGAATGGGAGATTCACATCATGGATGTGCAGCCAACAAATCTGCAGCAACTGCATGATACTATCATGTCAATATGGACCAAAATCTCAGAGGAATGTTTCCAGCACCTTGTTGAATCAATGCCACATATAATTAAGGCAGTTCTGTAACTTAAAGTTAATATAAAGTCTAAAGTGGACCACCCAAATAAAGTGTTACCCAATTTTCTTATCAAAGAAAACAGCCCTGGTCCTTTGAAAACAAATCTCATGGTCTATACAACTAAATCACCCAGATAACATCTATAATATTATGTTTATAGATTGACAGGTTCTTACTCTCCATTATCCATTTCCTTAGGCAATTGTCCGTAATTCATAAGTCAAATATCTTATTATTAAGCGTGAAGGCTGTTTAGAGATTATGCAAAACTTTTGATTATTATCTGGATGCTGTTTACACACATAATGAGCATGCCATGCCACAAGACACCTGGCAAAATCATGTTTGTTTAAGGTTTACGGATCAGAACAATTATGACACAACTAAAAAATAACCCTTGATATGGTCAATGCACAGACACACAAACTAAAACGAATACCCTTCTGAAGGTCACCACCCATCAATAATTGGAAAGAACCGGTTATGCTCCATTTGACCTCTATTTCCCACAGTTGCTGCAATTAAGGGGTTTCAGGGATTCTGCATTTTATTGGTAATTAACTGTAAAACACAACAAAGATTCCTTTAAAGTGGCACATTTGAAACAACGAGAGGGAAATGTCAAGTGGTAAATGCTGTATTTCTTGGGAGTGTGTTCATTAAGGTAAAGCATTAATTAGGAAGCACCACACTGGACCTGGAGAGTATCATTTTAGCAATATAGTAAAGTACTATCTGACTATTAATGGCACTTTACTCAGCATGTATATGACACAACATACTGAATCTTCCATCGCAGCACAGCCAGGGAACGCTTCCATTGCATTAGATTTAATGGAAATTAAACAAGAGTAATAGTTAAATAAATGTCGAATAAAATGAACGGAATATAGTGTGGAACACATGCCTAAAGCTTTTAACAAGAGCTAAAAAAGAGAGCATTTGGAAGCTTTTTAGAATACTGATATAATGGGGATCAAAGTTCCCTTTCGTTGTCACTCCGAGATCCGTCGGATGACGACGAATGGGGAAACCCCCATTCGTCGTCATCCGACGGAACGTCTCCGTTCCCTACTCAGGGAACGAGGGTTACATCCGTAACCGAGACGTTTTGTCCCCACAACATAAAATAAATAAATTAATAAACACATACACACACAGACACACACACACACACACACACACACACACACACACAGAATATTAGAATGCATTTGATTATTTTAATTTCTGAAGGATCATGTCTGCTGAAAATTCAGCGTCCTATATCTCAACGTTACCTGTTTGCTCATAAATCTTCACCACAATGGGCAGGCCATGCATATTCAAATATGATGTGAACATGCCTCAAATTGGTTGTTGCTCGTGTTGTAAACATCCCAGTTGTAATATGCAGAAATGCAGGATATTTGAAAGTGAAGATCATTGAAGGCTGACTTACATTTAGGTTTGTTACAAAAATGTATACTTGGAATATTGCACACAGGACTACTTTTATGATACCTTTATTGTGTTACAGACATTCTACTGACTATAAGTAACTATGCAACTACATGTCAACTTATTCTAACCCTGACCCTACCAGTAATACTCTGCAAACACTCTAATGAGAGTTAGTAGAAATGTAGGTGCAACGCTACTTATAGTCAACAGACTGTGTTAAAGGGACCATATCATACCACTCATTCTCCAAAAGGAAGAAGGAAAGTCATACAGGTTTGGAACATCATGAGGGTGCATAAATGATGACAGAAGTTTCATTTTGGGGTGAACTAAGTTGTGATTTCTTATTAAATAAACTGTGTGAGTTTCACTTGCCTAAACAGGACGTTAGCTCATTTGGAAGATGCAGAGGGAAAATGCTTACTAACACAATTTACACAGACACAGAAATGGGGTATTAAAAGGAAACAAAAGAGAGAAAGAAAGAGTGAGAGAGAAAATTGTCCTTCCTCAGAGCAGCTGCCATGACAAGTGAGCAGATTACCTATATGGGCAGCAAGGAGAAATCTAGTAGTTTGCACAACTAGGCAAGAGAAAGAGAAAACAGCAGCTCTTTTCTGACAGGAGTGTAGTTTAAAATCAAGACCTGAGGCTATATCTCTGTAGACACATATTATGCTCAGACTGGGTTTAACAGAGATTTGTCTTAGAGACGTTCTTCCATGCCACACCAGCCTCCTTCACTGGGCTTTGACTGCAAAGAGATACAGAGCGATATATAGAATGCATATTTGGATCCAGTGGGAAAACAAAAAGTACAAATCAAAGTCAACTGCAATGTAACAGGGCCTGAACATTAACTATGATCTGGAAGAAAACCATCAGAGATATGAAGCAGAGACCGTTTCTTTACCAAAATACAGCCTCGGTGATATACGGTTTGGCTACAGAAAAAGTCACACAAATATGGCTTCCACGGGAAGAAGAAATCTGTGGTCTATGCAAGGGGCAACAAAATGTGAGCTATGACTTTAGCATGATTTGGTTTCGTTGTATTTGATAAAGTATTTCTAAGGGTACATAAATATTGATACAATTGCTTAGTAACATGAGGGTGTCTAATTAATGTTCATTTTAATATTTTTTAAACATTTTTCAAAAGAAGTAGAAAGACTGAAATAGTATTTAGCAGTACAAAGTACAAATATTTGCGTGCAGGTCTGTTTAGTTTTATAATTTTTCTTGAAGTGCTTAATTTGGGAGGCAAAGGGCTCAGAGTAGAGAGTGAGGTCAGTCTCCAACATTGGGGGATCAGGAAATGACGTGAACCAGATACAAACTTGCATTGCCTACAGGAGCACCAAGTTACACTTTATTTCGACGGTCAACTTTAGACAATCTACTAACTATAAGTAACATTGCAACTACATGTCAGCTAACTCTCATTAATTTGCAACTACATGTCAACTAGAGTATTAGTAGACTTTTAGATTAGTGTTAGTAGAATGAATGCTATGATATAAGCACAGTAAAGTTCTTTATAATTTTTCTCTTAGGAGTAAAAAGAAGTTTGAAATACATGGCCAGCGGTATAAACCTTATTCAGAGCAGCGGCATGACAGGTATTAAAGCGAGGCTGTGAGGGATAGACTTACCATGTTTTCAATGGTATCTGCTGGAAAGAAATTTCGTTTTGGCCTGATTTAGGTAGAAATGACGTCACACCAGTTCGTTGTTCGATTTTTCTTGAAGTAGCCTATATCTGCGCCTTAAGTTGACATGTACTTGCAAAGTTACTTATAGTCAGTAGAATGTCTATTGGGGGAGCTTCAAAATAAATTGTTAGCAGATATTAGTCTACTTTTACTCTAATGAGAGTTAGTTGACATGTTGCATAGTTACTTATAGTTAGAAGAAAGTTTTACCGAACACCATGTTACAGTAACCACCAGGCTGTTGCTCCAACCATTTGAAATGTGAGAACATTAATGATTCCAGCATAAAGTTGAAACGTTTACCATTAGAGAACAAACAGGATAAAACACATCTCAAAATAGTCCACTTTTGGGAACACTTTCCAGTTGACAAACCTATCCCATGATCTCTGGCAGCACTGTGCTCTGAAAGAGAGGATCTGAATCTAAGCTCTCTGCGAGTGGAGGTCACTGTGTTTGTTTAGCTCTACATTATCACCTGGCTCTGCTAATGAGATGAATTATCAGTCCTGGAGTGGGTGTCCTCTGATTACACGGCAGTGTTTTTTGGGGGAAAAGAATGTGCTTGCAGACATCTGCTTTGGTGATCTCACTCATTAGAAGGGGACAGAAGATCAGTCTGTAATCAACCCTGCCGACCCCTTCAGTGGGCTGTGAAAGGACGAGAACAAGGATAGCACAGACGTCAACCACTATGCACACTTTTCTGTATTTGTAGTGTCATAGCTGTTTTTGAGCATCACATACACTAAAATAATGACACAAACAAACAGAAAACGTTGTTTGCACCAAACAATACTATTTCTAGTACTCGTTTTAGTCACATTGAGCTTTGTAAGAATATTACCGATCCAGATTTCTTGGTAACGCTTTATTTCTTTTTATGGTCCACTTTAGACATTCTACTAACTAACTTTGCAACAACATCTAAACTACCAGTCATTGAGGTATAAGAAGACTGTCTGCTTAACTCTATCCCTACCAGCGTTTTTTTTTTTTTTTTAAGTTGCCAGCCACTGGCAGCGTTTTTGACCATTTTCACAAAATTTTCATGGCCCCCAGAATATTTTGTTGTATGAATATCTGAACATGCAATATGTCAAATGAAAGAACAGGGCCACTACTTTTAAACAACTTTATGCATTAATTTTTTGTGAATGTGGCCTTTGGAGTTCGAGTCCTTCGAAGAATGCAGCCTCTGTATTGGGATGCAGCTTTTATTGGCAATATAACTCAGAACACTCAGGAAATATCAGGAAAAACACTATATACCACGTCATATGGGAATGAGACTGAACAAAGAGAACTAGGGGTGTAAATACACATAACTTGATAATTTAAAAAAAACTAGAAACAGGTCCGCAATTTAATTAGGAACCATGGAAACTAACAATGAATGAGAACCATACTACAGTCTACTAATACTCCATAGTGTCATACACTGACATGTAGTTGCAAAGTTACTTATATTTAATTGATTGTTTGAACTGGACCAACTGATTTCTTTTCTGATATCACTGTGATTGGGCAGGTCAAGTTTTTTGCTCACAAAATAGGCTCCAGAATGTTTTGGAAGTTCAGATCAAGTCATTTTTGCTGCTTGGTTTCAATAAATATTTTTAGACTGGAAAGGACGTTTTGAGTTCTAAAATGTACAGTATGTACATCAAGCTCTTTTATCTCAAAAGATGAAAGAAAATGAGATTCCTCATGATATGACCCCTTTAAAAGTGTATGAATGTCACTGTATTATATTCAAAACATCAAAACAAGAGGAATGTATATTAAAAAAGCTAAACATTTTACAAAAAGATACTTTAGATATACTGTTGAAAATAAAGACAAGTATTTTTGTCTTTAAGATAATCAAAAAATATCTTAATTTGTGTTCCGAAGATGAGCGAAAGTCTTATGGGGTTGGAACAACATGAGGGTGAGTAATTACTGACAGAATTTTCATTTTTGGGTGAACTAACCCTTTAAAAACAAAACCGAAATGAATGAAGAAATGAGCCACAGGAACTGTTGGAGGAAAAGGAAGCAATCTTCTTTATTCATCAAGTAAAAAAAAACTCTTTTACTGCCCCTCCTCCAAATAAATATCAGCTTATATCATTGATACGCATTGATGACACCAAAACTTGTTGATATACATTCTCTGGAGTACTGCATGAAACATTATTTAAAAAAAACAACAAAAAAACAGAAGGGTGAGATATAAGTTTTTGCGATATTTCATACAGTTTGAGATTCACCCTGAGGCAAAACTCATGTGAAGGAAGCAGCTTTCCTTCCCCCCTCAACATTTTCTCTCCCTTTCTTTCTGTTTTGGCTCTCTTATCATCTTTTCAAGCATGCCAAGCGAACTGTCGGACCGCAGATTTCTCTGTGATAGAGATCTCTTGGGAGACATCGGAAAAAAAAAAAATGTTGCAAAAATATAGCAACAGAAGGATGGAGAATCCAGAGGGACGGAAGTAAGAAATGTGGACAAATGAACGTGTTACCCGACACGGCCTTGGCATCGCTCAGAGAGCCCTGCAGCCACACTACAGCAGTCATGAACATCCCTCCATGCCTCACAATTCCTTTTCCTTTTTTCCCCCTTTTCTCCCTTCTGTCTCTGTATCCTTCATCTGGCGGTAACTTTCCCTCAGCACCCGAAACAGCTTGTTATCTAAACTGCTGTTCTTTTAGACCGAACACACTTATTACATTTGAAATCTTAATGACCCAAGTTTAGCATTTCTAACTGAATATTCCAGACGTTGTTTTAAGGCAGTGGAATATTAGCTAGGGCTGGCATGACTCATGACTGAGTCGACAGGTCAATGTTTATCTCATGTAAATGACTCACTCGCCACTGTGCAGCAGAGAGGACGTTTGTGCAGGTTAGGTGGTGCAGTGAGAAATGAAAAAGTACATCTCTCCATTGATTCAAGATGTTGTGTTGTCATAAAACAGAGCTAAAGAATAAGGATGTCCCGGTGAACTGGGGCCAGAGTGAAAGAGTTTGTTGTACTTACACATGTAAGTACAACAAATGTGTACTCATCTTAAACATATGATTCCACAGGTTTCTGCTGATTTAAATGTTTACAAGATACGGAGAGACAGACAGACAGAAACACAGACAGACAGACAGAGAGACAGATAGAAAGACATATGACTATTCAGACAGATCGATATAATCTAATAACAAAATCTGCATTTTGGTTTTTAATATCTGAATAACAATATAGTATTATTATAGATAGATTAAATAGACAGACAGACAGACAGACAGACAGAATAAAGACAAAAATAAATAAAGACACAACTATTGAAACAGACAGACGGACAGACAGATAGAGATGGATAAATAGATAGATAAATCCGAAGTGTAGCCAAATAAACAAAGAAAGACATACATCTAGTCAGAAAGAGACAGACAGACAAGATAGATAGATAGACAGATAGAAAAATAAAGAAAGACAGACAGACAGACATACATGCTAGTCAGAAAGAGACAAGGACAGACAGATGATTGAGATAAATAGATTAACCCAAAGTGGAACCAAAAAAAAAAAAAACTTTCTCAGATCAGACCATTGTTTAAAGTAAAGGAGACAGCTGATCTACAGCATCCCCTCACAAGAACTTCTACATCTTCACAGGAGCCAATAACACTCGTCATCCATCCTCCCTTTCGTGTTTCACATTCAACACCTAAAGTGTTTATTACCGCGTTACTCTTCAGACTCTCATTTTCAAGATGGATCTGATCAATGAGAGGCAGGGTGCCAAACGAGGCCGGAGTGGACCAGGACCAAGATTTGGCTTCAACCTCTAAACTATCGATCGCTTCTCTGTGCGGGCTGACAGCCTCGAGTCATCTGTTGTACCGGGCGAGTGAAGTTTGACATTTTGTCAGTTATTACTTCTGCTCGCCCATCTTGAGCTGTGAATCTACGATGTCATGAGAAAGCCAAGCACCCCCACACAAAAGTGTAATGAACATCAGCAGGACTTTTCATCATCTACCTGGAGATTGATGGACTTTAAGCCACCCTTTTTAGGAGGTACTACTTTTAGAAGGTTGTAAACAGGCATTTGTTTCAAGGAGAAGACTAGCAGACCTGAATACATATTTTACTAGGTTAAGAACACAGAAAAAAGATGTGGTTGTTTTCCTGGGCCTGTGAGACAGTTTACACATTACAGTGCCACGGTCAGAAATCAATGTCTCCACAGAGTCCTATAAAGTGTATTATACTGATAATGAACAGGTTTTAAAGTGTCATAGAAATCCGGGAAGGGAATGCGGAACTATACTTAATGATTTGCTTAGATTTGGTGATTTTTCATTTTGTTATCGTGTGCTTAAAAATACAATGGGTAGAATTAAGCACAGTCAAGAATCTTCAAGATATGATGATACAAGGGACAGTAACTTTTTTTATTGTGTGCTGTAGATCTGCAGGCAGACTGAAAACAACATCTTCTTTAAACCTTCATTTCACCTCTCCAGAGGGTCCAGTGTAAATGTAAATGTTAACCTAATGCAGCTATACACTTTTAGAATCTGTTATTTGATTTATTTTTTATTTTTATTTTATTTTTTTACATGAACTCTCTTCATGTAAAAAAGAAACAGTGATTCCATTGGAGCATTTTGATAATTCAACTTTAAAAGGTGTTGTAAGTGATACTAAAACTTGCTGATTTCAAATCACGGAATTGGGACCGTCTCCATCCCTTCAACCACACATCCTCTCTCCAAAACCCTCTGAAGATGTCAAAATCAATAAATAAAGTGCTGCACGATTAATTGAAATAAAATAGAAATTGTGATATGGCTAAAAGGGTTAGTTCACTCAAAAATGGAAATTCTGTCATTAATTACTCACCCTCATGTCGTTCCAAACCCTTAAGACTTTTGTTTATCATCGAAACCCAAATGAAGATCTTTTTGATTAAATCCGATAGCTTTCTGACTAGGGCTGGGACAATAAATCGATGCATCGCGATTCTTCAAATGATTCTGGATTGATATTGATATTTTCAGTAAACATCGCGATTCTCAAAACTAAGCTCAGAATCGATTGGAGAGAGAATCGCGATGCATACCAACAATCTCAGAATCGATCCGCGAATCGCGATGCATCGATTTATTGTCCCAGCCCTATTTCTAGACAGCAACGTCATAACCACTTTCAAGGTCCAGAAAGGTAGTAAAGACATCGTTAATAGTTCATGTGACAGTGGTTCAACCTTAATGTTACGAAGTGACGAGAATAGAAGAATTGTTGAATAAAGTAGTTATTTATTTATTTATTTGTGCACAAAGGTATTTTCGCTGCTTCATAACATTAAGGTTGAACCACTGTAGTCACTATTTTAAGGATGTCTTTACTACATTGGGCCTTGAAAGTCGTTATGACGTTGCTGTCTATAGGGGGTCAGAAAGCTCTCGGATTTCAAAAAAATTATATTCATTTGTGTTCCGAGGATGAAATAAGGTCTTACGGGTTTGGAACAACATGAGGGTGAGTAATTAATGACAGAATTTTCATTTTAGGGTGAACTATCCCTTTAAGCCGCAGCTTTGAGCATGCGAAATTTTTTCGAACACTGCAACGGTCGTGATAAGATGAAAACTGGCAAAGAAAGCTGGTCAAATAAAGTTTTAGTTGACCGAAGTTTTAGCTTCATTCTACATGAAATGTTGAACAAAACAAGTAAATGCCACCACCGTTTCAGGCAAACCCCTACAGGACATGTTTAAGGTCTCGTTTTTTGACTCAAAGCTAAAGATACCTCCGTCTTGATATAAAACAGGGGTCATATCTTCCAGCCAGTTTCCACAGCTCAATACTTAATAAGTCAGTCAACCCAACATCCAGTTCAACCTTCATAACAGAATTACCTTCTTTTTTATTCTTTTTTTTTTTTTTGTTTGTTTGTAGAGCCCTATTCAGTTAGAACTAGTTTTCTCTGAGGAGGTCAGGTAAATTTGTGCTTCACAGATGTACTTTGTAATTTAAATCCCAAACTTGGATCAAACTCATCTGAGTTTTTTCACAACCTCGCTAATGATTTAAAAGCAAATGACCTACTGCTAACTTATCCAATGAGAAATGTATTTTCCCTTTGTTTAATACTATACCTAACTCATTTTCTAACTGCTCCTAATTAGAGTGGCTGCTTTATGGGTAAAATAACAGTTTGTTCAAATTATTGAATTTCAAAGTAAGGAGGCCATATTATGACCTTTTAGTCTTTATTTTGTTCTTGGGGTCTACCGGAATAGGTTTTCATGCTTGACTGTTCAAAAACGGTGAGTTTGGCTGCATTTAAGTCTAAGTTTTTATGTTTTTTAATGCACATGTGTAGAATACACACAAATCCGGACAAGGTGTTAATACGTTCACATGCTCATTCCGTTCACACAGATTCTAGTTTTAGGGTAAATAAGTTTCCTCAAAAGCAAACCTTCCTCTCACAAAACTCTTCATCATCAGTATCTTCATCATCTGTTTCTACTGCACCAAATCTTAACACAAGCTCCACATAAGAAATTCAACAGCGTCTGTTTCTGTTCGAAGAGAGGGATGGTGTGAGACAGAGAGAGAGTGTGTTTGTGCTGTCTGTTTCTCTAAATGTTTCATGTGTTATTCGATCTCCAGCAAAGCATATAGTCATGAGGGGGTGAGAAGGAATTACTGCAAATCCAACTCTGCGCTGCACGCTGCAGAAGAGCCGGAACCCGCGGAGACTGAATTAACCTAATCAGACAGCCAGCGATCTACCCCTCCAAATTTTATGCTACGTCAAGCCATAAAATACGCAACAGAACGGATCACAGAAAGCAAAGAATGCAACAAAAGCTCTTGCTTACCCTTACAACCCCTGCAACCCGCCTAGAACACTGTGAACAAACTCCATGCTGGGCTTTAGATGTTCACTTAATGCCACACAGCACTAATCATTTCAGAGTACGAATAATGAATAATGTGGTGTAAAAGAGCCATATTTTACACTTTTTGGAGATTTGAGGCCACGCGTTACTATCTTGAGGCCACGAGATAGTTATAATTTTTTTTTTTTGACAAAGTGGGACTAGGGGGGCTCCGTAGTATTGAGACCATTTTTGTCAAAGTTTTTGTTTTCTGCGATTCCTGTTGAATTAAACTCTGTTGCATTAAAAAAAGCATATTTTTGTGGTATACTTATATGTTGAAGTGACGCAAAAGTAATTCAAAAGTAACAATGTAACATTGGTTGTTTCTTATGATATTTAATGTGATAATTTAACTTCACACTGTTTTAAATAACTGTTTTAAAATATAATTTATTCCTGTGATGACAAAGCTGAATGTTCAGTCCCAGTGGAACATGATCCTTCAGAAATCATTCTAATATGCTGATTTGAACATTTAATAATATTAAAGTTGTAAACAGTGGTCCTGCTTAATATATTTGTGGAAACTATGTGCTATTTTTTTTGTATATAAAACTGTAAATTAATAAACTGTTGTTGTACAGTAACTCAGTTTTCATCACTAGGGGAGGGAGTTTAGCAAAGTGACAACAACAGATCTGAGCAGACTATTGTATCCCACAATGCAAAGTAATAACAGCCATTTTTGACTTAAAATAATTGGACTGCAAGTGTTATAAGACTGAATTTAGTCATTTTAATTTCCAGGATAATAACTGGACAACATTCACATCCAACAAGGCAAAAACACTACAACATGCTGAAATAATGGGCCGCCCAGCAGCACCCATCCCGTTGGTCACATCACCCATCCCGCTGGTCACAGCACCCATCCCGTTGGTCACATCACCCATCCCGCTGGTCACAGCACCCGATATTGGTCACATCGGTACACTTTCAATTCGAGGGTGCGGATCTGTTGATCTCGATTTAGACGTGAGATTCCTTTTCACTTCCCTATTCTACACACATGAAAAAGACTGGTCTCTGGAGGAGAGGTGAGCGCTCTGCATATAACAACAATACATTTACATTTTTTAATTACTTTACCTGCACAAAGTTACTTATGGAAATGGGTGTCACTCAAAAAGTAAAATAAAGAGCAACATTGTTGCTGTTTACTTATTGTGGGGAATTCATGATGGCAGACAAAAGGAATCCCAAAAGGAAGGTTTTAATCACATGTGTTGTGTTTAAAATGAACTGGTGCAACCGAATGAGAATTAAAATAAAACCTGGATCAATAAACTTTGAAATACAGTAGTCAACATTTGAAGTATTTTGAACAATATCCGTTATCGTTTTAGGAAAACTTTGATTCACTTTTTTGATCCACTGCAGCTACTGTAGCTATAAACGCTGCTTAATTTAATGCAATAATGCAACCCACATACATTGGTCAAGGCTCAGAGGCTTATAAGCCTTTTAATGTATTTGAAATTTACAATGCATTATAAAGTTATTCATACTATGTTATACTGGAGTATATCTTTTCATAAATAATTGTAACCAAAGTTAAAATTCAATATAGTATTTGCAGATTCCTTGTTGCCTTTGCATTAAAACACCTTACAAACAAACAATTTCAATGAATAGATCATTCAGTTTTCCTTGATAGGTCCTTTTCTTTGGTAAATCTGATGTGTTTCCAGATCAACATTCCAATCAACCAATCAGATTTGAGGGGCAAGTTTACAGTTTATGTCAAGTTTAGCCTTAAAACCAGGGTGCTTCTTCCCTCTGATTTTAGGGATAACTTATGGGTAGTGTTAGGTTTAAGGGTATGGATAGGACTACGTTTTCGGCCAAGAATGTTGTTCCAGGATCAACAAAATATATTGTTCCAGGAACATGTTTTTACTTGACAAAATCACGGTGACCCATTTTTAAATCATCCGATTTTGTTTTATTTTCGAAGATCCTTTTTGCACGGTGATGTATCTGTGTACACGTGGTATTTTGTGACATTTCACGTTAAACATCCCGGCTCGGGCGGCCATCTTGAGATAGGCAGTGTGTCTCGTCTGCTTGTTTACCAGTATTTTTGAGAGGCACCGTGGGGCGACTCCAGGCTGCCTATAAACCATTAGCACTGAAAGGATGATGTATGGCATCGCCTTCAGAGAGCAACTTCTGTATGCATTTCAATCCTCCCCAGATAGTCCCCCGTTTAATTGTGCATTAAAGTCCATGCGTCGCACCATTTGTTACTCACATTGTTTACCGTCCTATTTGAGTTCTAATTAATCCAAAAAACACAGAGCTCGACTTCATTAACTTGTGCAGCTCTGGCTCATCGGAGGTTAATTAGCAGCGGAGGACAGGATGCCGCGCTGCAGCCCAGGAAGAGTTTGTTGACCGTTGTCAGATAAAGAGAAATACCATTAGGCTCTTTATGATCTTGTGATAGCCGGATGAGATGAAAATGCCATGTTGTTTTTCTTTGTTCTGGGAATCTCACGCTGTGACAGCAGCAGCTTTTTGAAGACAGCTATGAACATAAAGGTGAGATCATATCTGTAATCAATAAAATGCATGATTTCTGATGTTGTAATTATAACTTATCTATGTTGATGAAGAGATTACAATAATACAGGTTGTCAGTTTTTTCTTTCAAAATAAAGGTTAAGTAACGTCGTTGTTCATGCAGTTGTAAAATTAGACTTTTTCTTTTACATCTTGCGGTTTGTTCAACAAAAAGTTGCAATTTTGATTAAGAGAAGCTCGACATATATCTGGTATAATGCTACATCTCCTCTATTGTGGTGTTTTAAAAAATCTGGGTATTTTGCCCCAAGCCCTGTCGACATCCGAGTAAATTTTGTGTAAAAGAAACAGCTGCACAAAAATAAATCTCCAAGAAAATTATCAAATTAACTCGAAGTTAACAGCTGCATAATCTCTGCAATAGGCCTCTGAAGGCCTTTCCGTTCGGAGAAACTCTCCTAACAATTAATTATCTCTTTCTCCATTTCAGGCAGCCTCCCTTTACAGCAGTCTGGAATCATACTGCTTATTTTAAAGATTAACGTTTGAATTCATCAGTCTTTTCCAGGAGACTTAAAATAAAACACACTTGAATGAATGTATTTTATCATCTCTTTACGATACTTGTTAACGTTGTGACAGACAGCCCAGTAGTGCGATTATATTGAAGACCAGGGGCAGTATTCACAAAGAATATTATCTTACCACTAGGAGTACTCCTAAATCGCCCTAAAATATTTTAGCTAGGAGTTTCCTCTAAAAAGTTATTCACAACGCCTTTCAGACCAACTCTAAGTAAGGAAAAATGACAACTCCTAAACTAAGAGTGAGTCTTCGTTGCTATGGACGACGTCAATTCTCATGCACATGCTTCCTTGCAATGATCACGCAAGGAATCATTGGTTGTTAGATGACAGGGCCATCATGCGGAACATAACACATAACAAACCATGGAATTACGACATCTAAATATGTCTGTGTCCTACACAAAATCATAATAGTAATGTCATCGAAATGCATATCATGTTTGTGCAGGCCCCAGTGAAGTGTAATTCTAAAAAAGGCAGAGAGAGAGAGAGAAAAGTCGTGAATTCAATTAAATTAAATCAAGGTGGCCTAATACCCCAATGAAAACCGCCACTTGCCTAATAATGAAAAACGACATTTGCATTAACACTTTGCAGTAACACATTAATTGACATCCCATTAGCCTAAATAGACTACTTAAAGCAAGGAAATGTTGCTCCTATTGAAGTAATGTAATAGTTGAATGACGGTGGATTATGAACTCGCCAAAACGTAAAAGAAAGCCCAACTGGATGCAGGATCAGTTACTGCTGCTGGCCCAGTTGGTGCTGGAAAAAAATAATAATGATAAAAGGGAAATTCGGCACTGGGATATCAAGCAAAACTAAGCGTGAGGCATGGGAGAGGATTTGTTTGCAGATCAATGCAGCATTCCCGCTTGTGTCGCGGACCCCGGTGTTGTGCCTTATTTCGACCCCCTGCCAAATTATTACCCCCCTCATTGAAGTCAGTACCTGATTGCCTAATCCCAACCCCGCCCCTAATCCTACCCCTTTCCCCACAACTAATCCTAAACCTACCAATGCTAGGGGGGTAATAATTTGGCGGGGGTCGAAATTCGGCACAACACCGGACGACCGCGAGAGGCGGTGGTATGCGCTACAATCCTTTGTGAATAGGTCTTAGTGAGTTAGGAGTCCTCTCGACTTCTTTTAAGTTGTCCCAGACTTAGGTGCTATTTTTAGGGCTAAAATGCTTCGTGAATTACTCTTAGTGAACAAAATATTAGGAGTCCTAAAGTTAGGAGTGACACGCCCATTATTTTTAGGAGTTGCTCCTAAATTCGTCAGTTAGGAGCTACTTTTAGCCTTAAAATTCTTTGTGAATACGGCCCCTGGAGTGAATAAAAATAACAAAAATTGCTACATAGTCAAACAGAGATAAGTTGAAGCTTGGAATATTTTTAAGCATCTTCACATGAAATTGAGTACATCTGAGATAAGAACAATCTGTTCAAATTATTGTTATTTGCATATTATTGGTAATTAGGCCAAAATACTGGGACTTTTCTCGGTTTGGATCAAACAGTCAGTCTGTGCATTTAGTGGTGGGGATTTTTCAGTAACTCGTTCAGCAGGTGGCATTGTTACACCAGTAGGTGGCCATAAGTGAGTTATTTGACTCAATCACTCAACTGATTCGTTCAAAAACATTGATTCATTTAAGAACCAAACAATTTGGTTCTTCTCAAATGGAGGGCTGCATCCTTAAGGCTGCGTCCTTCCTAGTCCAGTCCTTCTGAGGCTTGTAGGCTAGACGACTCCTCACGCTAGAATGAGACGTGGGTTACATTATTGTCGGTTTAGTGTTAGTGATTAATTTACAGCAAAACAAAAGATAACATCAATGCTTTCATGTCCAAAAACATTATTTTTGTCTTACATTTCATAATGAACTCAGACTAATTCAGTACAGACTAATTTTCCATCAGTTTATTTTCTTGAATTGGAATGTGTGCAAAGGATTGTGGGTGATCTAAGGCCGTGAAGGATACATTTGATGCAGCCTTAAAAAACTGCTTTCTAAGGATCCTTCAAATTGAGACGGCCTTCAGCGACATTCGATGGCGTGGCAGCTGAGATATACAGCCTTCCGTTTGAGAATCCCCCTATAAGTGAGTCACTGAATAATTCACTGAACCAATTAGTTCAAAATGCTGATACACTCAGGAACCAAAAAAGTAATTGACTTAAGAAGTGAATCATTGAATCGTTCCATCATAACAATTGTTTAAACAAAAAACTGATTGTGTTGTGATGTCTGTCTGTGTTCCCCCTGTCTTTGTGCACTTGGTTCAGTCCTGTTCCCTGTTTTCCCGCTCCCCGTTATCTCTATTAGTCTTCCCAGGTGTCCCTGATTAACCACGCCCCCTTGTCATCTTGTTTAGCTTGTTTGCCCTTGTATTTAAGCCCTGTGTTTCAGTCCAGTCCTTGTGAGTTCTTGTTGTTGCAACCTTGATGTTGGTGGTTCTGTTCCTGAGTCTTGTGCCCTAGCCTGAAACTTTATGTAGTTTGAGTTTATTGAATAAAGTGTGCTGCAATTGGATCCTGCTTCCTCCTTGCTTCCACCTCATCATAACAGATTGACTGTGTTGCTCAGAGACTTCCAACTGTTCTAAATGCTTAAATAATATATAAGTAATGATAATATGGTGTTATTTGCTCCTAGGTATTATTTTAGACTGATTGACCTCCAGTAAAGCATATTTTGACAGTCCTTAAATACATAGAACAGAATAAAGGAGTAAATACATTTAATTAATGTCATGACATTTAGCAACTCTTAGTAAAGTGTCTTTGTCAACAAAGAATAAGAAAGTTTTAAGAGAAGCACTGAGTTTGAAAATAAAAGCCTCTAAGATGAACCCTAGTTGGTCTTTGTGCCATCTAAACAAAATTTCATAATATCACCACCAGTTTCTGACGAATGATGCTTCTTTCCTGTGAGGAAGCATTAGAGAGTGAGGACCTCAATGATTACTTCACCACCTTTTCCATTTCTCACACAATCTGACCCCGGAGATGAATTTCGTTTTCAGTGAGAGAAAGAAAGCCAAATGCCACCTGGGCTGTGACCCTCGCCCGATGCGTATAGGTCACGGCCGACATTCTTTGTTGACATGTCAGCAACTGAGCATTGGAAATGGCAGCACAAACAAGGCAGATGATGACATGTCTTCCTCCCAGGACTCTCTGCCCCATGTCTGGATTTTAGGATTATTTCTAGACACTCTTCTGAGAAGGTTAACGAAGGCCTGAAATATAATCGAAACATATTGTTGTACACGTGTGTATATATATTATATATATATATAATCGTTTTAATTTAAATTTGTTTTACTTTTGGTACTTTTGTTTTTACATTTTAGTACTTAAACTAATTTTATTTTAGTTAACTGTCAAGGTAACATTTCTAATTTAAGTTTTTTTAAGTTTGAGTTTTTCATCTAATATTTATATTTTATTCTTTCAATTAACAAATAAATAAATATTTAGTTTTAAGAATAACAACACTGATCGTTGTCAATGGAAAACGTTTGAGTCCTTTCTTTGCGAGTAACGCAAAGTTTCTGGGAAACACAAACGGTTTTGTGAGGGAATGCAAAGTTTCTCTGGGAACGCAAATGCATTGATTTTTTTTTCTCCTATCTCATTTTTTTTTTTTTTATCACCATGTCCCTTTAGGGGCTCCATACAACTATAATGGAATCATTTGATGGTAAATATT
The DNA here is from genome assembly GCA_030578255.1 of Tiaroga cobitis. Taxonomy (NCBI): domain Eukaryota; kingdom Metazoa; phylum Chordata; class Actinopteri; order Cypriniformes; family Leuciscidae; genus Tiaroga; species Tiaroga cobitis. The sequence continues at coordinate 42,871,109 of CM060596.1, forward strand.
TCATCCTGAAATCTGAGCACAATCTGACACGTTTTTTTTTCCAGGAAATAAAATAAAAGATTCTTTTATAAATGGTAATACTATTTTGAATTAGTTTCTATTTTTATATTTTATGTTTTCAGTTTAATTATAGTTCAAGTTTTAGTCATTTTGTTGTGCTTTTTGTCAAAAAAAAAAAGACTGGTTTTTCATATTTTTGAAGTTTTAGTTATTTTAGTACAAGATATAAAAATAAGAAATGTTGCCTTTTTAAATGTTTTTTTTTAAGATTTCTTTATATATTTACTTTAGTTTATTTCAGTTAAAGTACATTTTTATTTCAAGTAACGAACATGTTTTTCATGGTTTTAGTTTTAGAACACTAAATCAAGTTCTCATTAGCTCCCCATTTAATCTCATTGGCATCTGAGAAAAAATCGAGATATTAAAGAGACTGTAAGTGTGACTTTTCTAAGTTCTTTTTCAATACATTTTTTTCTTGTTTTTGTGTTATGTCTGAAATGTTGTTCTCAGAATTTAGTCTGAAAACCTAGACTTAGAAACAAGACGTCTGTCAACTAGCACAGAGTGGTCTTCATTCCAGCTATAAAATATAGAGCACGGAATATGTTGTGCTAAAACATTTTAAAAGCAGCAAATACCAAGCAGTGCTGCTCCGCAGAGTGGATGAATACTTGTCAGTCTGTCTTTCTCTGCCAGTCACACTAAGTGGCATTGACAGTTGTCCTGAGCCGCTCGCGGCTCCGTCTCTCTTCAAACCTCTCCTGTTTATCACTCTGCTCGGATGCATATTAATGGAGTATGCCTTATACCTGGCATTTCTAATGCATAGAAATGCGCTTCATAATTTACAATCAGTGGAGCGGCCACGTCGAAAAGCCAAAGCAACCGCAGGGTTTCTTGCTTTCCAAGCCTCGATGTGCCACTTATGGACTGCTTTGCAAACTGGCGAGGAAGTGAAGGATGATTCTGGGTAAAGATGAGAAAAGCACAACTCTGACCTGATCTGCATCAGCATAATATGTGTGTCACATAATTTTTTTTAGGAATTGGAAAGAGCAGAGACTGCTGTGATACGGTTTGTGGGAACATTCGCTTTGATTCCCAGAAATTGTCAAATCATGGATATGCCGAAAGAGCCTCCTTTTCAGCAAACGTGAGAGACGAGACGGGAATGAGTGTACACCATCAACGGGAACACCATCAACATAAACTGCATTAGTGCTAGCCAACGTTCTGTCAGTGTTTATCCATCATTTACAGTACGCACATGTTCATGCGTATATATGGCCCTGAACTTTCCATAAACCTCAATCTTGACATTTTTGACACAAGAGTTAAAGGTCAGTCTATATAAAGAGACTCTGTATGTCACTTTAATGTTGTATTTGCACAAATGTTAAGAGCTTAACGGATGAAAACGTGTTAGTATTCTAGCCAGAATTAAACTTAACCCTTTTCTCATGCACTTCTTTAGTGGAAAATATTGCATCAGTTTTAAATCAAGACTTCAGTAATATAGTTTATAGGGTTGCTTCTCTATCAGAGTAAAAGCTAAGAAAGACATTAATCTAGCAACTTTTGTCCCGCACAACCAAAATGTCATTCTGCTGCTGCATTCGTCTAGCTTCAGGGAATACCATATACACATTAATCCATTTATCCAAACAAATGAGAATAATGACATAATAACAGTATAATCAATTCATCCAAAAATACAAAGCAGTACAAGAAACACTAGCATAGCAAATTTCAGAGCATTTTTTTTTAATAAATAAATAACCCAGTATAGTAAAAAAGTATAGTAAAATACAGTTACAGAAATAAAGTATAGCATAATAACGACAGACAGACAGACTGCATAGCCAATACTGCAGAAGTGATGGGGATACCTCTGCCCAGACACAGAGGTTCCTTCCGACATGTGATTTGGATGATATGAACACATGCAAACACATCACACCAACAAATGTCCTGCTTTAGGTCTTTGGTAGTAGCTTAAAGCAGCATCTCCTGAATCCACTAATTGACAGTTTAAAAGGAGCCTTGAAGTGTGAGCTGGCCATTGATTGATTGGGCAACATGAGGAGTTGCCTGCCGCTCTCCATTGTGTGACTGCTCAATCAGAGAGTACGCCATGACGGGTGCCATCAATATGCATGAAGGTAGACTGTCACAGCTGTGCCGCACTCCCATGTGGCGTGACACTCCCTGCCTCTCATTGTCTCAGCGTTTTATTGTTCACTTTTCTTTTCTCCTCACTCTCTCATTGTAATTTCTCTCCCCTTGCCACCCTTCTTGCTACTGTATCACTGCAATGTCTGAGCCAGGGGCGGTACTTTGCCGCAAAATTCCCATTTTACTGTAATTTCAGACTCTAGCAAGCTCTAATAAGCAAAATACCCCCCTGGAGCTATGTTTTGAACCACGGTTACAAAGAATTGTTTTAATTTACCTTAATTTAATTCACGTTATGCTTGTGATTCTTTTAAAAGACTTTGCCTTTCAAACGCAAATCTAAAAATAATAAGTCGCTCAGATTTCACATTAGATCACTCACAGAAGTGCTCCTAATTAGTCTAATTTGGGGGAACTGAGTAAGAAAAGCAATGTTTTAAATGTCATTTTCAGCCTTTTTTATCACTATAGAGAGGACAGGGATATTAAGACCAAAGTATATTCAGGTTTTATGCATAAAGTGCCCCTGCTGTAAATTTCATCATAAGTACGTGTACAGCACAATTGTTCAATATGCTTAGCTCGCACATAAGCCTTGAATTTTTTTTTTGCACTAATGAGTTTCTCCACAAGGTGGCAATACTGCCGGGCCCGTAGTTTCAGTCAAAAAAGAAAGTGACAAGATGGAGCAACAACAACAAACTGTTTGAGACACCAAAAACAATAGACGCCTATATTTAAGACCACTTGTGTAAGGTGGATAAGAAATACCAACCCGATCTCACGGCAAATCGTACGTATTTTACGAGGTGGCTAATTCATACGAATTCATACTCAGTCATACAAAGCCGTAAGATTTTTGCTAAATTGTACATATTTTACGAGTTGCCCAATTTGTATGAATTTGTACGAATGACCTACCCCTGACCGAGTGAGGTCGTACGAATTAGCCACCTCGTACGAATTGGTCGTGAGATAGCGTTGGAAATACCCACAACTACTTTTAACGATTACAAAGAGATTTTTTTCGTTTATGACTTCTGGAGTCAAATGACGCAGGCACTGAAAAAGGATGAAACTTTAGTGCGGATGTGTTGGCCACTTGCACCAAAACTACCGAAATGAATTTTTTTGCAGAAATAACTAAACCAAAAATAAAGTTTTAATTTAGCTGGAAGCTGTGTTGCTAAAAACTGAGCAGTTAACGTTTATATATATCATTATGCACAAAATAGACACTGCCACAGTCAAAACATCACCATTTCTCTCAATGATTTTGGGACTCCAAAACCATTCTGAAACTAAAATACTAACTAAAATATGAAACTAAATTAAAGTACACTTTGGACATGTCGGAGAATGACTCCACTAAAAGTTGAAATCAAGATCAGACAATCCAAGACCCAGACCAAAAGACTACCAGACAAAGAACGATATTTTCCTAAATGTCTGCCTGTCAAAATGTTGTTTTGTCCATTTAATGAAAGTCAGTGACCCCACTTAATTTCACTGTATGCACAAAAACAGAAAACAAAATCTTCTTTTCACAAAAGAAAGAAAACCATACAGGTTTAGAATGACATGAGGTTGAATAAAAGGTGACAGAAAGGTGTAGTTTTGGGTGAACTATCCCTGCATCCCTGCAAGTGCATGGGATGCTAAAACACATCTAATGTCCGGATCTAGACCAAGTGCTTGTATGTGGTTACGTCATGTTGTCTTTGTGTGAACGTACGGTCTCTTTTGCTCTGGCCGTACGATCTTCCGTCTAAATGAGTTGTTTTGCATGGTTATCAGATCCTAGCACTTCGGTCTAGTTTAGTTTTGGTTCAGTGCTGGGGTTCAGACATTCATGCTCCTGTTTGTCCTCTGGGATGGTCTCGTTGTGCAAGTGTGGTTTTGAGTGTGCTTGGGCCATACGCTCTAATGTCCACGTGTGTTGTGTTATGTGTAGCACGTGTTTATATTTGGCCGTATGATTTCTTGTTATCTTGTGCTACGGCCAGATGCTTTCGTGTTGTCATGTTTTGTGTGGACAAACGGTCGGTGAGAGCCCTATGTTTGTGTCACATTTTCTGTGAGCACGTGGCTTTGTTTTGTTTGTTTCTACATGCCATGTGCTCCGCTGTATATTGCCTTAACCCCAACCTTCTTTTTACCTGATCATTGGTTAATTTGTACCACCTGCTCTCCAACTAAAACTCTGCATTTGAGTCCTCGTTCCTCCTTCAGCCTGAAACTTGACAGATTGAGACTCCAACTTTAAAAATAAGCTGTCTTAAGCTCACGTCTCTATGCCATCTCATGCCCTCGTTTCTGTCATTTCAGCTGTTGATTACACCGACCTGTGGCCTTACCAAATTTATGTTCTATTTGACTATCACACATTATGAATCAAGCTCGGAGACTCAATGCTGGAGTGCACTCTAATGTCTTCTCCAAATCTCCCCAGATCCGGACCAGACACCGACAGCAGCTGACCTATACTTTGATGAGCACTTATGACAAGACGGCCCTCCTTGCATGATTCCTCCGGCATGTCCCAGCAAATGCCACCATGTTAATTGATTATGTGATTCCCTCACATAAGCATGATGGTTTTGATAGCTCAATGCAATAAAGAGATTTCCTGGAAATGTCTGCAGACACAGGATTATCATCGAGAATTCATATTAGTTTCAAGCCATTTCAGCAATTTAAACACATTTGGTAGCACTCTTTGCTTTAGCTTTGCCTTTCATCCAATCATATCTTAATTGCTTCCTGATAGCATTTTCGGGCCAAAGCGTCTCATGCTTCAGGAAGAGAGACCAAGACTAGTCCTGTTTACACAGAGCTTGTTAGACTCCGTCTCTCCTGGGCCTGAAACATCTGCCTCAGCTCTAGAGCCAAGTGGTATGCAGAATCGGTTCCCCACAGGAGGGGCAGATCGCCAGACCCCCCTCTACCCCCCCTTCAGCCAAGGGATTTGTTTCTGGGCTTTAAACAGGTGTTGCAACTGTCCATTTTATAACTGAGGAGCATTACCTGTCACCTGTCACCTGTCATGGCTGCCGTCGCATCATCCAGGTGGATGCTGCACATTGGTGGTGGTTGAGGAGATTCCCCCCTACCATATGTGAAGCGCTTTGAGGTCCCAGAAAAAGCGCTATATAAATGTAACGAATTATTATTATTATTATTATAAGGCCCATAACCAAAACATACTCTATGCAAGGACATTGATGCAGATGCTCAATGTCATATGTTGTTCAGAAATCCATCCATCCATCCATCCATCCATAGATAATCTCGACAAAGGTATTATATTTTATTTCAGCTTTATTAAAATTAGTTTTAGTTTTAATTAACAATAACAACAGTGATTAAAATTCCTTTCAAATTCAGGAAATTAATTGAGTTTAAAGGCTTCCTCAATTCATTTCATTTGAATTCTACACAACATTGTATATATATATTTTTCCTTTGGGTTAACTAGTGTCATGGAAGATCAACTGAATATAATTATGTCTTGTAAGTCTTGTGCACTTTAGGTGTAAAACAAGAACTGTGCACTTCGAATACATTGGTCAATCATTTGCCTCAGTGTTGGCTTACTTGCGTAGAATATGTTTGGCCGAACATGATAGGTTCTTATAATCTGAATGGTAACATATTATACTACGTTTATAATGGGTTGCATTTAAATTCATAACAGATTGCTCTTGTTTTGTGCTATTGTAGGAGTTGCGTCCTTGTCTCAAGGGCACGTTCACACCACAGTAGGCTGTTTCTCCCAGAGCTTTATTGCATGTAATTTGGTACGCTTTTTGATATGGGACTTTTTGATAGGCTTTTCAGCAGAAAACGGCCTGTTGTCCACCCAGCCCGAGGTGTCCCGAGGTAGCAGTTAGCTCTCTTTTTTTGTCCTCTCTCTCTCTCTTTCTGTGTCTCCTCCCGTCTCCTGAGGGCTCTGACAGTGATCAAGTGTGGCTTTGCTAGACAGCGCTGATGATCAAAGGTGTCCAAGGTGACAATTCATCATGCTATCACCAAGCACACGGATGACAAGTTGGTTTTCTGTGGGATCCATTCCTATAATTTTCAAACTGCAAAAACTTGTTACAGCACCAACTATGACCAAGGGGCGGCAGGTGCTCTCTCTCTCTCTTTTTCTCTCTCAAATGTTCTCTGAAAAGCAGATGGACAAATGCTTTCAGAAACTCTCAAATATACAGCCATTAATGTGAGCACAAACAGAATGAACGAAAAACAGGTCTTTGAGCTGAAACTTGCAATTTCAAGGTGTTAAAACAACTAGTTGTGTGTAATATGCAGGATGAACAAAATCTCATATAGAGAACCAACCAAATATTAATAACTGATTATGTTGCAATCAATGCTCTTGCTGAGTGCTTTTTGTTTTTCTTTGCATAGTAAAATGAAACTGTAGTTTTTTTGCCAAATAATTTTGTCAGATAAATATCTTAACCAAGTTTAGTGTTTTTTTTCTTCCCTCATATGTAAGATATTCCTCATATTTTGAGGGTCATTAACTCTTTCCCACGTGAGTTTAAAATATTCTAGTTGATCTCTCCTTGATCTCTTGATATCACCTTGAACATTATAAAGGATTTATAAAAATACGAATATGTTAGGTGATTAATAAGGCTGCCATATTAGTTTGCACAGCAATTCAGATAACTCTATATGTCGGATTTACAACACGTCAATTGGCCGGTGAAGTGGGAGAAGAATGGAGCAGATTTTATAGTGACTTAATACCTACACAATGTGTATCTGATTGATAATGTGTTTTATTCATGTTTATATAGTCTGTGTGATGCACTGAACGTTCTAATCACACCAGAGTCAAAGGGTTAAAAACAAATATCCTCTCCGGAAATATACAGTATAGAAAAACATTCTATATGACCACTAACTTTCTAGGGCACTTGTACTTTCTGCATCTAAACTGGTGTCATTTCCATCATTGTTTCATTGGAAATGCTTTTTAGAGTTCTTGAATGCCTCACACTTTCACTTCATTTACCGAATGACCCATCATTCAGGCTGTAGAGAGCGCTTTTTACAGATTGTTTACAGCTCCCTCCTAAATATAGGTCAGGCTTCACCCTTGCTCTCTCTCTCTCTCTCTCTCTCTCTCTATCATCACTTTTCTGTCTTTCATTGCCACAGATCCATACTCTCCACAGTGGTGATCTGACAGGTTGTAATGTGTTAAGGGAGCTTGTGCCAAAGCGCGCGTGTGCGTGCTCAAGGTCATACCGCACCAGTATATAGGGCACTGCACAGTGGGGACGGATGTGTACGACGGCAGACACCAGCCCTTCCTGGGAAGTAAAATGGTACACCTGCTATCAAGGTGATGAATTGTGTCTTAAAGCAGTGGGGCTTGACCAATCACGTGCTTCCAAACTACTTTAAACGTGTAATAGGTGTGAACATGAGCATGTAGATTTGGGTTATGCTTTCAAAGTCACAGAAAAAAAAAAGTGCTCACACATTGCCACTTTTTTTCCCCTCGAAACAGAAGTTCTTCATCGAGCAAAGTTAGCTAGTTTAGACCTAACGCCACCGGAGTCCAAATTAAAATGACATAATTGCCAGAGGAGTAAGTAATATGAATAATAGATGCAGTGTCTGGCTGTAATTAGTGGTCAACAGCCTTACCCGCGGCAACAAGGCCTGTTACCATGCCAGAGGCTACAGCAATTACCATGCATTTATCTCTATGGTTGTGACATTCTGTGCTTATTGTTGAAGTCTCGGAAAGGAGCAGGAAAGGAGAGACGCGGCATGAAAAGGAAAGGACAGAACAAGTATAAAAAGTAAGAGAGATGCATGGGAGAGCTGGATGGTAAAGAGTTCGAAACGGGGGCAGTGCAAATAGGCCATATGGACTGCAATAGTGTAGGAGTATTTAATGTCAGAGCTCAATACAATACGTACAAATTAACAAATGAGTCTAATTAGAGAAGTATTTCTGAGTGATTATATCCATCTATATGGAAAAAATCAAATGTACAGTGTATGATGTGACTCCAATTATTTCACACAAGGAATCTCACGCATCTCACGTCAACAACGTTGTAGCTAGCTTGAGAGATCTTGACACGATATCAAGCCATGTTAGAAACCCCAGATCCAAAACCCTTGGGAAACCAGTCTTGCTTGTGTGGGAGATGGTTGTATCTGCTGCTGCACCCAAAAAAGCTTAAAAAAAAAAAAAAAAACTGACTGAACTGGCACCATCCCCACACTTTGCCCTTCTTCCATGACACCCCTCCTCCATTGGTTTTCTACAGCCCTCTGGGAAACATCATTGTGAAATGGGGAGTCTGCCATTTTTTTTTCATTTTTTTTTTATTTTTGCCATGAGCAATGTTAACGTGATGACAGGATGAGAGATGACAACGTAGGTGACAGGTGCGAGAGAGAGCACAGGTGCCATTCTACGATACCGTAGCAGGATTTATGCCCGCTCTCGCACAGCGAGACGTCCAGCCCGAGCAGCTGCCGCAACCCTGCGCCGGGGAAGCTAAGAGCTTTTAATTAGCCAGCCCCATTGCCATTAATTACCTCCAGGAGCCATTTGCCACACCGAATCTTTGCGCACATCTCAGAGACAGTGCTTCCTGTTGCCTTCCAGTACCCCACCTCACATTAATCTGCTGCTTTACGACTGTGGGATTTACAGCTGCAGTCCTTCTCTCACGGTAGGAGAGACACATGAAATTAGAAAGCAAAAGAAAATGAGGGAGAGAAAGACAAGGGATGGTGAGATTTAATGACGTGACACACCCGCCCTCCCCGACTGCCGAACTCTCCCGCGCACAAACTCGACGGCCTCTGCGCTCTCTTCTCTTCATTGCGAAAAGGCTTTATGCCAGAGATTAGTTTTTCGAACGACTTGCGGTGCAGTCGGTCCCAGGCTTTTTCTCGAGGAAACAGGGTAGGATTCATTGCCTCGGATAATTTAATTTCTCCCCATTGTACAAGCTGGATGATGAGGTCATCAGTCAGCACCGAAACCTCAGACAGTCACCGCCGCTGCCAACAACGTGATAAAGACAAGTAATAACGCTTAAATTCCTCAGATTTATCCTTCAGAGAGCGAATATTATAATCTGCAAGCATAACTCACTACTGAAATATTTATATCTGCTTCTTTGCACTTCTGAGAGTGTGGAGATACTTCTGAACCACTGAATCCATTCCTCATTTGCTGAGCAAAAGCACTTTTTCAAGTCCCCTGCGTCAGGTACTACGCAAGTAATATGGAGCAATTATCATTTGTGTGCGGTGAGCATCTAACTGCCGTTATAAATCTACGATATTTATTTTTACCCGGTGTTAGGCCATTGACTTTGAGGGTAACGAAATGCCGAGCTGTCGGGACGCAGGCTTCAGGGGCAACGTGTTCGACAACTTTAATAGCAAGGTGACATGCTGAGAGAACAAATTGGCAATGGTTCATTTTTAAAAATGACTTTTGTCAGCATATAAAGGGGATCCAGTGATGTATTTGTTTCCTCTCCTGGTATGAGCCCAAGCATGCAAGCAGGCGATAGAAAAAGAGGAGGTTGGACCTTTAATGGATTCATATCTTACCCTGGAGAGCAAACCAGTGTTGGATGTACAGTAGGCACCTCAACTCCAGCCAAAGGACAAAGAAATCTGGGATAGTGATTGAGCAGACACAGATTGAGAAAGGTGTAGAGCAGTGGTCGACAACAATAGCGGCTGCTTCTGAAATAGATCTGTCATGACAGCGACAGTTACTCACCTAAGTTACACTTTAGTGATTTTGCCTTCAAAATGAATGCACGAGAACATTTTTGCAGCAATGTTTTATTTTGAGATGAATTGAGAGCTTTTAATATGAAAAGTTCTGAAAGACATTCAAAGTCTGTGGATCGCTTCGTTGCAGATAAGACACACCGGCTTTGCATTCACAAAACTAGGAAGGGTGAACACAGAATTGTCTTTCCATTCTTCTTTGTATGCCCTATTTTCACTGTCAACTTTTGACACACAAATGTAGCTTTTTGTTAATGACTGTCCTACTACAGGATTTAACTCAGAGTAACAAGTCACTACCAGTTACAAAAGACACTCTGTCACAGGCAATTCTAGTTGCAGGTTTCATCAATTAATTTCTTAAATTATCCTTTGACTATGTTATAGCCCGTCATCTAGTGGCAACATTGTTTTTGGCCCGATGCCAAACTTACTTGCCGACCCCTGAAGTAGAGGGAGTCGGATCTGCTGAACTGCCTGATGCAATCTGTGAGGACACACTGGTTGGACAGTAGCAACAATTAGATTTTTTTATTGTCATTTTCTGAAAAGTTCCCATGCAAAACTATTTGTTTTTTTGTCACACTTTAGTTTAGGGTCCAATTCTCACTATTAACTATGACTTTTGCCACAATTCGCTAAAGACCCGAATATGTAATAATGATTGGTGAAACATTCATGCATTTAAGGATTAAGAGATGTAGAATATGGTCATATAGAATAAGACATTAAAGGGTTAGTTCACCCAAAAATGTCACAACAGTGGCTCAACTATAAGTTTATCAAGCGACGAGAATACTTTTTGTGCGGAAATAAAACAAAAATAACGACTTTATTCGACTATTCCTTTTCTTCCTTGTAGGCCTGAAACGAGACTTCAAGAGATTTCCATGACGCATGCGCGAGAATTGAGATCTCCTTCAACTACTTCAGTTAAGTTCTCGCGCGTGCGCGGCGTGGAAATCTCTTGAAGTCTCGTTTCAGGCCTACAAGGAAGAAAAGGAATAGTCGAATAAAGTCGTTATTTTTGTTTGTTTTTTCGCACAAAAAGTATTCTCGTCACTTGATAAACTTATAGTTGAGCCACTGTTGTGACATGGAATATTTAAACATTTTCTTCATTGACTTTCTGGGCCGTCAGGATTCATTCCCTTAGGGAGCCTATGGAGGAGTGATCCAGCTGTCACATTTAATCAAAAATATCTTCATTTGTGTTCCGAAGACGAACGAAGGTCTTACGGGGTTGGTACAGCATGGGGGTGAGTAATTAATGACTTAATTTTCATTTTTGGGTGAACTAACCCTTTAAAGGTTGGGTAAGCGATATTTCAAAAACACTGTTGGACAGTTTATTCATGAAATCAACCCAAACAAACACATCCCTCTCTCCATTGCTCCACCTCCAAAACTCACCCTACAATCGTTGAGTCGATCTCGAACCCTGATCGCCGGCATGTGAGGCGAGTAGACTAAAAACAACCCTGTATCACATGAAATACGTTCTGAGGAAACTATTTAGCAAATCGCAATTACGTTACATGCCAACATATAAGCAGTGCTATTACGTTGGTCCTTAACCTAATACAGTAGCCTGGTCTCATTGTTAATACGTAGGTATTAATACGTTATTTTCAAAGATAGAAAACGTACGTTTTTATACGTTTGGATGGATGCTGAAACGTATAATATTGACGTATTTGCAACATTTAAACGTAACATTATTACGTTTTTACAGCTACAAAACGTTAACTATTTACGTATAGTTCATATCCTAAAGATATCTGTATACTTTCACTTTTAAAGATAAATGTAAGATCCCTTAATCCTACTCCCAAAACCTAAACATATCCATTTTATACAGAATATAGAAAGGATAAAACGTAATGGACAGAGATGTGTAACTTAGCTAGGTAAATGGCAGTTTTATTATCAATATAGCATTAAAGAAAATTTTGAGCCACTAATCCTACTCCTACCCCTAAACCTACCCATAACTATTCCTTAAAAATACGTAGGCTAACACAATTATGAAGAAGAAAAAAACATAACAGACAGACAAGTATACATTTCACAATAATTTATTTATTGCGAAAATGTCAAAACCGGTAACGTTAACATTACCAAAAGTCGTTCACGTGATGATGCGTTGCAGTCAAAGTCCTCTCTGTCAGTATTATAGTAGTTGTGTATGAGGTACAGATCAGAATTTAAGTTATTAACGTTCGCTCTATGAAGGCGCACGCGCTTCTCCATTTCAAATGTACTACACCGACTGAAACACGGCATGTCGCAATCTGTGACGAGGCAGACGAGAGCCAATGAGCGTTTGATATCACGGCCATAAAACATGTCGTAACGCCTCTTGAAGGCGCGTTTTTTTGAATTTGAATTCATCACCAGCGCGGGATAGATTTGACGTTTGCGGTCGCTGCTGAGAAATGAAGATGAAGATCACTGGATAAAAGGCTGAATTTGGATCTGTTTCTCGCAAACATTATGGATTCTAGGATTTGGATTACATCCAAATAAAATGTATGTCTTTTGTGATTGTATCAGTATGTTGTGTTTTATTGGAGAAAATACTTTTTGTGTAACGTTAAATACACTAAATACTACAAAATGGTTAAACGGTTAAACAAGGTATTTTTAAGGTTAAACGTGTATTCTTGAAAAGTGTGAATGCAATAGAGTCAAAACATTTATGCCACGATTATGCATAAATAGTAATACGTACACATTTCTACGTCGGTAGATTTGTTCATACGTATTACGTTTTTGTGCTGCTACGTGTGAAAAGAAACCTGCTTTTGATGTATTATGTTCAGGACAAACATAATAGCACTGCAATAGATTGGCTATATTACGTTAAGGACCAACGTAATAGCACTGCTTATATGTTGGCATGTAACGTAATTGCGATTTGCAAAATAGTTTCCTCAGAACGTATTTCATGTGATACATACAGGGTTGACTAAAAATGACACTAAACACCGCATTCTCCAGCAGTCGTCAGCGTTAGCTGCCCTGAGTGGCCTCACGCAATCCAAGAGTGGATGTCTGTTTAACATAGCAGAAGCAAAACAAAATAATGCTTCACGAAAAATAAAGCGCAGATGATGAACGAATGAAAAGGAAGCACAAAAAATGTACGTACAGTACACAATAGTAATTACAAACAAGAGTTTGTTGTTAGTTGCCAACAGCACAGCAGCTCCAGACAAACAATGTTACTCACGTATGGAATGGAATCAAACTTTGATTATCAAAGCAACCCCCGTGTCTGTTTTCAGGCCTTCCCGCTTAACTTTTTCCAGCGCTGGACAACTTTTCTAATATTAAAGCGGGTCATAAATCTCTTACCCAGTCATAACCCTCCATTTTCTTCTGAGCTTTTCTCTTTTGTATTGTCTCATCTCTATTTCTGCAGTCTTTATTCAAATCTCCCTCTTGCTTGTTCTCTCTCCTCCACCGTCATACGCTCCCTGATGTTGATTGGCTACACACGTGTTGTTGTTTGTTTTTGTGTGGTCCAACTAACTTCAAAACAGCGTTTTTGAAATATCACTTACCCCACCTTTAATAGTGAGAATTTGACCCTAAACTAAAGTGTTACCTTGTTTTTAATTGTTGTCCAGTAAAATGTGTGTATATATAAAAAACCTTAAAACAAGTTTTCATAGATTTGAACTTATATACATTCTTATATCCTTTACAAATGTGTTTTTAACTTGCACTGGCAGATTGTTTACTTATTTTAACTGGTAAATATTTAAAAAATTAAAAATGGAGGTCGACCGAAATGGATTTTTCTCTGGCCGATGCCGATATTTAGAAATCGGGGCAGCCGATGGCCGATATATGATGCCGATTTTCTCATAAAATCTAACAGTTAATAAGAAGTGATACAGAAAATTGCTTAAATTAAACATTTATTGAACAACACAAGCCTCTCCAATCAGTGCACTTTTAAAAGAAAAAAATATATATATGTATACGTTAAATATTAAATACAAAAAACAGGTCATCAAAAATCTAGACTGTCAAATAAACTTTAAGATGAAAAAAAGTTTTTTTGTTTTTTTTTTATGAAAAATTCTCATCGCTTGATAACTTTAAGGTTAGTCACTTGGACTATTTTAACAATGTTTTTACTAACTTTTCTAGACCGGCAGAATGAAATTGCCTAGAAGCCGAGTGAGCCAGCTCTCAGAATTCATAAAACATATCTTAATTTGTGTTCCGAAGATGAACGAAAGTGTTACGGGGTTGGAACAACATGAGGGTGAGTAATCCTAAAAATTTTTACAATTTTGGGTGAACTAACCCTTTAAATGCTCACCAAGGCTGTGTTTATTTGAACAATTAAATTAAAAGCAGTATTATATTGTGAAATATTGTTGTTTTCTGTTTTAATATATATTTTTTAAATATTCTGTATTTTATTCCTGTGATGCAAAGCTGAATTCTCAGCATCATTACTCCAGTCTTCAGTGTCACATGATCCTTCAGAAGTCGATCTAATATGCTCTAATGCTCAAGAAATAGTTCGTATTGACAGCTGCTTCATATTTTTGTGAAAAATTAAATGATACTGTGATTTTTTTTAAGGTTTCTGATGAATAGAGTTTAAAGGACAGTTTTTTATGAAGTAGAAACTTTGTAACATTTTAAATGTATTTATTGTCACTTCTATCAATTTAAGATAGATAGATAGATAGATAGATAGATAGATAGATAGATAGATAGATAGATACTGGATAATTTAGGATAATCCATCCTTGCTAAATAAAAATGTTCATTTCTCAAAAAAAAATAAATAAAATATTGGCCCCAAACTTTTGAATGGCAGTGTAAAACAAGTTTTAATATCTTTTGCTGCTTCTCTTCTCTTTTTTTATTTGTATGTATTTTTTTTATAATTTGACATTTTAACTCTAAAAAGAAACAAATATATTCATTTAGAATATCATTAAGAACAGGTGTCGCTATGTAGTTACTGGGGTGTTTTACCCACATCTCTGATACCTCCAGATATGGCTCGTCACTGAAATCTTGTCGCATTGCACCTAGGACACAATATGTATAATCAATAGTTACAGTAATGCTCATCTTAACAATCATTAGCTTCACTACTCATAAATGAGTTCAAATTACAAGCACAACACAAACAGTTTTAGTCACGCTACTTTTTGTGAGTGTCCTAAAATGAGCTGCTGAACTTTATTTCCTGTCTGCTAGAAACATTCACAACGTTTCCTTTCTTACCAACCTCAGCGAAAAAGAAGCATGTTTATTGCAGAGCTCGCTCTATGGCTTGTATCTTAATGAGCTACATTTCTCTGGGAGATAACTTTGATGTAGCACTGCCATTTTCAAATGAGTTGTAATGAGTAACCCAGCTGGCTTCCAATTGCCATGCAAACATGCCGCCACAACATTAATAAAGTTCTACATCTGAAGAGTGGGCATAAATCACAGATTGGGGTGCATTCAAGTGGTGAATTGGCTAATGTCAAAATTCTAACCATTCTTATCTCCTGAACGTGAACATGACCCCGCTCACACTGTAATGCCTCTGTCTCCTTCACAGCTGCTTTTTAATTCTTCACCTGCGGCCTACGTAATTGATTCCCCATCCCTCCCCTGTCAGGGGTCACAGAGTCACATTT
This sequence comes from Tiaroga cobitis, assembly GCA_030578255.1. Lineage (NCBI taxonomy): Eukaryota > Metazoa > Chordata > Actinopteri > Cypriniformes > Leuciscidae > Tiaroga > Tiaroga cobitis. The sequence continues at coordinate 42,886,759 of CM060596.1, forward strand.
GTGCTTGTGGTTTGATTGTTGCTATTCATGACAAGAACTTAGTTTATCGACCAAAAAAAAAAAAATTTGAGAGAGAGCGAGAGAAAAGAATCCCCAGATTTTTTTTTTTGTCAACGCATGACTTGCCCTGAGTAATTAGAGTGTCAAGAGTCGAAATGTCAGAGAGAAAGATAGAAATTCAATTTACCTCCTGCTCTGTTTCTGTGGTGTGGAACTATCCCGGCTTCCCATGAGCCGCTCTGCTGAATTGCTGCTGTTTTATCGGTGCCGTCAGTAGGTGCTTCCTTTTAGCCAATAATAGATGTCTGCAACTGCTGTCAGCTGTACATTAATGTTCAAGCTTGTTAGGAGACTTTAACAGAACATGGATCGTGTTCTGTATATCAAAAGATTAAATCAAAATGCATGATGTACGCACATCTGAACGCACAAACAGTGCAATCCGCAACAATGTTTCCTTTGAACTACTTAGGCATCTCCGAAAATAGCAATCTTCACCCTCTATTATAATTTTTAATTTAAATTATAATTTGCTGCTGAGTGCGCTCACCTGCCTTTAGTCTACAGAATTTCATCATTATTATTCACTTATTGTTCTTCTCTTACCTGGCACTTTGTTATTCAAAGTTACTTGCCTTACATTTGTATTACAACTTACAATCCCCCTGAATCAGCTTGAGGCTTTCATGTTGATGTAAGAATAAAAATTACCCTATTTACTATGTTTTAAAGCAGAGTCAGGGTATTTTCACAGGGGTGGTCGGGCTGGGGCCAGCAACCAGTCTGGGGTGGCACAGAAGTCTTTTTATTTTTGACATAAAAATGAGTTTGAAAGAAAGGTACTGGACTGTTTTAGGGACTACAACACAACTAAATACAGTTAATTTGTACTTAATTGAGATTGAAGTGAATTAGATCAAGTAATACTGACTGAATTTGACTTTTGTTTTTCATTATTCCTGCACCCCCAGGCATATTATTAGAAAAGACGCTCACACTATTGCTAAAGTTCAACTTAGTCAGCTTGGTTCTGAAAAACTTGCAAATTTCTAAAACTTGCAACTGAAAAAGTAAACATTAAATGTCAAAATAAATTGTTCTCTTTTGAATCCCCATGTGCAAGATTATATAATATGACAATGTCTGAAGCCGGCAGCACATAAATGCCAGAATGAAACTGTATAAGTAGCTGACTCAGCCAGTTTCCTCAACAGTTTTCAGCATCCCTCCACCACCCCGACTCCTCACACTCGCCTGCTCACTGTCCCAACCAGAGACACTCGGGGTTCATGGAGGCGTCGGCGCGATCACTTGCCTTTTTTCCTGATAACAGTTGAAACAACTTAAAATTCTTTGTTGTTTTTGGTCATATTGACAAGAGTAATCCATCATTATGTTGTGTAAACTCACAATAAGAACAAAATGTTGTGATTTTGTAAAATAAAGAGAACAAACAGGACACACTGTCTGCCGTCTCCGTCTCTGACTGGAGCGCATCACAAAAATGAACCGAAACTCAGTGTATAAGCTACTTGCCTCACAGACATGAGAAATATAGCCTTATCTATAGAAAGCTTGAAATATCTACTTTTAAACAAACCAATACAAAACCACTCTGATTATGTATATGAAAGGCGCACCCACCTCCAGTATATGTTAAAGTAATCAAACATGAGTTTGCCTGCCCATTCAGTCTTAAAAGTTAATGGTAAACACACCTGTTTTACTCACACTCTGTTGTTCAAAACCCATTTGATGTTTTTTCTTGTTCTTGGAACACAAAAGGAGACATTTTGAATAGAATACTGGTAATAGCCTACTCTTATGCAATTACACTAAAGGACTGGCGCTTTAAAACTTCAGAAATTAAATACAAAATAAATATCATAAAAGTAGTTCCTACAATTTGTGCACTCAATTACTGTACAAGTGCCGTGTGATAAACATAGACTATATCTACTATATCATGATTCACTTCCAGTGAGCTGTCAATGGCTGTGATTGTCAGTGAATATGACCATAGGTGGTTTCACTTTATTTTGATGGTCCCTTTAACAAATTCTGTTGGCTATAAGTAACGTTGCACCTACATGTCTATTAACTCTCATTAAAGTGTTAGTAAAGTAGAGTATTAGTAGACCGTTAGGTTAGGGTTAGAATAAGTATGTAGCTGCAAAGTTACTTAGTCAGTCGAATGTCTGTTGGAGGACCATCACAATAAAGAGTTAGCAGATATTAAGCAGACAGACTACTAATACTAGTTAGTTAACATGTATTTGCAAAGTTACTTATAGTCAACAAAATGTTCAAAATAAAGCGTTACCCAATTAGTTTATCTGATTCATGAATGCATCATCATTTGTGAACTGGATTAGCCAAAAAGAATGATTCTTTCATGAATAAGACAATGCTGTTTCTCTTATATGAATGTAAGACAGCAAACGTGGATTTCAAGATTTGTAGTTAACAATTAAATCAAATTTTAGTTCAGCCTCAAAAGTCAAGTCACCTTTATTTATAGCGCTTTTGATTAGATGATTTTGATTTTGATACAGATCGTTTCAAAGCAGCTTTACAGAGATAACAGGAAAACAATGCAACAAAGTTTGTTTCCAGAAAAAAATAGTGTCACAGTCCAGCTTAAATAAGTTCAGTGATGTTTCATTTGTTTTTTTCTCACACAAAGCAATCGGATGGCTTCACAAGACTTGGACTATAGTCCATGTGGATCACTTTTTGGTACGTATATACTTTTTTGGGGGAGTTTGACAGCCCTATAGTGCCCCCATTTGACTATGAACAGATGTCCAGGGTTTTCTGCAAACATTCACCTTTGGTATTATGATTATTGGCATCTGACTTTTGATTTCAGATATTCTCTGACTCAGAGATGCGTCAGCTCTATCCACCTCCACCCGTCAGACATGGATGAGCACCACACACACACACACACACACACACACACACCTCCCCGCCCTCCACACGTCTGCCTTTCACAAATCATACCCAGAGAGGCGTCTTCAATAAATTCATGTGCGGGGAACACCTGCTGATTTCCAAAATTGGATAATTATAAGGAAAATGAGTGAGCAGCAGTGGGCTGCGAGATGGCGTTATTTCTAATGGTACCTATTAAATAACAGAGCGCATAAGCTCCTCGCTTTTTTTTTATGTTCGCATCAGGACGGCACCACTACCGATCTGTTTTTTGGACCGTAACGTTTCTATACAGAGGAATCGGCTATGCTACAGTTGTTCCACCATAATAGAAGTCAGTACGCCTGACGGATATGTGGCCTTGGCTCCCCTAAACTAGCAATCATATCAAGGGGAGGAGAAAAGATATATTCTCTGTTGTTTCCTTGACTGGGTGCCTTGTTTTCATTATGGGCGATGCAGGCAGGGCTTAAGGGAATTAGCAGGCATGCCACAATGAAGTGTATTTGTTCTTTTCTTCTTTTGAAGTAGGCTGTAGTATTGTTTTCCTTCCCTCTTGGGTTTAAACGACAGAGTTTTATCCGCACACCAGTCGTGAACTGCTGAGACAGATTAGACCCGGTAACGTTGCGGAATCACACTTTGTCCGAAATTTCTGTCCCACAGGCCTTGCTCAGCAATGTTAATTCGTCTGTCTCAGAAGTTTGTAGAAAATTCGTTACTTATTAATTGATTCATCAGAAGGAAAAGGCTTTGGCAGATGAGGAGACTGTAGAGGAGGGTAAATTTCCCCTGAGTGGTGAATAAAGAGTGTGTGATTGAGGTGAGTGAGAAGAGTGTGCGCGCATTGGACGAATGCTGTCGTACAGATAACGCTATTGTTGATTCCGAGCATGGATGGCATTCTCAACTCCATCTAAATGAGTTGTGAAGGTAAAGGTCTGTCTGTCATACTGAGACCTGCGCCATTCTGTGGGAGAAAACGTTGCTAGAGCAGGTGGTTGGAGTCAAAATAGACAAGTTCGGATGACCCTGCTTTTCCCACCATTATGGATCTGACTGTGTGCACGTAGAAGACATATTCTGCAAAAAAAAAAAAGAAAAAAAAACTTTTAAAGAGCTTAAACATATTTAAAAAATGAATTTCACTGTTCTCAGCAGGAAGTGGGAAGAAGAGATAGCCAAAGCGAAGAAGCTTTTACTACAAGACTCCCAATTTTATTATCCCTTATTTAAGTGGTCTATAAAATTAATGACGTTAGTCTTTAAAAGGTGCCGTTTATGAATACATTACAATTCTATGCCATATACGGTTAAGTGTACAAGTCTATTCGAGACTACACTGCACACAACTAACATTTTAAATACATACTTGTAGATTTATATACAGTAGATTGCTTTTATTCAAGCTGGTTTAGCTTGGCTCCCAGACTGACCAGCTGACAAATGCTCCTCTAAAACCAGGAAACCAGACCAATCTGATAAGGATGGAAGACCAGCAAACATTCCATGATGATTTTTATACTGTACAAGCTGTCAATCTCCTAACCCTAAACCTAACATCACAGAAAACTTTCAGCATTTTTACATTTTCAAAACATATTGCCAGCTTTGTATAACTTTTTGTCCCCATAACGTAGTGTACACTGTTAAAAAGATCCTGTACATTTTACAGTAAAATACTGTCAGCAGGGTTGCCAGCCAGTCACTGTATTTTTTACAGTAGCGTTTCTGTAATTTAATTTACAGATTTTTACTGTATTCTCTGATTACAGTAAATAACTGAATTTTTTAATTGTTGTATTTTTTTTACAGTAACTTACATGAATCTTTGTATTCGCTATATCTAGAGGAAGTATGTAAAATGCAGTATACAATATATGTTACTGATTTTTGAATATTAATGAGTGGGAGCTGAATTTTAAATGTTAATTATTTATCAACTGCATAAGCTTTAAACAATTGTTTTTAAACACATTGGCCCTCATGTATCATTCTTGCGTAGAAACGGGCGTATATGTTGGCGTAAGATTATGCTTACACTCCTCTCACCGCCTGATTTATGAAGCTGTGCGTACCTTTGAAATCCAGGTGTACGCAATACCTGCCCTTGATAAATCCCGCGGCTGAAAACAATCGTCATTAGAATAACACGCCCCTATATATTCAAGTCTCCGCCTCCCCCACGCCCTCATTTTACGCCATGGACACACGGAAGACGGCAAAGAGGAGAAACTTCTCTGACGTGGAGCCGAAATGAACTATCACAATGCAATATTTTACAGCACGTCTTTTGAATTAGCATTCAATTTCGAATCACGTCAAATGCATTGGGGTGTACGATAGTGATGATGATGATGTGATGTGGAGTAGCCTACCATTCATTCACATTAATAATTGCATGACAATTTGTAATATTCTTCTTATAATTATTATGATTTGTATTATTAATGACGCTTATTGTTATTTAGAAGAAGAATGTCATTATTATTATCTGTATTATTATTATTATTTAAAAGAAGAAGAATGTATTTTTTATTTTGTCAGTCTGAATTATTTTTTGGTCATTGAAAGCCTTTCGTTCCCGAACCCAGTCCGTGCGCACCTAGCTGGGCCAAACCCTGAGACGTCAGGGTAAAGCGCACAGGCTCGCAACTGAAGGAATACATATGCTTACAAATCAAATGCTTTGGTAAAGTCACACAAATTAAACATTGAAGTCCATGTTGCACAAAAATAAACACTGAAGTTTATAATTACTATGTTGTTGTTGTTTTGTTTTACAGCGGGTCATAATATATCTTTTAGTTTGTCAGTGCATTTTGTGGTGTTAGGAATTGTTTTTCTGCGCATTTCCGCACTAACTCAAAACGTGCGTACACCACCTCCTGAGCTGGCGTAGGATTTGAGCGTGCCGTACGCCAACGTCCATATTGATAAATCTCAAAGTCACCGTGGTTTTGGGTGTACGCCAGGTGTACGCTGGAAGTTTGGTGTACGCACTTTTGATAAATGAGGGCCATTAAGTGTTGTACGACGCGCAACTTAATTCCCCTATTACTTCACAAAACATACACATTATTCAACATCCTATTCTTAAAAAACAGGTCAACATTTATTTAATTTATAACTTTAAAATATGCATGAAAAAAAAGTCATAAAACAGTGTATTTTGTATTATTTTGATTTCATTTTTATTCACAAACTTTTTTTTTAAATGGACATGAAATGAAATATTTGTTTAATTACTTGAAACAAATTAGCCGTCATGGCCCTTCACACAAAGAAGAAATACGCAAATGACATTTAAAACCACAAGTTGATCAAAATGATCATAATAAAATGATTCTGAAAAACACAGACACAAATTAATTTTCACCACTTCATTACCAGACAAACAGGTCCAAACAACAAGGCCCCAAAGTGAGTCCAAAAAACTTATGATCAAAAATGGAGAATAATTCAGCTCCAGATGCTGTTCCATCACAGGATGCAAAGAGTGGCTAGAAATATTGAAAAGGACAATACATTAGATATATTACAAAACATAATGATACAGTCAGAGACAGACAGAGGGGTGACAGATACAGTTAGAGTCAGATAAAGAACATTAAAAGGTTACAATTAAAAGAAAAATAGATATGTGTGTGTGTATACTACTTACATTTCAGAAATTCCACTAATAACACACCACTTTGCAGGGAAGAGTGGTAACATGTGGGTTCACTGCAACCTGTTTCTTCTGTACCATTTGCCCTGTCGTTTTAGATGGCAATTTTCTTCTTTGTTCCTCTCTTACAAAGCACCTAACGGGTCAGGAAACAGACAATATGTAATTAGGATTGGTTTTAAGTTTTGATGCTTGTAATCATGTTTTTGAAATCTGTTAGAGCAGTGTTTCTCAACTCCAGTCATGAGGACCTCTCAGGAAGACCTCCCCAACCCTAACCCTATGTCCACTAATTAAAACACCTGATTTAACTAATTAAGTCAACAGATAATATCTAAAGGCAAGTTCTGATATTGAATACATGTGTAAAATGTACTGAGATTGTTAAGAATTCAATCATTACCTTTAAATGAACTCCAAGGTGCAGGCTGCCTCTTCCTGATTGAATATGTAATATGCAGTGAACAGTATAGCAAGGCCAGACAGGAAGCTGGACTGAATGCTCTCCTCACACACAACTTGGCCTTCCAGTGTCCACTTGTCAAAGTGTCTCCTGTGACAATAGTTTATTTACTATATCATTTTTATTTTTCAGCTTTTTAAATTTAAACTATATTTTAGTATTCAGAGTGCAGGAACTCTTTCTTTTAAATAAAATTAACAAAGGAATTATGAAAACAATAAGCAAATTACACACAGAGAGTAGGCAATAGCTAAAATATATAGGATATAGGCTAGCCTATATTCGTACTGAAATGTAGGGGATTTTTACACCGGCATATTAAACATGCGACACATCAACATTCAGATTCTGACGTAAGGTTTTAGCAACGACGTTTTTCATTTCGGCGCCCATTTGAACAGATGACTTGATTTTGATTTGATTTACAGTCTATAAATTAATCACGACGAAGTGTGCAGATCAACACGAAGCTCGTGTGAATACCGACTGTTGTCATTAAAGCATGTAATTCTTCTTAACTAAGAGGCCATAGATCCCGAGGAATGTGTGAAATACTACCGTGTCCGCGATGCTGAAGCCCCGCGCAAGTCTCCCTCGCGCCCCGTACGGAGGATGCGTGATCCGGGGTTACCAATATGAACCGCGAATATAACGTTACCTTCATAGTTTACGAGTAACACAACATAAAAAATAAGAAACTGAAATAATAAGTCACTTACCACAGAGTTGAGAATCATTCCTCTTGCCGCTACCCGAAAGTCAACGACCGTTGAAGATCACAATGACAATGCAGATTTGAAATTTACAGCAATATTCTGTATTTTGAATCAAACCGCCACGCGACCCCAGAATGCATTGCGGTTTACAGCAATATGCTTTATTATTAGAAAACAGCCAGCTGCTGTAAAATATTGCTGTAATTTGTACAGCAATTCATTACAGTGTATATTTAATATATTCAAAATTTTCTCCTGTGAATATTTGTTTCAGTCAAGTTTCATAATGATGCATACCTTAAAGTCTTTAAAAATAGTCTACACAAATTGCTATTGAACATCTGTCCAAATATATAGAGTACATCATCACAATGGAAACTGGACTATTATTTTGGATACACAAAAATTATATAGAAGTTTGAAACCAAATTACAGCTACTAGAGAAAACGCAAACTTGTGTAATTTGATTTTTAACTGAAAACCTTGCTGCGGTAAAGCCCTGGTGTCAACTTCCCCAACGAGCCCCACACACTGTAATAGATTTGCAGGAGGACATTATATACGGTCAATAGGATATCTTTTGGGAATCCTTTTCATTCTTCTCTAATAATGTGTCTTTACAGTTCATTCATCTTCAACTAGAAGCCCACAGTCTTAAAGGCAATGCAAAGGGAGGAGGGGTGGGGGTGGGGGGGACAAGACAGACTGATTCAGACCCTCGAGGTGAAACACGGTAGATTGACAGGCGTGTGAAAGCATGACTCAGCCGCCCTAACACAAACGGCCATAATAGCTCACGGCAGCACCTCTCAGACTGGAACGCACATGGACACACCTCCCCTGCTAATTCCTCTCACTTCCCTTTCTCACCAGCCACCTCTAATTCCCACGACCCTCTCTCTGTGTCTCTCCCTTCATTTTACTATTGGTTAATTTATCACGAGAGCCAGACTCCGTGGCAGTATATCAGGTCGGGAGAGTTACAGCTCAGACTCTGAGGTGAGATTTCCCAAAGGAAAGATTCCAGTGACACCCGGCTCTACTTTCCCCGCTCTTCATTACTGCGAGTGTACACTTGGCTAGCGCCGCGGGCTATGGGGGGCAGACTGCACTATAAGATAAGGGAGCCGAACGCCGGCTCTGTTGCTGTGGATGTCTGCTGTCACTCTGATACCGACAGCGGTCTTCCGGGAGCTGTGTGTCATTACAGATGCAGTGTTGTGTAATTAGGTAAGGAAGAGGTACAATCTCTCTCCACTTATAAGACTGGATAGCACCAGGAAAGAGGGAAGCAGACTTGCTTGTAAAGCAGAAAAGGTACAGGTTGTTCTTACTTTGTATAACCCAGAGCACCATCCTCAGCAGCAGCACTATGTATTAGTAATCAAAGGAAGTAAAGTCAGCACGCCGCATGAAAACTGCTGCACATCTGCTCTTATATATGCTCTAATCAAAGTGGTTGACAGGTCTGTTACATGTCTAACAAGCAGTGTCGTTCAAACATTCGTAGTTGAGGAGTATAAAGGCCCATTCTCACCAAGAACAATAGCTATATTAGCATCCATGTTTTTATTATTATAAACGAGTGCTGCAGTCATCTGGCGTTTTAAATGCTCAAGCTCATTAATTCTGAGGTGAATTCTGACTGGCTGTCAATGCTTTTATCAATCATTTGCTGGACAAAAAAGCAATCTGAAAGGGATTCCATCGATATTGTTGCTCTTTGCCATTATCATCAACTTCTGTATTCTCTTAGAATTTAAACGATTATTAAAACTTTATAGTTATTGTTATCGTTAATGTCCATAGTGAGATTACGGTAATACTAACGGGACTCTTTCAGGAAGTTTTTCCTTTGAGTTTTCCACGTACAGACGACACAATTGTCAAAACGATATCCCATTCACACGGATCAGCGAAAATTACTAAAAACCCTGTATTCTGCTGCCAGGCCATTAGATAGCGATGAAACACTATAGACTGAACACGTAATACGCATGTGCATGACGTCATCATCTTTACAAATTTGCGTTTTGAGAACTTGCACTTTGAAACCCGTTTTCAAAAGTTTGCATTTTCAAGCACCCAAAACTCCATTGTCGTGTAAATGAACAGTCAAAATGCATAACAAGTTTCATGTTTTTTAGTTGAAAACTGTATCGTGTAAATGGCCCCTTAGCAAGCTTAGCTTCAATGATAATGTTCCCCTGTGTCATTATTGTTATAGTTGTGGTGGACTTTCCCTATTCTCATAGAAATAGAACAATTATTAAAACTGTATAGTTATAGTTATTGCCCTTGGTGTGAAAGAGTCTTAACTCTGAATGCATATAATCCGTAGGATAAGGGCAACATAACGGAGAAAACCTGTGTGTAAGTTTTCTAGAGCTCTCGTGCGATAATTCCGTCAGAGTGGAGATTCTTCTAATTTGGGCTCTGATCGTTTGTTTTGGGGTTTAGGGCTCAAAACAAACCAATTCCCTTGGAATGGAAAGGTAACGCTATTTGCACAGCTGATATTACGGATTAGGGTGAGTACGAGCGCGACAGATTGTGTGTCCAGTGTCTGGTCAATGAAAGTGGAAGCGTGCTTGTTTGCTCTGTGATAGTTAAGCCTGGGCACACACACACCATTACCCGTACAGCCAAATAAACAAGGAATTGAGCTCTGAGCCATCAAATAATTACAAATGCCTGCCTCCAATGGCCAAAGCATCCACAAGACTACAGCTGAAATCTCACCGAACCACCGTGGCCATGCCGGACGCTATTGTAAAGTCATAGATTACAAATTTCCTTGACAAATCCATATCTAGAGTAGGATTTATTGGCGGCATCTCAATGAGCTTGGGCAGTTATAGGCAAATTCCGCTCTCTCTGGGCATCCTACCAATGGCTTTGATTAAATGGTATTATATCGTGTTTGTCGGCGCTAAAGCGCAAGGTAGGCTTAGAAGAAATGCTGTTGGAATTCTGCACAAGCTCGTTTTCTCCCACCAGTGGTATTGATGTGCCATGTAATAGACAAATAAACCCATAGAGACAGGCACTGGTGGATGTGAAATGCGCTTTCAAAGATGCCCAGGCTGGACGGATGGTTAAATGAGAAGACAACGACAGGCAGTTCACACACTCTTACACCAAATGTCATAAAAGCATGTTGGGGCTATTTCATTGAACCTTCACTTGAAAAAGTTCAGAATAACGTTAAATTCACAATAATGGATCATTAGTGGTGATTTGAACAAACCACTTGTGCTACAAGCATGAAGGATACGTGAAATAGTGGGGGTTGTTGAGGACAGGTGTGCTATTACTTTGAGTGATCAGACCTACATCCACTTGTTTCTGTGCTAATAGTTAGCACAAAGGGTCACATTCGGTGCAACAATTTACGCAAGCAATTTATGAATGATGGCCCACTCTTACATAAAATGTAAAAATTACATGGTCCAGATCACTAGTAGTTCTTGGAGTGTGATTAGGTAACACTTGACTAATTAGTGATGCATTTTATGACGTTGTTCAGAGTAAAAAAAAATAGACAATTGCTCACATCTCAGACACGTTGAAGGTGTCATGACAATGATTTTTTTTAACGTTTATTGAAGTTCACTTTCAATATTAATAAAGTTTTGTCCTCCCCCCAGACCCTCCTAATACAGTAAAACTGGACATTTTAGAGTGTCCTTTTATTGTGTCCAGCCTAAGGCACACCTGTGCAATAATCATACTGCATAATCAGCATCTTGATATGCCACACCTGTGAGGTGGATTGATTATCTCGGCAAAGTAGAAGTGCTCACTAACACAGATTTAGACAGATTTGTGAACAATATTTGAAAGAAATAAGCCTTTTATGTACATAGAAAAAGTCTTAGATCTTTGAGTTCAGCTCATGAAAAATTGGGGCAAAAACAAAAGTGTTGCGTTTATAATTTTGTTCAGCGTATAATCAGACACGATCCGGGATGCAATAAAAGTAAACTATTCACTTCTGTACAGAGACAAAAGAACTGTTGGATGTGTCAATGCGAATGTTCTTTCACTCTACCATTTGTCCTGTTGTTGACGGACTCAAATGTCAGGTAGGTATGTCAGAAACTGACCGCGCTTCTGTATACTGTATGCAGCATAGACCGTATCAGTGATTGTAATGGGTTCTATTTGCTTTTGGCACAAAGTGATGCTCATATACAATGTCAGCTGTTAGCAACTGAACAGCAGTAGCGGGGCCTATGGTGGGTGTGATGATGTACACCTAGCACAGCACTGTACTAACTAACATTAACATAACCAACATTGCACTAACATAACTAACACAGATTGATTGATTTCTGCACAGGCAAGCATAACTTACAATTTCCTTCAGAAAATATAAAAATATTCATTGCTTTAATGATGTGTGAGGTTGTCTTTCTTTTTTTCTTGATTTTCTTTGGCTGACAGAAATGCAGACTGGCACGGTCGGTCCTTATCTCCCTGTTTCATTCTGATGTGAACCACACACTGATAAAATGTGATCTCATTAAACAACAAACAGCCAGGGAAAACAAAAAATGAAGGGGGAAAAAAGACAACAAAGGTAGCGGCAAAGGAGTAGCTGCCTAAAAAGTTACACTAGAAGATTAAAAAAAAACAGTACACTTTAAAAAAGTTTTTTAATGCCAATTATTCCCAGCTGCTAATTGATAAGCAATGAGAAAATAAACAATGCTGATGACAAACAATTTCCTTGAGCTTATATTTATTTTAATGCAGGTTAATTTATGCTTTTTTTGTCGTTATTCAAAGACTTGGAGGATTAATTAGCACAGAATGGTTGATAGCTCGTTGCATTCTCTGTCAGCGTACGCCATCTGTAGCGGCACGCTGATTAATGAACAGGTGCGTTCAGATGTGCTTTCATCAGGCTTGCTGAGACAGGCCACTCACACCTCCTAATCTGCTGCTGGCTGTGGTACAGAGGTCCCATTTGCTCCTCACCCCGTCACAAAACACTAAATCCCCTTTTCTTTTCATGCTTACAATGGACAAAATAAAGTGCTAAATGCAATTTACCGATGGTCATAGATACAATGATTCTTTGCGGAATTCAAAGGTTAAAGAGCAGGTTGATATACAAATCAAATTCACATTGGGCCTCAATCATGAAACACGACAGGGGTGGGTTTACCAAAAGCATTGCCAACCATGGTTGCGTTTCATGATTGTGTTGTGGCACAGATCAACAAATCTGTGTTTTCAGAAACCATGGTTCCAACGAACATTCGCAATCAGCATTGAAAAGTTGTGTTGCTATAGTTTCTTGTTGTTAAGCATGAAAAAAAGCAAGCTGACAGTTGAATATATACAAATGTAATTTAAGTCTTTTAGTTTGTCAAGAGATTGAAAGCGTTTTTGAAGAGTGTGCATGTGAGTGCGTGCTCTAGTACGTAAGAACAAGCCTATGGTTGAATCTGGAAATAAACCAAAATTGTAAAATTGAGAAAAAATTTGAATTAATCTTCAGATGCCAAATGTCACCTCTGTCTTCTTTATCGCTTTATGTACTGCATTTCCATCACTCATTGCCTGGACTCATTGTGTGATGATTGCTTCCACCTGTGTATTATTATCACGTTTATGTTCTTTTATATAAGCCCTGTGTGTTCAGGTATGCTTTGCAAAGTCATGCTTCAGGTTACACTGCATTTCAGGACACTATAACAAATAGATATTCGATAACGATTATGGAAAACCACACACCATGATTTTTTTGTTTTGTTGTAAAATGGTTAACATATTCAGTTTTGGTTTAAACAACAATAATAATAAAAAGCCTAGACTCTACTGATTAAAGTAGGTGGGACGTTTGCCATTTTATGTTTAAAACAATAATATCTTAGTAAAAACCTTAAGTAATATTGACAAACTATATATCATTTGAAAGCTTACAATCTCTAGTTCAAAATATATTACAGAGGAGCCGTAATGTATCAATTTGCAACAAGAATATTTTCATACTCCTAAGGCATGTTCAGACCTTTATTTTGGAATGGCAATGAACATGAAAAATCATGAAAAAATGGTAGAAACCTCAGTTTGTTTTCATGTGACGAGTTCAAAAGATAGCATCCATTCAATTATTTTAGAAAAAAAGGTCTGAAAATTTTTGAAATATAAAGAAAAAAATAATAAATTCTCCATTTGTGATGTGGCAGCAAGCTATGACGCACATGTGTGGTCTTTGTATGTGTTTCTTAGAGGTTGAATTCATATCAAAATCTGCCAAACTTTCATAATACTTCTGAATAGGATCTCTACTTCATAAATTGTATTAAAATTGTGGAAATAATGGTTCATATCACTCAAAACACACATGGAAACGGAGGCGCCCTTATATGGGCAGTAATGGAGTCTGATTGTGACCTAGTGAAAAAGTTTGGTACTGTGCCCAAACAAAATCTTACTGAAAGCTCTTTTTTTTTTTAGATATCAACCTAAAATTTGAAACACAACTTGGTCAGATTTTTGGCTTTGATTTTTCTGCAGTTTTAGAGTAGCCCAGGTTTTGAAAATATATATTTTATATAAAATATGAATAATTTTTTTTACATTGTACATTTCCATACACTCAAACTTCTATAACTTTTTTTCTGTTTCACTCTCTTAAATTATTTCACTTCTACAAAAATCTGCCAAATGTCTTTTTTAAAACAAGACCAACCTTACGTCTATATTCCGAAGCATTCTTGAATTACAACCATTTAAGTTCGAAATGTGCATTCCCTTTCAAGGGAACTTCGAGCTGCGTCAAACGCTGCGGGAACGCCCCTGCGTTGTGCGTCATGAAGCACGTATGGAATCAGCCCAATGGAGAGATGAAACGTCATAGGCGGGTGACGTCATCGACCAGGAAACTATAAAGCACCCCAAAAACACAAGCGCATTAGCTTCTGTGCTTTCAGTCGCGCTACATGTGAATCTGTCCCTGTGTGATATTGTCTGTCTTACATACCCTGCACCACACAAACAATTTATCATATATATATATATTGAGAGATTATGGCGGACGAACAGCAGTTTAGAAAGTGTGTTCCTCCCTGCTCGCGTTATTTAACGAGCGGGGATACACATGATCTTTGTGTTGTTTGTTTGGGAGTTCAGCATGCCCAGTTTGCTCTCGAGGGAGCAGACTGTGAGCATTGCGAGCGTTTGCCGTTAAGGACGCTCCGCTCCCGCCGATCGCTCTTTGAGGAGAGCGGTTCGGTGCGCGCTCCCCGCGGTTCGGGTCCCGCTTCTGCCGAGGCAGAGCGGCGGCGCTTATCGTGGGGATCGCAGATGGATCTCACAGCGGGGTTTGAGACGGGCTCTGCCTTATCTCTCCCTTCACCTGTGAGATCCAGTGCCTCAGTCCCGGGTTCGGAAGCACGCACTGCGGTTTCTTCCGCTCAGGCTGAGGCACCAATGCTGCAGCTATCCAGTTCTGAGGAACTTGATGTTGTTAGTGTTGAGGGAGATGTGGAGGATTCGCCACCCCACACTCCTGAGAGTGATGAGCTTATGGAGGTGTTAACAAGAGCTGTTGAAAAACTTAATATTGAATGGCCAGTGACTAGACAGGAGTCTGTTTCTAAATCAAAGTTGGATGAGAGATTTTTGCCGTCACGTGTGCAGCCTCCACGCCGGTGCCTGCCGTTTTTCCATGATCTCCACACCGAGGTGTCGAAATCATGGAGAAAACCGGTGTCATATAGAGTGTTTAGTCCCCAGACTTCAACATACGCTAATATTATGGGAGCCAAGGCTCATGGTTATGGTGCTTTGCCTCGTGTGGAAGAGACGCTTGCGAGCCATCTCTCCCCCGAAGCAGCATCATCTTTTAAGGCACCGGCATTACCCACCAAGCCTTTAAGAAACACTTCGGCTTTGGTGGGTAAAGCATATTCGGCAGCAGGTCAGGCTGCGTCATGTCTGCATACTATGTCAATCTTGCAGGCATACCAGGCTGATCTGCTAAGGGACATGAATGAGAGTGAGGAGGTCAGTACTGACGTAGTTCGAGAACTGCGTCAGGCTGCTGATTTATCTCTGCGTGCCACCAGAGAATCGGCCAAATTAATGGGTCGTTCTATGGCAGCTCTGGTGGCCGCAGAAAGACATTTGTGGTTAAATCAGACTAATATTAAAGAGAGAGAAAAAGCTTTTCTTTTAGATGCTCCTCTTTCTCCCATGGGGTTGTTTGGTGATGCTGTGAATTCAGTTATCGATAAATTCCAAGAAGAAAAGAAACAAACTGCAGCTTTTAAAAAGTTTCTTCCCCTTAAAGTTCATGTCCCTGGGGCTGCTGGGCGGGAGCAGCCCCGGCCGTCTATGAGCTCATCACATAGAGCGCAGCAGAGGCAGAGTGTCGCGTCTCGTGCTCCCCCTGCTGGACAGTGGGCTCAGCCGCGACACTCTCAGCCGAAGCCTTCTACCAGTAGAACTGATCTGAGGACAGTTATATTGGCTAAGAAGGCTTCGGCTAAGAAGAAGTCCTGACGCCAAGTCGTTCAGGATACTGAGGGTGGTCCCCACCGAGGCGGAAAGGTGTTCACCTCTTTTTACGGTGCCCATTCCTCCTCGGTGCCCTCAGGGGCTCGTTCTGCCAACCCCGCCTTTATGCCGGGGCACAGACGATCCCAGCGAGCGCTTTCCCGAGGGACGCTCGCTCCCTCTGAGGAGGGTCTCAGAGCGGTCAGACCAGTTGTTCCCTGCCGGTGCGCCGTTACAGGGCGCTGCGTCTGCTGCTCAAGTTACACCAGAGGCCAGTCTCGAGAGGCTGGTACCCTTAGTAGAATTTCTGGCAGAGTGGAAAAGCCTTCCAAAAATATCTCATTGGGTCCTGCAGACAGTAGAAAAGGGTTATGCTATCCAGTTCAGGTGTCGTCCACCAAAATTCAGAGGGGTTCTGCACACAGTGGTGGGCCCCGAGCAGGCTCTGGTATTGGAACAAGAGGTGAAAACGCTCCTTCAAAAGGAGGCTATAGAACGGGTTCCTCCTCCCAGTTTGGAGTCAGGTTATTACAGCCGATATTTCATCGTTCCAAAGAAGGATGGGGGGTTGCGTCCAATTTTAGACCTGCGCATATTGAATCGCTCGGTAGGGAAGCTAAAATTCAAGATGCTCACTATCAAGCAGATCGTGTCTCAAATCAGGTCCGAGGACTGGTTTGTCACGATAGATCTGAAGGACGCATACTTCCATGTGTCCATCCTTCCACAACACAGGAAGTTCCTGAGGTTCGCCTTCGGGGGCGAGGCGTACCAGTACAGGGTTCTTCCGTTTGGCCTAGCTTTATCTCCCCGCACTTTCACGAAATGCATGGATGCAGCACTAGTGCCTCTGAGGCTTCAGGGCATTCGGATTCTCAATTACATCGACGATTGGTTGATTTTAGCTCAGACCGAGCAGATAGCGGTTCGGCATCGAG
This sequence comes from Tiaroga cobitis, assembly GCA_030578255.1. Classification (NCBI taxonomy): domain Eukaryota; kingdom Metazoa; phylum Chordata; class Actinopteri; order Cypriniformes; family Leuciscidae; genus Tiaroga; species Tiaroga cobitis. The sequence goes on from CM060596.1 coordinate 42,904,001, forward strand.
ATGTCGTCCTCGCTCATATCAGAAAGTTGGGGTTGAGGCTGAACGCAAAGAAAAGTGTATTATCTCCTTCCCAGAAGACCACTTTTCTGGGTGTTGTTTGGGATTCGGTCTCGATGCGGGCGCGACTCTCTCCGACCCGCATCGCTTCGATTCTCTCAGCTGTGAAACAAGTGAAGCTAGGCCAGCTACTCACTGTCAAGCAGTTTCAGAGACTGTTGGGTCTGATGGCAGCAGCGTCCAACGTTATACCTTGCGGCCTGTTGTACATGAGACCGCTACAGTGGTGGCTCAGGACCAAGGGATTCTCCCCGAGGGGAAATCCGCTCCGCACGTTCAAAGTCACGCGGCGCTGCCTTCGTGCTCTGGTCATGTGGAGAGAAACTTGGTTCCTATCCAAAGGTCCTGTGCTGGGGGCTCTTTGTCGTCGCATAACGCTAACGACGGATGCTTCCCTCACAGGGTGGGGGGCGGTCATGAGTGGTCGCCCAGCCCAAGGTCTGTGGCAGGATCATCATCTATCGTGGCACATAAATTGTCTAGAGATGTTGGCCGTGTTTCAGGCTCTGAAACACTTCCTAACAGACCTGAGAGGCCATCATGTGTTAGTTCAATCAGACAACACGTCGGTGGTCTCTTATATAAATCATCAGGGGGGCCTGCGGTCTCGCCGGCTTTACAAGTTGGCCCGTCAGATCCTCCTGTGGTCCCAAGGGAAGCTACTATCTCTGAGAGCAATGTATCTCCCTGGGTATTTGAATGTGGTAGCAGACTCCCTGTCGAGGCAGGGGCCGAGGCCAGGGGAATGGAGACTCCACCCCGAGGTGGTGGAGCTCCTTTGGTTGAGTTTCGGTCGCGCCGAGGTGGACCTATTCGCTTCCAGGGAGACCACGCATTGTCATCTGTGGTTCTCCATCAGTCATCCAGCCCCCCTGGGGTTGGACGCTATGGTGCAGCCGTGGCCGAGGTCACGTCTGTACGCCTTTCCCCCGATTGCTCTGTTACCAGGAGTTCTGGAGAGGGTCCGCCGGGACGGGGTCAGTCTACTACTAGTAGCCCCGTTCTGGCCGGCCCGAGTATGGTTTGCGGACCTGATTTCTCTCCTGGACGGTTCTCCTTTGGGGCTCCCGGTCAGGAGGGATCTACTCTCCCAGGCGGGGGGCACGATACTTCACCCCCGCCCAGAATTGTGGAAACTGTGGGCTTGGCCTCTGAGGGGGCCCAGCTCATAGACTCCGGTCTCTCAACCGAGGTTGTTGAGACCATTCTTAACTCCAGAGCTCCATCCACGAGGAAGCTTTATGCCTTGAAGTGGAAACTTTTCACTTCTTGGTGTGGAGAACACCTGCAGGACCCAGTTAACTGCCCAGTGGGTGCAGTGCTGGAATTCCTGCAGGAGCGCTTCTCCACAGGGTTATCCCCCTCCACACTAAAGGTGTATGTGGCGGCACTAGCTGCTTACCACGTCCCTTTCAGTGGAGTTTCTCTTGGGAGACACCCGCTTATAACTCGTTTCCTCCGTGGCACTTTGAGGCTGAGGCCAGCAGTTCGTACGAGGGTGCCGACTTGGGATCTGGCCGTTGTATTAGAAGGTCTTTCCCTAGCTCCTTTTGAACCTATCGAAGAAGTTCCCGAGAAGTTTCTCACTTTTAAGACTATCTTTTTGCTTGCTATCTCTTCACTAAAAAGAATCGGAGATTTGCAGGCTCTGTCGGTTTCACCCTCGTGCCTGGAATTTGCACCTGGCATGGTTAAAGCTTTTCTGCATCCTAGACCAGGTTATGTTCCTAAGGTTCCTACTAATATTGTTAGACCTACGGTTCTGCAGGCTTTCTGTCCTCCTCCATTTATGTCATCGGACCAGGAGAAACTTAATTCACTCTGCCCTGTTAGGGCATTAGACGCTTATGTCCACAGAGCTGCCCTGTGGAGGAAATCAGAACAACTTTTTGTATGTTTCGGGCCACCCAAGAAAGGGTGTCCTGCGTCTAAACAGAGAATGAGCAAGTGGGTGGTCGAGGCTATCTCACTTGCTTATGAGTCGGCTGGCCAGCCTTCACCTTTGGTTGTCCGAGCTCACTCTACCAGGAGTATGGCTGCTTCTAAAGCTCTTTTGTCGGGGATTTCCCTGAGTGATGTTTGTGATGCGGCTGGATGGTCTTCACCGCATACTTTTATTAAGTTCTATGACCTAGACTTAAGCTCTACCCCTGGGGCACAGGTGCTCTCGTCCTCTGTGCGCTAGTCTCACATGACGGTCATTTGGTCCTATGGCGACGTGGGTATTCGCGTTCCCGCAGCGTTTGACGCAGCTCGAAGTTCCCTTGAAAGGGAACGTCTCGGTTACGTATGTAACCCTAGTTCCCTGATAGGGAACGAGACGCTGCGTCGCTCCGCCATACTCCCGGCACTCCCGTTAGCGCTTCCTTCAAGCCTATCAGAAGCTAATGCGCTTGTGTTTTTGGGGTGCTTTATAGTTTCCTGGTCGATGACGTCACCCGCCTATGACGTTTCATCTCTCCATTGGGCTGATTCCATACGTGCTTCATGACGCACAACGCAGGGGCGTTCCCGCAGCGTTTGACGCAGCGTCTCGTTCCCTATCAGGGAACTAGGGTTACATACGTAACCGAGACGTTTTCATGTCTATTCAAAAAAAGGGGGGTGACACTTAAAGGGTTAGTTCACCCAAAAATGAAAATTAAGTCATTAATTACTCACCCCCATGCTGTACCAACCCCGTAAGGCTTTCGTTCGTCTTCGGAACAAAAATGAAGATATTTATGATTAAATCTGAGAGGTTCATGACTGCTACATAGGCTCCCTAAGGGAATGACACTTGACGGCCCAGAGAGTCATTAAAGAAAATGTTTAAATATTCCATGTCGCAACAGTGGCTCAACTATAAGTTTATCAAGCGACGAGAATACTTTTTGTGCGAAAAAAACAAACAAAAATAACGACTTTATTCGACTATTCCTTTTCTTCCTTGTAGGCCTGAAACGAGACTTCAAGAGATTTCCACGACGCGCATGCGCGAGAACTTAACTGAAGTAGTTGAAGGAGATCGCAATTCTCGTGCATGCGTCGTGGAAATCTCTTGAAGTCTCGTTTCAGGCCTACAAGGAAGAAAAGGAATAGTCGAATAAAGTCGTTATTTTTGTTTGTTTTTTCGCACAAAAAGTATTCTCGTCGCTTGATAAACTTATAGTTGAGCCACTGTTGCGACATGGAATATTTAAACATTTTCTTTAATGACTCTCTGGGCCGTCAAGTGTCATTCCCTTAGGGAGCCTATGTAGCAGTCATCCACCTCTCAGATTTAATCATAAATATCTTCATTTGTGTTCCGAAGACGAACGAAGGCCTTACGGGGTTGGTACAGCATGGGGGTGAGTAATTAATGACTTAATTTTCATTTTTGGGTGAACTAACCCTTTAACAGGTTAAGATTATAAATGTTGGGAAACACTGTGGTAAACAACACAATGCTACATCAAAAACAGTAAGTATAAAGAGTTTTGTTAGCCTGAAATTTGTGGCATACCATTCACTAAAGCCAGATGTTAAGCAAGAGAAGATGAGGTATAAGTGTGCACATCTGGAGACAGATGATGTGTTCTTAAAAGTAAGTGTGGCTAGCTGCGGTCCATTAATAGCATGCTAAAATGTAGGATTTTTAATTGATCCGGCGCAGGTGTTTGTTCAGGCAGCTCTGTGGTGTATGTTAGAGTATCCAGCATCTAATTAGCTCTGGGATTTCATGTCTTCGTGTTCAGTTCTTAAAGTTCGGGTGATGTTATATGCATACATTAATATGCTATCTCTCTTTCTGTCTTTCTTGCTTTGTGTAGTTGTTTATGAGTTTTTGCACACATATTTCACAGCGTGAATGTTTTATACAGAATGTTTTTCAGTATAATACATTGCATGTGCAATTATATCTTGTGCCTTTGGGAGTTTGAGCAGAGAGCTGATAGAGCGAGATAACAAATAACAAGTAGTAAGCAGAAAAATAAGAGCAACATGAAGACTCAGGAGCTTATTGTGGTTTAACCCGAAAGCTGGCACCTTACTGGCAGGAGGCAGCCTTCAGAGTCAAGTGAGATGAACAGGTACTTGGAAGAATAACCAATGGGAAGAACTCAATACTCAAACGGATGCTTCCTCGCTCCTGTGACCCCAAAACAGGTCAAAAGTAGCTATCTTTAAGGACACTTTAAACTCTCTAATTGCACCGCGAGGAAGGAGGAGTGAGGAAGCACAGGTGTATCCTGCAGAGGTCTTTCTGGTGGAAATACCTGACATACGTATAAATTCCCAAATCACCAAACTTCAACAACAGAAATGCAGACACCATCAGTGCAGCTGATGACGCTTGGAAGTGATACTCGAGTGATCAAGAATATCCCAATGTCCAAATAAGGGTATGTTTACACAACAACGATGTACAAACGTGGAAAAGTTTTTCGCGCACAGGCGACAATTTTGTCAAGACGATCCCGTTCACACAGATCCACAAAAAACTACTAAAAACCTTGTATTATGCATGCCCAGTAGTTGGCGATGTCACTTTGTAAATAAACACTACGCGCCTATAGACTTAACACGTTATACGCATACCGTCAAAGTTTTCACAATTTCGCGTTTTTGAAGTTTACACGGAGATGCATAAAAACGCATTTTGCATAAAATGCATAAAAACTATTTTCTGTTTTAATATATTTTAAAATTGAATATATTCCTGTGATGGCAAAAAAAAAAATCGTCCTGACCCCAAAAAACTTTGAATGGCAGTATATATATATATATATATATATATATATATATATATATATATATATATATATATATATATATATATATATATATATATATACACTCACCTAAAGGATTATAAGGAACACCATACTAATACTGTGTTTGACCCCCTTTCGCCTTCAGAACTGCCTTAATTCTACGTGGCATTGATTCAACAAAGTGCTGAAAGCATTCTTTAGAAATGTTGGCCCATATTGATAGGATAGCATCTTGCAGTTGATGGAGATTTGTGGGATGCACATCCAGGGCACGAAGCTCCAGTTCCACCACATCCCAAAGATGCTCTATTGGGTTGAGATCTGGTGACTGTGGGGGCCATTTTAGTACAGTGAACTCATTATCATGTTCAAGAAACCAATTTGAAATGATTCGAGCTTTGTGACATGGTACATTATCCTGCTGGAAGTAGCCAACAGAGGATGGGGACATGGTGGCCATAAAGGGATGGGCATGGTCAGAAACAATGCTCAGGTAGGCCGTGGCATTTAAACGATGCCCAATTGGCACCAAGGGGGCTAAAGTGTGCCAAGAAAACATCCCCCACACCATTACACCACCACCACCAGCCTGCACAGTGGTAACAAGGCATGATGGATCCATGTTCTCATTCTGTTTACGCCAAATTCTGACTCTACCATCTGAATGTCTCAACAGAAATCGAGACTCATCAGACCAGGCAACATTTTTCCAGTCTTCAACTGTCCAATTTTGGTGAGCTCTTGCAAATTGTAGCCTCTTTTTCCTATTTGTAATGGAGATGAGTGGTACCCGGTGGGGTCTTCTGCTGTTGTAGCCCATCCGCCTCAAGGTTGTGCGTGTTGTGGCTTCACAAATGCTTTGCTGCATACCTCGGTTGTAACGAGTGGTTATTTCAGTCAAAGTTGCTCTTCTATCAGCTTGAATCAGTCGGCCCATTCTCCTCTGACCTCTAGCATCAACAAGGCATTTTCGCCCACAGGACTGCCGCATACTGGATGTTTTTCCCTTTTCACACCATTCTTTGTAAACCCTAGAAATGGTTGTGCGTGAAAATCCCAGTAACTGAGCAGATTGTGAAATACTCAGACCGACCGTCTGGCACCAACAACCATGCCACGCTCAAAATTGCTTAAATCACCTTTCTTTCCCATTCTGACATTCAGTTTGGAGTTTAGGAGATTGTCTTGACCAGGACCACACACCTAAATGCATTGAAGCAACTGCCATGTGATTGGTTGATTAGATAATTGCATTAATGGGAAAATTGAACAGGTGCTCCTAATAATCCTTTAGGTGAGTGTATGTTACTCCTGTCTTCCAACTTCAGCTCTTCCTTTTGATATCATCTCAGTTCATTACCATCTACATCGATCCATATACTAACTAAAAGCTGAATCTTGCTGTCCTGTCTTTAATGTGAAGATGCATCAAAGCAAAAAAATTTTAAACCTTGATCAAAAATGATCAAATAAAACTTTTCCAATTTAAAAAAAGATGCATAATCATATAAATAAACAAGTGTGAAGCCTCGGCTATCACTCTGCAACACACTGGCAATATTCGTCAGCAAATGTCTCGGATAGTAAAATACTTTTGCAAAACAGCTCTGGAGTCTGTTAGACAACCACCCTCGACTCTTTTACATTCACCTGACACAAATCAACACAGACTATCGGACTGCTCTGTGAATTGCATGCCTCTTGATAGGCCACAAATTAGCATTCAACACTCTCTCGCCGGTTTATGACATGGAGCATATTAAACGCTTTCCTTTAATTGTGTATTCTTAGATTGTGGGGCATTTGCATAGTGGTTGTTTGGTCAAAGAAAAACTGACTTGCTGTAAGAGCAAAGGTGCTGATCTCTCCTCCTAATGAGAACAGGCTCACATCTGCTGGGACCCCAGAAGCCCACAGACGCAACCCGTCATATCCAGTGCAGCAGATTTAGCCTGGGGCGACTGATTCACTCTTTTACTGCTCTGTATAAAACATGGCTTTTATAGTTTTGAGTGTTCTCAAACATTTCCAGCTTAGCTCAGAGCTGCACCCCAAGGACCTGCATCTTTTGCTGATAAACCCTCATGTAAATCTCTTGTGATATTTTTTATGTTTTTATTGTTTTTTTGGCAACCATGTGAACAGTGGGTAGGGTTGAGTTTTTGACAAAGAACGTCTGATCCAAAATCGATATTTCGGCCCCAGAAAACATTTGGATCGTTAAGCCACACTTACAATGCATGAATGTCTTGATGAAAGCATCTGAATACTCTCCAGTGGTCAAACGTTCATTGTTAATGTGATGAACAATGCTTGTGAACCTGAGGGGAACTGAGTTACAGTAACATACATGTACCTAGAGTGTGTTCACACTTGGCAGTTTTGGTTTAATTAAAAACTGTTGCTGCGGTTCATTTGAATAAGCGTGAATGCTGCCATCCAAACCTTGGCATGAACCAAACAAGCAGACCGAGACCCACATTTCCAGGGGGTTTCGGTCCACTTCCAAATGAACACTGGTGCGTTTCAGTTGACATATGAACGCTTCAGAAATACATCTGAACGAACCAAAAGCCAGATGTGGTGTCACAAGATGTGAGCCTAAAAAGGATCGAATGCTCAAACACACCTGTTTTTTCCTCGTCACAGAAGCTACCTTGCCCATTACAGTTCACTACAGGCGTTGGAACCGTGTCTCCTTGCAGGAGATCTTCATTTTTGTGTTCACCAGAGGAATTCCTGTTGCTGTTTTCACTCCTTTACACATCTTATAAGCTCTTAGTGAGTTCTCAGCTGGTATGTAAAGACATACACGTACAAGCATATTTAGCCCAGTACACAGAATTGTTTTGCAAGTTCCGTCGCAAATAAACATTGTGAAAGCTGTCAAATCAGGTTGTGACTTTATCCTTATTCCTTTTGTTTTGTATCTTTAGGTTTGGTGTTAAAAAATGACAATGTGAACGCTAAGCGAAAAAAAAATGAGATGTGTCATTTTCTTTTTTTGGTCCAGACCAAACAAACCGAGAGAACTGAACAAGATGTAGTAAATTAGCTCTAAGAAATATTAATAATCAATAATAACTTGTTATAATTGATTATGAATATTTGGATCAGTTAAAATTTGGATCAGTTTAAAAGAGTACATAGGCCAAACCACATAAAAGGAAAATCATGAGATGGGAAGATTAGATACGTGTTTATACATTTCTCAAGTGGTTATATATAGGATTTAAAGGGTTTATTTCTCCTTCTCAGCAAGAATTAAGTGAGATTCACAACTCTCTGCAAATCCTTTTGGGATCGTAAAAAGTCTTAATGTGTCCTGTAACAGGACTCCGGGTTCTGCCAGTGTTTTAGCTTCATTTGTGATATCGGGGGAAGTTTCATAGACCTTTGTTGGGAGAGTGAGTTTGCTGGATTATTCATTAAATATAATGAATAATTTGTGTGTGTCTGATTGGTCCAGATGCTACATAGAAGTGTGAAAAAAAAATGGCATTTCTATTTCTCAAAAAAGTATCAACATGTATATACAAAGCTGTAACACATTCATGCACATACAAATGATACATCTTTGTGTTAAAGCTGAAAACAAGTTTAAATTTATAATCATGTATAGACCAACAGGTTCTCCCAGAGCGGTGGAGAAGTCATTGAGTATTTTGCCTGCATTACTAGAAGTAACGATGATTCCCTCTGAAAAATAGGAGAGGTCAATATTAGGTCATACTATAGATTATTTAGTGGCTTTTCAGCCAGTTAACAATTATGAAGCACAAAACAATTATGTAAGGTGACATACAGGAAAATCAATCTATTGTTTTGGTCAACATAAACTGTAACAGAAAATGTCAAATTCTTTTGAAAGGACAACATTCGTCCCCAATATATGTGACCTGATTATGCAAAACACCTTTGTCCTGAAAACAGTTTATCTCAAAATATAAATGTATCTCCATATGTTGACACTTGTCTGAATATGTCAGGGTACACTGTAAAAAATAAAATGCAATTTTTACGGTAAAATTGTGAACTTGCCAGAACTTTACCGTCAAAAATATGGTACAGACATTATTGGTTTTACAGACTTAACTTAAAATTTACAGTATAAACCGTATTTCATTATCTGATATAATGTTAATTTACCAACCTTTTTATTTATTAATATCTGTTTTGTACCATTGTAATACACTGACAACCAACAATCATCACAGCAGTGATGAAAGTCACATGATAAATCAAAGCTTATCACAAGTAGCTCTTCCACGAGAGAGTTATTTCTAATATATAGAAGCTGCACAGTGTCATTTGCACAAACACTAAACAGCATCATGGTAACACATGACATTTTAAAAATGCAATAAACATTAATTTAACAACATTAAATGTAACATAAAACTCTAATGCACATAGCTGATAAGAAAAGAACTAAGAAAAGAACTAAGCAAACTAAGAAGAAACATAGTTATTTCAACAAAAATACATTTTTGAAGTGTCACGCAGGGAATTGTGGGAATGTCAATTTACGGGTTTTCACTGTAAATTATACAATGAGTTGTTCTTTTTCACTTTCAAAAACCATAAATTTAACGGTATTTTACAGTAAAATTACATTAAATGTACCATTAGATCTATCACAGTTATTTACCGTATAAGGAAACTTTCTGTTAAAGCTACAGTGTGTGATTTTTACCCCCATCTAGCGGTGAAAAGGTATATGACCATCCAGTGAATATTAGTTTCTGTTCCTCTCAATTTCGATTTCGTTTTAACTCCTACGGTGGCCAATGGAGTCCAAGATTAACATGGCCTCCAGTACGACCTCCTCGACACGGTGCCATCGAGTGTTAAAACGCGAAAGGCGAAGCTTGATGTCCCACTTTGGCTAAAGTACTTTCAAGATGGAGGGGCAACATGGCGACCGACTTTAGAACCCCTTACCCGTATGTATTTTCAATGGCATATTATACACTCACGAGAATACTTTATTACTTGAACGAAGTAAATATGCATTAATGAGCACATATATTTTTGAAAGAACTAAGTGTTTTTAGCTAAGAATAAACTAAAAAGTTACACAGTGTAGCTTTAACCAATTAACAGTTTTTCACTGAAGCATTTTGTTACCGCATCTTTTACCGTTAAAATCACGATAATTTTTTACAGTGTAGTTTTATTGTGTTTACTTGGCCTACCAAATTACTGTTATAAAATATGATGATATTTGAATTTTAGTTTGGGCGAAAGAACTAGTAAAAATAATCCAAACAGTTTTGAATTTGATGTTTAAAACCAACAAAACCTGGAAACCCTGACAAGCCCTGTCCTGAAACCTGCCTACTTACTGAGAGTGTTCTATTTATCACAAAGTTTAACAAACTCTTTTTGCTAATTATTAAAATAATTTAAATCTTTATTAGCCATCAATTAAATTAAACAATTAATGCAATCATTTTATCTGCACAGTAATTCCCCTCCTAAAAGGACGTAGACTAAAGTGACGCCACAGCATGGCAAAGAAAGGGTCCTGGGAGACACAAATGTGCTGTGGACAGCAAAATACTCTGTCGCTCAGGGGCATCAAGACAAAAAAAGTGTTTTTTTTTTGTTTTTTTTCTGAAAAAAGCAGAAGTGATTTTGAGACAGGATGATGTACCATGGCCTCAGGTGTTCAGAGAGAATAACTGAGCGCGAGTCAGAGGGAAAAACCGAGGGAAGGAAAGCCAGTTTAGGAACTAAACATGGAGAAAAAAGGGTGCCGGTGTCATGGTAGCTCACTTCTGCTGAATGCAATAGACGCTGTTGAAATGAACAAGCATAAAAATGCAATACAGATATATCTGTAAATCCAAAGAAAGCAATAAAACAAAGAATAAAAAAAGATTCATAAATTCAGGTGAGATTTTTTCACCATTGTACATGACTTGAAAAACAACATTTAAAGGAACAGTCAATATTTTCTCATTCTCATGTCATTCGCCCCCCCCCCCCCCCCCCCCCCCCCCAAAAAAAAAAACGTAACAACCAGTTTTGCCAGAGGGGGAGATTATTAGTTAATGATTAATTAAATTCCGGTTTGTTCAAACAAGCTATTATACAGTATGAATATAGAGCATAAGTCATATGGGCTATGCTTTTTATTGTTTTTGACATTTTGGAACTTAACAGACATGAATGCTTCACCTAAATACACTACCATTCAAATGTTTGGATGGAGACAACAACAGACAGACAGACAGACAGACAGACAGATAGATAGACAGATAGAGATAGATAGATAGATAGATAGATAGATAGATAGATAGATAGATAGATAGATAGATAGATAGATAGATAGATAGATAGATAGATAGATAGAGAGACGATAGATAGAGAGACAGATAGATAGATAGATAGATAGATAGATAGATAGATAGATAGATAGATAGATAGATAGATAGATAGATAGATAGATAGATAGATAGATAGATAGATATACAGGCAGACAAACAGACAGGTAGATATAGAGATAGACAGGCATGCAGACAGGCAGGCAGACAGACAGACAGACAGACAGACAGACAGACAGACAGATAGATAGATAGATAGATAGATAGATAGATAGATAGATAGATAGATAGATAGATAGATAGATAGATAGATAGATAGATGATAGATAGGCCTACTTTATTGATCCCATATGGGAAAACAATAATGTTTTTAACATAGTTTTAAATCAAATAAATGCAGCCTTGGTAAACCTATCTCCTTCTCTATTACGCATATGCCTTGACAGAGAGGGAGACACTAAACTTCTATTGCTTTTGATACTTTTATGAAACGTCTATTTAATTTATTTTTTTTTTATTTTTTTTGTGGAGCTAATGACATTTCATGGCATAAACTTTCAAATTAATGGTATTTTCTTCTTGACAATTACCTTCTGCGTTAATTATTCTATCAAATGCATTTTTGAAGTCTAATTTAGTTGCAAACAAGAGAGAAAAAAGGAAAAAAAAATAACAAAAAACTGACAACTTGATTGCATGCATGGAAGATTTACAGGATACAAATCTTGTGAGTGACAAAAAAATATTCATTGTTTTTTTTCCAAATGTGTCTATAATTTTATACAGATATTTCCATGATCTATTTCACCTTTGTGCTGTTGTGTAACTTTGTTTAGAAGCTGGAGAACAGATCCAAATCCACAGATCCACGAATCCAAATTCCCAGAGTTTCAGCGAGGGATCAGACATTATCTCTGGAGCCAGAGCTCAGTTGCAATATTTAAATATCTCAATATTTAATACCGCAATATCAAACATGAGGTTTAATAACTTTGTAAAGATTCCTTCTCAGTCCTTTTTTTTTTTTTTTTTTTTTACTGCGCCGCATATTTTATCTCAATCTCTTTTTGAATTAATTATTAACGTCTCTGGAGTTCCCTTCCAACAGTGCTTAAATCTTTATTTAATTTATATGCTGTCTTTCTTGCTGTCTGTTTAAAAAAATAAAAAGCATGAAAAAGTCTCACTTGCCACATCATTTAAACTGAGTGTGCTTCTGAAGTCATTTAGATTTGTTTCATTACTGCTCTTAAGAGGCCAAGCCACACTAACAAAAGTGTAAAATCCATTACGGCGTCTAAAAGCGACGAATCCGCCCGTATCGTTTTGCATTCTCTATGCATGCATGTCCGTATCAGCACGTCATGGGGGATTCTGTGTGATCATACACCATGCAGAGTGCAGCCGAGCACCCACATACACACATACTGTTAATCATATGGAAAGATGGAATGGCTGTACCTCATTAGCCTACACACCGTGTTAATCTAGAGCATAAAGAATAGCTTTAAACCTCTTCACAGTTTCCTGAATTATACATCTCGAGACGCCCACTCGGAGCATTTGGCGAAGATGCACAGAGCAGAACATTTAATAACATGATCTTTATACTTCTTCGGTATGATCTTTAAAATTATTCAGAGGAGGTCGTAAATTATTATTATTTCCACCGCATGCGTGAAAATCCCCTCAAGCAAAGGTTAGACATTTAATGAAAATAAGTACTCTTAGCTCTATATGGCTATGATGGGAATAGCATACTATTATGCTACTCTTACAACTTATGCAGTATACAGCGTGAATACACTGTGCCAATTTTCTGTATTTATTTCCGGATAAGCAGTGTGCGGATTACCGTCTCCCATAATGCAGTGCACTCAGTGTGTACATGTAGTTTCATTTTTTTTCTTCTTTTCTTTTTTACACTGATTGATGAATCTACTTGTGCCCAGTAGTGCACAACACAAAGAAATTTAAAAAGCAGACATCATTTCACAACACAACGGAATCAAGCTACAACACAACAGAATTAAGCCACAACACAACGAAATCAAGCCACAACACAACAGAAACAAGCCACAACAGAAACAAGCCACAACACAACGAATTCAAGCCACAACACAACAGAATTAAGCCACAACACAACAGAAACAAGCCACAACACAACGAAATCAAGCCACAACACAACGAAATCAAGCCACAACACAACAGAAACAAGCCACAACAACAGAAACAAGCCACAACACAACGAAATCAAGCCACAACACAACGAAATCAAGCCACAACACAACAAAAACGAGCCACAACACAACAGAAACAAGCCACAACAGAAACAAGCCACAACACAACGAATTCAAGCCACAACACAACGAAATCAAGCCACAACACAACAGAATTAAGCCACAACACAACAGAAACAAGCCACAACACAACGAAATCAAGCCACAACACAACAGAAACAAGCCACAACACAACGAAATCAAGCCACAACACAAAAGAAACGAGCCACAACAACAGAAACAAGCCACAACACAACGAAATCAAGCCACAATACAACAGATTTAAGCCACAACACAACAGAAACAAGCCACAATACAACGAAATCAAGCCACAACACAACATAATTAAGCCACGACACAATAGAAACAAGCCACAACACAACAGAAACAAGCCACAATACAACGAAATCAAGCCACAACACAACATAATTAAGCCACGACACAATAGAAACAAGCCACAACACAACAGAAACAAGCCACAATACAACGAAATCAAGCCACAACATAACATAATTAAGCCACGACACAATAGAAACAAGCCACAACACAACAGAAACAAGCCACAATACAACGAAATGAAGCCACAACACAACAGAATTAAGCCACAACACAATAGAAACAAGCCACAACACAACAGAATTTAAAAAGCAAACATAAGTTTAAAACACAACAGAAAAGCTCCCGACTCATATCACAGTAAAGTTCAGTTTTAGTTTTGATATTCGGTGCATATTCACAGGATCGACTGTCTGCAAATCCCGCTCACAGTCCAAAAATACAAACGTCCAATCATCATTTAAATTAACGATATTTACAAAGTTATAGTAAATACCTAGTGGGGAGACTTGACTTACTGTATATGAGCTTCTGCCAATATCTCGACTGTAGAGTACATGATTACATTTTGAAGAAAATTACTGTAACTCACCAAAAGTGTTTTTTTTTAATGTTCCAAAGGTTGTAGTTGTCACGGTGCATCAATCCGGGTGTTCGTTCTGTGTCTTTGTTGGTGTGTTTTGTAGGCGTGGGTTTGTGGGTGTGTTCTACCTGTTTGTTGTTAGCACCAGCTGGTTCTTATCAGCCTTCAGCTGCAGCGTATCATTAGGCTTGTTAGCTGCCTTTATATCGCTGGAGTTTTCGTTGCTTAGTGTCGGTTCGTCACTCTTGTTTGTGTCCCTCACACAGTTCCTGTGCCCTAGTCTCCGTGCGGAGTTTTGTCTGTGCTTCCTATGCATCCAGCCGTTTGGGAGATCGCTTGAGTCTCTCCTGTCGAGTGTGTACATTCCTCGTCTGACGTCTTCCAGTCGGAGTGTTGTCTTCCAGGTCTCCCGCCTGCTAAACGTGGTGTTTTGAGTATCTCCTGTGCTGAGTCTACAATAAACTGTTTTACTTGCATTTGGATCTGCGACTCCTGATTGTGACAGAACGAACCGACCACATTATGGATCCAGCAAGTGTGGCAGAATTGCAGGACATATTGTTCAAGAGTGACACTCGTCTTCAGCAACAGGAGGACAGGCGACGGCTACTGGTCGTGCCGTTCAGGCGCTAGTTACCCAGGTCTCAGAACTGACGAGACAGGTCCAACAACTAAGAAGCGAGGCTGCTGTTTCTCAACCACAGGCCGCGGTGGATCCGCCGGCTCCAGTCCAGATCATCCGCTCCACTGAACCTCGCCTTCCGTCTCCCGCATGCTACTCCGGTGAGTCCCAGCTGTGTCGTTCTTTTTTGGCGAAGTGTTCACTTTACATCTCACTCCAACCATCCGCATTTCCTACGGAGGAATCTAAGGTGGCCTTTGTGATCACTTTGCTCGCGGGTAGAGCGGGCAGCTGGGGAACGACTGTTTGGGAACAGAGACTTCCGTGTTGTGCATCATTTCAAGCTTTTTCTAGCGAACTCAGAAAAGTGTTTGATCGCGCTGCTTCTGGCCGAGACGCGGCGCGTCTTCTCGCTGAACTGAGACAAGGGGAACGTACGGTAACGGACTACTCAATTGAATTTCGTACGTTGGCTGCTGAGTGTGGCTGGAATGCCGAGGCCCAATGGGACATGTTTTTACACGGACTTTCTGAGTACATTAAGGACGAGATTTATGCTTTGGAATTACCCACCGGGGTGGATAAGTTGATTGATCTAGCAGTTCAAGTTGATACTCGACTACGTCGACGAGATCGTCGGTCACGACGAGACCACGTGAATTACTCTTCCGATCACACTTTCTCTCCGGTCGAGACCACAGCATTTCCTCCGGAACCCGAACCTATGCAGCTTGGCAGATCTCGCTTATCTTCTCGGGAGAAACAGAGGAGAAAGGAGAGGGGATTATGTTTTTATTGTGGTACAGCTGGTCACATCGCGCTGCAGTGTCCGGTAAAAGCCAGCACCCGTTAGTAGGTAAGAGGTTACTGACGGGTGGGGTTGCACGGACTGAATCCTCTTTTTCTGCCACTCATCTTCCTGTGAGTTTACACTTTCAGACTTTGAGTTTTGACTGTGAGGCTCTCATTGACTCAGGGGCGGAGGGAAATTTTCTTGACATTGATCTAGCTCACAGACTTAACATACCTATTGTTACACTTCCTCTGCCCATATCCGTGGTTGCTTTAAATGGTCAGTGTTTGCCCTCAGTAACTCATGCTACCGTCACTATAAGACTCATTACCTCTGGTAATCATGTTGAAAATATTGATTTTCTGTTGATTGACATTCCTTCCTCCCCTGTGGTGTTAGGTCATCCCTGGCTGGTACTCCATAACCCACACATTAACTGGGGCAGGAACTCTATATTAGCCTGGAATGAGACCTGTCATGCTTCTTGTTTATTGTCTGCGTGTTCTTCGGTGTCTTGTTCTGTGTTTCAGGAGGAACACGCGGATTTATCCAACGTGCCACGTGAGTATCTTGACCTGAAGGAAGTGTTCAGTAAGTCTCGGGCTGCTGCTCTTCCTCCGCATCGTCCCTATGACTGTGCCATAGATTTATTGCCAGGTATGTCTCCGCCTAAAGGCAAGTTATACTCACTTTCTGTCCCAGAGAGGGAGGCCATGGAGAAATATATTTCTGATTCTCTAGCCTCTGGGTTCATTCGTCCTTCCTCTTCTCCAGCGGGGGCAGGGTTCTTTTTTGTGGGAAAGAAGGATGGTTCTCTGCGACCTTGTATTGACTACCGAGGGCTGAACAACATCACAGTAAAGAATACGTATCCTTTGCCGTTGATGTCTTCAGCCTTTGAGAGGTTGCAGGGAGCATCCATTTTCACGAAATTGGACTTACGAAACGCTTATCATTTGGTCCGCATAAGGAAGGGGGATGAATGGAAAACTGCTTTTAACACCCCCAGGGGGCACTTTGAATATTTGGTCATGCCTTTTGGGCTGTCCAACTCCCCAGCAGTTTTCAAGGCACTCGTGAATGACGTGCTGAGAGACATGGTAGATCAGTTCATATATGTTTACCTGGATGACATATTGATATTTTCTTCTTCTCTCCAGGAACACGTTCAGCACGTCAGACGAGTGCTCCAGAGGCTTTTAGAGAATTGGCTTTTTGTCAAGGCGGAGAAGTGTTCGTTTCATGCACAGTCGGTCCCATTTCTGGGTTATATCGTCTCATCCGAGGGGGTGCGCATGGATCCCGACAAGGTTAAGGCTGTGGTGGATTGGCCAACTCCAGATTCCCGTAAGGCCCTACAGAGGTTTCTGGGGTTTGCCAATTTTTACAGGCGTTTTATTCGCAATTTCAGCCAACTAGCCGCTCCGCTGACTGCCTTGACCTCCACCAAGACGACGTTCAGGTGGTCGGGTGTAGCTGAAGCTGCATTTACCAACCTCAAGAGCTGCTTTGTTTCAGCCCCTATTCTTGTTGCCCCTGATACATCACGTCAGTTTGTGGTGGAGGTCGACGCGTCAGAGGTGGGGGTAGGAGCGGTTCTTTCTCAGCGCTCGTCCGCGGATGACAGGATGCACCCTTGCGCGTTTTTCTCTCATCTTTTATCTCCGGCAGAGTGCAATTATGACATTGGTAACAGAGAGTTGCTGGCAGTTAAGTTAGCATTGGAGGAGTGGCGCCATTGGTTAGAGGGTTCGGGGGTACCCTTTATTGTCTGGACCGATCATAAGAACCTTGAATATATTAGATCTGCTAAAAGACTCAACTCCAGGCAGGCTCGGTGGGCACTTTTTTTCGGTCGTTTTGAGTTTACATTATCGTATCGTCCGGGTTCCAAGAACATCAAACCCGATGCTTTGTCTCGCATTTTTGACCGTTCCGTTCGCCCATCCACTCCCGAGTGCATTTTTTCCGAGAGACTCATTGTCTCCACACTCGTTTGGGAGATCGAGTCGAAGGTCCGCGTGGCCTTAGAAGGGGTAACGCCTCCGCCCGGGTGTCCACCGAGTCGTTTATTTGTACCGGAGGGATTACGGTCTGACGTTATTCGGTGGGGTCATTGTTCCAATGTGGCATGTCATCCAGGAGTCAATCGCACCAGTTTTTTGGTCAAGCAACGATTCTGGTGGCCTTCCATGGCTCGTGATGTTCGGAGTTTTGTTTTGGCTTGTTCAGTCTGTGCGTGTGGTAAGACTTCCAATCGCCCACCAGATGGGTTACTCCAACCGCTGTCTGTCCCTTCGAGACCCTGGTCCCACATCGCGCTAGATTTTGTCACTGCCCTCCCGCCCTCCCAGGGCAATACGGTCGTTTTGACTGTAGTGGACCGGTTCTCGAAGGCGGCTCATTTCATTCCCTTGCCCAAATTACCGTCTGCCAAGGAGACAGCGGTCGCTGTTGTAGACCACGTCTTTCGGTTACATGGCCTCCCGGCTGACGTGGTCTCTGACAGGGGTCCCCAATTTATTTCCAAATTTTGGAGAGAATTTTGTCGTTTGTTGGGGGCGAGTGTCAGTCTTTCGTCTGGGTTTCATCCTCAAAGCAACGGGCAGACTGAACGTGCCAACCAAGATTTAGAGAGAGTGTTGCGATGTTTAGTTTCTCAGAATCCTTCCTCCTGGAGTCAGAAGCTCTCATGGGTTGAGTACGAACATAACTCGTTACCAGTGTCATCCACGGGCCTATCTCCGTTTGAGTGTAGCGTAGGGTACCAGCCACCTATTTTTCCCAGTCTGGAATCCGAAGTCGCGGTCCCCTCGGCTCACGCCTTCGTCCAGAGGTGCCACCACACTTGGACCAGAGCCCGGGAGGCTCTGCTCCAGGTGGGGGCGCGCACCAAGGCTAAGGCCGATCGCCACCGGTCAAGGCCTCCCGTATACGTCGTGGGTCAAAAAGTGTGGCTTTCTACCAAGAATATTCCGCTCCGTTCCGTGTCTAATAAACTAGCTCCTAAATTTATTGGCCCGTTCACTGTCACCAAGATCATTAGTCCGGTGACAGTCCGTCTCAAACTTCCTCCTGCGTACAGGAGAATTCACCCCGCCTTTCATGTCTCCAAATTGAAACCTGTTTTTCATTCTGACCTTAATCCGCCCACCTCGGTTCCCCCACCGCCGCGTCTCGTAGACGGGGAGCCTACTTATTCGGTTAATCGTATTCTGGACTCGAGACGGAGGGGACGCGGATTCCAGTACCTGGTGGACTGGGAGGGTTACGGTCCGGAGGAGAGGAGTTGGGTTCCTGCTAGGGACATACTGGATCACTCCCTTATCGATGATTACAATCGTCAGGTAAGCTCTCCTGGGAGTGCCAGGAGGCACTCTTAGGGGAGGGGGTACTGTCACGGTGCATCAATCCGGGTGTTCGTTCTGTGTCTTTGTTGGTGTGTTTTGTAGGCGTGGGTTTGTGGGTGTGTTCTACCTGTTTGTTGGTAGCACCAGCTGGTTCTTATCAGCCTTCAGCTGCAGCGTATCATTAGGCTTGTTAGCTGCCTTTATATCGCTGGAGTTTTCGTTGCTTAGTGTCGGTTCGCCACTCTTGTTTGTGTCCCTCACACAGTTCCTGTGCCCTAGTCTCCGTGCGGAGTTTTGTCTGTGCTTCCTACGCATCCAGCCGTTTGGGAGATCGCTTGAGTCTCTCCTGTCGAGTGTGTACATTCCTCGTCTGACGTCTTCCAGTCGGAGTGTTGTCTTCCAGGTCTCCCGCCTGCTAAACGTGGTGTTTTGAGTATCTCCTGTGCTGAGTCTACAATAAACTGTTTTACTTGCATTTGGATCTGCGACTCCTGATTGTGACAGTAGTATGTTCCTAGTGACCAGACTGACTTACTGCAGATTACATTTCTCCAATACCTCCCTTAATGTACGTACATTAAACAATTATTTTCATTAAAAAATTACTGTAATTCATAAAAGGGTTTTTCATGTTCCAATGGTTGTAATGCGTTCCCAGTGACCAGACTGACTTTTTGGTGACAAACGTTTTGGTGAAATACAGTAATTTAAAATAAATAATTAATTGTTTACTGTAAATACATGAAGGGAAGTATTGGCAAAATTTCACCTGTAGTAAGTCAGTCTGGTCACTTGGGAACATACTACAACCTTTAGAACATGAAAAAAAAAAAAAAACCTTTAGGTGAATTACAGTGGTCGGGAGGATTTCTGTTGTGTTGTGGCTAGATTTCGTAGTGTTGTGGCTTGATTTTCGTTTGTTTGTGGCTTGTGTCTGTGTGTTGTGGCTTGATTCCGTTGTGATGTGAACTCATTTTTTTTTTTTTTTTCGTTGTGTTGTGCACTACTTGGCCACTGTATGAATCATTTGTTCGTGAAACGTTCGTCAGCCGATTATACACAATTCAATCATAACTCCCTGAATAGAATTAAGCAGTATTTTATTGATAAGAATGGAATGTACATAGGCCTTGTCTTGGCGGACTAGATCTGCTACGCTGCTGCTGCTGGTATGAATGAAGGTTACTGCCGAAACATGCATATTAAAACCGTAAATAGGATACGAGCTGCTGCATGGAAAGTAGGGAGAGCCCACCTTGCAGATCTAGGCAGGTGGTGCTGGGGAAGGTGAGGGGCTTGGAAAATTCCCATGGTGCTCTGCAGTGTTGAGGATGGAAATAAATGGGTTATGTTGATAGAACAAAAAGATTGATTGGCCAAAGCAGCTTAACGACAAGTGCATGAGACCCATTATTTGAACAGCTTTGACATTTTTAGTAGTTCAACAGTTTTGCACAGAATTGATTTAAAAACTCAAAATAACATAGTTCCAAGATTATAACTAGTCACTGCTGACACACAACATTATGGAGCAAAAACTGTATCTTCAAACTACTTGAAAAGTGAATTATTGTCTACGGTTGCACTTATTAGGATACGGTAAATTCTTTGCGGTATTCGATACTAGCAAACGTACCATTCTGAACACATGTTTTCAGTTATAGCATGACAACAGATGAAACTGTTCAATTCTGTTAAAATTCTGTTCTAATTCTGTATGACTTTCTTGCTCCTTTCTAAGATAAGGTTTTTTTTTTTTGGTGAACTATCCCTTTAAACCATGTGGCATTTTTAGCAGTGTTAGCGTAAATGTCACACACTGACAACATCTTAAATCTAACTTCACAGTTGCTCTGTCAAAAACATTATGTCAATGTCAGTACGATATTCATCAGAAATGACGAATACGGTAAGGTGGCCCATCCACCACACGGACAAATCGATCTGTGGCAACGAGACTATACGAGCACTGTCCGTCATACACATGAGCGGTTTCTCGAACACTTGGAAAAACTACAGCGAAGTCAATATGTCAAAATCAGCATGTGGTTGCCCTGTGTCGTCTCGGGCATTTTGGAACGAAGCAGAGGCTCATTGTCACTTTCTGAGAATGCAAACAACAATCAATAGTTGATCCTTGGGCTCCTCATCGACTGTGGCTAGTTGTGCAGATTTCTCGAGAGATCTTTGTGGTGGTGAGGATGCTTCAACTGAAGGAAGCCCTGAAGGAAGAGAGGGAGAGAGAAAGTTCTCCAGCACTGTCAGCATATTGTCTACTTGTGGGCGAAGAGCAGTCTGACCCATGCCCGTATCCTTCGAGGATCCAGTATCCATTGCATCTTTCACACTTCCACACACAGGTTCAATATGTCAATAAGCACCCGGGGGTGTCAGAGCCCAGGATGAAACGGTGAGAATTAGTCCAGAAAGAGATATGCTATCAGCTCACACATTCCTCTAATCCCCACGGCACTCTTGAGTGTTCCAACTGCGCCTACGTAAAGATGCTGCGGGTGAGACTCAAAGCGGCATATAAAATAATCCATATCAGCACGGGTAACAGGTATTTAATTCCCTTGTAATGTGGCATATGGATGTGTATTTTCTATGCTAAAAAATAATGCTTGATAACTAAAACACTTTTTTTTTCCTTTTTTTTTTTCCTTTTTATTTATTTATTTTTTACTGACAAATACACCTTTCTTTACCAGGAATTAGGGGCATTTTTGTTCTGTATAGAGTGTGTGTCATGTTTGTCAGATATTTAGAATAAAAAAACTCATAATAATCAAACGTATGCTGATTTGCTGCTCAAGAAGCATTTCTGATTATTAATGTTGAAAAAAAGTAGTCTCTTTTTCAGTAGTGCTGCTGTCCTTTTTGGTGACATTCATAATTAAGGTGTTAACAGCAATTTGCAACAACAGAGTGTCCGGAAATCATTAATTTTCAATGAGAGTGGGCAATCTGAGGTTACATGAGCAACAGAACCTATTGCTGATGGATGGAAATTCCTCTGAGATACCAGAACTACTTCCACACCACCTATAGAGCAGTAGAAACAGTAAAGCGGCTTGGTAAGTATGAACACCCAATTAAATACAACTTTTGTGTCAGTTCATCATGATATGCATGCAATAATGTATCATCGTCTGCATTTCAATGGGAAGGATGCATCAGCAGAGAGAGAGAGAAAAACGCATTCAAACATAAAGAAGTGAACAACCAGAGAAAAGTTCATACAGGCAGGTCCAGTTGTTCTGCTGGTAATCTAGCTTGTTGTATTCCCACTTGATTTCAGACAGACATGGTTCTTTCTACATTTTCAAAATGCATTTCACACAATATCCGTCACACGCTCCATCAGAGCTTTCTACAGTATGTAGGAGCCCTAAAACGACAAGTTTGGAAGGGAAATAAAAAAATCAACAAAATCAATGGCCTCTCTTGAGCAGTTCTTTGCTCACTGATCCAAAAGAAACGGTGGAATGTAAAAAGAGAGATACAAAGAGACACTTTAATCAACAAGCCCTCATTTGCTCTGTTTTGGTCTCTGAGAGCAGAAAGGCTGTCAAAGTCTATTGGGAGAATAAGCCAAAAATAGATTTAAACGGATAGAAATTTGAGCAATATCAGAAAAAGGTCTACATTTACTGAAGCTGGCTCCTTGTTAGACTACTGAATCAGTGTCATGATGACTGATTTACAGAAAAATGGCAGCTTGTATACAGAAATTTGTCAAGTTTTTTTGTATTACCTTTGGAAATATATATATATATATATATATATATATATATATATATATATATATATATATATATATATATATATATATATCATAAGTTATTTTTCTAGCTTTTTTTGTGTGTGAAATTATAATTTTTTGTCCGCTGTAAATGATGATTTATTTTTTGTTTCCTAGCAGTATTATGAAGTTTTTTTAAAACCTAAATGTCTGGGTGGGCTAAAGAAAAACTTTATTCCACTCTGCGTGTCACTAAAAACCACAAGTCTTTTTAGCTTAGCGTGTGTATCTTTACAAATGTGTGGCTTTTTTTGGTTGAGAGAGGAGAGGAAATGATAGGATAAAATGGTGATCCATCCTTTAACTCCCGTCAACCACATAAAAACACTTTTCGAGGTGTCAAAGCTTATGTGATAATCGGTGCTCCACGTCACAAATGCCGACCTCAACCCTTGCAGCCCTTCTTCAAAGCTCCATTAAACAGGTCTTGTGGACTTGACAGATACACACAAGCAAAGACTACAAGATGGGACATTTTTAAATGTTAAGAAATTACATGAAAAAAAGTATATCTTTTAAAATAAATACTGATCAATTTGACCATTAGAGCTGCCTGACCTTTATAGCAGGTTTACTTCCCCGAAGGTGTTACCCCCCAAAAGTTTTTGGCAGGTCCTTGAGGAATGACACTTTCTGAAGGTTTCTGCATGTTCTCAGCCTAAGGGGGTTTCTCTTTATTTGGTCACTTTTGCCCAGGGCCTGGTTAGGTGATGCACTGCTGATAGAGTGACAAGGTGTCTCAATAACAAACCAAAACATTTCCTAAGGTTCTGAAGGAATAGTTTACCCTGGAAAAAGACAATTCTATTTTTTACTCCTCCTCATGTCACTTCATGCCATTTCTTGTTTTTTTCTTCTGTTGAATACAATAGGAGAAAGTTTATATAATCCTTTTTTTTTTTTTTTTTTTTGCTAAGGCTGTAATTTTTTGTATTGTATGCATTCTAAATGTGTAAAATGTTCACATTTTTTGAATAATGTGACACAATTACGGCTTAATTGAAAATGACAAATCATATTTCGTAAAATTTAGTGATATTTACTTTGTTTCATTGTTTTCTTTACATATCACACATCTTATATCCTGTTTATTGTATAGATCATCATAATTTTCAAAATTTCAACATGTAATAATTCATAAAATGATGATGATCTAAACAATAAACATAGATATAATAAATACAAGTGATAAAAAAGTGTTAGTTTTAATTACAAACCAACATATGCATGGGAGTTACCAAGCAGCGAAAGTTTTTTTCCCATTTTTTTTCATAAATAAATAATCCATAAAGTTCGGCCTGTTACTCATAAGCTATCGTACTGTATGACTTCAGAAGACTTGACATATAGTGCATATGTCATGTGGATAACTTTTTCTGTATTTTATCTATTTTTGGAGCCTGTAGTCATTGCCAACAACAAACGATGCAAGAAGGTTTTTCACAAAATCTTGTGTTCCACAGAAGAAAAAAAATAAAACAGAAAAAAACCCCAGCATAAATGTTTGGAACTGCATGAGTTTTGAGCGTTATTTTTGAGCCAAACTTTCAAAACAAAAATCAAGCATTCACAGATTACCAGCTGCAACAGCTAACCGTTCATTCACATTAACACCTGGTTAATACATTCATGCACATGCACATGCACGGACACGCACACACACCACAAAATAAATATTTCGAACATGCACAGTAACCTGAAGCTGCAAGCGAGAAGTACAAGCATGCAGGGCACATATTTGCTTGTTTGAGAGGCGGCACAGGCTACAGCAGCGGAATCTATAAAAAGGCAATTATTCCTTTCACGCTTGATGCCTGACTGCGTTCAAGTCCGGCTTATTGCCCTGGATGCTGTTCTCTGCACTCTTCTGCAAGCTCAACACACAACACTTCCTGAACAAAATACATATTTACCCTCTAAGGGCCGAAAGCAGGCTTATTCACGCAGGGACTCGTCCCCTCTCAGCTTCCTGCCATGGACTTTGATATCTTCTCTCCGTCTGTTGGATGGGCTGTGGTGTCTAAATGAAGCCAAAGTGGAATCTCATTATTTCACCTTAAAGGAAGAGGTTATTAGCCAGGGGAGACAGACGGGGAACGCCAGGAGTGCGGCAGTTTTAATGGAGCTCAAGCAGATGGCAGAGCTGCACTGTCCAAACCATTTCCAGCATCTGTAGAGAGGACGATCAATGTGAGAAATCCCCCTCTCTGTAAAAGATACGAATATTTGTCCATCTTGATATTTTGATCAGCAAACAATACATTCTAATTAGCATGAAGCATTGGTCCTCAATTCTCACGGCATTGTCTATTCAAATATTTGTAAATCAAGCTGAGATTTGAGGATGGTCAATGGGAGAGAGACAGAAATCGCATTTATCAAGAGTCTCATGTTCTTTTTCCATTGACTGAGTGCCAGTGCCAGAGCTGGAAATTTTCCGTGTTTCTCCTCTATAGAAATGGCCCTTAAAAACTGCTGGCTTTGAACCAGCAACAGACATGTGGTGGAATAAAAGTCCTAAACTACAGCAGACTGCACAAAACAACAAGTATAGATCACCGCAATCATAATCAACACAAGCTCAGCTGATAAATATGTTAATACAGTTTGGGGTCAGTAAGAATCTTCTTCTTTTTTTTTAAATTAACACTTATTCAGCAAGGACTCATTTATTTTGATCAAAAGTGACTGTTGACACATTTATAATTTTACAAAAGATTTCTATTTAAAATAAATGTTATTCCTTTGAACTTATATTGACTGAAGAACCCTGAACAAATGCGTTGTTTGTGCAAAAATATATATTTTAAAATATATATATAAAAAAAAAACATCTGCATATTATAATTATTTCTGAAGGATCATGTGAAACTGAAGACCGGAGTAATGATGCTGAAAATTCAGCTTTGCCATCACAGGGATAAATTATATTTTAAAATGTATTAAAATGTAAAACGATCATTTTAATTTGTAATATTTCTCAATATTACTGTTTTTAAATACAGCCTTGATACGTATATATATATATATATATATATATATATATATATATATATATATATATATATATATATATATATATATATATATATATATACACATTACAAGAAAAACAAATCTTACTGATTACAAACTTTTGAACAGCAGTGTATCATTGCAATCAATTATATAACAAGACCAGGTGTACGAGCTAGCTACATTGTCCATTCCCATTGGATATTTGGTGGAATATGACGAGGGATGGAGTGGAGCCCTGTCCCGTCAGCCAAGGCTGATGTTAGTGCGCTGAACTCAGCACCCCTAACTATGTTTGAGGAGGTGGTGAATATTTGCACCATGCCTGTTTCGTCACCCAGCACCATGCCTGTTTAGTCGCACAGCAGTCAATGTTGACTTTGATAATGTTCCCGTCCTGCCTCCCATTTCCATCTCCTCTGTCTGTTCCGTGTTGGTGAGAGAAGCCATTTCTGAATTAATTGAATGTTCCTTGTCGGCCAGAGAGGATGTTCCTGAGTAATGATCTGCCTATTCCGCATCGGCAAAGGAGGTTGTTCCTGAATAATCTGTCTGTGTTGGCCGAGGAGGCCACTTTTAGATTTTTGTGTGTCCACTCTCAGCCAGGAAGGCTGCATAATAACTAAAATAATAAAATGCTCAGTGCTTCATGCATCCGTCTTGGAATGGTAGTTCGCCAGCTCGACCCGCTTGCTCCACCTAGAAACTCCAAGCCCGTCACTCCACCTCAGCCCTGGACCGTGACTCCTCGTCCCTCCTGCTCCGCCTTGGTCAGATGTCGCTCTGTCGTCGCCATTGACTTTCGGGCTTTGGTCTGCTACTCGTTCCTCCACCCTTTTGGCTCTGTCGGGCTCCACCTCAGTCCTCGGGTGCACTGCCTCTGCCTCAGTCCATCATCACCCTGGCTTAACCTTGGCTGCTCATCCCTGCAGATCCGCCTTGGTCTCCATGTATCAACTTTGCGTATATCAGCTTTCACGCTCAAGGTCGGATGTACTGTACTAACAACGAAATTAACGCAAGAATTTGTGTTCCTCCACGCCAACTTCATGTCATGTACATTTCTCATGTTTTTTATGTCCGTCGGCGACTCTTACATAATGAAGTGAAGTTGCAAACATTACACAACAAATTGTTGTACAAGTCTATCGCACCACCACCTGTGAGAAGCATCGCTATTAATTTGCAATTTATAAAATAATTAACATACTATTGTCACACAAGCCTTGTGGGGATATTCTATCAATTATGCAATTAAGTAAAAACATATACAAGCATGTGCAAATTGATACAACCCTTAGTCTACGGCAATGGCAGCTGTACGGGACGGGATCATCCGCATGTCTGCCAGGTATATAAGGTTCCCATATGATGCAGTTGACCAGTCAAACATCAAAGCGCAATTTGCAGCGATAGCCGGTTTTCCTAATGCAATCAGAGCGATCGAGCACACACATTGCTATAAAGGCGCCATCTGAAGAAGAATATGCATATGTGAATCAGAAACATTTCCATTCAATAAATATGCAGATTATATGTGATAACAAATATTGAGGCAAGGTGGCCTGGGTCAACCCATGATTCATACATCCTTACAAACAGCATGGTTGGGATAAGGCTCCAAGCTGGAAGGGTGCGCGTTTTGTGGCTTTTGTTATTAATTCCAGAGGACAAAGTTCCAAACAAAATATTTTTTCTCGTTTCTACCTCCGATAGTAGCAACTCCAATGCACTTTCCGTAAAGTTTAGTTCCCTTTTGAGGGAACTCGCGATGCGTCGATGACGCTTTGGGAACGCCCCCAGCATGAATGCGTCTGAAGCATCTATGTCAACTAGTCCAATGGAAAGAATGAACGTCACGGGCGGGTGACGTCATGACCAGGAAGAGATAAAAGTGCATCCGGTGCAAACCAGCATTAGCTTCTGTTGCCTCAGCAAGCGATATGTGTCAAAACTGTTTGTTATGTTTACTGTTGTCTGTCACGTATCTAAACACTATGGCGAAACAAGTTAACAAACTCTGTGCTTCTCCCTGCCCGCGTTATTTAACGGGTGGGGATACACACAAGCTTTGTGTTATGTGTTTGGGAGTGCGAGCACTGGACACTTATGTTCATCGGACTTCTCCGTGGAGAAAATCCGATCAATTATTTGTCTGCTTTCACCCAAGGAAGGTCTTCCTGCCTCTAATCAGACAGTTAGCAAGTGGATAGTTGAGGCTATTTCTCTTGCTTATGAGTCCTCTGACCAGCCGTGCCCTTTGGTGGTCAGAGCTCATTCCACTAGGAGTATGGCGGCCTCTAAAGCCTTATTATATGGTTTCTCTCCAAGACGTTTGCGATGCGGCGGGTTGGTCCTCACAGCTCACATTTGTGAGGTTTTATAGCCTGGACCTGGACGCTGCTCCAGGGTCTCAGGTGCTTAGTGTAGTTCTGACAACAGGCTGACACTCAGGCATTTGTAAGTTTGGTGATTTTGGTATTATCTTTCCCAAAGTGTCATCGGCTCATCACGAGTTCCCTCTAAAGGGAACGTCTCAGGTTACGACTGTAACCCTACTTCCCTGAGAAAGGGAGCGAGACGATGCGTCGCCCTGCCATACTTCCTGCATCCCTGTGATTGACTTGCTTCGGCAATTTTCGAAGCTAATGCAGGTTGCACCGGATGCGCTTTAGTCTCTTCCTGGTCATGACGTCACCTGCCCCTGACGTTCATTCTTTCCATTGGACTAGTTGACATTGATGCTTCAGACGCATTCACGCTGGGGGCGTTCCCAAAGCGTCATTGACGCATCCTCTCGTTCCCTTTCTCAGGGAACTAGGGTTACAGTCGTAACCTGAGACGTTTCTTGCTGCTTGCTTTTGCCATTTTCATGCTGCTTGCTTTTGCCAAAGTGGACTCATCATATTAACATTTATTTAATAAAGGGAGGAGACAGGGTGGGGTGTTGTGCTCTTGCATATGCGCTCAATTTCACGTTAATTGGGATGTACAAAAATAATATGCGTGAGATCCTGCGTACGCAGAGATTCATGAATCTTTTTTTTTTTGTGTGCGTACGCACATTTACAGCTTTGTCCGTACACAATGTTTTAGTATGCTTTCAACACAAGTCTTTGTACATGAGGCCCCTGGATCTTCTGTTTCATCTGGTCTCATCTGCCCCGCCTGGGTCTCCACTGCCATAAGCTCCGTCTCAGCCCGCCTGGTTTGTTCTGACAGTTCTCCACCATGGCTCCTCCCTCCGCCATGGGCTTACATCCTGGGATTCCTGGGTTCCACTCTGGCTCTTTCTACTGTTGTCTCCTCCTACCGCTGTCTCCTCCATGGCTTCTGCCTCTTGTCTCCTCCCTGGATACTCCCGCTGTTATCTCTACCCCAGTTCTTGTGGTTATCCTGTGTGCCTGCCCTGTGTCCTGTTCTAGTCTTGTGTTTGTTTTGGGTGGGTTTGCCCATGTTTTAATTATTTTTCCTGTGTTTGTAGTAGTTTCCATGGTTTCTCATTGATTTGATTATGATTTGCACCTGTTCTTCCTTTTGTTTATTAGTTTTCCTTGTTATTATTTATACCATGTGTTTTTTGCAACACTATATCACTAATTCGTGAGAACTCGTACGACCCCAATCGTACAAATTCGTACGATTTCTCTAAACCCCAGTGATGAGTAGGTTTAGGGACGGCGTCAGGGGTAGGTCATTAGTATGAATTCATACGAATTGGGCAACTCATAAAATATGTACGATTTAGTCAAAAATCGTATGAATTCGCGTGAGTGAGGTCGTATGAGATTCGTACACTTTGTACGAATTGCCGTGAGATCGGGTTGTTTTTTTGTGTTCTTGGTTCGTTCACGTCGATTTTACATGATTGTACTGTCCATGCTTTCTAGCTCTAAGTATTTCAAGATTTTTTTGAGTTTAGATTAAGTTTAATAAAAGCTACAACTGCTGCAATTAGATCCTATCTCTCACCTCTTTTCTGCAACTGTTCGTGACAGATGATAAAGTAATTTTCTCTTATTAGTATGGTTGAACTGGATAATGAAAGATCAGCAGGAAATACATTGGTTAACAAAGTGATATTAAATACATAAAGTATATTTGTGAAATTTTACATTCAATTATTGAAGGTTTGAATAATATTTTGAGTTTGCATTTCACTGTTTTTGTTCATTTTCAGGATCACTGAATCTGTTGGAAAAGTAATCTGAGTATTTAGCCTGCATTACTTGTAATGCAATACCCCCAACACTGATGATAAGTAATGCAAAAACTAATCTAAAGAAAATGTAATAGTTGCTGAATTAAATTACTGATTTACCTGGATGTTAAAATGTTCTCAAAGCGTGTACGACGCGTAAACAAATCTGTTGAAGCATGTTTGGTTGTGAGCAGGTTATGTAGTAACCATTCAGCTCTCAGTGGAAAAGTAAGCTGGTTCTGAATCGAGCTCTGTAGATTTTCAGGCCCGAACACCAGCCATTGCAGTGGAAAAGGGGAAAGGTGCAAGCACACACAGACCTGGGTTTCTGACAACAGAACGGATCAGATTAAGTGAAGCCACAATCTGCTCATGACCAGATAATGTGTATATGAGTGTGTGGCAGAGGGCAGCAGTGCCTTGGCCATCAGCGGCCTCCTCCTGCTCCTGCGGCGCGACTACTGAGGGTAAAATTAGATGGCGAGTGCCACCCACGAACAGAGAGTGTGGGAGACAGGCGTGCCATATGCGGGTCAACGGGCTGCACCTCACTCACACACAAACTCCTCCTGTGCTGTCATCCGTCTCAGTTGGTGAGTTTGTGTGTGTGTGTGTGAACACTAAGACACCAGAATAAGCTGTATTGCCCTGAGACTGGATTCCATTTGAGGCGCGGGTGCGACATGGAGGGTTTTTGACAGACGGACTTTTAAGTGAGAATATTGCGGAAGTGAAGCCCCGCTGGAGCAGCAGGCAAAATGAAAACCCTCGAGCGCTGGCCATCACATTTATCCATTCGCAGCAGGGTGGAGAGAGGATGATGTCTCTAAAGTTCCTATATAGTTGGCTGGCTTTAACACATGATTAAGAATCACATTTTAAGAATTCAGTAGTTATAGAGTGACCTTTTGACCCTCACATATCATGGATCAATAAATCAGCAGTGGCAAAACATCACCATTTTTCAGCAGCCATTACTCCAGTCTTCAGTATCACGTGATCCTTCCAAAAGTTTACTTTAAATTAAAATATCATTATTATAGGTTTAAGATGCTCAGTATTTGGTGCTCAAAATTTCTTATAATAAATATCAATTTTAAAAACAGTTCAATTCCAAAGTCAAAAGAACAGCATTTATTTGAAATAGATTTATTTGTATCAATTTAAAAGTAACTTTTGATCAATTTAATGTATCCTTGCAGAATACAATTTATTTTTATTAAAATAAATAAATGAATACAAATAATTAACTAACTAAATTCTTACTCACCCCAATCTTTTAAATGGTAATGCACATTTACGATTACTTTTAGAAATTCACCGTTTTTATCTAGTTTTTTTTTAAGTGATTTTATTTAGTTTAGTGATTTGTATATTTTCTTCTTATAGAAAATAGTTGCTGTTGACCCTCACATATTGTGGAAATCACCAGTGACAGACAAATATCCCACTGTATATGGTTTCCAAAAAGGCAGCTGCCCCAGTTAGTGCTCGTTGCTAACACTTTTCAAATTTTTTTACCTGATTGGTTGCAAATGTCTGCTAACATGTCATGTTGTTTGTAAGAGATTTGGAGTCAGTATTTGATGCAATATGAAGTCACAGATCCATATTTGTGTACCACTTGGTCATGGCCTTAAGGACAAAGAAAGAGAGAGAGAAGCAGGGACAGAGAGAAAGGATAAGAAGAGAGCAGCAAGCATGAGCTAGGGCCTTGCTGACTCCGCAATCAATATACGGTTGGATCAGGCGGCGGCCAAGAAAAATCCATGCCATTTAGCACTGTATTGTCTGGGATTCAAGTACTATGTTTGGACTGTGATTTAATAAATTAATCTGAGCGCTTTGGACCTTTAATTGGTGTGCTGCCGATTACACTGCAGGGCACCACGCTGGAGAGCTTGTTTCAGACCAACAGTGATTAAAAGAGCCTGGCTGTTCGGAATGACCCAGTGCAAAAGAAGGCCCAGCGCTTCCATCCAACATGGAGAGATTCCAGCATGCAATAAAAGATGCAGAGAACCAAGGAGCAAACGCGGAGGCTGGAGTCAGCATAGGCCTCAGCTCATGTTTAGCCCGTGCACTGACAGGGGTGGAAACTTGACCATCAATTATTTAGTTGTGGTTCAGACTTGTTACTAAGAGAGGGAAAGAGGTGAACTCATGTAAAAATGATCATTTCTTGAGCCGGAATGGCTTCTCATCATGTATCCAATATTAATCTAGAGTGTCTTGCTGGTGCATCTTGAAGACAAGCAATTACTACCACATTCCAGCGCCGGTGAAGGCTTTCGTTGTGTGCCAGAGCTCCAGGGTCAGCCCTTGAAGTGCAAAACGGGATCAGTGTTGAGTCAAGGCTGCGCCTGGTTTGGGATTTGTAAAAAATAACAATTAAATTCTGAAAAGGCTAGACCAAAGACTTTGTTTGGACTATAATATGATAAAACAGTTTAATAAAAACTGGATCTGATAAATTAAATTAATAATAATAATAAATGGCATTGCAAACCACGGTCTATGCATGAACAGGGTCTGCAGTGAAAAAAAAATCTTGCCGAGAATCACAGATGATAACAACACTCCAAAGAGCCAATCAGGTCCCCACGTAGGATCAACTACATCCAGCTATTGCTTAAATGAAAGGATTCTTTGGACTAAATTGGTTTCTTTGTGCAACCTGCCAGAAAAAAACAATGAAATAACATTGTATTCACAGATACCAAGCCAATTGCATTATGGGAAACACATCTAAACACTTGTGCAATAATTAAAATTGACATCTATTGCACTTTTCACAATACATGTCTTTCCAAAGCAGCTTTACAGCGAACAGGGTCTAAAACCCTAAGACCCCCAGAAAACCAGTAAAAAAGTGAGAAAGTCTACAGCAGGAAAGAAAAACATATAACAATGGTAAAGATATGGGGAAGAAACCACATGAGAGCAGAGGGAGCCAATCAAACTCTGGCCAATTTAATATATATATATATATATATATATATATATATATATATATATATATATATATATATATTCTGATAAGGCGATAAGGCACCGTTTCTTGGGAATAAATGAAGAAGGGGGAAGCAAAAGGAAAGGGGCTCTATCGGGAGAGACTAAATAACAACACCAAGCAATGTTATTTAGAGAAACTACTTGACATCAACAACATGGACCGGTACGACCTGCTACAGAATGGACGAAAGACCCAAAGCACTACCACCTTTCACATACCCTGACATAGTCAATTACCTGGTTTATGGTATCAGTGCCTAACGTTACTGCCTTCACAATGCAAGAGTTCAGAAGCTTTAAGTCATTAGAAGCTTATGAACAATTTTGCTGCGGCTGGGTGCAAGACTTAGAAACCCCCAAACCTGTAACGTTAAACTGCGAGAGTTCAGTCATACTTAATGTTTTAGGCCTCATTCATATGTGGAAATAAATCTGATATGAATCAGATACGTGCATTTGCACCTGCCGTGCAACGTTAAGCGGACAGATCGGACATTCCCCTGTCAATGCGAGTCGTACATCATTAAAAAAAGTGTCTTTTTAAAACATTTCGCGTATAATATATAGATATAATATCTATATATTAGATATTTACAGATATATCTATAACAAATTAAACAACTCTAGTTGAATAACAGAGTATTCATTTCGTTCATTTGTGTTAAATAAAAGGTGAACTGTGCTGAAATGTGTTGCTTTTGAAATCTTGCTTTGCTCGCTGTTGCTGCTGTCAGTTTATTGACAAGCAGTTTCTCTAAATAAAGCTGGCTAGCATTGTTATTTAGTCTCTCTTGATAGAACCCCTTTCATTTCTCTTCCTTTTCCATATCTTCCAAAGAAACTGCAGCGTATCGCTAAAATGTAAACAAATACTAAGCTGCGCTGTCTCTCTTTCGCTATTTCTGGAATGTGCCTCTGTGAAGTTCTGAAGGCGTTGACCCTGGCAACCGATAGCGTCTCCCACCATCATGGCCGACCGGCGCCAAATCGGCACGTGACTCCTCACTCTCAATACCATTATTTTGTGTATGACCACAAAATACACCAGTAGGCAATATAATATATATTTTAAATCTATATTTAAGCTAGAATAAAAAATGGATACAACTGCCTTTAATTTGAACTGGTTTTAATTTTATTGTCAGATACATCTTACAGTGCATTCGAATATTTTGTCTTCCCTGGGAATTGAACCATGACCAACCCAGGCTCATTGTAAAAGTGTGCCTGTGGTGACATTTCTCCAAAATTATGTTACGTGGCTTTCTGCATGTTTTGTGACACTTTCAAAGTAAAATCCAGTAGCGGTAAAATGCTCATTCAGTTTGATCCAAAACTTGAATCTGGCAACATTTTCATACATTGGCTATATAATGCTGCATTTTGGAAATGAAATGTCTGGTGAGTGTTTTTGAAATGTATGTAACACCCACACTAAACACTACACTAAACCTACCCAGGTGTTAAAGAGATAGATCACCAAAAATGAAATAAATAAATAAAAACATCAATTACTCACCCTCATGTCATTCCAACCTACAACTCTCGTAACCCGAGAATTAACCTAATTAGTTCTTGCAGAAGCTCAAACGTGCTGCGTAACTCAAGATTGAACCTCATTGGTTCTTGCAGAAGCTCAAACATGTGGTGTAACACGAGAATTAACCTCATTGGTTCTTGCGGAAGTTCAAACGCACTGCGTAACACGAGAATAACTCTCATTGGTCCTTGCTGAAGCTCAAACGTGCTGCGTAACACGAGAATGAACTTCATTGGTTCTTGCGAAAGCTCAAACGTGCTGCGTAACACCAGAATGAATCTCATTGGTTCTTGAGGAAGCTCAAATGTACTTCGTAACACGAGAATGAACCTCATTGGTTCTTGCTGAAGCTCAAACTTGCTGCGTAACACGAGAATAACTCTCATTGGTTCTTGCGGAAGCTCAAACGCACTGCGTAACACGAGAATGAACCTCATTGGTTCTTGCGGAAGCTCAAACGCGCTGCGTAACACGAGAATGAACCTCATTGGTTCTTGTGGAAGCTCAAACGTGCTGTGTAACACCAGAATGAATCTCATTGGTTCTTGAGGAAGCTCAAACGTGCTGCGTAACACGAGAATGAACCTCATTGGTTCTTGCGGAAGCTCAAATGTACTTCGTAACACGAGAATGAACCTCATTGGTTCTTGCGGAAGCTCAAACTTGCTGCGTAACACCAGAATTAATCTCATTGGTTCTTGCGAAAGCTCAAACGTGCTGCGTAACACCAGAATGAATCTCATTGGTTCTTGAGGAAGCTCAAATGTACTTCGTAACACGAGAATGAACCTCATTGGTTCTTGCTGAAGCTCAAACTTGCTGCGTAACACGAGAATAACTCTCATTGGTTCTTGCGGAAGCTCAAACGCGCTGCGTAACACGAGAATGAACCTCATTGGTTCTTGCGGAAGCTCAAATGCGCTGCGTAACACAAGAATGAACTTCATTGGTTCTTGCGGAAGCTCAAACGTGCTGTGTAACACCAGAATGAATCTCATTGGTTCTTGAGGAAGCTCAAATGTACTTCGTAACACGAGAATGAACCTCATTGGTTCTTGCGGAAGCTCAAACTTGCTGCGTAACACCAGAATGAATCTCATCGGTTCTTGCAGAAGCTCAAACGTGCTGCGTTTCTAATACATATATTTTCATGGCACTGTAGTGCATTAGTGTAATAAACATTTTTATGCTACTGTTGTTGTAATCTGACAACATAAAATGTTTAAACAGTTTTGCATGATTATTTTTTCATTATTTGTCGAATGAGACTGGTTAGGAAAAGTATTGTCTAGTTTATTGGCCTTATAACAATGCCAGTGCATTTTCCCCACATTTACAAATATCTTGCTAGCTAGAAAAATCTTTCCTTTATAATGTAAAAACTCTGAGCTGATCCAAATTCACAATCAAATTAGATTTAATGGAGCAGAAATACAATTCGAATACAGCAAATTCAGCACAACATTAGACACAAAAAAAAAACAAGTCAGCACCGCATCCTGCCACCATTAAAAAGCTTAGATAACAAAATGTAACAAAGGGTTATGACATTCACTTGAAAGCAATTGTTCTGTGTTAATGTACAACTCTTTTTTTTTTCACGTTTCCTACTGAGGCCTCGTTTGACTGGTTGAAAAGTCAAACATATTCTCAATGACCCCATTGCAGATTTAGACCACAAATTGCGCTGATGTCTGGCTTTGATAAGTCCCATGCTGAGAGATTTTCCCCATCCCCTCTGAGTATCTATCCTGACAGCAGTACATAAAAGTTGAATAAGCGCTTTGATAAAACGAAGAGATGTCACTAAATCTAAAAATCCATCCTTAGGGGGGTACAAAGGGAGTAAAACAGTGAGATTAAGTAGTCTTGTGGGAGGAGAATGGAGCATAAACAGCTCTTAAATCTACTGACTAAGGGATATATTTCCCCTTGGATTCATATCTCACGGACCTAGTTATATAGGGCCAGTCAATTTTTTAAAAGCTAAATATAGAGTGTCATTTCAGGAGATTAATCCTGTCCGTCAGTGATTTCAGTACATGTCAGTACCGGTAACAGCGCATTTTTTAGTGCTTGCAATTATACACAGGTGTGATTATAACACACAGGCCTCTTCAAAACCAATCACCATGTTAACCCTTGAACCCTGGAGAGTTGTAGTGCTCTCTGGTAAAGGGCTATCCTCTTCATCCAATAATCCACTGAATAACACTTTCCATAGCACTCTTTTCTAGCCAATTAACCGAGTGTTAAGCCTGCAGTGTGTGTAGTTAGTGTACCTGGTAAAGGAGCACTGATATTGATTCACGATGCTTGTTGGATGTTTCCTCCCTTTGTATCTTAAATGACGGCCATGTCCCGCTCTCCCTTTCCATCGACGCCTATAGCAGAACATTCTGGACACCAGCCTCTGTCACCGAATTACAAAAAACTAGCCAATGAGAATCACTTTAGCCATTGATTGGTTGTAAGAGAGGTTAATGCTGGAGTGACCTCCTAGGATCTCTTCTACTGACTTATTAAACAAGCAAACAGCTGGTCATCAATAGAGAGGTGGCAGTGTAATTGTAATGAATTCTTAATAATAATGAAATTAATGTCCTATAAAGGTTGGTTTAAAACACTCATTTCCCCATTTTCTGTGAACTAAAGTGATAACTATTTACAGTTGTTAAAAAGCATTATTTAACTCTTCACATATGTGACCCTGGACCACAAAACCAGTCTTAAGTTGCAC
The DNA here is from genome assembly GCA_030578255.1 of Tiaroga cobitis. Lineage (NCBI taxonomy): Eukaryota > Metazoa > Chordata > Actinopteri > Cypriniformes > Leuciscidae > Tiaroga > Tiaroga cobitis. The sequence goes on from CM060596.1 coordinate 42,941,408, forward strand.
GGGTATATTTGTGGCAATAGCCAACAAAACACTGTATGGGTCAAAATTTTCGATTTTTCTTTTATGCCAAAAATCATTAGGATATTAAGTAAAGATCATGATCCATGAAGATATTTAGTAAATTTCCTACCTTAAATATATCAAAATTTTATTTTTGTACGTGGATGCAGCACAATCGCCAACAGAAATGGAAACCTTTAAAGGCGATTTTCTCAATATTTAGATTTTTTTGCACCCTCAGATTCCCGATTTCAAATAGTTGTATCTCGGCCAAATATTGTCCTATCCTAACAAACCACACATCAATGGAAAGCTTATTACAGCTTTCGGGTGATGTATAAATCTCAATTTAAAAAAAATGGGCACATAAGACTGCTTTTCTGGTCCAGGGTCACATATGAGCTTATTAAACAATAACACTTTGTTAATTACAGTGACAATGAATGAAGATATATGATATTTGTATGTCTGTTAATGTATTAACTATAAACTATTCATTAACTATGACTTATTAGTTTGTGAATGATTTGTAAATAATTTATTACACAATACATATTATAAAGTGTTACCCCTCATGGTAAAGTGATACTAATGAAACATACAGTAGCATGGATGACTTGTTCTCAATATGATCTGTAGCATACATTTGAAAAACAGATACTGTAGGTGGATTTTAATTTCATTCTGACCATAACACTACAGTATAAGTGTTGCATACAGGTATATCCTTGTATTTAGCTCATTCTATTATATCAAAACGTCAACTATTGTAACTGCCACAGAACTTTACCTGTTTGAATGGCAATAAATAAAAACCATTCATTCCATTAAAAGTGTCAAAATAATGTCTTCTCACAATATCCCATAAGGCCTTGCAACGTTTTGTGACCTGGGACAACTGAATCCTTTCCTAACCCAGTGACTCATGCAGATTCCATTTCTGAAGTCATTCTTTGAAAAGGTTTTAACCAGCCTGATGCTATTTTCCCCCTCCGAATGTATGTAATTATCCCTCTTCTTCGACATGAGAGTATGTGATGTGAATAGATGTGGTGTGTGCCGTCTTTCTCTCTGTTAAAGGCACACAAAAGAAAAGCCCTTGCTTCACAAACATCAAAGAATAAGAAAGCTAAAAGCTGCAATCAGTATTTGAGTGAGGGATATTGTGCTCTGCTGAAGAAAATGGTTGGGGAAGAAGTCAGCGGAAAAGTCACTGTGACAGCCTGGAGATTAATGATGTGTTTACGACAGAGACACTCAGAAAAGAACTTGTCTCTTTAGTGTCAATAAGAGGATCATAGTGTTTAAAAGTCATGTGGTGATGTTCATCGTGTCCCGGATCATATGTTCTGCAGGCATGTATTTTCAGACGTGCTGAAGCTAGCAATATATATATATCTACCAGTTTGAACAGTTACCTACTTCAAACAGTTCAAACTTATTTTTGAAACATTTTGTCTAAACTGAGTTTTATTTGAGTTTGGCATAAAGGAGGCACAAGCAATGTGAACATTTAAGTGTCATACACTAAATGAGATTGTGAAAACTAACTATAGCATTTCATGAGAAGAACTTCATGCCAACATTCATTCATACTAGATAGATAGATAGATAGATAGATAGATAGATAGATAGATAGATAGATAGATAGATAGATAGATAGATAGATAGATAGATAGATAGACAGATAGATAGATAGATAGATAGATAGATATACCATATTCCATAGATAGAGATACCATATACCGTAGATAGATAGATACCGTAGATAGATAGATAGATAAATACCGTAGATAGATCGATGCCGTAGATAGATCGATACCGTAGATAGATCGATACCGTAGATAGATAGATAAATAGATACCGTAGATAGATAGATAGATAGATAGATAGATAGATAGATGATAGATAGATAGATAGGTAGATGCTAGACAGACAAATAGACAAATAGACAGACAGATAGATAGATAGATAGATAGATAGATAGATAGATAGATAGATAGATAGATAGATAGATAGATAGATAGATAGATAGATAGATAGATAGATAGATAGATCTCTCTCTCTCTCTCTCTCTCTCTCACACACACACACGTAAAGGTAAGGTGATATATACACAACCTTCTTCATCACTCTAGGTTGATGAAGAATTTTGTCTATTACGCTCAGAATCACTATTAGGTTTACTGGTATGCAGCAACCATAAAACACTAAGAGAAGTGAAATAAGTCTACTGAAATAAACATCACCTTCTTGGCTAAAGACAGATAAGTATTGTAGGAGGGATACAAAAGCTAGTGTGTATAGAGCAAGTTAATTTATATCATCATAAAGCTTCCACTCTACTGCAATTCAGCTGCTATTACAATATACACAAAGGCAGCCTGGTGTAATGGATGTAAAAAATTTTCATGTTGCATCAGGGAGGAGAGTAATGAAGAGATGTCTGAGCACCACCCTTATTTCTCTGTGAGAGAACAGTCAGAGCGGCTTCTAACTAACAAATCCCCTTTGTACTTTAAAGAACCTTTTACTATGCAAAACACACTGTCAGTTCCCATAAGAAAAGGAAAATCACAAACAAGATCTCTGGAATATCTCAATTGTTTCTCCTGACTTTGAGTTTAAGTCTCCTGCTTCTCTGAGTTCCCTTTCAAGGGAACTTCGAGCTGCGTCAAACGCTGCGGGAACGCCCCTGCGTTGTGCGTCATGAAGCACGTATGGAATCAGCCCAATGGAGAGACGGAACGTCATAGGCGGGTGACGTCATCGACCAGGAAACTATAAAGCACCCCAAAAACACAAGCGCATCAGCTTCTGTGCCTTCAGTCGCGCTATATGTGAATCTGTCTGAGTGTAAACACTGTGTCTGTCTTTAGTATTTGCTAGGCAGGAGTTATCACACTTACACCACACAAACAATTTTGTATGAGAGACTATGGCGAGCGAACAGCATTTAAGAAGTGTGTTCCTCCCTGCTCGCGCTATCTAACGGGCGGGGATACACACTTTCTTTGTGTTGTTTGTTTGGGAGTGCAGCATGCCCAGTCAGCTCTCGAGGGGGCTGGCTGCGAGCATTGCGAGCGTCTGTCTTTATGGACGCTCCGCTCCCGCCGAGCGCTCTTTGAGGAGAGTGCTCGGTGCGTGCTCCCCGCGGTTCGAGTCCCGCTTCTGCCGAGGCTGAGCGGCGACGCTGATCGTGGGGATTGCAAATGGATCTTTCAGCGGGGTTGGAGACGGGCTCTGCCTTATCTCTGCCTTTACCTGTTAGATCCAGTGTCTCAGCCCGGTTTGGAAGCACGCTCTGCGGTTTTCTTCCGCCCGGGCTGAGGCACCAGTACTGCAACTATCTAACTTTAGTTTTAAAAACTGAGGAGATAAAAATAGCAGTATTGACGAGGGAGATGTGGAGGACTCGCCACCTCACCCTCCCGAAAGCGAAGAGCTCATGGAGGTTCTCACTCGAGCTGTATCAAATCTAAGCATTGAGTGGCTAGGCAGGAGTCAGTTATTAAATCTAATGAAAGATTTCTCCCTTTCCGTGTGCAACCTCCACGCCAGTGCTTGCCGTTTTTTCATGATCCCCATACTGAGGTGTCGAGATTATGGAAGAAGCCGGCTTCTGATATAATTTTTAGCCCCCAATCATTCACATATTCCGATTTAGCGGGGGCTGGGTTTTTTAAAAGAAAAGACGGCGTTTTGCCGCGGGTAGAAGAGACGCTTGCGAGCTATCTCTCTTCCGAGGCTGCATTGTCATTTAAAGCACCGGCATTACCTTCCAAGCCATTACGAAATATTACGGCTTTGTAAAGTGTATTCGGCGGCAGGTCAGGCTGCGTCGTGTCTGCATACAATGTTTATATTGCATGCATACCAGGCTGATTTGCTAAAGGACGTGAGCGTGAGTGAGGAGGCAGTACTGACGTGGTTCGAGAACTGCGTCAGGCTGCCGATTTATGGTAAAATGATTTTTCAAACATGAAACGGAAAGAGAAAGCTTTCTTCTAGATGATCCTCTCTCCCCTGCAGGGTTATTCAGTGACTTAGTTAATACGGTCATTGATAATTTCAGGAAGAAAAGAAGCAGGCAGCAGCTTTTAAAAGGTTTCTTCCATTAAAAGTTCACGTCCACGGGGCTGCTGGGCGGGAGCAGCCCCGGCCGTCCACGAGCTCATCGCATAGGCGCAGCAAAGCAGAGTATCGCGTCTCGCGCTCCCCCTGCTGGACAGTGGGACCAGACGCGGCACTCTCAGCCAAAGCTTTTTGAAAAAAAAGAGAAAAAATATAATATAATATAATATAAAAAAAGAAAAAAAGCAATAGAACTGATTTGAGGACAGTTATATTGGCTATGCTGAGGGCGGTCCCCACCGAGGGAGAAAGGTGTTCACCTCTTTTTTCGGTGCCCATTCTTCCTCGGTGCCCTCAGGGGCCCGTTCTGCCAACCCCGCCTTCATGCCGGGGCGTAGACGGTCCCAGCGAGTGCTTTCCTGAGGGACGCTCGCTCCCTCTGAGGAGGGTCTCAGAGCGGTCAAACCAGTTGTTCCCTGCCGGTGCGCCGTTACAGGGCGCTGTGTTTGCTGCTCAAGTTACACCAGAGGCCAGTCTCGAGAGACTGGTACCCTTGTAACAGTTTTACAGTTACATTTTGGGTCCCATTAGCTTGCAGTATGTGTATTAGTTAATCCTGTCACTAGGGGCGCTCTAGCCCGTGAGATGCCTAGTGGCATAAAAAGGGCAGAGAAGAAGTATGGAGTAGGAAGTATGTGTTAACCACATGGAGAAGCTTTCTCACTGATGCTGTCTTGCTTTTTTCCCCTCATTTGAGGAACCTGAGGTTCTTAAGCTCATCTGTAAGTACTCTTATTGGTACTTAATTTGTATATATGATGTTGGGTAAGCTTTATGTAAATATGGGATGAGTAAATGTGTTAACGGTGGCACTAAGTTAATTTGTTTGTTTGATGCAGAGGGTTCAACGTGCAAGGCTGAGCTGGAAGCTCAACTACCAATAGGACATTGGCCAAAAAGGGATTAACTGTCTTTGTTTTGTCCACAACATCTTTGTGCCTTCTATGATTCACAAACTACAGTTCACATAACTGACGGTTACTTGGAATCTCAGAGGTGGCCTCATCAACAGGGCACTTAAGTACTGTTTCATCTTACTTCTTCACCTAAGGCTGAATTTTGAGTAACCAAAGACACTGCTACAAAAGACTGAACTGTCTGATATTTTCCTTGCAAAAGAGTGACTATATGTACATTACAAGTTACTGACTGTATGTTGTTCTGTGTTGTAAATACACTTGGCTCATTGAAATGAGAAAGTCTCTGGTCCCTTAATTGTGTAGCATTAAAAGCAAGTGTTACACCCTTAGTCGATTTTTTTTGGCAGAGTGGAAAAGCCTTCCAAGAAATATCTCAGTGGGTCCTGCAGACAGTAGTAAGAGGTTATGCAATCCAATTTAGGTGTCGTCCACCGAAACTCAGAGGGGTTCTGCCCATAGTGTGGGCCCCGAGCAGGCTCTCGTAATGGAACAAGAGGTGAAAACGCTCCTTCAAAAGGGGGCTATAGAACGGGTTCCTCCTCCCAGTTTGGAGTCAGGTTATTACAGCCGATATTTCATCGTTCCAAAGAAGGATAGGGGGTTGCGTCCAATTTTAGATTTGCGCCTATAAAATCGCTCGGTAGGGAAGCTCAATTCAAGATGTTCACTATCAAGCAGGTCGTGTCACAAATCAGGTCCGAGGGCTGGTTTGTCACGATAGATCTAAAGGACGCTTACTTCAACATTTCCATTCTTCCGTTCGGTCTAGCTATCTCCCCTTACTTTACGGAGCAGATGGCGGTTCGACATCGAGATGTCATCCTCGCGCATATCAGGAAGTTGGGGATGAGGCTAAACGCGAAGTAAAGTGTTTATCTCCTTCTCAGGAGACCACTTTTCTGGGCGTTGTTTGCTCAGCCTTGAAACAGTAAAGCTAGGCCAGCTACTCACTGTAAAGCAGTTTTAGAAACTGTTGGGTTTGATGGCAGCAGTGTCCAACGTTATACCTTGGCCTGTTGTACATGAGACCGCTGCGGTGGTGGCTCAGGACCAAGGGATTCTCCCCGAGGGGAAATTCACTCCGCACGATCAAAGTCACGCGGCATTGCCTTCGTGCTTTGGTCTTGTGGAAAGAAACTTGGTTCCTATCCAAAGATCCTGTGCTGGGGGCTCTTTGTCGTTGCGTAAAGCTAACGACGGATGCTTCCCTCACAGGGTGAGGGGCGGTCATGAGTGGTCGTCCAGTCCAAGGTCTGTGGCAGGACCATCATCTATCATGGCATATAAATTGTCTAGAGATCTTGGCAGTGTTTCAGGCTCTGAAACACTTCCTAGCAGACCTGAGAGGTCATCATGTGCTAGTTCAGTCAGACAACACGTCGGTGGTCTCTTATATAAATCGTCAGGGGGGTCTGCAGTCACACCGGCTTTACAAGTTGGCCCGTCAGGTCCTCCTGTGGTCCCTAGGGAAGTTACTATCACTGAGAGCAATGTATCTCCCTGGGTATTTGAAAGTGGTAGCAGACTCCCTGTCGAGGCAGGGGCCGAGGCCGGGGGAATGGAGACTCCACCCCCGAGGTGGTGGAGCTCCTTTGGTTGAGTTTGGGTCGCGCCGAGGCGGACCTACAGTGGTGTAGTCTACGTGATACGCAGGTATACGCCGTGTACCCACTAGAAAATGTCAAGGATTTCCGTATACCCACTAGAAAACGTCAAGGATTACCGCATACCCACTTAAAAAAGAGCGAGGATTCGTAACAACATCGTTTTGTGACAGAACTTTCATTCATAAATTCACCCCGCCGTCTGTGTTTGCGCAGCGACACGGATCGAATCGTGGAATCCAGTCACAAATGTAATTAGCTGCAAAGCGGAATGTCACGCAATTTGGCCATTTTTGAATGAATAAATCAAAAGTAGGGATGTACAATGAATCAAATCTCGATATGTACTAGTGTCTATGAATATCAAAGCTCAAAAAGACTGCTATTGAAATAAACTCTGCATGTGTGTGACTGTGTGTCTCTGTGAATGAGCGCTCAATGTGTGCTCTACGCACACTGAAGCGCAAGTGACACTCGTGGTGTTTTTAGCGTCTATGAGGACATGGACACATTTGAACTTCATCGCAGAGCTTTTATGAGAGTCACTGCACAAGAATTTTACCATTTCATTTGATAAAACTATCATCATTCATTAGTATCATATACACTCACAAACTTTAAAGTATTTGATGACAACCTGTCAAAATAAAAGTTTTGTATAACTTAAAGAAAATATAACAGAAATATATTACTATTGCACAGTAGAGCATAATTCAAGTAGGCCTAATAATAATAATAGTTTATTAAAACACATAGAAACTCAAATGTCTTCATGACAACCCAACAAAATAAAAGTTTGTAGAGAGAATAAAAGTAACTTGAAGAAATTATGAAAGAAATTGCATAGTAAGATGTAATTTTTTAAATAATAATAATCAAATCTATTTAAACATTATTTTAAAGGAATATCACAAAGTTTTTATACATGTTTTAATTTAAACAGTGATTTTTTTTTCTTCAACACCATTTTAATAAGTAAATTTGTATTTGTGCTTATAATGTAAAGACATTTGAGTTTCTGAGTGCTTTAATAAACTATTATTATTATTATTATAATGTACAAAAAATGTTGTGTTGGGGGACGGGGGTTGGTGGTGGTTATATCACAGTATACTCACTACAAAAAACTAGACTACACCACTGCGGACCTATTCGCTTCCAACGAGATATCGCATTGTCGTCTGTGGTTCTCCATCAGTCTTCCAGCCCCTCTGGGGTTGGACGCTATGGTGCAGCCGTTGCCGAGGTCACGTCTGCACGCTTTTCCCCCGATTGTTCTGCTACCAGGAGTTCTGGCGAGGGTTCGCTACTATTAGTAGCCACGTTCTGGCCGGCCCGAGTATGGTTTGCGGACCTGGTTTCTCTCCTGGACGGCTCTCCTTTGGAGCTCCCGGTCAGGAGGGATCTACTCTCTCAGGCGGGCACCATGATATTTCACCCCGCCCAGAGTTATGGAAACTGTGGGCTTGGCCTCTGAGGGGGCCCAGCTCTTAGATTCCGGTCTCTCAACCGAGGTTGTTGAGACCATCCTTCACTCCAGAGCTCCATCCACGAGGAAGCTATATGCTTTGAAGTGAAAACTTTTCACTTCTTGGCGTGGAGAACACCTCTAGGACCCAGTTAACTGCCCAGTGGGTGCAGTGCTGGAATTCCTGCAGGAGCGTTTCTCCACAGGGTTATCCCCCTCCACACTAAAGGTGTATGTGGCGGCACTGGCTGCTTACCACGTCCCTTTCAGTGGAGTTTCTCTTGGGAGATACCCGCTTATAACTCATTTTCCTCCGTGGCACTTTGAGGCTGAGGCCAGCAGTTCGTACAAGGGGGCCGACCTGGGATTTGGCCATTGTATTAGAAGGTCTTTCCCTAGCTCCTTTTGAACCTATCGAAGAAGTTCCTAAGAAGTGTCTCACATTTAAAACTATCTTTCTACTTGCTATCTCCTCACTAAAAAGAATCGGAGATTTGCAGGCTCTGACGGTTTCACCCTCGTGCCTGGAATTTTCGCCTGGCATGGTTAAAGTTTTTCTGCATCCTAGACCAGGTTACGTTCCCAAGGTCCCTACTAATTTCGTTAGACCTACGGTTCTGCAAGCTTTCTGTCCTCCTCCATTTATGTCATCGGACCAGGAGAAACTTAATTTACTCTGCCCTGTTAGGGCATTAGACGCTTATCTCCACAGAGCTGCCCTGTGGAGGAAATCAGAACAACTATTTGTATGTTTCGGGCCACCCAGGAAAGGGTGTCCTGCGTATAAACAGAGAATGAGCAAGTGGGTGGCCGAGGCTATCTCACTTGCTTATGAGTCGGCTGGCCAGCCTTCACCTTTGGCTGTTCGAGCCCACTCTACCAGGAGTATGGCTGCTTCAAAAGCTCTATTGTCGGGGGTTTCCCTGAGTGGTGTTTGTGATGCGGCTGGATGGTCTTCACCGCATACTTTTATTAAGTTCTATGACCTAGACTTAAGCTCTACCCCTGGGGCACAGGTGCTCTCGTCCTCTGTGCGCTAGTTCTCACATGACGGTCATTTGGTCCTATGGCGACGTGGGTATTCGCGTTCCCGCAGCGTTTGACGCAGCTCGAAGTTCCCTTGAAAGGGAACGTCTCGGTTACGTATGTAACCCTAGTTCCCTGAGAGGGAACGAGACGCTGCGTCGTTCCGCCATACTCCCGGCACTCCCTTTAGCCCTTCCTTCAGGCCTATCAGAAGCTGATGCGCTTGTGTTTTTGGGGTGCTTTATAGTTTCCTGGTCGATGATGTCACCCACCTATGACGTTCCGTCTCTCCATTGGGCTGATTCCATACGTGCTTCATGATGCACAACGCAGGGGCGTTCCCGCAGCGTTTGACGCAGCGTCTCCTTCCCTCTCAGGGAACTAGGGTTACATACGTAACCGAGACGTTTTCACCTCACTACATGCTAAACGTACAGCTCTAAGTTCTTACCATGTCGATGATCTCTCATAAAGGAACTTAATAGTAAATAAATTAATAAAAAATAAAATAAAAGTTTTTACTGAAATTAAACAGAATCAGAGCCAAAGTAAAAATGAAAAATAATGTAGACATTGTAAAATGCCGCGTTTTGCTCATTAATACGACACTGAATTTTTTTTTTTTTTTTTTTTACTTTAATAATAATCCACAGGGCAGGAAAACACACCTCAACATAAACGTGACAGAAAAAAATGAGTGATTTAAACCAAGGAACTTAAATAAATAGAGATAATGAACTAAATGATCAGCAGCTTTGATGATTAATCATTGTCCATAGAAACTAATGATTGGCGGGAGACTAGACAAAGCAGAACATGTGACTCAGAAAACAAGGGCCAGATTTACTAACAGCTTTCGCCAGCGTGGACACAGTTATTTTTGCGGCTGACCTTATTACATATACATTTGTAGGAGTTTCCCTTTAAGACGCAAAATTTATGGGAGGAGAGTATCTAAATGAATCACGCAAGGTGACTTACTGAGGTTTGTGCTCGTCAATGTACTGGTGTTTGCGCCATTATTCACCGCCCAAAAAATGCATGTCTTAAACCAGACGCTACCTGGTAAATTGCATTGGTCATTATGGAAATTATCTGTCTGCGTTCTTTCATTTGTGCGTCTTCAGTAGATCACGTGCAGAACTTTCCACTTCCATCGGTGCTGTTTTGGAATTGCGCTCTCACGATAATTTTCCCTATTTAGTAAATCTGCCCCTATAAATCAATGAAAATGAAAACTAAGATCAAAATAACTGATGTTTGTGACAGCTATGAGACCACATTAAATCAAGAAGAGCCTGGTGAAGGCTATGAGTCTAGATAGATTGCTTAAAGCTAAACCAGGTAAAAAAAAAACAATCTTAGGCCGGTTTAAAGATATATTTTACAGAAGGGTATCAATTGTGGATTCATATTGTTGATTCTGTGACAAAATGCTAAATTCTTCTATTGCAAGTCACTTTTAAAGCATCTGCTTAATGTAAAATTGTACAGTATATGTAAACTCAGTCTATTCTCAGGGTTGCTGGTTGGCAGATGTTTCTGCTTGTTCTTAAAGTTGTTGTTTTATGCAGCCATCAATAATTTTCCGCTTTGAACTGCAGCCAATATAAATGAAACTCTTGAATTACCTTGATAATCCCACAATTAAAATTAGCTGAGAACTTCATTTATTCTCCTGAGCTATGAAAGAGCAACAGCTGAGCACTAAATTCGATGGATATGCCCGGGTTGTGAATTCATATAAAGAAAGAGTTCAAAAGATAGCCTACATTTAAAGATTATATGATTATATAATGTCAAAAAATTTGTAAAATAGTTTGGCAGTGTTCATTAAAAGATGCATCAAGAGGGGCTTTCGCACCGGACAAACCTTTTCATAGTTCCTAGAACAATTTTTTTTTTTTTATTAAAACTTTATTTAACCAAGAAGAGACTCATTGAGATTAAAAATCTCTTTTTCAAGAGTGTCCTGGCCAAGACAGGCAGCAGTACTATACCACATATACAGTACATACAAACATAAAATATGCAAAAACACTAGAAACATAAAACAACTGACACAGCAAATCTTTCAAAGTCAACCACAATCCTAAAAACACATTAGGTAAAACATCTGCTGCCAGATGTGGCTGCCTCCATGTCAATCAACAACCTCTTAAAAGCAACCAATGAGACGAGCTTAGTAAGTTTCATGGATTTCTGTAAATTGTTCCAAGCAGAGGGAGCCGCAAACCTAAAAGCCCTTTTTTTCCTAGCTCAGTTCTGACCTTTGGGACAGATAGCGGGTAAAGATCCTGGGAACGAAGATTATAAGTCCCGGTGCTATTTATACAGATATAGGTCAGAAGGTAGGATGGGAGGAGACCTAAAATAGCTTTGTAGATGAAGATAAGCCAGTGTTGAAGTCTCCGTGTTGATAGTGAAGGCCATCCAACACGTTCATACAGTTCACAATGGTGAGTGAGGGCTTTCATACCAGTGATGAACCTCAGAGATCCATGGTATACAGTGTCCAGTACATGCAAACTTTGAGATGACGCATGCATATATAAAACATCACCATAGTCAAGTACAGACATAAACGTGGCAGCGAACAGCCTCTTTCTAGATTTGAACGAAAGGCAGGATTTGATTCTGAAGTAAAATCCTAATTTAAGTTTGAATCTTTTTACTAGCTGCTGAATATGAAGACTAAAAGAGAGACATTCATCAATTAAAATACCAAGATATCTGTACTTAGAAACACATTCGATTTTCATACCCTGGGAAGTAAGGATTGGCGGGAGATTTGACTTAGATTTTGAATTTGAAAAAAGCATGACTTTAGTTTTATCTGCGTTTAAAACAAGTTTTAAATCATAACGATTTTGTTGAAGCGTGTTAAAAGCAAGTTGTAACTGGGAGAGTGCCGGTCTGCGGTGGGTGCAGAGCAATACAATACAGTGTCATCAGCATAAAAATGAAATTTTACATCAGACACGTTATGGTCAATGTTATTTATATAAAGAATGAATAGTAGTGGCCCCAAGACTGACCCCTGGGGGACGCCTTTTGTTGTTTGGAGGTAGCGAGAAGTACAACTATTGGCAGAAGTACCCGCAACTTTGAGGTTACCAAGCAAATTTCTTCAAGTGCATTTCTGCTCAGCTAGCAACACTGGACATCAACCACACGGCATAGGCTTATAACTTTTCATTATGGTCTACTTTCTATGTATGACAGTTCTATCTAATAACGTATTAGACAGGACTCTTTGACAGATCGTAAAATAAGGAACACGGAGAATACGAGCACTGTGAGGTCAGGCTCTGGCGTTCTCAGCGACGTCAAAATAAAAGTCCCAGCCACAACAGGCCACTTTAGATTTCCTACTGGTGGTGCGAATGCAACCAGGAAAATGTTCCTATGGGAACCATTAGTTCTCACCACCCTGGTAGCTAGTTCCTGGAACTCTCTGGTGCGAAAGCCCCTAAGGTGAGACAAATGGTAACTAATACATTCAGGCCTTTGTTCCTGTCTCCACTGGCCAAAAAGTTAGCTTGCATTTCAGTAACTTTAGGCTTTGGCCATCACACTATAGGGTAACAGATGCCATAGCAGCGGCTGTAACGATCAGGGAGAACAAGGCAAACTTTTCCATGCCAATCAAAATGACAAGATCTGTGCAACCAGAACAAGCAGAGTCGCCTGTTTCAGTTGTTCTTCTTCACTAACAAGCAGGTGCATGCATCCCATTGGAGGTACAGCAATTTACTTATGGAAGTCAGGCAGGCAACTGTCAGCAAAACAATTTCCAAAATACACTTTTCATCTGTCTGTGGAAGAGACACCACACTGTGCTCAGAGGAACAGGTGAAAGCAACGCCTCGGGCTGTGCTGTGTTCATGTCCATTTAGATCCAATCTGCTCAACCTTCTCTCAAATAAAAGAGATGGAAATGAGCGGTAAAGACACATGAGTGATTTGTCCATAATTGCCACTGGTGAGTCAGTAATCTTTACCTTACACGCAAGGGCAATGCGTGCTAGCTTTCTGATTATAGTTACTAAATTACCTGTAACATCAGTCTTTCAGAGTCAAACTTTTAGTTATCGGCATTGAGTTCCACTTTGCGATTCTGCAAACAGGCTTAACAGTTTGTTTTGTTTTTACATGTTTAGAGGTGGGTAAATCCAGTAATAGACTGGTTAACAATAGCTGCAGAAGTCTCAGTGAACGGTTATACAGAAAACAGAGGAAATAAGCAGAAACTCTGGGTGTAGTAATCTAAATTTCTGTCAGCCCAAAATTAATAAGCACTGATTATTTCAAGAGGAATATATAATAATTCTGCTCATGCATTTCTAGTTTATTTACTACCAAGAGCCTCAAGCAAAACTATAATATTTTATACAGCATTTTACAACTCTTTCAATGGAAAGCAGTGCGTTATAATTATTATGTACAAAGAACTGATAAAAATACAAGAGCGACATCACATACTTTCTTAATCATAAATGTCACAAAAACATCTATTGAATATTATTCAAGGAAAATAGAGAGACGTAATTTTCAACATGAAAATGCTCACAATGAATATTAAACTGGGCAGCATGCAGTGCTATTAAATCATTAAATTGCATCCACATGATTTTCAGCAACATTAGTGACGTGACGCAATGGCTGAAAAAACGGATTCCAGGTGAAAAAAAACATCATCTTATTTTTACCATTATTGCATCTCACTTGTGATCAGATTTTCAAAAGCTATCGCCGCTTGCTCTTCCCACCTATGACATTATGGCACCCAATGCCAGGAACGCCTATAAGCAACCAACAAGTATCTTCCAGAGATAAAACCACAGTCTGTGTAAATGGACTATCAGGGAAATATTGCATCCTAGGCTCATTGGAAAAGATGCCAGTGGCAACATTTCTACAAAACTATATTATGCTGCTTGCACGTTTTGCGGCACTTTTAAAGTGAAATGTCCAGTGAGTGGTGTTAAAAGCATATCCATTTTTCTCAAAAACAGATGAACGTGAATGTAGCAACATTTTATTAAGGTGTTTTTTCTACATCACGACGGTTCATAAATCAAATGTCCAGTGAAAAGTTAATAATCTATCTAAAGATGAACAAACACAGTAACATATTAATTGCTCATGGTTAGTTCATGTTAATACATTAACTAACAAATGAAACCTTATAAAGTGTTACCAACACTTTTGCTGAAGCAACCTTGGCATTTCAATTCACAGGAGTGCAACGCTGTACCAGGTAAGCTAACAAGCAAGCTTGTTATTTTAGAAAAGCATACATATGGAGCTGGATATTTGGTGTACACATCAAAATGTATGAAGAACTGTGTGAAAATAATTATTTAATAATCAATAATCTGCCTTATCATAATTGGTTGGTCTTTTATTGCCAACTAGTGTTTATTTAAGCTAGAAACTAAATTTAGGCACGTTTTTGGAGTTTTGCAAAAATCTATGTAGCCCTTTTTGAAATTTCAACAATCTTTGGCGAATTCAATGTTCAATTCTTCCTCAAAAGCGTTCCTTGTTTCCGGTGTCTTGGTGGACTGACAGAAAGCTGTGCGTGATGTTTAGAAGATGCAACATAATCGGAGCTTGCGTTTTTGGCAGTTTTTATCTATAAGGCTGAGACTGAGACTAGTATGTAATCACAATTCAGCAACAAGTGATCATCCATCATGACAGCCAGGGGCACCAAGCACTGAATGACACTTTCATAATTCATTATGTGGATATATGATTATGTTGAAGGAAATTGCCATTAGAATGTTCAGACAGTGATGAACTGGGCTGCCACTGCCACCGTTCAGAAACAGCCTCTTTTAAAGTCACAAACATCAGTTGGGCAGGAGAAAACGAGGACATTTAGGCTCAATCAAGACTGAAATCTCTTTAATGGCACCCTATATTTATACAGCCTGGACAGCTGAAACGTTAGCTCTAATTCCCAAAAAGTTCAATAAAACCCATAAGCAGGCCATTTGTTACGGAGCCACCTGTCATAAGAGGAGCCCATGAGAGCCAGGCCGTCCTGTAGGACGAAAAGAGAGCGGTGACGAATGAAGTGATTTCTCTCGACATCACATCAAGATCAAGGTCTGGGAGGGAGGGAGAAGAAGTAATCAGCCCTGCCTTTCACCACTACCAGCAGATCCGAGCCCAGACAGCCCGTGATCAAAGCTGTCGAACTTTCCTCGGAGCGTGGAGGCCAAACTCGCAAGCAGATCTTTTACTTGACAAGTGTTTTGATAAATATCTCGAATGCCAGTTTGCCATGTAAGAGATTGAGTTATTGGGTGGACCAATAGGTCAATCCCGGTTATGAGCTGAACCATGTTGCTCCATTTGTCTTGTTAACTAGAGCCTGACACTGTTTTTTCCCCCCCGTCTCCTCCGCTCTTGGCCTCTGTTTCGTACACACACATCAAAGAAGACCATCAGACGTGGGCTACATCAGACGGGAGGGAACATCACAGCTCTTTAAAGGGCTCATAATGACTTTTTAATGATTGGATTTAAAAGGGAATGCCATGTGTTTGTAGTATAAACCCATTTTTTTGGTGCAGAAAGAAAACCGCGAACCAACAAACAAGGAAAACTTTTAACAACCAATGTGAACCTGTGTGAACCACAATTAATATCTTATTTACATTGTTTAATGTTTTGGTTATAATAACAACCCACTAAAGCACAGAACTCAGCCAGTTCTAGTGGTCTAACCCTAACCCTAACCCTACCCCAGACCTAAACCTACCCAAAACTATATTGACGCTAAAGGGTGCCATGTGTGTTGGATTTAGACGAAATGTCAAAAGCGTCAGTTTATGACGCCTTGGGATGAGGATGCGTTGTATATTTGCTTGTTAAAAAGAAATATTCACATTATGGTAAATTACCTTCATGTTTAGTTTATTTTATATAGTGATGAGCAAGGGGGCCCCCTGGTGGTTGGGGGCCCCCACGCAACTTGTATAGCTTGTGTATAGGGAGGATCGGCTCTGCCTATGACATTCATCGCAGACACTGAATCTCTTTGCTTGGGGTAAATGGCTAAATATTATCAGTGATCTTGAGAATATTAAGTACATATGAAATATTCATTCTTCATCATCCTGATATTATGTCACTTACCCCCCCCCCCCCCCCCCCCCCCCCCCGCATTTACTAGCCATCTTGTAAAATCACTTACTGAAGACACAGGCCTCTACTCCAACACATATGCACATGATTTGAGGCTATTTTTACTCTTGCCTGAGCAAACTTTTTTTTTTTTTAAGGTAAAAGAGGAGGATTAGCCACCCATGAAGGTGTAACACAATAAGCAACGCAATAATGAATGGACACTTCACATGGCTGTGGCCCAGCTACACTGCTGTGCATAAATTATGTCACGATATACCATATTTGAGCATGTGTCTGAGTGACAGTGCGGATGAGAGAAAAAAAGGCAAAAAAGGCCTTTGATTTAGAACAAAGCTGTCTAATGAAATGATAATCACTCATTTGACAGCCCACAGTCAGAGCCTCATCAGTTTTTATTTAAAATTGTGCTTTGAACCATGTGCCATCCAATAAATGCTATGTATTAAATGTAGAAGGATGTGAAATGTAATACTTCAGCCACTTGTGCAATACAAAAGAGATGACAATATGTTTCAATCACAACATTTTCACTGGGAAACTAATTAGCAGCACTTAGCCAAATGAAAGTGGCAGGTAAGATATTCGCAAAGGAGCAACTCCCTCCCTCTGATGTTTTCTTTCTCTTCATTGATCCACAGGGATTTTCCTGCATGGCTAGCTTACGAGCATAGGAGTTTAATAGCTACATTTCGCATAAAGTGGCCCAGTTCCAAAACCTAGTGAGCTGTCTTTTGAGACACATACGTTTTAACCATTTCAACTAAAACTGAACCGCATTACTAACTGTTTAGTTAGAAACTCTAAACTCTTTTAAGATTGTGAGTCAGTGTTAGCATGCTGCTACTCTCCTTAACAACACCCATCAAACCCCCCCATCATAAAAAAAAAAAAAAAAAAAAAACCCTTCATAAAGCAACTTAAGGTGGTTAGCTAGTATCCAATCCTGGTCTAGCTTGTTAAGCTAACCTGTTTTGGTGATTTTGGATGCTTGTTAGCTGGTCAGGCTGAGAATAAGAAGGATGGGGGGTTGCGCCAATTTTAGATCTAAGGCACTTGAATCGGTCTCTGAGAAGATTCAGGTTCAATATGCTCACTATTCGCATCATTGTGAGTCAGATCAAATCTGAGGATTGGTTTATCACGATAGATCTAAGGGACGCATACTTCCAGATATCCATCCTTCCATCTCACAGGAAGTTCCTGAGGTTCGCTTTCAGGGGCGAATATTCCAATTCCAGTTACTCTAGTGCTCTGGTCCTAAGAGTGCCTGTGCGCAGCTTTACACTGGGACAGGCAGGGCTCGTTGTGGCATAGAGGGAACTCGTTCTCCAAAGTTTCGTAGTCGGCGCAGTTCGAGTACCCTTGAAAGGGAACATCTCGGATTATGACTGTAACCCTTATTCCCTGAGTAAGGGACTGAGACACTGCGTCCCTTCACCACGCCTTCCCCTACCTGGGAGCGACTTCCTTCATCGCAGAAGCTAACTCTGTTGTGAAGCGTGGCTGAGCTTACACTTTTCTGACTTTAATCAGTAAAGCTACCCTTTGCTTCCGTGTATGCCGTCACATTTTACGTCATGACGCAGCACCAATCAGGATTGTAGTTTCATTCATACTTCAGGTGCATTACGCTAAGGGCGTTCCCCAAAGTGTCATAGTCGACGCAGTGTCTCGTTCCCTTCTCAGGGAACAAGGGTTACAGTCATAACCCGAGACGTTTTTCCAATGAGCCTATGTTGTGTAACATTGCCATAATATTGACGAAAATAAACCTTTCCTTTTTTTTTAAATAACCTTAATCAGGTGCACAATGATGCCTTAAAATTCTGCCTAAGTAGGCAGCTCACTAGGTTGCGTAACTGCCAGCGAGTGACATTTGTTGGAGACTCTTGTCTTATAACAAAGAAGGCTCATACTCCCATATTGGCCCTTGATATGTTCTCTAAAACCCCATTGAGTTAACAAATGAGGCTTTAACTGAATTATGCATGTTAGGAGAGCAAGAGAGGCTGAGAAACCAGGATAGGGAGGGAGATCTGAAATCAGAGTGTCAAATTATGTCTTCCATCATGGATGCTCATGTTTGAAGACCAGGTGCGATTCGATAGCTCCCATTCCATTGCCACAGGCTGGCCATTGGCACTCCATTCTACAGCCTCTGAAATTTCTTGTTACGATCTGCACATGGCGCTTATATCACACAACACTCTGCAGGAGAACACATGCTACTGACCCAGTACATCAGCCTCTCTGTGTAATTTGCTCGTTCTGAGAGGTTCTAATGCTAGGTTTGCTCTAAGTGTCTGTTGGTGAACAGGATGTGCTGTTCCTCAGAGCAATCGGCATTACTATTACAATAAAATATAACAAGGGTCAGTGTCTGGAGAACGTGAATTCAGTTTGTAATATTCTGATTATTTACACTTCAAAGCCTTTAAAAGGAACATGTTGTATATTTATACTGTATATATATATATATATATATATATATATATATATATGTATATATATATATATATATAATTAAAAAGGGAAAGAAATAGTGTACAATGCAAATATATATGAGGGTGTTTTATTTAATTTTTACATTTTACTTAATTTTAATTAAAAAGGGGAGACATAAAACACAGTATATAAATAACAGCAATAGTAATGAGATGGTTGCTTTAGGAAATGTCACTGATGAAAATATGACGGAATATCTGATACATATATTTTTTATATTAGTATTAATTTACACAATTCAAACCCTTTAAAAAAACATTTGTTGTCTATTTTTCTTATAATTAAAAAGATTAAAAAAGTGTACACAACAAACGCACACACATGACTTTCTTAGAGAGGCGTTTCTTCCTGCGACTGGAGGCTTCCGGTAAGATCTAAATAAATGGTTCTGAGGGTTGCTCACCACGCCATATAGCCGGATAAAGGTCATTTGGCTCGTTAACTCTTTTTTTCAGAGAAAAAGCCTTTGTGTCTTTGAGGTCTGATTTCAAAACAATGTGCAAAGCTGTGTGAAGCGAGGCTGAGCTTACACTTTTCTGACTTTAATCAGTTCAGCTTCTCTCTTCTGCTCATTTAGTTTAACAGGATCCTCTGAAAGTCCTCCTGTACCAGAGGCGTTTAGAGGGGATGATGACATTTAATACACAGACATTGGGCTTTGTTCCACATTCATGTTGTACAACATGGTCACAATGTGCATTGTGCACAATATGCTTTACAGAGAGATCCAACAGTCTGAGAATTAAAGCTTAAATTAAACAAATTTTTTTTTTTATTAAATAAAGAAAAGCTATTATGTAAAATGAATAAAAAATATTTAAGATTCTGCACGATTTCTGGGTGACTAACCAAATTAGCAAATTTATGACACTGAACATGAGATGTGTTCCCATTGAAGGCCACATGATATATAAATATATATATATATATATATATATATATATATATATATATATATATATATATATATATATATATATATATATATATATATATATATATATATATATATTTTCAACAATATTGTTCTGACTGCACTTGTATGGGAACTGAACTGAGGTGGACAATGACATCATTGATGATCTTTACAACGCACTGAATTAAGTCAAGTCAAGTCAAGTCACCTACAGTACATTTATATAGTGCTTTTAACAATATATATATTGATTCAAAGCAGTTTTACAGTGATACTAGGAAATTAAAGTAACAGAGATTGTTATGGCTTTACAGCAAAACTAGAATATTGTCCAGCTAAAACTTTAACACTAAACTGACTTCATCTGAACAAACGCAGAAATCCATTATTTTCCTGTCATTACTGTAAAGCTGCTTTGAAACGATCTGTATAAAGCGCTAAATCAATAAAGGTGACTTGACTTGACATGATGCCATTTGGAACACTGTCCATTTCGATTTTCAATTTCCAATTTCAACTTTTCTTTCAAATTCTCATGCTGATAATTTACACTACCGTTTTGAAGTTTGTGATCAGTATACACACACACACACACACACACACACACACTACATATTTAATTATAAAAGAATGCAAAATATAACCATTTCACTCGTGGTCTCAGACCAAAGTATACATACTGTACATTCACACACACATCCAAACACAGAAGTAGTTATATTTGGTTGCAATACATTATTATGTGAATGTGATCATATGCTGGACTGATATTGGTATAAATTAAGTGGAGTTGGAGTTGTTATTAATACAGGTGGTATTGATCAGCTGTAAGTTAACACAATGGCCTGGTCTCAGTGCAGTCGTGAGCTGTTTACTGTGTCAGTGGCAGAAACGGTGCTGACCTCCAGATTCACAGACTGCAGTTGGTGGACAGAATATCCTCCATTCTAAAATAAATGCAACAGCAAGCGCAAATGAACTATAGCTTAAAGTTGAAATGTGTGATTTATGTGTTACTAGGTGACATTAAACTTAGCAAGAACAATCCCAAAGCACAGCCTGAGCTTGCTCAGGGGCTCAAGGATGATGCTCATGTCTCAGTCCTCGTGGGGTTTGAACCAGCAACCTTCTGGTTACTAGCCCCTTAACTACTTCTTCACCACACCGCACTATTCTTATGATGTTTTTCATAATTTCCCTAATGCAATACTGTGCATCTATTCTTTGGACCAAGAGGATGGATTTCACAAATACTTCACTGTAAGAAAAGTGCATAAAATATGGCACAATGTACTGTGTTAATGTGGAAAAACAACTTTCCGTATTTTCACAGATGTTTTATCCATATTTTGAAGTACGCATGAGATTGTGTTGTGTTTTATGCTTAAAGAAAATTTTCATAAACTTAACGGTAATGTCCTGAATTACCAGTAGCTACTTTTTTAAATATTATAATACATTTCCCCTCCAAATCCTTATATCGAATATATAGCATAACAATTATGCCTTTTTATCCTCATTAATATCTTTTTGGCGTTTCATGACATACATTCATTACTGTAACACGTCCAGATGTTTATTTTTCTCAGTACTTTCCAATATTCCCAATTGTGATAATGTAATATACTAAATATACTGTAATGAAATGTAATTTATTTAGCATCAAACTGTACAACAAATAGTACAATTAAGATTATTTCTTTCTTTCTTGGGTGGATTAATTTCACAATACAATCACCAATATGTTGGTAATTTGGGTATTTTGTGCTAATTTTCCAGTAATTTTCCCCAGAAACGAAAAAAAAAACGCAACCTGTAAATTTTTAATGAGTTCAACTGCTAAAAGTACATTTTTAGATCTACTTATAGGGCATGTGAGCAACATATAATTGGGGTGAAATATGACCTGGGCATGTTCTAGAAAGGTTTTGTCGGATTCACCCAGTGTTGTCTGGCACAAAGATCAGAACCAATAGAGTCAGATCAGTTTGTCCGAAACCTGCTTCTTCGCGATGGTTTGCTCATTACTGATCCACCCTCTGTAAGACATGAATAGGCCAACAGTAAACAGGGCATGAATCATGGTTTTCTTTCAGTCAGTCACCATGGATACCAGACCCAAGCACCTGTAGTTCACCCAGGCAGATGTTGGGGGCTGGACCGGGAGGAACGGCATCAAGCCATCAAGAACATGCAGATCAGAGACCATGCACCGCTATTGAAAAGTCGATCTGCTCCCTGCGTTCTTTGGATTCAGTGGGACTCAGCGCCCTTCAACTTGTCTTTTCACCTACGACCCACCATTTGCTGCCTCCTTCATGTTTTTTGCATGCAAATGTCAGATGTTTATCTTGCCTTCAAATCAGAGAGAAGAAGGAGGGGTGGGCAGTGGGGAATGATGACAGCGAGCCTGTAAGCTGGGGTCACATTTTCCTAGAAAAGTGGAATGATGGGTAATTGCACATGCAGTAATAATTCCTTTAAGCACCAGCCCTCTTCTGACTCTCTCTTACGCTCTCAGTAATGGCACTTTCCATGTTGGAAATGCATTATAAATGGGGCTGAAAATAGGGGCTGACTGCAATTTTTGCAACAGTGGGGCACGCTTTGCCCTTCAGAATCAAAAGGCCGGTGTGCTTCATCGATGTGTACTTCTAGCTATGTTTAACACAGTATTCAAAACCAAGAAATGCACATTCTCTTCATTTGCCTTTCATTTTTTTTAGCTGAGCGATTATTTTACTGTTTAATTATTTTTATTTAGGATGTCAAATAGTTTTTCATGCTAGATTTTGAGAGTGAAACAACTCACGGTGAAACTGCAAGGCTATCTAATTGAGGAAAATTAGTATAATAGACTGGGTAAATGGACCGTAGTGTTGTGTGTTGGTCAGTGCCTCAGTGGAGCAAGTTTTGGAAGTGACAACTGCATTTAAATCTACAAATGAAATCCCTACATTTTTGTTCTATGCGTTTATGACATTGCCATAGTGATCACCATAGAACTGCTTTGGAGTGGCTGTAATAAAGCAGTTTACATTTACCAGCAGTTTAAATGGTTTGATGGGACATAAAAACTCAATCGTAACCATGCCAATTTAGCTTGTCTTTGAGCTCTTTTATTGTGACTCATCTTTCACAGGGTTCGTACCTGAGCTCTCTGCATCACAAGTGCAATTCTGTACCAGTTGAGCTATCGAGCAAGCTTTGTATATTAGAAAACCGAACATATGGAGCTGGTTAAGTTATGCAAACTCCAAAATATATTAGTTTACAAATCATGCACTATGGTAAAAAGTGTTTTGAGGTCATTGCATAATTTTGCAAGGACCTCCGTGAAAACAAGTCTTTAATTCATAATTTTCCTCTGTAATCATAATTGTGTGCGAAAACGATTAAAAGTGCTCGCTGTTTTACTGCCTCCAGTGTTCATTTCTGTTGGAGACTGCGTGATATGTACATATTGGTAGGCTACGTATTTTGCATTTGCAAAATATTTTGCTACAGGTACGTTTTTTCCAACTGTGCCCACTGTGGCTTCTTTTTCAAACTTTTCTTTTATATATGTTGTAGTTTATAGATTGTTGTCTAAACTTTGTGTGTTGTGGTCAGATAGTACAAGAGTTAAGCCTGTTAATCGCCTGTGTTTTCAAACACCATGGCGGCCCATAGGTGGTGGTTTAGATTCCCTCACACGTCAACATGGTGTTAAAGTAGTGTCGTGGGGAGTGTAGAGGAATGCATTTTAGCTGTTGCCGATGTGGTTGGACATACTACATGTGTTTTGGCCAACACAATCTCATGGAAGTGCGTATCTATATCACAAATGTAATTTCTTGTGCTATATATACGGCAAAAATGATTTTTTTTTGTGTGTGCATATGCTACGAACTGTAAATCTCTTGGGTAGGATTAGGGGTATGGAGTGCGTGCGTATTACACGCCAAAAAATGCGTATCATGTGCACGCGAAAACTGCATATCATATACAGGCAAAAACTATTTTTGCCGTATAAATGGCACGAGAAATTAAATTCATGGTATAGATACGCACTTTCATGAGATCGGGCTGGTTTTGGCTGCCTCAAGAATGAACAATGCAATTGTATTGTTCTTAGGTACGTTGGAAAAGGCAAATGAGGTCGTTGATAAAGGCAGTAAATTGTGTAATTAGATTAATCAGAGCTTAATAGAAACCTACCTCTCCCATGCAGACTCAATACCGGAAGGGAAGAGAATGAGCAAAGACAGGATATTAAGATTAAAACTGCAGTCAGAAAATGAAAGGGGAAAATGCACACATAAAGACAGGCACATCAGGTATACATTTTAACCTTTTCGTGTAATTCTACATGTGAAACGTGACTTATACTTTCCATACCTGTTGCAGAAAAAAAGCAAAGCTGTTAATTCTGACGATGCTGATGAAATAACTCCAAATGATGCAGGTTTAACGGTAGAGTTAACTGCAGCTGAAACAAGAAATGAACAAACTACCACAGGAGAACATGATGATGAGCCGTTAGAACCTGTTAGACTTGAGTCTTTTGTGTATGAGAACGAGTCAGACGCTTGATGTTGATTCTGCTTCTGGAAACACAAACAATGTTGGTGGATTATTGATGGAGGTAGGTTAAAGCATATTTAAAACACCCCTGAAAAGGAAGAAGAGTAAGGAATGCATTGCAACTAATCAAGCAAGGGAAATGAAAACAGGCCAGTGAAAATGATCAAGGTGCATTTTGATTGTGACATTGACAGTCATCTCAGAAGCACAGTTTAATAGTTTCGGCCAGCTTGCACAGCATTCTCCTGTGGCCACACATGATACCCAGCACCCTGAAAAGAAGCATGCATATTCCACCTCTTGACAGACGGAGCCTGACATGGCACCGGTGCGCCACCGCTGATAAGGTATACTCTCTCAATCAACTGTTGGGAGATCGAATTTGAGTTTTAAATTATTACTGACTGCAGCATCTGCTGATGCAAATGTGACGGCCGCAGTGATTATCTTTTAGTTTTTGAGATCGTCAATGGTGTGGGTGGAGAGCGAGGAAGGGGTGCAAACGGACCCCCCCCCCAGATGCACGTTGGCTGACAAGCGAGGGGATTTGCACACAGCACTGATCCCAAGCTATGAGGGCTTAGTGTCAGAGCCGTGCTTACAAGGACAGGAGAAATAGAGGAGAGAGAGATCCGTGCTAGAATAGGGAAGTATCCTCACAGATATTCTTTGCTAAAATTAATGATTTTTATTATAGCGCTTAATCCGTCGAGCATATTTCTGTCAGTTCGTTAAGCTCATGATGGATCAGTTCTGGTCAGTGGATGATACGCTAATGATAGCGGATGACATCCATGAGGAAATGGGGAAAAATGTTGTCTCCAAAAAATGTTTTTTAAAAAAAATCCTACAAAAAAGATACACAATTTCATGACTTTTTTCCATGGAATACAAATTCTATGGAATATTATGCACCGTAAAAACAAATTTGTTCAGTTTACTTAATTCAATTGTGCAAACTCATTGCCTTAATTTAATTAAGTAAACATAACTTAATTGCATCAAGTTCTTCTTACTTTCTTAGTTTTGTCAACCTAATTCTATCTGCGATCTGAGGAAGTATACTCCCAGAGGTCATTGCGGCATGAATAAATTAATTGCTTTGGTTTACTATTTGTGGCTTTTTTTATCATTACAATTTCATTTGCTATTGTTATTGGAGTTATACTGACAAGAGACTGCAAATAAAATTGTAATGGTCTAATTAATTAAATGAATAATAAAAAAAAAACTTGTTACCATTGTTATGGTTTGCATGCTGAATGTTGAAGTCTGTGTGTGACAAGCAAAATTACAAGATATTGTCACAAATCTAGAGGGATTATGTCAACCCAATTATAAGTGTATGCCATAATTGTTAGCAATAAAATGTTAAAAGATTTTGGGAAATCAACATGAATTTATGAAGTCAACTTATGTGACGTTCTCCCAACATGTTTGGTTGTATTGACAATAACATTCAAGATGACTGGAAAATGAGCGAATGCAACTAAGAAAAATGATGACTGCGGATGACTGATGAAGTGGAAGAAATGAGTGAAAAGTCCATTAAGAATTGCCCCGCCTCAAAAAGTATTTGTCTCGCCTGTTTTTTTTTTTTGTTGTTGTTGTTTTTTGCTTTGGCAAAATGGTATTCAAACCAGTCAAGTAATGTTTACTTGTGTTTTCTGAGTAACGAAGGCATAGCAAGCAAACAGTACAGATTACTATATTGTTTTAAGTAAGTTCAACAAATGATTGGACATTAAGTAAAGTTAACTAAAAACTCTTAGTAAGAACAACTGTTAGTTTTTCAACCTTTCTCACTCATTGTGACAACAAACCTATGCCACACACCACACACACATCAAAGCAGCCGGAGAAACATTTTCCTATTAATGAATATGACGAGAAACAAATGGGCAAGTGACCAATGAATGCAAAAACCATCATGTTTTGGAAGAAGGATTGATGGTGTATATTGACTTTTGAACAAATGTAAAAAAAAATGTATATATATAATACATTGTGTATGGTGGAATTAAATTCTAAAGAATTGATTAACTAAAAATAGTTTAATAAAGACTTTATTCATTCCTTAAAAATAATATTATTTATGCAATATTTCATATGAATACACTGTTACACTCTGCATGGTAGCAATAATTTTGCATCACATGGTATACATCAAATAACGGCCTATTGAATTGACACACAATACATGACATGTTCTAGATTAATACTGGTGTAATGATGGATTCCTTTTATTTAAGGATCATTTTATGTATGACGGATTTAAATGTAAAGTTGTTATTTGATAAGCAGCTGATGCAGTAGTATTTGAAAAGCAATTGCTTTCAGGAGAATTTGGCTTTACTTATGGTGCCTTAATATCCGTCCATGGCTCTATCAAAGACAGGAAATTTACCCTGGGCCATCTTTATTTCTGCTTTCATGAGGCCTTTTCCCTCTAATTACTGTTTAGAGGTTTTCGCTTGTGTGTTTAAGTGTGTGTGTGTGTGTGCGTGTGTGTGTGGGCCCGCTTATGAACTCAGTGCCACCAAAGAAACATATACTGTATTATAAATATTGTCGACACAGAATAATTATATAGTGTATGCAATATAGTGTATAACAACAACAATAATAATACAATTTATTATTATCATTATGCATAGATTTCTGTGTTATGATAATTTAGACTATGTAATATATCAGACAATATAGACACATGCATCAGTAAGCGTCCAGTCCTCACACAACATTTGTTTGAAGCATGATTCAGTAAAGAAGGGCAATTTATGGATAAATAATCTATGCATTCTTACATTTCTGCTTGGCTGGTGGGAGAAAATTTCTCTCCAGAAATCAAATCACTCGAGGTGCTTGTCTATAAACACCATCCCTCATTTTCATATTCGTTGTTTGTTTATTTGATTTCCCCTGGCTTGCTTTGTTGTCCAAAGTGTAAAGAGAAACCTAAATTAATCTCTAATTTATGATTTCATGAGCAGTGCAGAGTAACCAAATTAAAAGAATTGGTCAATCAAAGATTAAAATTGTGTCATTTACTCACTCTCGTGATATTCTAAACCCATATGATTTAATTTCTTCTGCAGAACAGAAAAAGAGCAATTTAGAAAAATGTCACGCTGCTCTTTTCCATAAAAAAATAAATAAAAAAACACCATGAAAGTAGTTCAAATGACTTGGACTCTATATTCCAAGTCTTCTAAAGCCACATGATAGCACTGTGTGAGAAAAAGTATGTTTGTTAATTATGTTTACTTTATACTTTTGGTGTGCTTTTTGACATTTTGGAGTTGTCTCCATTCATTGCATGGAAAAAGCACACTGTAAAAGGAGCTACAATAACATCTTCAGCTATAGTCAGCTTGAGATCTAAACGTGTTATATATCTTGAGCCTAGTAAATGTTCTATAAGGTGTAGGATAACCATATTCATTCACACAGTTACACAGAGCAGCAGAAGCACAACCAAAAAAAATCAAATTCTTCTGCAAAATGCATGCAGTTTATAAAAGCCAAGTTACATAGAGTATGCCTACTGTTAATGTTGGTCAGCATTTCTAGCATCAGAACAGTATTATTTTATTTAACATTACTATTTTCACCCTCTCTCTGCCTTAATAATTAAATGTTTTTGTTGTACCTTTTGATTTCATGATTTAACATATTGTTAACCTGTTTTCCATGATATGTACCCTTTAATTTATTATTAAACAGTTAACTCGTTACAAAACACTGCCTACATCACTCTTTTGCTTAACCTTCTATTCCTCTGCTACAGAAACGAACACTCTTCTTTCCTGGCTTGTGTGTCGTACCCTTTAAGTCTTCAGACTTCCATTAAATGCTGGAATTAAAGTAAGGCAAAAGAACATAATTAATTAGTCTCTAAAGACTATAAACAAAGAAATTCAAGCTAATAACGAAGCCTTTATTGGCTATTTCTCCCTAGAACCAGGACAAAGGACTAATTAGAGTACACCGCATGCAGTACTGCACTAGTGTTTTCCCTTCAGCTGTCAACCTGCTCAACTCTGAACTTATCTGTTAACCCTTCTAGCTCCCAAAGCAGGTATGTTTCCTGCAACATTTTAGTTCACTGACTCTTTTCTATTTTTACCCCATCTCATTTGCACTATAAGGTTGCACTTTCATTGCTCTGGAGACTGAATGGAGTTCTCAAATGGGCTTTGTTTAAATGTCAATTTGGTGTGAGTTGTTTTTCATAAGATTAATGTCTTAATTTAGCCTTTTTGAACCTAGCGGCACCTTCTCTATTTAAAAAACCATGTCATTTTCACTGAAACTGGTCACTTGATTTGATCTAGTAACATATTTCTCATGATTCGGTTTAACATCACTGCTTAGTAATCTTGGTTTCAGTTCCATGTTTATAGTTAAAAATTGTGTGGACAATTGGGAAAGATCTAGCCTGGTTAAAACCAGACCATTCAGAGTTGTAAGTGAGTTATAGTCTGGCAAAGCGTCATAGTCAAATCCTTTCCAGAGGGGCGTCGCGGGGACCAACGGACGTCGCGGGTAGACCTAAAACCAATCAGAGCGATGAAGGAGATGACGTATGCATATGGCAAGCCAAAGTGTTCACAAACGCCTGGCCACGCGTCCGATTGTACATTGACACGTCAAAAGCGTGTGTTCGACAGCCAAAAAAGCGATTTTTGCCATAAAAGCGCGCATTCTTAACGTGCGCTTCGTGCACACAGAAAACGCGCGTCAGAAGCGCGCGTTCGACAGCCAAACGCGCGTCAGAAGCGTGCGTTTTTTGCCATAAAAAGCGCGCGTTTTCGCTGACCCCCAAAGCGCACGTCAAAACCGTGCGTTTTGACAGCCAAATGCACGTTCCTGACGCGCGCTTTGATGCAAAAACCGCGCGTTTGTGACGCGCGTTTTCCGTGTGCACAAACGCCTATTCCGTGTGCACAAACGTCAGAAGCGCGCGTTCGACAGCCAAACGCGCGTCAGAAGCGCGCGTTCAACAGCCAAACGCGCGTCAAAAGCGTGCGTTTTCCTTTTTATGGCAAAAACGCACGCTTTTGACGCGCGTTTGGCTGACGCGCGTTTTCTGTGTGCACAAAGCGCACGTTAAGAACGCGTTTGGCTGTCGAACGCACGCTTTTGACGTGTCAATGTGCAATCGGACGCCTGGCCAGGACGCCTGGTTTGTGAACACTTTGGCTTGCCAAAGAGCGGCGGCCGGCGGGTGTTGTTTTTTGCTCGGTTTTTAACAAAAAGGGAACGTTCAAATAACGTTTGATATGGCGGATACGGACAAGGTTCGGTTCCTGGTCTTCCCAATTTCCCAGCCTGGGATGGTCAGCGACGCGGTGGAGAACTGCGCCCAACAGTTCTCTGCCGCCCAAGCACAGATGGAGCCCATCCGGCACATCCTGCCCCGACGTTAAATTCAGCGAAGAACACAAATGTCTCAGTTAGGGCGTTCCCCTTCCACCACTCCCGCTGGGCCTCCGCAGCAGCCTCCAGCCAGGCCTCAGCATGGAGCCGGCTGCCGTAGGGATGCCCTGCCCGCTCCAGGCGCTGCCAAAAGAGCGGACACGTCTGTGGTCCCTGGCCCAGTTCATCGAAGCCAAAAATGCTTCCCAACCGGTCCAGATGGCCCCCAACTATACCATCAGACTCGGCTTGCGATTCCCTTTCGCTCGGCTTCCGCCCAAGCTCAGTGATATTCATTCCACCTGGGTGTTGAGCAAATATGCTCCTAAAAATAGTGACTTTAGTCACACCTAAGTTTTGAGCAGTGCTCCTGTCTTGTGTGCGCACATCGCAGTCTACTGGCGAAAGACGTGATATAGCCTCTCCTCCAGCTGATATGAAGGCCGGCTTTTATAAGCCCCGTACTTCATTGTACCCTAGAGAGGTGGGTCATGACCATCTTGGTCCTGTGTTAATTGAGACATTTTTCGAAAGCCTCCGTTCAATTTGTTACACAGAGATGCATTTCCAAATGCTCTGTCCCCAAGATTGGTTTGCAGCTTTCGACCTGAGAAACATGTACTTTAGATCTCTATCCTTCCGCACCACCGCACCAGTCCATCCTGTGTTTGTACTGATAATTCACACTTTTCAAACGCACAAAGTCCTACCCTTCAAGTGCTCATAGCCAGTTGGGTCCTCAGGTCAACTGGGAAAGAGTAAACTTATCCAGGGACTGAGGATCTCTTTTCTAGTTTGGAGATGGATTTGGGCCACCGCATCTCTAAAAAAGAGTGTGTGGATGGTTAGTGCTGTATAGAAGTGAGAAACGGTCCCACTGAAACTCTTCAGAGGCTCCTGGGGCATATGGAAGATGCAGCCAGCTCAGACGCAGCTCGGTTTCCTCCATATGAAGGCCGCTTCAGCACTGACTTCACGGCCGGGTCCCGAGGTGGCAGTGGTAGAGCGGCACGCTCCGTGTGAAAGCACCCTGGCCTGCCGCCAAACCCTCTGTCTGTAACAAACCTTTTGTTTCTCCGGGCCAACGGTCCCTAGAACGAGTGTCCATCAATACTGGCACCTACGGTTCTAGGTCAGGAGTGGAGCAGGTCTTGATAGTTGCCCCTTATTGGCCCAACCAGACCTAGTTCCCTTCGACAGCCCTTCATGACTTTCCCCTGAATAGATTATCAGGGACGGGGCATGATGGCACCCGCGTTTAGACCCCTGGAGAGATTCCAGGCAGGTCCTAAAAATGGATGCGGAGGTTCAGGTGGCTACCGCTGGACTATGTGGTAGTCACCATCACTTCTGCGAGAGCACCCCCTAAGAGGAAGTGTTGCTTACGCCAAATAGAAGTAGAACCTATTCGTTGAGTGAGTCTTCTCTCCGTGAGGAGATCCTGAAGGTGTTCGGTCATTTCAGTGGTCTCTTTCCTGCAACATGGGTTGGAGTAGGGCTGTGTCCTCCATCCTCAAAATGATGTTGCCTCTATTTTTTCTTTGACGCACATCATGATGCAGTAGCATGGGAAGCACGTCCTGATCGTCAGGTTCCTGAGGGAGCAAGGGAATCTGCCTTGTGCCCCTCTTTATCCTCTTGGGCCTTATCTCTGGTGCTACTGCACTGCCCCTGAGCCACTGCAGGCAGTGAGTTAAAAATTCTGTTTTTAAAGAAACAGTTCTCCTGCTTGCGTGGTGTCTACTAGAGGGTAGGGACTTGCTCACTTTCGGTCAACGAGTTGTGCCTGGAATTCGGCCCTGCTAACTGCTAACGGGGAGACCCCAGCCTGGATATGTGCCCAAGGTTACTATCTCTCCCTAAAGGTGGGACCAGGTGATGAGCCTGCAAGGGCTGCCCCGGAGGAGGCAGACCCAGCCCTGGCTTTCTCTCTCCGTCCGCTTCATTCCGGTTATATGTGCACAGAATGCAAGCCTCAGGACCTCAGACCAGCTCTTGTCTGTTAAGGAAAGCAGCAAAAAGGGAAGGCTGTTTCCAAGCAAGGTTGGCCCACTGAATGGTGGTTGCCTAGCCTGGTCCCACCAGACTCTCGTACATTTCATTTGTACAGAGAGTCTGGCCTCGCTCCATTGACAAGTGTTAACTTCCTTGTAGGTGGGTACTCTGTTGAAATTTAAAACTATTGGATCTGCCCAGAGTCACTCTGGATCTGCCATAACCAATCGCTGACGTTTGGTCATGACGTATGACGACTCAAACCACCCAAACTAGCGCACGACATCAACGTAATCGTTCTCAGCCACTCCCTTTGTTCGCTGATTGGACCAGTAAAAAATATACCGGAGAAAACCAAAGAATACATTACAATCCCAGACGTAGTACTGAAGGAAAATGAAAATTGAGCGGAAGTACATAGGAGGGCGGAGCCAGACTAGTGGCCGCCTTCATCTTGGTGAAAATCCCGAGATGCACGTGTCCACTTTGGTGGTGAGCTCCTCTGAAGTGAGTGTGTGCTCCCACCTAGGTGTGGGAGTGCTTCGCTGACAGATATTCTAGAGTTGGGGGCTGGGCGACACCTATAGTCGAACCGCTGTTTCCCGTGGGCTCCCTTCTCATGAAGCCATTTTCACAGTGAGCCCGGTTCGAATTGTCGGCTTGCTGCGTCATTCCCCTCCTATGGACTGGATACGTGCGCAATTCTTGCTCCAGTAGAGTTCCCTCTTAAACCGAACCCTGTTGAGTTACTCCACACCCTCCGGCACCGGACGAGGCTGAGCGGTGGAACTTGTGGTAGGCTTGATCCATATGTTGTGATCCCCATGGTGATCCCATATGTGTTTTCTTCCACGATACGGCTCCCTGCAGCGAGCCTGTGTCTTCCCTTGCCAGAGCTTTCTGCCGTCACTGACTGGTTAGTAGCTCCCCCCTGTTATAGTCTGGAGCCTCCCCAGTGACATTCCAGATGTTGTACGGCCCGTCAATTCGCCCAGTCCATATGTGTATTCTCCAAATGTTACCTCCCTGTGGGCAGGCTGTTGCCTTCCTTCCATGTACAGGGAACGCTTTCCCGGTGGTCCTGTAAGAACAGCAGTGACTTCCCTGGCCTAAAGCCCTGTCCCTTCTCCGCCTTAAATCGCGGGGCGATCAGGAGGCTTCTGTCTAGGCACTGGAAGGTGGTAGCACTAGTGGCATTTTTAATAGATCCCCATTCAGTCGACGTTGAATACGTCTGACGTTCTCGACTGAAAGGGAACGTCCTGGTTGCATATGCAATCCACCGTTCCCTGAAGGAGGGAACGGAGGACGTAGTCCCCTTGCCACTACTGCTGGACCACCGCTGACTCCGAGTTACACTCGGCTCCTCAGCGATAAAGCAACTAGTGCGTGCATCCACTTCCGTATTTATACCCACGCCGTGGGGGCGGAGTGTGTGTTGCAAATCATGCACACCAATTCCATTGGCTCGTTCAATAGTACTCGAAGATGACTGGCTCCCTGGCGTGATCCCCATTCAGTTGACATCTACTACATCCTCTTTTCCCTCCTTCAGGTGAACGGTGGGTTGCATACGCAACCAGGACATTCCCTGATCATTCTGATTCCTTTTCAGCGAGTGAAAAACTAATTTATACTCACGTGCGTTATGTATTTTGTACATTACCATCTCTGACAGACAGCATGTTGAAGCAGCTCAGGCCCCCATTTTCACCATTCTCGGAAAGCGATGATGAACATCTGATAGTTTAGGTTTTCCCATGTAATGCCTGTACTCCCTGGACCTCTGCTTCTCCTAAATACTACCGTGTATTGTGCACGTTATTTTTTGACAGACATCAATGTTGTGATATTACAATGATGTTGATTTGAAAACAGATTGATTGTATAACAATTATTTATTAGTCGGCAAGTATTTATTGAAGTGATTGATGTCCATGAGTGTTACAATATGTTGATTTTTTTTAAGTATAATAAAAAAAAAGGTTTTGACGGACGTGATAATGTGTGAGGAGTGAACTATATTTGATTTTTATAAAACGTGCTGGAGATGTTCGAAATGCTTTTTGCATAGGTCATTATACTTATTATATGGAATGAAGTTTATTTTGTGGCTAAAATAAATGACATGTTACTCAGAGACTGACATGTTTGGCTTGTCAAAAATGTTACATTCAGCTGTCTCACATTTTTTTTACTTTTGAAAATCAAGCTAGTTTTTTTTTTTTACCAGGAAAGGATGGCCAAAGTTGTTTTTATTGTCTCGTATAAGAGACATATTTTAATTAAATCAATGCAGATCCTGTTGTAAATAATAGTGACAAATCACTGTTGTTCTATTATTACCCCTTAGCAGATTTTATATAAATATGAAAATAATATAATGCTATTTGCAGTTGGATGCCAACTGCATTTCATTGGTTCTGTACTTGTACTATAGGCACAATGACAATAAAGTGAAATATAATCTTGTTTTTCTCCAAAGTGTAGTGAGCAAAAAGTGCTTGAATCTAATGAGATCTCCATTTTGCGAAGAATTGAAAGAGGAAAGGAAGATCCATTACTGACTGTCTTCAAAAGCTCATCTACTTCCTCTCATCACTTCAAAGTCAGGTTGTCTTGCGGTGCGTCCATTTCAGGGGCTCCTGATGTTTTCTTTTCACAAAACAGATCAAAGACGGTCCAAGTTGAAGATTTGTCATCTCTTCGAGACTGCCACTGTCTAGAAGGTTTGGAATAGGAAACGAAAGAGAGAGATTGCAAGAGGAAAACAAAGAAAAGGGGCTAAACATTGATTGTCAGGTCTTGTTTCCTCTTCCTCACATCCAAAATGTGAGACATGGTGAGACCATGCTCCCCTAGAGCCATTCTTGCAAGATGCCTTTAACCGCATCTGTCTTTCACATCTCTCGCGAGCAAAGATGGGTCTTTTTTTATTTGGATATATATTCATCACCCCATCAAAGTGAGACAAAAGAGTCTATTTCTACCCTGTGCCGCTTTCACAGCTT
This sequence comes from Tiaroga cobitis, assembly GCA_030578255.1. Lineage (NCBI taxonomy): Eukaryota > Metazoa > Chordata > Actinopteri > Cypriniformes > Leuciscidae > Tiaroga > Tiaroga cobitis. The sequence goes on from CM060596.1 coordinate 42,976,141, forward strand.
GCTTTTTAAGCATCACGGACATCAGAGACAAAGAGAGCAAGAGTGTTAGAGAGAGAGAGGCTGTGATTTCAAGTAAAGACTACGGCACAAGAACTTTTGTGGTCCCCGCTGGCCTGCATACAGATATTTTAAAGAACCAGAGTAAAAAGGGAAAGTTCAGGGCAACTCACAAACTGAGCAGAAGGAGACAGAGGAAAACATGGAGATGTGGAGAGCAAGCGAGGGACCTGCATGGAGTTTAGAAATTTTGGACATTCAGTAATCATTAATGAACAAGGTTAACACCACCAGACGTCTGTGTTGCAAGGGAATTGAGGCGTTTAATTTAAGCCAACAGGTTCCATCTGACACCTGAGAGTCCAAGGACGTTCACATTTCCGTGCCAAAACATGTCAGGGTTGGAAAGGAGTGAGAGGAAACTCAGAGACACTCTACTGATAAGAGTCCCAGATCACCAAGTCCAGTGCTAACCAAAGGAACAACCTCTAAAGAACAGGCAGGCATGTACTTACCAGAGAAGGGCAGATGAGTCTGGACATCAGCCATTGGATATCTGGCAGGGATAAATCTGTGTAGTGCACTGGATGGAGCGGTGGTAGAACATTTCTAAATCCCCAGTGTTGCATTTCTGTATCAGTATTCGAATAGAATCAGGTGTCAAGACAATTTAATTTATTTACACTCCCTCTCAAAAGTTTGGGATTTTTTTATGTTTTTGAGTCTCTTATGCTCACCCAGAGGCTACATTTATTTGATTAAAAATACAGTAAAACAGTCATATTCTAAAATATAATTACAATTTAAAATTCTATTTGAAAATATTTTAAAATGTAATTTATTGCAAAGCTGAATTTTCATCATCATTACTCCAGTTTTCAGTGTTACATAAAAAAAACAAACATTCAGAAATCATTCTAATGTGCTGATTTGATGCACAATAAATCATTTCTTATTATTTTCAATATTTTCAGGACACTTTTGACAAGGTTCAAAAGAACAGCATTTATTTGAAACCTAAATCTTTTGTAACATTGTAAATGTCTTTACTGTCACAGTATGCGCGTGTTAAAACGGAACGAAAAGCCACCTTTAAATTATCTTCCATGTACAGTTTCCAAATAACAAATTCCAAATAACAAATTATTTTAATTACAACCTCTATGTAAAGTAAAGCTGCAATGTGTTGGTGAGAAGTGGCGATTTTGCTTCATTGCTTCTTTCAGTTTCGCTCACTAACCACAGGTTACATTGTTACCTCAGTTGGTGGCAATAAGTGCTAATTCCCACTATAGCACCAACTGTGGCAATGCAGAGAATAAGCCAGACAACAATTCACTGACCTCAAGAACCTAAAATCTCACCTCAAGAATTTCCATAACAACCAAATATAGTGAAAACTGGCTCTTGATATGAAATGGTTTTTTTGGGGATCCTAAGGTGCTGCCAAGAACCATCAAAGAACCATTATTTTTAAGAGTGCACTCATGTCACTCCTTGTGACTCTGTCTGGGCAGATTGTTTGACAAATAGCTTTAATTCAACCAGGCAAATAGGACATGGATTTGAAGTGTTCATAAAGGGAATGAAATGCACTCTCACTTAACAACCATGATTTACTGAGTTCCTCAGGGCCGGATTTACCTGATATTGCGACAAAGAAAAATATATTTTGGGGCCTCCCACCCCCAGCCCGCTGTCGGTCAGAAACCTTGTATGACCAAAACTGCTACTTTTCAGGTAATAGAAAAACAAATATGAGGTTTCAGCCTAACAGTGACGATATTTTAAATTGTATACATTTATAAAGTAATTGTCTTACAGAGTTTTAACATTAGAGCAAAATTATATTTTTTTTAAAAATCTGCATGGAATGCAAGTAGGCTACGGTTCTGGTTCTCTGACTGGTTTAGTATCAGAAGTGATCTGCACTATAGGCACATACCTCTCAAGAGCTTGAAATATTCACGTTTGCTGCATGGAGACGCAGTTTGTCGTCACTCAGGGCCTAATGGGCAGATTTGTTTAGATATGCCAAACATATTTATTTCTCTTGCAGGCAGAGAGTCTCTGAGGAAAGTCCACCTAGACTTTACATACACCCTACAGGCGTGGAAATTAAACACTGACCTTGAGATGGAAATTCAAAGGCAGTGAGGGGATAACAGATGAACGTTTGAAAGAGAGAGAGTCTGTGTGAGAGAGAGAGAGAGAGAGAGAGAGAGAGAGAGAGAGAGAGAGAGAGAGAGAGAGAGAGAGAGAGAGAGAGAGAGAGAGAGAGAGAGAGAGAGAGAGAGAGATAGAGAGAGATCAGATATAACATTCTTACACCTCAAAAAATATATTTTTCAGCCTGTTACTCAACATGTTCACATGAGGTTGAGGGTTGATGATTAAAAAAGTGACATGCACCTCTTAGTTGTTGTAACTTTGCATGGACAGCCCTGGTGAAAAAAAAAAATCATACTTATACTTCTATATACTTCTAGCCAAACTAATTATTCAAGTGTGTTAATGATTAGTTAACTTGAAGTCTGCTATTTTGAAACAACTAATTTTGTACTAAGTATATTTTAGTTGTAATTAAGCTGTAAAGCATAACTTTAAGTGTATTTAGTGTATTAAATTGGACCATCTTCAAGTATACTTAGTATACTTTAGGTATATGCCTGTGTAGGGACTAATTACATGCTTGATTAGTGATATTAAAGTGTACTTTATTTTTGTTACAAGTATATTACAAATTCATTACGAGTGTCGAAACATACAAGCAATATACAATAAGTGTATTTATATATTTTCTTTATTTTTTATTTAAAATATTTGGCGTTTTCACCTTTTATTAGGATAGGACAGTAGTTAGACAGGAAGTGAGGTGGGAGAGAGAAAGATAGAGGCTTATTCCAAATATTACAAATTGCATATTTTGTCTTCAATAACAAATGTCCATTATTAGACAAATAAAACTTAGCTATACTTTGTACAAATTACTATTGTATACTATAATGTATTTTGAAATTATACTTTCAATGGAATTACAATTATCATTTCCAGCACACAGTTAAAATATACCTAAAATACATTTTGAATACAGTGCAAATAAATACACTTTTCAAAAATAAACTGAATTTTCATTTCAAGTATATTTCTCTAAAACATATTTTTTGAAAATATACTAAAGTGCAATTATTTTAAAGTGTGTTAAAAGTTGTATTGTGAAAATAGGTAAAAGCATGATGCTAACATACTTTTAATATATTTAAATATAGTAACATTTTTGTTAGTATATTTGCAATGTACTATTGAAAAAGGGAATATATTTCAATTACAATAAAGTATACTTTGTTTCACTAGGGAGTGCACTGAGTTGAACTCCGTTTGAGCATGGGAAATAATGTTAAAAACATTTGTTTTCACCTATACTGTGAAATTGCCTGCTGCTGCTCAGCAGATGCTCTTGTTTAGAAAGTATGTAACTATTTGTCCAACACTATTTGAACACTGTAAAACAATAAAACAAGTTGGAAATGATTTCAGTGCATTTGAAAATGCATTTCTGTGTTCTATGCAACACAAAAGACAATATTTAGATAATTTTTTGTCCATCTATACAATTAAAGTCTTTGTAGTCCAAATTAGTTTTGCCCACCAACATTCTTCAAAATTTTAAGGAAATGCAGCAATGAGAAAAGAAGAATAAGGGCGAGTTATGACTCGTGTGGGTTGCACACAAGTATATTCTTTACGTTGTGACCTTTGAGGACTTTTTGCAATGCGATCGATTATTCTGACGTATTTGGCGCAGAGCGACACATCGGCATGATGTGTCCTGAAGTAGAACTTTAAACAGAAGTTGAACAGTTACGAACCAAAGTTAACTTTTGGGGTCCTGGATTTCGACCATCTGCACCCTGTGAAGAAATTCAGGACGTAGCTTGAAAAGCTGAATAATGCATTTGAGCGCTCATAAGGCTCAGTCCATTAGCGTCTGTAATTGAACAACACGTTCTCCAATTATACATTTTCATTGACCAAGCGGAATACGGCGGGACTTCAGCAGGATGTGATTGATCCGTGGCAGACACCTTTAAAATGCTAATCTCTAAACTTTGATGTTGAGAGTTGCCAGGTAAACCTTAGCACAGATGTCATAAATTAGATTCAGGGCTCCTTTGAAGGTTCCCCAAACATCTTTTTTATTCCAAGCCAAAGAAGGTTTAAAGTAAGTCTCTCTCTTTTATGTCCAGACCTCTTGGCGTAAGTCCATGGCCTTTACATTTATTATAGATGACAGATAAAAATAATTAATTAATTAATATAAGGTTAAGAAGAAGAGCAGGATTAGTTTCACTGGATTTGCAGACTCGTGATCTGAGCGACTGGCTTTCTACCGGGAAGTTTTCAAACAATGGCATTGTTTCATTTAACACTGCCAGAACATCCTGCTGGGACTGAGTTGGGATCAAACTGATGAAAGCTCTAGAACACACTATGAATCGTTCTTTTTCTGCTGCTGTTGTCTGGTCTCCAGAAGTGGGATCATCCAAAAACAGTTGTTTATCTCTGCTAGACTCTAAAGTTCTTCAAAGTCAAAATGAAATGAAAACTGACCCTGTTTACTTCTGTAGCGCATGCTCCTGATTTAGCTGTAAATAATTAATTGATCCCAAAGAGATTAAAATGTTTGTCTTTGTAATCATTCAGCAAAATGTAAGCTTCTAAAACTGACATTATCAAGCACTGTTTTTCACAATCCAAAAATCTCAAAGCATAAAATCAAGTCCCACTCTACAAGGTTTACACAATCAACTTGGATGTTTAAGTCATTTCAACTTAAATGACATTAAACTGGTTTAAAAATGAGTTGAATCTTGTATAACTTAGTTGAAATAGTTGAACATTGCTTAACTTATTTTGATGTGTTAAAGCAATGTAAAAACATATGTTGTCATAACTTATTGATCATATAATTGTGTTGGGTCATTTAGCCCCCGCTGGTAGATGCCCTGACTCCTGTATTTAATATATATAACTCTACTCATGGCCAAGCAAGTGAGTATTTGAACAATGTTTTGCTAGCAACATTTAAATATTTCATGAAATACATAAGTTTATTGTAGATTTAAAAATTCAAAAATAATAATATACAGTTCAGTAGGTAAAACGAGTTAAGAACAGTTTTGTGTTCACTGCTGACAAAAATATATACTGTATGAAAGCATATTCTTATTGCATGAAGCAAGAAAGGATCAGAAATGATCTAAATATAGATCACTAGAAGTTGTTCTGTACCTGCAGAAGAAAACTGCAGATTAAAACTCACAGGATGAACTTTCACTGACTTGCCATATTACAACATGGAGTGTGAAATGAGTGTTGAAATAGCAGTCAAGTTGCCATTGCCTTACAAATGAATAAACATCTGTTTAACGACTTTAGTTAAGAACAATTTAAGGTGTTGTACACATATTACAAGAGTACAAGCCAAGAAATAAAACATTAAAAAAGAACTTGCTCATGTGTCATACATTACGTTTATTACTTTCATTTGATTTGCCGTTATCAGTGTCTCCTATTTCCAGCCTTGGACGACTCTGGCCATGTGAGACAGATGGCCTTCAGTATGCCTCTGTGTTTACCTGTTATAATCACACAAAACATTTCTAAAAAGATTTGGTCACCCCTTGACCACAGATACTTTAGAGACAGTGAGTTTATTGGATTTTACTGGAGTAGGAATTAGAGATAGTTGTGACTGTTTATATAGAGAAGATGCTAATTGGAACTCTAATCTAGCAGTTTGCACATGAAAAAGAAAAGAGAAAAAAAGAATCCAAATACAATAATTTGTTCCACCTCTACCTGAAACATATTTCCATTCTGGCTGAATTGGATTCAAAACGACCTTGTACACGTGTGCAGTGCCATATACTGACGCTTTTGACATTTCGTCTATATCTAACGCACATGGCACCCTTTAGCGTCAATATGAGACGCAGATAGATATGGGCCAGAAGGGGCCTACTAGCGGTCGACCCCTAACCCTACCCCAGACCTAAACCTACCCTATCTGCGTCTCATATTGACGCTAAAGGGTGCCATGTGCGTTGGATGTAGACGAAATGTCAAAATATGACGCCCTAGGATGAGAATGCGTTGGATGCATTTACATGCGTTTTACACCATACAAACTGGTCAGTGGATGAGACTGAATATTTACAAAATATTTGCTAAAACAACTCTTCTGACATAAAGCCTGTCAGTTTTTCTTTCCTACATGTCATCAAGGCAAAAAAGACAATTACATGCGGTTGCTCTGCAGACATTATTGCATTATATTCTCCAATGGGCACTGCGCACATACGCTCAAGTTTTGTTCGGAATACATTTAATGTACATGTAAAAGAATATGTGAATCCGATTACAACATTTAGCATTAAGAAACAGAATTCTGAATCTGAAATCGGATTAGATTAATTCAGAAAGATGGATATCTGTTAGGGTTCTGCAAGATATGGGACCCAGACGCAAATGAGCAGACAAGGTTTTTATTAACGGGACTGAAGACTTGAAACAGCAGGGAGTGAAGCGTGAATCACAGCAAAAACAGTAGGGCAAGGCAGACGACAACGACAGGCAGGATGGAGGACCACTGAGACTGTCAGCTAGATGGCGATGACTTGAGTGCAATAGAGGCAGCTCTGAAGGAAAGACCAGGCAGGAACACTAGGAACATGCAGATTGATGTAGATCTCAGATGTAGCTCCAGTCTTGCCACCAGGTAGAGGCTCACAGAACCAGAGGCTCGACACAGGGGATAGCTGCACCAGTCAGGCAGCCAGGCAGTTGAGAGTCAGTGACCAGGGAACTCGGGATACAGGACAGAAACACATAGAACAACATACAAGACGAGAAACACAAGACAAGACTCAAGACAAGACAAGATTAGGCAACAATAAAGATAAGCAAAACTAAACTGATAAGATCAATGAAAAGAGAAACAAAAAGTAGAGAAATAAATATATAGAAAGCAAACTAATGAAAACTACTAAGACAAAAAACTGGAGTAGCTAAAGAGAAAACTTCCACTTGACAGTGAAAATAAAAACTAAAAGAAAACTAAAAATATAATTCTAAACAAGAGAGAACTCCAACTAGATTACCAAGCACAAGTGCTAAAACTTAAGCAAAACAAAAGAGTAACAATGATAACAAAGCAGCGTAAACACTAGGATAATTTCAAGATCACAAACTAGAAAACACTGCAATGTGCATACTCACAACACACAACGAACCAGCAAAGACATGAGGGAAAGAGGCACAATATGAAGGGACCAGAGCACATGAGGATCAGGTGAGCACAATTAATGAAACTAGGACAAGACGTGGACTAAACAAGGGGACGTGGTAACGAGAAACAAGGAGGCAGGACATGAGGAGCACATGGCAAACACAGACCAAGACAGAGCCATGTGCTCAAACACAAGACAAACACAGAAACATGAAACCACAACAAAACAGACAAGGCTGCCAGGGCAGAACCTTGACAGTACCCCCCCTCTAATGGACGCCTCCAGGCGTCCACACTGGGCAAAGGGGGTACCAACAGGGAGGGCGGGCGAGGAACAAAACGTGGAGTTCCGGGGCTTCCAAGAAACGGAACTGGGAGGAAAGAAAATAATCCAGAGGAATAGTTTGAGGCAAACCAGGGAAATACTGGTTTAGAAAACACATAATGACCAGGTAATACAGAGGGTGGGATGGGAGGGGTAAGAACAGACTTAGTGGTCCTCCTGGGAAGATGAGCTTGCTCAAATGGTCGGGGCTTGAAAATGGCCTTGGTGTCAGAAACAGTCTTGGGGGTGAACTCTGGGGCCATTACAGACCTAGCAGGAAGGGTGCGTGTCAGGGGAATGGACTCAGGACATTCATGAAGGGACCTTGACATGGACTCAGAAACGTCCTTCGTGGCTGGAAGGATATATACTGGACTTGACTCTGGGGTGCCCTCTGGGGCTGCTGAGACGCCTTCAGTGATAGACACTGGACTTGACTCTGGGATGCTCTCTGGGGCTGCTGAGGCGCTTTCAGTGACAGACACTGGAACTTGCTCAGGGGCTGGAGCCGACACTGGAACTTGCTCAGGGGCTGGAGCCGACACTGGAACTTGCTCAGGGGCTGGAGCCACTTGATTTAAGACCTGCCGGACCAAAGCACTAGGGGCCTCTAAAAGTTCATTTGACTTGCCAACACGGGACGTCCTTTTCTTCCACTTCTGAGGGCAAGGCAATTTGTGCTCGACTGGCTCTGGACTGGCATCTTTGTCCAAGACAGATGAAACGAGCTGCTCTGGAACAAACTCTTCTGGGGTGACAGGAATAAGAGGTGGCTCTGGTAAAGTTTCATTGACAGTCTCTGATTCCTTCACTAGGCCAAAGACTACTGGTGAAGTGGGCAGCTTTGGATGTGGTTCCACCAGACTACGTGCTTCTGGGGCCACTGGATATGGGACCATTGGAGTCGGGTCCTCCAGGACCACTGGACTTGTGACCTCCTGACTCTGGTCCTCCAAGACCATAGAGTCTAGAACCTCTTGATCCTGGTCCCCCTGGATCACTGGACTTGGGGTCTCTTGACACAGAACCAATGGGTCTAGGGTCTCCTGACAAGGAGTGTAAAACTGCACGGCATGGGCCGTCCTTGGCTTCAGCTTACGGGGGCACAACAATGCGTGATCGACCGCTTCTAAAGTGACTGCAGCGGCCGTAGCTGCCTCTGACATGACTGCATTAAACTTGACTGCTGTTAACCTGGCGGGCTCTGGAAGGACTGGAGCGGGCTCTGGAAGGACTGGAGCGGGCTCTGGAAGGACTGGAGCGGGCTCTGGAAGGACTGGAGCGGGCTCTGGAAGGACTGGAGCGGGCTCTGGAAGGACTGGAGCGGGCTCTGGAAGGACTGGAGCGGGCTCTGGAAGGACTGGAGCGGGCTCTGGAAGGACTGGGGTGACTGTGACGGTCTCTGCAGGCTCTGGGGTGACTGTGACGGTCTCTGCAGGCTCTGGGGTGACTGTGACGGTCTCTGCAGGCTCTGGGGTGACTGTGACGGTCTCTGCAGGCTCTGGGGTGACTGTGACGGTCTCTGCAGGCTCTGGGGTGACTGTGACGGTCTCTGCAGGCTCTGGGGTGGCTGTGACGGTCTCTGCAGGCTCTGGGGTGACTGTGACGGTCTCTGCAGGCTCTGGGGTGACTGTGACGGTCTCTGCAGGCTCTGGGGTGACTGTGACGGTCTCTGCAGGCTCTGGGGTGACTGTGACGGTCTCTGCAGGCTCTGGGGTGACTGTGACGGTCTCTGCAGGCTCTGGGGTGACTGTGACGGTCTCTGCAGGCTCTGGGGTGACTGTGACGGTCTCTGCAGGCTCTGGGGTGACTGTGACGGTCTCTGCAGGCTCTGGGGTGACTGTGACGGTCTCTGCAGGCTCTGGGGTGACTGTGACGGTCTCTGCAGGCTCTGGGGTGACTGTGACGGTCTCTGCAGGCTCTGGGGTGACTGTGACGGTCTCTGCAGGCTCTGGGGTGACTGTGACGGTCTCTGCAGGCTCTGGGGTGACTGTGACGGTCTCTGCAGGCTCTGGGGTGACTGTGACGGTCTCTGCAGGCTCTGGGGTGACTGTTTTAGGAAGGACTGTTTCCACCAAGTCAGTTGCAGAAACTGATGCAGCAGTCCGAGCTGCCCTCTTCCTTCTCAACCTTCGTTTTTCAGTTGGATTAAGAAGAGCTTGACTTGAAGGAGGAAGGGTGAGGTGGTCACTACAGTCAGGCTCTGGTGGTGTCAGGATCTGCCAATCCTTACGGTGATGCAGGTAATTGGAGAAGTTCCAGAAGTCCAGGACTCTTAGTTGTTCCATCTCCCATTGAGGCAAGGAACTATCCAGGCAGTTGTTGAAAGCCACCTTGAGGGCCGCATTATCGTACTCAAGGCTCTTAGCCATAGTCCAGAAGAACTGGGCAAAAGACCGCACATCTCGGCCCTGTTGGCGAAGCGATAACAGCCCCTGCTGGAGTGCCAGTCTCTCTTGGGCAGTTGCAGGGGGAACTATACGGATGCTCATTGCTGGGTCCTGCGCTGGCTGGTTCGTTCTGTTAGGGTTCTGCAAGATATGGGACCCAGACGCAAATGAGCAGACAAGGTTTTTATTAACGGGACTGAAGACTTGAAACAGCAGGGAGTGAAGCGTGAATCACAGCAAAAACAGTAGGGCAAGGCAGACGACAACGACAGGCAGGATGGAGGACCACTGAGACTGTCAGCTAGATGGCGATGACTTGAGTGCAATAGAGGCAGCTCTGAAGGAAAGACCAGGCAGGAACACTAGGAACATGCAGATTGATGTAGATCTCAGATGTAGCTCCAGTCTTGCCACCAGGTAGAGGCTCACAGAACCAGAGGCTCGACACAGGGGATAGCTGCACCAGTCAGGCAGCCAGGCAGTTGAGAGTCAGTGACCAGGGAACTCGGGATACAGGACAGAAACACATAGAACAACATACAAGACGAGAAACACAAGACAAGACTCAAGACAAGACAAGATTAGGCAACAATAAAGATAAGCAAAACTAAACTGATAAGATCAATGAAAAGAGAAACAAAAAGTAGAGAAATAAATATATAGAAAGCAAACTAATGAAAACTACTAAGACAAAAAACTGGAGTAGCTAAAGAGAAAACTTCCACTTGACAGTGAAAATAAAAACTAAAAGAAAACTAAAAATATAATTCTAAACAAGAGAGAACTCCAACTAGATTACCAAGCACAAGTGCTAAAACTTAAGCAAAACAAAAGAGTAACAATGATAACAAAGCAGCGTAAACACTAGGATAATTTCAAGATCACAAACTAGAAAACACTGCAATGTGCATACTCACAACACACAACGAACCAGCAAAGACATGAGGGAAAGAGGCACAATATGAAGGGACCAGAGCACATGAGGATCAGGTGAGCACAATTAATGAAACTAGGACAAGACGTGGACTAAACAAGGGGACGTGGTAACGAGAAACAAGGAGGCAGGACATGAGGAGCACATGGCAAACACAGACCAAGACAGAGCCATGTGCTCAAACACAAGACAAACACAGAAACATGAAACCACAACAAAACAGACAAGGCTGCCAGGGCAGAACCTTGACAGATATCAGTGCATGTAAACATACCTACTGTTTAGTTAGTCAGCATTGTCCAGTTAGTTGCGGTTGGTAGATGTTGTAACCAGCATCTGGCTGCAAAAATCATCTTTCTCTCTTCCAACATTTTTTTTTTTTTTTTTGCTCTGAAATACTGTTTCACTCAGAAATATGTCTTAATAAGAAATAAAATGGTTTGCAAATGACATTTCATGGTGACTTTAAGCTAATGTTACATTCATTCGACTCAAAGTCACAAAGTACTTGGTGGCTCATGACTGAGTGGCGCTGTAAAACTTTCTTTCACTCTAAACCCCAGGAATAAAGCACCAAGTCTATCCACATAAAGCACAATGTTTAAACATTACCCACTGGGGCCTGAAACAGTCCAGGCACATTTCCCGGGCTTCAATTCACTGCCGTCTTACTGATTTTAAAAGTCATTGAACATTTTTCCAACCTGTCTTCCTATAAGTAAATGCATCCACACTGTAATATAGTCCTGTAATTGCTTACTTTGTTTTCCGCCTCCGTCTCGTGTCATGGGCTGATGTATGCAGCGTTGGCCTCCTGTGAGCGTCCAGTAGGGGGCCTGCATTAAAGTCAGCCCTGTTGCATTTCAATGATAAAGTGAGCTAAACAGTAATACCTCCTCCACTGCTTCTCACAGCTAGACTCTGTAGAATAACCGACAAAGCTATTACGCCTGACAAATGTGGAGGCCAGGTTCACAAACCCCTGTTGCTAACCAAAATAACCCTGTCTGCATTGAGCGTATATTGCTATCTCCGCTTCCTCCCGCTAATTTAAAAATCATCACTTCGGAGACGCATCTCTGAAACCCCCTGACAATAACACAAGGGCTTAAATGTGTTTGAAAATGTTCTCTTCAGTGAATTGTTTAACATGCGGTTTGCATGGAAACCTAAGCAGCACAGGGTTGCTGGCTATAGGTTATAGGCTACATTACTGTACGAATGTGGAAGACCCCATTCATGCCTACAAAGTCAGCTTGAGAAAAATTAATGAAGTAAAAGATTATCTCTCCAAGGTGATAAAAGCCAGCTCAGCAGCAAACGCACGCTTGTGTTGCTGAGGCTGCTGGATTTGGCACTCGCGAGGCTCTTATCGCAGAATACAGCTGACTGTGTCATCACGTGAAGTTTTACATGCTACCGATAAAATGTTCTCTCATGCTGTCAACAGAAAACACACATCGAGATTTTGTACATGTGAAGAATGCATACACACTGGAATGCATGCTTCTGCGATCCAGTTTGAAGCACTGATGGTTTAACATGATTCACACAAAAGGATACACGGAGAGACATCTATCCGTTAGCATTCCCATTCACAATGTACAGTATCAGTGGCAGTTGCTCGGCTAGCACTTCAGCTTTCAGGTACTTCTGTGGCTACATCTTTATCATAAATGACATGTGACTGATCTGCCTAATGATTGCGCTACTGGTAGCTTTGCAGGTGTTTTTATTGTCAATACAAGCGTCTCTTGGCAAGTTTGCAGGTGTGTGATAATAAACAGAGAGGATCATTTACAGCAGGCCTACATTTTACACACCTGTCTATGCAAACGTTTCCTAAAATCATAACGAATTTATCATACAATGCAGGAAATTTGACTCCTTGATATATTTATTGAATACTGTTATTTCAGAACATATAGGCTATTTGTTCAAAGATTTGATGTAGGTAAGGTTTTTGGACATTTCACAAAAATGGCATTCATTTCATTAAAATACAGTAAAAACAGGATTATTGTGAAATATTATTACAATTTAAAGCAGCCATTACTCCACTCTTCAGTGTCAAATGATCATCAGAAATCATTGTGATATGTTGATGATTCTCAAGACATTTTTCCTATTTCTGCCAGGACCACTATCGTCAAATATGATTGACCATTAGCATATAGTTTGGATTGGCGGTATGGTTCTGTTCTGGGCGAGAACTCCCTGCGCATCCATGCAGCCTAGCATGGATAAGAATAGAGAGGGCAGCAATAATCCCCCTTAGGGTAAACGGAACAGAACCAACATGAATGTATGCATATCATTAATTCAGTATTTTAAGTACAACATAATTAGCGAATTTATTCTGATTCAAATGGCACTTAGAATGCCAAATCCTGACTGGGCGAGAGGAGGAGCTGAGGATGGAGGAGGGTAATTAGCTCCTGAGAAACACGATAGCTGTTGATAATACTGAAGGAGCTTATACACTCACCTAAAGGATTATTAGGAACACCATACTAATACTGTGTTTGACCCCCTTTCGCCTTCAGAACTGCCTTAATTCTACGTGGCATTGATTCAACAAGGTGCTGAAAGCATTCTTTAGAAATGTTGGCCCATATTGATAGGATAGCATCTTACAGTTGATGGAGATTTGTGGGATGCACATCCAGGGCACGAAGCTCCCGTTCCACCACATCCCAAAGATGCTCTATTGGGTTGAGATCTGGTGACTGTGGGGGCCATTTTAGTACAGTAAACTCATTTTCATGTTCAAGAAACCAATTTGAAATGATTTGAGCTTTGTGACATGGTCCATTATCCTGCTGGAAGTAGCCATCAGAGGATGGGTACATGGTGGCCATAAAGGGATGGACATGGTCAGAAATAATGCTCAGGTAGGCCGTGGCATTTAAACGATGCCCAATTGCCACTAAGGGTCCTAAAGTGTGCCAAGAAAACATCCCCCACACCATTACACCACCACCACCAGCCTGCACAGTGGTAACAAGGCATGATGGATCCATGTTCTCATTCTGTTTACGCCAAATTCTGAATCTGAATGTCTCATCAGAAATCGAGACTTATCAGGCCAGGCAACATTTTTCCAGTCTTCAACTGTCCAATTTTGGTGAGCTCTTGCAAATTGTAGCCTCTTTTTCCTATTTGTAGTGGAGATGAGTGGTACCCGGTGGGGTCTTCTGCTGTTGTAGCCCATCCGCCTCAAGGTTGTGCGTGTTGTGGCTTCACAAATGCTTTGCTGCATACCTCGGTTGTAACGAGTGGTTATTTCAGTCAAAGTTGCTCTTCTATCAGCTTGAATCAGTCGGCCCATTCTCCTCTGACCTCTAGCAACAACAAGGCATTTTCGCCCACAGGACTGCCGCATACTGGATGTTTTTCCCTTTTCACACCATTCTTTGTAAACCCTAGACATGAGCAGATTGTGAAATACTCAGACCGGCCCGTCTGGCACCAACAACCATGCCACGCTCAAAATTGCTTAAATCACCTTTCTTTCCCATTCTGACATTCAGTTTGGAGTTCAGGAGATTGTCTTGACCAGGACCACACCCCGAAATGCATTGAAGCAACTGCCATGTGATTGGTTGATTAGATAATTGCATTAATGAGAAATTGACATTCACTGTATAATGACAAAACGTCAAAATTCTGTAAAAAAAAAAATACAGGCAGTTACCAGTAAATTTACTTTTTTTTTTTTTTACAGTGTACGCTTAATTATCAAAGTTGAAAACAGGTGTGCTGCTTAATATTTTTGTGGAAACTGATCTGAAAATCTGTTTTCAGGATTTTATGAATGAAAAGTTCAAAAGAACAGCATTTATTTGAAATAGAAATGTTGTAACATTATAAATGTCTTTACTGTCACTTTTGATCATTTATGTTTTTCATAGCTAAATAAAAGTATTAAACTCATTTGTTTAAACCAAAATGGTTGCTGCTCTTGTTGTCATCAGCCTCAAGGGTCAAATGCAACCTTTTTTTAACAGCGTAAATTGTTTTATGTGACTTGTAGGCATGCTATGATTAATAAAACTTTAGCATGAAATAACATTAGCAAAAATAACAAATGATACATTTTTCTTCTGTGGTATATATATATTGGTGTGTTGCACACCAGCTTTTAGGAGTATACTGCCACCTGCTGTACTGGAGTGTGAAAGTATTTCAGTCTAGGTATTCAGGATGAGACCCATATTCTATTCCGAAGTCCACTATTATTAATGAATTTATAATTTTACCAGATCCTTGTTTTGCATTTATTATGTTGCTGATTGTAAATTCTGTGCACTGTTGTTCTCTTTAGAGATTATACCTTCCCTGTTCATAGGACAGAATAACAACACATGATCAACTGTTTCCTTTTCTTGATATAGTTAATTATCAATGTTAAATGAGAATAGAATTTACCGTCCTGAGCATGGAAGTGACATTAAGATGATGTCACTTCCTCTTAAATATCATTTAAATCATTTACAGTGATGGTTTATACAATTTAGTTCATTAAGCTTGTAAAATATGTAACGGTCGATTTTATTTTTACGGTTCATCAAATGCTGTGGTCACAAGGGGCACTCTTTCCATGGAATGCTGAAATTAGAGTTGTGAATTTATGCATGAGCTTTAGATTTGGGAGTCTAACTTTGAAGTGGCGTTCATTTGCACTTTTACAGGTACGAAGTTCTAAACTGTTGAGAATAGAAATGGCATTGCAGCAGACAAAAAGTCTATTTTACACTCCACATTTTTTTCTTCCACATTTGAGTACTCCATAACATGGATAAACCTAGAGGTATATTGACAAAAATATAAGAATAGCATGATATAAATATAACTTATATGTAAAAATGAATTGTTGGTTTGATTACTGTTACACAAACGGCATTAATTCATACTTTATTAGTTGATGGGCTCATCTAATGTGTTACTAAGTCAAGCCTGCATATTAAAATGAATGCAGTGTAATAATCCTTTCCGCTCTAGTACAGAAAGCATCACGGAATTCCCTTGGTCGCTGAAAGTGTCATTGATTCCCTTTCAAATGCTAAAAAGCCTTCAATTGTTGTCACTGTCTTTTAAAAGCAAGTCCTATTATGATTGCACAAGCAGTCATTACTTTCAGGTTTGCATCACAGTTTCAATATAAATGTAAGTTTCATGAAAAACAAAGATAATAATAACCACAGGTCAAGCACCTGCCAGACAGATACTCTATGAATAGAAAATGTACGCTATTCCAAAATAATCACAATGTAAAACTAATATTAAAATGTCTATCATGAAAAGTAAAATAAGTTTGGGTTGAATACAAATTTTCAATGCATTCTATAAAATATTGTTCTCATGTACTGAGGGTGCATATTTTTTGCATCTTTCCTGTTTGCTCCCCACAAAACATTGTAGCTGGCGTATTTTTTTATATTATATTCTATTCTCACCTCCATCCTGTTCTCAACACATTGTGTTTGTGCAGAACAAGCAGTATTTGCAGGTCAGGTAATCATATTTCAGTGCGAATGAAGTGGGCAGAACAGGCAGCAGTTAGAAAATGAATTTCATGTCACTCTCAGTGCCCTATGATTCAGTAAGGTACTGTATGTTATGTGTAATTGTCTTACCATAGTACGCCCGTCACTTTCTGTTGTTCCTCCAGCGTTCACCGAGCAACACGGAAGCTGATATTTAGAGATCCTGGCATACATGTGTACGCTGGATCGCAAAAGATGATGAATTGCTTAAATAAGCTGCTCTTACAGAGCTTTCTGCAGTTCCTCGTCAAAACACTAGTATATTTTTTTCAAAGAGGTCTTTATTTAAAGCACTATTCGAATGAGGATAGCTTTCTAAACAAGGGTGTACCCATGCAACGTCAGTAATGCTGTACATTCGAGTGAACAAGACGGAGAGAAGTTAGTGAGGGAAGGACATACAAATTTGGACTTAACGGAGCCAATCACACACAACAGATTTATTCAAAAACACTGATTCATTCAGGAACAAAACAGTGAGTTTTAAACAATTATTTTTAAAACGCTAATTCGTTGAAGGGTTAGTTCAATCCCCAATTATTGCATAATTTACTCACCCTCAAGTCATACTAGGTGTATATGCCATTATTATTTCAGCTAAACACAATCAGAGTTATATAAAAAAAAAATATATATATATATATCCTGGCTCTTCCAAGCTTTATAATGCGTGTGAATAGTAACTGAGATTTTGAAGCCCAAAAAAAGCACATCCATCCATCATAAAAGTAATCCATACATCTCCAGGGGGATAATAAAGGCCTTCTGAAGCTATGCGTTTTTGTAAGACAGATATGCATGTATATATATATATATATATATATATATATATATATATATATATATATATATATATATATATATATATATATATATATATATATATATATACCTTTATAAGCTATAATAACTGTGTGGCGAGCAGGACGAGGTCTCGCGCCATTCTCTCACGTCCCTCGACCTCGTCCTGCTCGCCACACAGTTATTATAGCTTATAAAGGTATATACATATGGCAATACGCAAGTCGAGTTCGGGCGGAAGAGCGACCTGACACATAACGTATTGGTGAATGTTTTGATTGAGTTATTTGTATCATACACTCAACCGATTAGTTCAAAAAAGCTGATTCATTCAGAGGTTCTCAATTTCCCAGAGTCCAAAAAAATAAATTTTTACTTGCTCTGTAATTTTTACAGTGGTTGTATATGCAAAAAAGGTGTTTTAAATAAGGACAGGATTAAAATATAAAATACACCTTTTAGACATGAAAACTGTTCCTATCCAAATAGCACTTAAGAACAAACACATGGGAAATTACATTTCATTACCATGTTATTTCTAAATGTAATATTGACCTAATTTAGAACCAATTATTCAAAGATAAGACACCAATTTCAGCTTCGTTTTTTTTATCTTCATATTTTTGAAGAGTGCTTAGTCCTGTAGGTGTCTTGTAGTGTCAGTCCATCATGCAGCTTAGCTGTATATCAAGTGTCAACCACATTTCAGAGATGTGCACAAGGCAATGACCGCCGCTGTGAAACCGAGAAAGCAAAGAAAAAGCTATCCAGGACTCAGCTGGCTGGCTGTCACACAATACACCAGGTGCGAGAAGATTCTGGACCAGTGAGTGCAGGAACATTCCCCTGATGGTTTTCCTTCATTTAGCATATGATCCATCTTTAGTTGTGTAGCTAACATATGTTGACCCAGATGAACAACTGAATGGATCTACCAGATACACAAAAATATAGTTTCTTTTAAAAAAACATATTCTGGCAGTTTAATAAAAAAGACTTTAGAATAGCATTAATAGCATTATTTCCATCCGTTCGTTCATCCATCCATCCATCATTAAAAAAGTTTGGGGTAAGATTTTTTTTTAATGAAAGAAATGAATACTTTAATGTAGTATAGTCTAATTAATTTATCAAAAGTGACAGTAAATATTTCTAAATCAAAGAATCCTGATGTATCAAAAATTTATCATAGGCTCCACAAAAACATTAAGCAGCACAACTGTTTTCAACACTGATAATGATCGGTTATGTACATATGTACATATATCTGATATCTCACTCAATATCCCGGGACATTCTGTTCTCCACAGCCTCCTCCACAGAACTGAAAACAACTGGCTTCTATTCCCATAATCCTCTGCACCATGTCCCCCACTAATAGACAAGGAAGAGTTGATCGAGCTCTGCAGGAGATCAGTTCATCTTGCCAGCAACGCTCCGAGCCCCTTCACTACCGAGATCATCCACGGAAATGAAAGCCATGTCCAAGACAACAGCTGGGCGCTGCCGTGAAAGTAATGACACGGATACACCACCACTCTAGGCGCCAAACCCCTTGCAGACATTATGCATCCTTGCCAGCTTGCACAAATGCCCGTTCCATGATGCACGTGTCCGATGCCATGAAAGAATGACCCTGGCACCATATTATTACTATTACAATGGGTGGGTGGGCAGCTTAAGACTCCAAATGAAGAGGGCAGAGACCGACATGCGAGCTTCTGGGAGTGTATTTATACTCAATACCATTTTTTTTCATCGTTTTTTTGAGGTTCTCCTGCTTGCCAGACACAAGGACAAATGCGAATGTCTGAAATCTAGGCTGGCAGAGGCTCTTAAAACCAAAGGCACCCGCCGAAAACATTTAAGCCGTCTCCGACTCCGCATCTCGCGCAAGGTTTGCTCCGATGCCACATGTCGGCGTCTGCTAACGAGATTCAGACATTTTTGGCAGGCTGACTATCAGGGGTGAAACAGGGCTCTGTGAGCCGTCACAGTTCAGACGAGGGATTGGAGGAGAAGAACCCATTAGCTCTAAGACAGAACTGCTGCTGAGAAAGGAACAGTTGAGCTGAGGTACTGGCAAACACAGTCACAAAGATACAAATCACTGCCCTCAAATACAGAGTTAATATACAGATCAAGAGGGTATAATATACAGTTAGTCAACAGACTGGGTCAGTATCTTCCTCTGTGCCAGGCATCCTCCAACTTTGTCATGATGGATAGCTAATTTGAAAGGAAAAAACTAAACTTATTCGCAGCAGTGTTGGGAAAGATATACAAAACTGTATAGCTTTCTAAGTTACAAACTACTCATAATTTAAAATAGGTAAATGGACTGCATTTATATAGCGCTTTCAAAGACCCAATGGCCACCAAAGCGATTTACATATTGCCTCACATTCACCCATTCAGATACTGACGGCGGTGTCAGCCATGCAAGGCACCATCCAGCTCGTCGGGAGCAGCTGGGGTTAGGTGTCTTGCTCATGGACACCTCGACACTTGGTCAGGTGGAACCGGGGATTGAACCACCAACCTTCCGGTTTAAACAACCTACATGAACCAGTGAGCCACTGCCGCCCCACAGGTAAACTACAGTCAAGCTACTAATTATAAAATGTTGCTAATAAGATGTATTTAAACTATTTGAGAGGCAGTACATTTATTTATTTATTAAGCAGTTCTCTTAAATACTTGATTCTGATTGGTCGATCCTAGTATTCAGCAATCAAATGTTCCTGAATAATGATTGTTGTCCAGGAAAAACACGTTACGGTCCTGAAAAATGTGTTAGGGTTTATTCTGGCTGCCTACCTGTACACCATTCCTTAGATACTTTTATTTTTATGAAGCAGTATCTAGCAGCACAATTCTTTTTTTTTTTCTTTTTCTGAATGATCATGTGACACTGAAGACTTGAATAATCATGCAGAACATTTCGATTTGCATCACAGGAATATATTAAAATATATTAAAATAGAAAAGTTATTTTAAATTGCAATAATATTTCACTGTTTTAACTGTATTTATGATCCAATAAATGCAGCTGTGCTTTTTCAAGAGAAATTTCATTAAATGACTGTAATTCGTTACGAGTTACAACCAACATAAATCAGTGAATAGTTTTTTAATCCAATTCCCAGTGTTATTAATGAGGGTGAGGAGATGCTCTAGGTATAGGAAACTGTTTTTGATTATTTTACTGTGTTTGATTATCACTGGAAACACACCACTAAAGGCTGCGTGAGGTTATAAAATGGGATAGCTGGTTCTGACAACAGTCGTGTTTAATTACGGCTATTGTGCTGCAAAAGGTTAAAGAGCCTGTTAGTCATTTTCTCTCATTTTCAAAGCACCATTTTGTACTCGCTTGCATCCTGGCGCCTGTTTCCCCAGCATGCCCTCTTTCCTGTTTGCCTTTGTGCAGGTACCAGCACCTACATTCTCTCCCTCTTCCCAAAAGCCGAGAAACGATGTACTCCTCTCCTTGTCCTTATCAACATTTACACCATTATTCCATGATGCAAAAAAAAAACAAAAAAAAATTGCACATCAACATGCTAATTTGCATTTGCTTATTTCATTCCACGTCGGCAATTATGATGACACATAATTTTCTTTTCATAATTGAATTTTGATAGAAAAAAAAGAGAAAGGCTAGAAATTGGGGTACTATTATTGTAAGTGCCAAATTTTCTTTGGCAGGTTTGGAAGTGATTATAGTGGAACGAGAATGCTTGGACTGATGCCTTCCTGCATCACAATTTTCTGCGGCAGAGCCAAGAGAAGTGTCTCATACCTGCCACGGAAAACACCTGCTGTCTGAGGAAACGCCGAACGCGGGCTCTTTATCGGCACCGCACAGATACCAGGAGGTCACCTGTCTCATTACAGTATGGATTACACAAGTCTAGTCTCACTAGTTGAGTTAATGACAATGTCAATGATAAAAGTTCGGATTATACACAGATGGTCTAGGCAAGTGCTCCAGTCTTCAATTATCCATTGAATGCATATGGGTTTTTAATCCTTTTGTTCGGTGATTTCATGACATGACTTCAGGGCTTAATCTGTGCCAGAACAAGCCAGTTCTAAAATCAGCATCTCAGCAGTTGGATTCATTGTGTAATTTAGTGGAGGGATGTATCAAGTATGAAAATTGTATATCCCTGTCCCCATAACTGTGAGATAAAAGTGGCAGTTTTGTCAATCATGTAGTATAGGCCTATGTCGCATCATGGTACACAGGCAAGCTCTTAACCTACCCTTATTGTTTTTTCAAACATATGACTTTCTTCCTTCTCGAGAACACACACACACACACACACACACAGGGTGAGGACATTTTTTTTAAACATGCTATTTTTGAATCCCGATATTCATTGAAAGACCATCTATTTATTGATATATAATCATGTAATCGGAATCGGAACCAAGTTATTTTAAGTACATTTTAATTCTTGTTAAGCTATTCATATAGTTCCCTTTCGTTGTCACTCCGAGTTACGTCGGATGACGGAGAATGGGGGTTTCGCCAGAAAGCCTGTCATCTTCGAGTATTATAAAACGAGCCAATGGCAATGAAATGCCATGGGTCTGCGGAATTTGCATAGCGTATCTCCGCCCCACCGCATGGGTATTTAAGGAGAGACACCTGCAACAGCAGATCATGTTTTCGCTTCGGAGCCAAGAGCATCTCTTCACTCCACAAGCCAAATCCTGAGTATCAGTGACTTCATCTCTTCGAGACGAGCGAACTCTCCGGTGTTGGTGTGACGGCGGTATCCAGCGAGCTTCACATTGCCTGCGATCTGAGCAGTGGTCTGCCAGTCTGTGTGTTTCTTCCTGGTCGCCTCAGCATTGCAGAGTTTTTCCTCTCATAAAAGAGCTGCACATGGCACGTCTTTTTAAAGATGTCTCGCCCGTGTTCTTCTGGGTGCGGTCGATATCTGTCTTCTTCTGATGGGCACAATCGCTGCTTTGCGTGTCTGGGCTTAGAGCACGCTAAAGCAGCGCTTGTGGATGACTCATGTTCCTTCTGTGGGAACATGACCATCACAACACTGAGGTCGAGACTCAATGATCTCATTCGAGAGAGATTCCCCTCATCCACACCCTGATCTACCCCTTCCACGAGAGGTGATACTTCGGCTGGTGGACAGGGTGAATTAAGGGTGACGGTGTGGAACAATCCGACGATGCGTCCTCGGACCACGCCCCCCTCTACAGTGTTGCAACCCGCGAGTGCCGCGGTGATTCAGGGGGGTCCATCTACGGATGCCCCGCGTGTCTCATTTGGTGCTCCAGAGGAGGACTCGATGTCGATCGCGCCATCACAAGGCGGGCATGAGTCATCGGGAAGTGATGATGCGGCTGTGTTGCCTCCCTCGGGAGTGACAGCGTTGCCCGTGTCAGATACCGAGATGACGGCCATGCTTGCCCGGGCCGCCGCGAGCATCGGGCTAGAGTGGAATCCTCCGCCCTGCCCCGAGCGCTCGCGGTTGGATGATTGGTTTTTGGGTGCGGCTGTGGCTTCACGGCCGCAGCCAACCCCAATCCCATTCTTCCCGGAAGTGCATGAGGAGCTGTCGAAGTCATGGAAGGCTCCTTTGACCTCCCGTGAGCGTTTGACAGCTTTCTCCGCCTTTCCTCCCCTCGATGGCGCGGTCGCCCATGGGTACACTGGGATTCCCCCGGTTGAACGCTCTGTTGCGATGCAACTGTGTCCTCAGAGTGCTTCTTCTCGTGGTACTCCTAAGCACCCGTCCAAGGCCTGTAGATTCTCGTCTACCCTGGTGGCGAGATCTCACAGAGCTGCAGGACAGGCGGCCGCCGCCCTGCATGCGGTGAGCACCTTGCAGGTCTACCAGGCCCAGCTGCTCAGAGATATGCACGAGGGCAGGACTGACCCCGAGCTCTTTGATGAGCTGCGTGCCGCCACTGACCTCGCTCTCCTACCGACGAAAGTGGCCTCACGCTCCTTTGTGTCAGGTGATGGCCACCTCTGTGGTCCAGGAGCGTCATCTGTGGCTGAACCTGGCCGATATGCGGGACGTTGAGCAGACTCGTCTGCTCGACGCCCCCATATCCCAGGCCGGCCTCTTCGGCGGAGCGGTTGAGGACTTCACCCAGCAGTTCTCGACCGCACAGAAGTAGTCTGAGGCGAAAAAAAATATTCTGGCCCAACGGCCTGCTGCTGCCTCCACCCAGCCGTCGGTTCAGACGCCTCAGCCTGCTCGCCGCCGCCCCTCCCGCACGGCCCCAGCAGCAGCCTTCACCCGGGCCACGTCGTGGAGAAAGCCGCAGGAAGGCGCCACAGCCCTCTCCAGCCCCGCGCCCCGCTAAACGCCAGGCTAAGCGGCGCTCCTGAGACGGGCTGCTCAGTGATGGAACCGTTTTTTTTTCCCAGGAGGCGGTTGCAGGCCCCCTCCTTCCCCCGGGCCTCGCCGCTCTCGTCCCCCTCTGTCTCTGAGGGCGCGGATGACAGTGTGTGCCGTCTCCGGACCTCACCACTCGTCCCCCTCTATCGCCAGACCCCTGGCAGAGCAGACCCCTGTGAAACGCTGGTCCTGCCCTTGTCTCCTCTGTCAGGACGCGGAGCATGACCACGCCCCCGCTCAGGGCCGCTATCCCACCCTTGCCTGGGCCGGTCACTCCGCTTCGCTGCCCCTCCGGGGGGACGTCTGTGGTTCAGATGATTCCGCTGGTTCAGTTTTTGGGAGCTTGGTGAGAGCTTCCTAACCGTGTCCCGCTGGGTCGCCCGAACTATCAGGCTCGGCTATGCAATTCAGTTCACTCCTCCCCGCTTCAGGGGAGTCCGCTTTACTGTCGTCAGTGGCAATGCCCCGATCATAAGAGCGGAGGTTGCCACCCTGCTGGCGAAGGGTGCAATCGAGACTGTCCCTCCAGCCGAGATGGAGTCAGGGTTTTACAGCCCGTACTTCATTGTCCCCAAGAAAACCGGTGGGTTACGGCCAATCCTGGATCTGCGCGTCTTGAACCGCTCCCTTCACAGGCTCCCGTTCAAGATGCTCATGGCCAAACGCATTTTCGAATGCGTGCGGCCACAGGATTGGTTTGCAGCGATAGACCTGAAGGACGCCTACTTTCATGTCTCCATTTTAGCTCGACACAGACGGTTTCTTCGGTTTACTTTCGAGGGCCAGGCATACCAGTACGTGGTTCTCCCATTCGGGCTGGCTCTGTCTCCTCGCGTCTTTACGAAGGTCGTCCAGGCAGCCCTTGTTCCCCTACGCGAACACGGGTTTCGCATCCTGAATTACCTCGACGACAGGCTAATATTAGCTCACTCTCGAGATCAGGTTTGCGAACACAGAGACCTAGTGCTCCGGCACCTAGCCCGTCTGGGCCTTCGGGTCAACTGGGAGAAGAGCAAACTCCGTGCAGAGGATCTCTTATTTCGGTATGGAGATCGACTCGGTCGCCATGTCCGCGCAGCTTATGAGCGAGCGCGCACACTCACTGCTGACTTGTCTTCGACAGTTCGAGGGCAAGACCGCGGTCCCACTGAAATTATTTCAGAGGCTCCTGGGGCCTATGGCATCTGCATCCGCGGCAACGGCACTCGGATTGCTTTATATGAGACCGCTTCAGCTGTGGCTTCGCGATCGAGTCCCAAGGTGGGCATGGCATCATGGCACACTCCGAGTCCCAGTGACTCCGACCTGCCGTCAGACCTTCACCCCGTGGCGGAACCTCAGCTTTCTACGGGCCGGAGTTCCCCTAGAACAAGTTTCCAGGCATGTTTTTGTCTCCACAGATGCCTCTGCCACGGGCTGGGGCACCATGTGCAATGGACATACCGCCGCAGGCTCCTGGACAGGACCCCAGCGCCAACTGCATGTCAATTGCCTCGAGTTGCTGGCAGTACGCCTTGCCCTGCACCGTTTCCACACATTGCTCAAGGGTCAACACGTACTAGTCAGTTCAGACAATACCGCGACAGTAGCGTACATCAACCGTCAAGGTGGTCTGCGCTCCCGGCGTATGTCGCAACTCGCACGCCACCTCCTCTTATGGAGTCAGAAGCACCTGAGGTCCCTTCGTGCTATTTACATTCCGGGAGATCGGAACTTTGCAGCCGACGAGCTGTCACGGTTTTGGCCCATCTCCGGCGAATGGCGACTCCATCCCCAGTCGGTCCAGCTGATTTGGGACCAGTTCGGGGACGCACAGGTAGACTTGTTTGCCTCCCACTACTCATCCCACTGCACCCTGTATTACTACATGACCGAGGGCACGCTCGGCACGGATGCACTGGCGCACGGCTGGCCGCGGGGCCTCCACTTTTATGCGTTTCCCCCAGTGAGCCTTCTCGCACGGACCCTGTGCAAGATCAAGGAGGACGAGGAGCAGGTCATTCTGGTTGCGCCGTACTGGCCCACCCGGACCTGGTTCTCCGAACTGATACTCCTCGTGACAGCACCTCATTGGCCAATTCCTCTGAGGAAGGACCTCCTTTCTCAGAGACGGGGCACCCTATGGCACCCTCGTCCCGATCTTTGGAACCTCCACGTGTGGCTCCTGGACGGGACGAGGCAGGCTACCATCACTTCCGCTAGAGCATCGTCCACGAGACATGTCTACGCGTTAAAGTGGAACCTCTTCGTCAACTGGTGCTCTTCTCACCGAGAAGACCCCAGGAGATGCTCGATCAGTGTCGTGCTTTCCTTCCTGCAAGATGGGTTGGAGCGAAGGCTGTCTCCCTCCACCCTGAAGGTGTATGTGGCCGCTATCGCCGCATATCACGAAGCAGTTGAAGGGAAGTCTATGGGAAAGCACGACCTGATCATCAGGTTCCTGAGAGGAGCGAGGAGACTGAATCCTCCTCGCCCTCCTCTCATTCCCTCTTGGGACCTCTCAGTGGTGTTAAATGCCCTGCAGAGGGCTCCATTTGAGCCTCTGCAATCGGTTGAGCTTAAGTTCCTGTCAATGAAGACAGCGCTCCTGGTTGCATTGGCCTCCATCAAGAGGGTAGGGGACCTGCACACATTCTCCGTTGACGAAGCGTGCCTGGAATTCGGGCCGGGTCACTCTCACGTGATCCTGAGACCCCGGCCTGGATATGTGCCCAAGGTTCCCACCACTCCCTTTCGGGACCAGGTGGTGAACCTGCAAGCGCTGCCCCTGGAGGAGGCAGACCCAGCCTTGGCACTGCTCTGTCCAGTACGCGCTCTCCGTGCTTACGTAGACAGGGCGCAGTGTTTCAGTGCTGTTCATTAAAAATGTGTACAGTCAACATAAGTAAACTTAACTTAAACATTTTAAATTGATGAAACACTCAGTTATGCCATTGTGATTCAGAATGAGACAAATACAGTAGAAACAGTCAAATATTTAATGTCCATTGTATTGCAGGATAATTTCATATAGTCCTTGTTCTTTCTGATACAAATATGCACATCTGTTTACAGTGTTGGTGAGAATGTAATGACTTCTAAATAAAATACAGAAGACGTTGCTTTAGGGAATGTAGTAACAAGCAGATCAATGAGATGCTCCACTGACAATGAGTTAGTCAATGAAGATAGTCATTTGCTTTAGTGACATGGTGCTAAAACTTAAAACTACCACTTCCTCTTAACTAAAGCTCTATTTACAAAATTGGCATGCCAATTTGTCCTCTCTTCTCTAGCCATGACCACGTCTATATTCACTTACTCCTCTTTTTCTTAGCGCACATCAAAACCACAATTGCCAAAGTGTGATTCATCTAGCTATATTTGTTCACCTCTAGCGCATGCTGATGACGCTTTATTCTTCTATTCCAACTTGCGTTGTAGCCTATATCAATAGGTGTCATCATCGTACAGTACATGTCGTACCCGAGTTTATTAGATCCATGTTTTACAGTGTGATTTGTAATGATTTTATAGGATTGGCGAAATCGCACAGTCTGTCGCAGGCAGAAAGATGCATTCAAGAGCACATGCAGCGAGATACTCGATCGTGCAATGCCAAGCGTGCAATCCTTAAACCAGTTAAAATACAATAAACACTTTTCCTTTCACAGATCTCACACACAATGAATGAGACCCAATGTATTTCTGTCCTTTTGTAATCTTTCCTTCGGAAAAGGGATCGGCTATTGGAAGGGTATTCTGATCTTCTCTACACGTCTGTTAATTTCCACCAAAATGAACAAAAGTTGTCTGCACTGCAAGTGACTGACTTCACACTACTTGGGCTCCTTTCCATGCTGCTCATTTTAATGAGAGCGACGTAAAAAAAAGGTATGTTGATGTAGCATTACCTTAATAATACCAATGACCCATCCTCCAAACCATGCATCTGTTCAGAGATCTCCAAATTAATGAATAGTTCAACCAAAATTCTGTCATTACTGTTATTCCAAAATGATATATTCCTAACGTCATTCCCAATGTCATGCCTACTTTCTAAAAAAAGAAAAAAAAAGATTTGAGTGTTTTGAAATACTATGAAAGAGGGTTTATTATTTAGAGGTGCACATACAGAATGGACAACTTTTATGATCAATCGTGAACAATTCCTTTAAATTCAGCATGATACAGAAATTGTGATAGTCTTTTCTCCACTTTTGTGATGTACTATATCTCAGTGAAACGGCTTCTACTAGCACAAATGTAGGGCAGGACCAATGGGAATTGATTGGATGGTTGTGGTTTGCTATTGGTGGATTGAGTGTGATTGACAGGTGGCCCCACCCTCGTGCCAGTAAACACGTCATCAGAGAAGAGATGTCGCTGCAAGAGGGAGGGGAAGTTATTTTGATTAAAGGTTACAAGGACACTTGAGTTAAAAAAATATGTCCAGGAAAAAAAAATTCTATCAGTGTTATAAGCATGTACTAAAAGTGTTCATGAATTGTACATGCAATTCTTTGAGTTAATTTAGAGAGCACTGTGTCTCCAAGGTTTCATAAGAATAGATACTATTTTGGAAGATGGAAATCCTTACAATAACGTTGAACACATCTTTAACCTGTCCAGTGTCACATTGAGCTCTAAACTTAGTTTTTACAGTTTGTGTAAAGCTTTGAAGAAAAGCATTTAGGATTGCAGAATCAAACTAACAAATTAATAAACAAACAAGTAGCAATGAATTACCGCATGCAGTTGTAATTAGTGTGCTTCTGCCTCATTGTCAGGATATTCTTTTGAGAAGACAGCTTTTTTTAGGTTATGATCGATTAGTTGTCAGAATTGTCCCAGCAGATGCTTTCAACATAGCAGACATTCTGATATTAATCTTTTCAGCAATCATTTTTTTTGTGCTCGACATGAAACAGACCAAATCGGAATGATTTCCTGCTGATGTTTTTCAGAGTAAAATTACTAGACAAACCGTAAAAGGGGTCATGAATTGAAAAATTATTGTACTATCCTGTATGTTTCAAAACTCAAAACTTCTTTGTTAGTCCTAATACAGCTTTTAATGAAACCAAGCTCAGAAAATGACTTGTTTCGGATTTTGTCACATGCTTACTTCATAGTGCGACGAAAGAATTCCTCTGTAGAAGAAGATCAACGCCTATTTCTACATCATTGCCTCTTTAGCCCCGCCCACCGATTTGTGCATTTCATGTAGTAGTAAATATGATCAGACACAAACACAGGATTGCTCCAGCAACAAAACGATAGATGCCTCTGAGGATTACAAGACCTACGAAAACGATACTCGGTTACTAACGTAACCTCGGTTCTCTCTAGAGAGGGAACGAGTATTGCGTAAGTTTAGCTTACGCTACGGGAAAGATTCATCTTCTCGAGATATTGAAGCCAAAAAATTATTCTTAATTTTGTATTCATTGTCAACGCAGTGCAGCAGCTAGCAGACCTAGAGCAGGCCATCTCGCGTGCTTATTGGCTGCCCTGCTGGCATCTGCTGCAGCCTACCAGTGAGCCCCGCGTGATGTCACGCCCAATGAAGGGCGCTCGCGCCTTCATAGCGTCACAGCCCGCCAGAATGGGCGTGGCTTAGCGTATAAAAGAAGGGGCTGTAGGCTGACTTCCCTGGTTTTTCGACAACTGAAGCGAAGTCGCTCGTGGTGCGAGCACGGCCGGTTACGCAATACTCGTTCCCTCTCTAGAGAGAACCGAGGTTACGTTAGTAACCGAGTATCGTTCTCTTACGAGAGGTTCTCTCGTATTGCGTAAGTTTAGCTTACGCTACGGGAACACTTTGTCAACGCCGTGCGCGCCAAGCATCCACCATGAGACCCCGAACTTTCAGGGGAACCCTGTAAGGTGGAGAATAAGGTGGCCAGCTACACGGACCATCACTTGTACATACGCACACATAGGGAATACAGAGCAGCGCGCCGGTCTGTATAGGCACATGGCACATACCCTACTTAGTGCAGCTCAACCAGGAGAGCTGAGTCATGGGAGAGTGATCTGAGCAGGATGTCTGGGCAGAATACACCTCCCTTTTAACTGACAACAGTTTAGCCTGCAAGGCAGGAACTTCTAGGTTATAAAACCTGACAGAGGTAGAGGGGGAGCTCCAGCCCGCCGCTACACAAATGTCATGGATAGAAGTCCACTGGACCATGCCCACGAAGAGGCCACGCCTCTCGTGGAATGAGCCCTGATGCCCAGAGGGCATTGCAGACCTTTTGACGCGTAAGCGGCTGCTATAGCGTCCACTATCCATCTGGACAGGCTCTGTTTTGAGGAGGCGAGACCCTTGGTGCGCCCACCGAACGAAACAAGCAGCTCTTCCGAACGCCTGAATAAGGCGGAGCGCGTAATGTAAAACCTCAGTACTCTGACAGGGCAGAGGAGGTTCACATCACTTTCGCTGTCAGATGCTGGCAGAGCTGACAACGAGATAACTTGCGCTCTGAACGGAGTGCCCATCACTTTAGGAACGTAGCCATGTCTAGGTCTGAGGATGACTTTAGAGTCATACGGCCCGAACTCAAGACACGATGCGCTGACAGACAGCGCATGCAGGTCCCCCACACGTTTTACTGACGACAGTGCAGTCAGAAAGACGGTTTCAGTGATAGATATTTCAACCCCACGGAGTTTAGTGGTTCGAAGGGAAAAGCTTTCAGGGCCTCTAGGACCAGTGAAAGATCCCACATGGGAACCGACGGGGGGCGCGGTGAGTTCATCCTCCTAGCTCCTCTAAGGAAGCGGATGACCAACTCATGTCTTCCTAATGACTGGCCGTGCGTCGATTCTGCGAACGCTGCCACGGCCGCCACGTATACTTCGAGTGTGGATGGGGACCTTCCCTTATCCAACAGCTCTTGTAGGAAGGAGAACAGATGCGCCACCCCGCATGTCCGCGGGTCCAGACCTCTGTCCGTGCACCATGCAGAGAACACCGACCATTTAGACGCGTAGAGCCTTCTCGTGGAAGGGGCTCTAGACTGCGCGATCGTGTTCATTACTCCTTCTGGCAGGGCAACGAGTACCCGTTGATCAACCATGCGTGCAGAGACCAGCGCTCTGGATGGGGATGCCAGATCGTGCCGCGAGCCTGAGAGAGGAGATCTGCCCTCACCGGAATAGGCCACGGAGCTGTATGTGACAGCCGTGCTAGCTCCGGGAACCAAATCTGATTCCCCCAACGCGGGGCTATGAGGAGCACCGAGTGGCGCGTTTCCCTGATTCTCTTGATCACCTGTGATAACAGAGAGACCGGAGGGAAAGCATATAGCCGGAGGCTGGGCCAAACCTGGGCCAGCGCGTCCTCGTCCTTCGAGAAGAACGTCGGGCATTGAGCGTTGTCTTTTGACGCAAATAGGTCGACTTCCGCCCTGCCGAATAGGCGCCACAGCTTCTGGACCGCTTGGGGGCCCAGGGACCATTCCCCTGGGGGAACGTTGTCCCTGGACAGTTTGTCTGGGCCGTCGTTCAAATGGCTAGGCACATGCGCCGCCCTCAGCGAGGGCAGGTGCATCTGAGACCAAATAAGGAGGCGTTCCGTCAGATTGCAGAGATTTCTGGATCTGACACCGCCCTGACGGTTTACATAGGATACCACAGACATGTTGTCCGAGCGGACAATAACATGTTGGTCCTGTATGAACGGGAGGAAGCGCTTCAGCGCATTCTCGACCGCTATCATCTCCAGACAGTTTATGTGAAAACACCTCTCTTGGTCTGACCACTGGCCGAAGACCGGTCTGCCCTCGAACAGCGCGCCCCAACCCCAGTTGGACGCGTCTGTCGAAATGACTTTCCGATAAGAGATGGTTCCCATCCTCACTCCCAGCTGGTACCAGTCGGCCACTAACCAGGGCTGCAGAGCCGCTATGCAGGTCTGAGTCACTCCGATTTTCTGACCGCCAGAAACCCAAGCTCGGTGGGACGGGCGAGCATTCAACCAGCGTTGGAGCGGGCGCATGCGCAGTAGGCCCAGCTGGAGCACCGCTGCAGCTGATGCCATACAGCCCAGCATCCTTTAAAATGTTTCCAAAGGGAGAAAGCTGTCCTTCTGGAAAAACGCGGCTAGGTGGCGAACACGGAGCGCGCGCCGTGCCGATAGACGAGCCGACATAGGTCACCGAGTCCAGTTCTATTCCTAAAAAGGAAATTGACTGGCTGGGTTGCAATGAGGTCTTGGTCCAGTTGACCATGAGACCCTGTGAGATAGCAGCTCTGTCTCTGACTGTGCCAAAATCAGCCAATTGTCCAGATAGTTCATTATTCGCAGCCCCTGACTTCTCAGGGGGGCGAGCGCCGCGTCCATGCACTTCGTAAATGCACGGGGTGCTAGAGACAGGCCGAACGGCAGGACGGTTTATTGATATACCTGACCGTCGAAGGCAAATCTCAAAAATTGCCTGTGACGAGGTATTATCTGAACCTGAAAATAGGCATCCTTCAGATCTAGAGAAATAAACCAGTCCCTCGGGCGAACGTGCGCGAGGTTTTTCCTGGTCGTAAGCATTTTGAACAGTCTTTTCACAAGCGCTTTGTTCAAATGTCTCAGATCTAGGATAGGTCTGAAGGCTCCGTCCTTCTTGGGTACGAGAAAATAACGGCTGTAAAAGCCTGACTCGCTCAGAGAAGGCGGTACTTTCTCTATAGCCCCTTTGCACAGCAGCTTTGCTATTTCTGCGTGAAGTAGGTGTGCTACTTCCGCATTCACTATCGTCGCAGTCCGGGCTCGAAAGCGCTGGGGACGGCAAATGAATTGAAGTGTATAGCCCTGCTTATTGTGCTCAGAACCCATTCTGAAATCCCTGGGATAGTTTCCCACGCAGCTATGTGAGCCGCTAGGGGGCGAATGGCCTCCGGGTTCAGATCGCCGCCATTTGCGGGCTTGTGAAACTGAGCAGGAGCCGAAAGCGCGGCGCGCGCGCTCTCGGTTCTGGGCAATGGCTTCTCGCTGAAAGCCGAGACCGTCTGATTTATGTGAGGTGTCCCAATCATAAGGGATGGGGATCATTTTATTCTCACTTTTTGACGCGCCAGCAGCGCTTCGGGTGGAAAAGCTTTCTGTAAGCGTGAGCGCGTGTGCGCGGGCACGAGACTTACAAGTGTATTTGACGCCCCGATCATAACGGATGGGGAGCGTCTTATCAATGCCCTGCGTTATGTGATAACATCGCTGCTTTGCGTGTCTGGGCTTAGAGCACGCTAAAGCAGCGCTTGTGGATGACTCATGTTCCTTCTGTGGGAACATGACCATCACAACACTGAGGTCGAGACTCAATGATCTCATTCGAGAGAGATTCCCCTCATCCACACCCTGATCTACCCCTTCCACGAGAGGTGATACTTCGGCTGGTGGACAGGGTGAATTAAGGGTGACGGTGTGGAACAATCCGACGATGCGTCCTCGGACCACGCCCCCCTCTACAGTGTTGCAACCCGCGAGTGCCGCGGTGATTCAGGGGGGTCCATCTACGGATGCCCCGCGTGTCTCATTTGGTGCTCCAGAGGAGGACTCGATGTCGATCGCGCCATCACAAGGCGGGCATGAGTCATCGGGAAGTGATGATGCGGCTGTGTTGCCTCCCTCGGGAGTGACAGCGTTGCCCGTGTCAGATACCGAGATGACGGCCATGCTTGCCCGGGCCGCCGCGAGCATCGGGCTAGAGTGGAATCCTCCGCCCTGCCCCGAGCGCTCGCGGTTGGATGATTGGTTTTTGGGTGCGGCTGTGGCTTCACGGCCGCAGCCAACCCCAATCCCATTCTTCCCGGAAGTGCATGAGGAGCTGTCGAAGTCATGGAAGGCTCCTTTGACCTCCCGTGAGCGTTTGACAGCTTTCTCCGCCTTTCCTCCCCTCGATGGCGCGGTCGCCCATGGGTACACTGGGATTCCCCCGGTTGAACGCTCTGTTGCGATGCAACTGTGTCCTCAGAGTGCTTCTTCTCGTGGTACTCCTAAGCACCCGTCCAAGGCCTGTAGATTCTCGTCTACCCTGGTGGCGAGATCTCACAGAGCTGCAGGACAGGCGGCCGCCGCCCTGCATGCGGTGAGCACCTTGCAGGTCTACCAGGCCCAGCTGCTCAGAGATATGCACGAGGGCAGGACTGACCCCGAGCTCTTTGATGAGCTGCGTGCCGCCACTGACCTCGCTCTCCTACCGACGAAAGTGGCCTCACGCTCCTTTGTGTCAGGTGATGGCCACCTCTGTGGTCCAGGAGCGTCATCTGTGGCTGAACCTGGCCGATATGCGGGACGTTGAGCAGACTCGTCTGCTCGACGCCCCCATATCCCAGGCCGGCCTCTTCGGCGGAGCGGTTGAGGACTTCACCCAGCAGTTCTCGACCGCACAGAAGTAGTCTGAGGCGAAAAAAAATATTCTGGCCCAACGGCCTGCTGCTGCCTCCACCCAGCCGTCGGTTCAGACGCCTCAGCCTGCTCGCCGCCGCCCCTCCCGCACGGCCCCAGCAGCAGCCTTCACCCGGGCCACGTCGTGGAGAAAGCCGCAGGAAGGCGCCACAGCCCTCTCCAGCCCCGCGCCCCGCTAAACGCCAGGCTAAGCGGCGCTCCTGAGACGGGCTGCTCAGTGATGGAACCGTTTTTTTTTCCCAGGAGGCGGTTGCAGGCCCCCTCCTTCCCCCGGGCCTCGCCGCTCTCGTCCCCCTCTGTCTCTGAGGGCGCGGATGACAGTGTGTGCCGTCTCCGGACCTCACCACTCGTCCCCCTCTATCGCCAGACCCCTGGCAGAGCAGACCCCTGTGAAACGCTGGTCCTGCCCTTGTCTCCTCTGTCAGGACGCGGAGCATGACCACGCCCCCGCTCAGGGCCGCTATCCCACCCTTGCCTGGGCCGGTCACTCCGCTTCGCTGCCCCTCCGGGGGGACGTCTGTGGTTCAGATGATTCCGCTGGTTCAGTTTTTGGGAGCTTGGTGAGAGCTTCCTAACCGTGTCCCGCTGGGTCGCCCGAACTATCAGGCTCGGCTATGCAATTCAGTTCACTCCTCCCCGCTTCAGGGGAGTCCGCTTTACTGTCGTCAGTGGCAATGCCCCGATCATAAGAGCGGAGGTTGCCACCCTGCTGGCGAAGGGTGCAATCGAGACTGTCCCTCCAGCCGAGATGGAGTCAGGGTTTTACAGCCCGTACTTCATTGTCCCCAAGAAAACCGGTGGGTTACGGCCAATCCTGGATCTGCGCGTCTTGAACCGCTCCCTTCACAGGCTCCCGTTCAAGATGCTCATGGCCAAACGCATTTTCGAATGCGTGCGGCCACAGGATTGGTTTGCAGCGATAGACCTGAAGGACGCCTACTTTCATGTCTCCATTTTAGCTCGACACAGACGGTTTCTTCGGTTTACTTTCGAGGGCCAGGCATACCAGTACGTGGTTCTCCCATTCGGGCTGGCTCTGTCTCCTCGCGTCTTTACGAAGGTCGTCCAGGCAGCCCTTGTTCCCCTACGCGAACACGGGTTTCGCATCCTGAATTACCTCGACGACAGGCTAATATTAGCTCACTCTCGAGATCAGGTTTGCGAACACAGAGACCTAGTGCTCCGGCACCTAGCCCGTCTGGGCCTTCGGGTCAACTGGGAGAAGAGCAAACTCCGTGCAGAGGATCTCTTATTTCGGTATGGAGATCGACTCGGTCGCCATGTCCGCGCAGCTTATGAGCGAGCGCGCACACTCACTGCTGACTTGTCTTCGACAGTTCGAGGGCAAGACCGCGGTCCCACTGAAATTATTTCAGAGGCTCCTGGGGCCTATGGCATCTGCATCCGCGGCAACGGCACTCGGATTGCTTTATATGAGACCGCTTCAGCTGTGGCTTCGCGATCGAGTCCCAAGGTGGGCATGGCATCATGGCACACTCCGAGTCCCAGTGACTCCGACCTGCCGTCAGACCTTCACCCCGTGGCGGAACCTCAGCTTTCTACGGGCCGGAGTTCCCCTAGAACAAGTTTCCAGGCATGTTTTTGTCTCCACAGATGCCTCTGCCACGGGCTGGGGCACCATGTGCAATGGACATACCGCCGCAGGCTCCTGGACAGGACCCCAGCGCCAACTGCATGTCAATTGCCTCGAGTTGCTGGCAGTACGCCTTGCCCTGCACCGTTTCCACACATTGCTCAAGGGTCAACACGTACTAGTCAGTTCAGACAATACCGCGACAGTAGCGTACATCAACCGTCAAGGTGGTCTGCGCTCCCGGCGTATGTCGCAACTCGCACGCCACCTCCTCTTATGGAGTCAGAAGCACCTGAGGTCCCTTCGTGCTATTTACATTCCGGGAGATCGGAACTTTGCAGCCGACGAGCTGTCACGGTTTTGGCCCATCTCCGGCGAATGGCGACTCCATCCCCAGTCGGTCCAGCTGATTTGGGACCAGTTCGGGGACGCACAGGTAGACTTGTTTGCCTCCCACTACTCATCCCACTGCACCCTGTATTACTACATGACCGAGGGCACGCTCGGCACGGATGCACTGGCGCACGGCTGGCCGCGGGGCCTCCACTTTTATGCGTTTCCCCCAGTGAGCCTTCTCGCACGGACCCTGTGCAAGATCAAGGAGGACGAGGAGCAGGTCATTCTGGTTGCGCCGTACTGGCCCACCCGGACCTGGTTCTCCGAACTGATACTCCTCGTGACAGCACCTCATTGGCCAATTCCTCTGAGGAAGGACCTCCTTTCTCAGAGACGGGGCACCCTATGGCACCCTCGTCCCGATCTTTGGAACCTCCACGTGTGGCTCCTGGACGGGACGAGGCAGGCTACCATCACTTCCGCTAGAGCATCGTCCACGAGACATGTCTACGCGTTAAAGTGGAACCTCTTCGTCAACTGGTGCTCTTCTCACCGAGAAGACCCCAGGAGATGCTCGATCAGTGTCGTGCTTTCCTTCCTGCAAGATGGGTTGGAGCGAAGGCTGTCTCCCTCCACCCTGAAGGTGTATGTGGCCGCTATCGCCGCATATCACGAAGCAGTTGAAGGGAAGTCTATGGGAAAGCACGACCTGATCATCAGGTTCCTGAGAGGAGCGAGGAGACTGAATCCTCCTCGCCCTCCTCTCATTCCCTCTTGGGACCTCTCAGTGGTGTTAAATGCCCTGCAGAGGGCTCCATTTGAGCCTCTGCAATCGGTTGAGCTTAAGTTCCTGTCAATGAAGACAGCGCTCCTGGTTGCATTGGCCTCCATCAAGAGGGTAGGGGACCTGCACACATTCTCCGTTGACGAAGCGTGCCTGGAATTCGGGCCGGGTCACTCTCACGTGATCCTGAGACCCCGGCCTGGATATGTGCCCAAGGTTCCCACCACTCCCTTTCGGGACCAGGTGGTGAACCTGCAAGCGCTGCCCCTGGAGGAGGCAGACCCAGCCTTGGCACTGCTCTGTCCAGTACGCGCTCTCCGTGCTTACGTAGACAGGGCGCAGTGTTTCAGTGCTGTTCATTAAAAATGTGTACAGTCAACATAAGTAAACTTAACTTAAACATTTTAAATTGATGAAACACTCAGTTATGCCATTGTGATTCAGAATGAGACAAATACAGTAGAAACAGTCAAATATTTAATGTCCATTGTATTGCAGGATAATTTCATATAGTCCTTGTTCTTTCTGATACAAATATGCACATCTGTTTACAGTGTTGGTGAGAATGTAATGACTTCTAAATAAAATACAGAAGACGTTGCTTTAGGGAATGTAGTAACAAGCAGATCAATGAGATGCTCCACTGACAATGAGTTAGTCAATGAAGATAGTCATTTGCTTTAGTGACATGGTGCTAAAACTTAAAACTACCACTTCCTCTTAACTAAAGCTCTATTTACAAAATTGGCATGCCAATTTGTCCTCTCTTCTCTAGCCATGACCACGTCTATATTCACTTACTCCTCTTTTTCTTAGCGCACATCAAAACCACAATTGCCAAAGTGTGATTCATCTAGCTATATTTGTTCACCTCTAGCGCATGCTGATGACGCTTTATTCTTCTATTCCAACTTGCGTTGTAGCCTATATCAATAGGTGTCATCATCGTACAGTACATGTCGTACCCGAGTTTATTAGATCCATGTTTTACAGTGTGATTTGTAATGATTTTATAGGATTGGCGAAATCGCACAGTCTGTCGCAGGCAGAAAGATGCATTCAAGAGCACATGCAGCGAGATACTCGATCGTGCAATGCCAAGCGTGCAATCCTTAAACCAGTTAAAATACAATAAACACTTTTCCTTTCACAGATCTCACACACAATGAATGAGACCCAATGTATTTCTGTCCTTTTGTAATCTTTCCTTCGGAAAAGGGATCGGCTATTGGAAGGGTATTCTGATCTTCTCTACACGTCTGTTAATTTCCACCAAAATGAACAAAAGTTGTCTGCACTGCAAGTGACTGACTTCACACTACTTGGGCTCCTTTCCATGCTGCTCATTTTAATGAGAGCGACGTAAAAAAAAGGTATGTTGATGTAGCATTACCTTAATAATACCAATGACCCATCCTCCAAACCATGCATCTGTTCAGAGATCTCCAAATTAATGAATAGTTCAACCAAAATTCTGTCATTACTGTTATTCCAAAATGATATATTCCTAACGTCATTCCCAATGTCATGCCTACTTTCTAAAAAAAGAAAAAAAAAGATTTGAGTGTTTTGAAATACTATGAAAGAGGGTTTATTATTTAGAGGTGCACATACAGAATGGACAACTTTTATGATCAATCGTGAACAATTCCTTTAAATTCAGCATGATACAGAAATTGTGATAGTCTTTTCTCCACTTTTGTGATGTACTATATCTCAGTGAAACGGCTTCTACTAGCACAAATGTAGGGCAGGACCAATGGGAATTGATTGGATGGTTGTGGTTTGCTATTGGTGGATTGAGTGTGATTGACAGGTGGCCCCACCCTCGTGCCAGTAAACACGTCATCAGA
The DNA here is from genome assembly GCA_030578255.1 of Tiaroga cobitis. NCBI lineage: Eukaryota > Metazoa > Chordata > Actinopteri > Cypriniformes > Leuciscidae > Tiaroga > Tiaroga cobitis. Next base: position 43,014,765 of record CM060596.1, read on the forward strand.
GAAGAGATGTCGCTGCAAGAGGGAGGGGAAGTTATTTTGATTAAAGGTTACAAGGACACTTGAGTTAAAAAAATATGTCCAGGAAAAAAAAATTCTATCAGTGTTATAAGCATGTACTAAAAGTGTTCATGAATTGTACATGCAATTCTTTGAGTTAATTTAGAGAGCACTGTGTCTCCAAGGTTTCATAAGAATAGATACTATTTTGGAAGATGGAAATCCTTACAATAACGTTGAACACATCTTTAACCTGTCCAGTGTCACATTGAGCTCTAAACTTAGTTTTTACAGTTTGTGTAAAGCTTTGAAGAAAAGCATTTAGGATTGCAGAATCAAACTAACAAATTAATAAACAAACAAGTAGCAATGAATTACCGCATGCAGTTGTAATTAGTGTGCTTCTGCCTCATTGTCAGGATATTCTTTTGAGAAGACAGCTTTTTTTAGGTTATGATCGATTAGTTGTCAGAATTGTCCCAGCAGATGCTTTCAACATAGCAGACATTCTGATATTAATCTTTTCAGCAATCATTTTTTTTGTGCTCGACATGAAACAGACCAAATCGGAATGATTTCCTGCTGATGTTTTTCAGAGTAAAATTACTAGACAAACCGTAAAAGGGGTCATGAATTGAAAAATTATTGTACTATCCTGTATGTTTCAAAACTCAAAACTTCTTTGTTAGTCCTAATACAGCTTTTAATGAAACCAAGCTCAGAAAATGACTTGTTTCGGATTTTGTCACATGCTTACTTCATAGTGCGACGAAAGAATTCCTCTGTAGAAGAAGATCAACGCCTATTTCTACATCATTGCCTCTTTAGCCCCGCCCACCGATTTGTGCATTTCATGTAGTAGTAAATATGATCAGACACAAACACAGGATTGCTCCAGCAACAAAACGATAGATGCCTCTGAGGATTACAAGACCTACGAAAACGATACTCGGTTACTAACGTAACCTCGGTTCTCTCTAGAGAGGGAACGAGTATTGCGTAAGTTTAGCTTACGCTACGGGAAAGATTCATCTTCTCGAGATATTGAAGCCAAAAAATTATTCTTAATTTTGTATTCATTGTCAACGCAGTGCAGCAGCTAGCAGACCTAGAGCAGGCCATCTCGCGTGCTTATTGGCTGCCCTGCTGGCATCTGCTGCAGCCTACCAGTGAGCCCCGCGTGATGTCACGCCCAATGAAGGGCGCTCGCGCCTTCATAGCGTCACAGCCCGCCAGAATGGGCGTGGCTTAGCGTATAAAAGAAGGGGCTGTAGGCTGACTTCCCTGGTTTTTCGACAACTGAAGCGAAGTCGCTCGTGGTGCGAGCACGGCCGGTTACGCAATACTCGTTCCCTCTCTAGAGAGAACCGAGGTTACGTTAGTAACCGAGTATCGTTCTCTTACGAGAGGTTCTCTCGTATTGCGTAAGTTTAGCTTACGCTACGGGAACACTTTGTCAACGCCGTGCGCGCCAAGCATCCACCATGAGACCCCGAACTTTCAGGGGAACCCTGTAAGGTGGAGAATAAGGTGGCCAGCTACACGGACCATCACTTGTACATACGCACACATAGGGAATACAGAGCAGCGCGCCGGTCTGTATAGGCACATGGCACATACCCTACTTAGTGCAGCTCAACCAGGAGAGCTGAGTCATGGGAGAGTGATCTGAGCAGGATGTCTGGGCAGAATACACCTCCCTTTTAACTGACAACAGTTTAGCCTGCAAGGCAGGAACTTCTAGGTTATAAAACCTGACAGAGGTAGAGGGGGAGCTCCAGCCCGCCGCTACACAAATGTCATGGATAGAAGTCCACTGGACCATGCCCACGAAGAGGCCACGCCTCTCGTGGAATGAGCCCTGATGCCCAGAGGGCATTGCAGACCTTTTGACGCGTAAGCGGCTGCTATAGCGTCCACTATCCATCTGGACAGGCTCTGTTTTGAGGAGGCGAGACCCTTGGTGCGCCCACCGAACGAAACAAGCAGCTCTTCCGAACGCCTGAATAAGGCGGAGCGCGTAATGTAAAACCTCAGTACTCTGACAGGGCAGAGGAGGTTCACATCACTTTCGCTGTCAGATGCTGGCAGAGCTGACAACGAGATAACTTGCGCTCTGAACGGAGTGCCCATCACTTTAGGAACGTAGCCATGTCTAGGTCTGAGGATGACTTTAGAGTCATACGGCCCGAACTCAAGACACGATGCGCTGACAGACAGCGCATGCAGGTCCCCCACACGTTTTACTGACGACAGTGCAGTCAGAAAGACGGTTTCAGTGATAGATATTTCAACCCCACGGAGTTTAGTGGTTCGAAGGGAAAAGCTTTCAGGGCCTCTAGGACCAGTGAAAGATCCCACATGGGAACCGACGGGGGGCGCGGTGAGTTCATCCTCCTAGCTCCTCTAAGGAAGCGGATGACCAACTCATGTCTTCCTAATGACTGGCCGTGCGTCGATTCTGCGAACGCTGCCACGGCCGCCACGTATACTTCGAGTGTGGATGGGGACCTTCCCTTATCCAACAGCTCTTGTAGGAAGGAGAACAGATGCGCCACCCCGCATGTCCGCGGGTCCAGACCTCTGTCCGTGCACCATGCAGAGAACACCGACCATTTAGACGCGTAGAGCCTTCTCGTGGAAGGGGCTCTAGACTGCGCGATCGTGTTCATTACTCCTTCTGGCAGGGCAACGAGTACCCGTTGATCAACCATGCGTGCAGAGACCAGCGCTCTGGATGGGGATGCCAGATCGTGCCGCGAGCCTGAGAGAGGAGATCTGCCCTCACCGGAATAGGCCACGGAGCTGTATGTGACAGCCGTGCTAGCTCCGGGAACCAAATCTGATTCCCCCAACGCGGGGCTATGAGGAGCACCGAGTGGCGCGTTTCCCTGATTCTCTTGATCACCTGTGATAACAGAGAGACCGGAGGGAAAGCATATAGCCGGAGGCTGGGCCAAACCTGGGCCAGCGCGTCCTCGTCCTTCGAGAAGAACGTCGGGCATTGAGCGTTGTCTTTTGACGCAAATAGGTCGACTTCCGCCCTGCCGAATAGGCGCCACAGCTTCTGGACCGCTTGGGGGCCCAGGGACCATTCCCCTGGGGGAACGTTGTCCCTGGACAGTTTGTCTGGGCCGTCGTTCAAATGGCTAGGCACATGCGCCGCCCTCAGCGAGGGCAGGTGCATCTGAGACCAAATAAGGAGGCGTTCCGTCAGATTGCAGAGATTTCTGGATCTGACACCGCCCTGACGGTTTACATAGGATACCACAGACATGTTGTCCGAGCGGACAATAACATGTTGGTCCTGTATGAACGGGAGGAAGCGCTTCAGCGCATTCTCGACCGCTATCATCTCCAGACAGTTTATGTGAAAACACCTCTCTTGGTCTGACCACTGGCCGAAGACCGGTCTGCCCTCGAACAGCGCGCCCCAACCCCAGTTGGACGCGTCTGTCGAAATGACTTTCCGATAAGAGATGGTTCCCATCCTCACTCCCAGCTGGTACCAGTCGGCCACTAACCAGGGCTGCAGAGCCGCTATGCAGGTCTGAGTCACTCCGATTTTCTGACCGCCAGAAACCCAAGCTCGGTGGGACGGGCGAGCATTCAACCAGCGTTGGAGCGGGCGCATGCGCAGTAGGCCCAGCTGGAGCACCGCTGCAGCTGATGCCATACAGCCCAGCATCCTTTAAAATGTTTCCAAAGGGAGAAAGCTGTCCTTCTGGAAAAACGCGGCTAGGTGGCGAACACGGAGCGCGCGCCGTGCCGATAGACGAGCCGACATAGGTCACCGAGTCCAGTTCTATTCCTAAAAAGGAAATTGACTGGCTGGGTTGCAATGAGGTCTTGGTCCAGTTGACCATGAGACCCTGTGAGATAGCAGCTCTGTCTCTGACTGTGCCAAAATCAGCCAATTGTCCAGATAGTTCATTATTCGCAGCCCCTGACTTCTCAGGGGGGCGAGCGCCGCGTCCATGCACTTCGTAAATGCACGGGGTGCTAGAGACAGGCCGAACGGCAGGACGGTTTATTGATATACCTGACCGTCGAAGGCAAATCTCAAAAATTGCCTGTGACGAGGTATTATCTGAACCTGAAAATAGGCATCCTTCAGATCTAGAGAAATAAACCAGTCCCTCGGGCGAACGTGCGCGAGGTTTTTCCTGGTCGTAAGCATTTTGAACAGTCTTTTCACAAGCGCTTTGTTCAAATGTCTCAGATCTAGGATAGGTCTGAAGGCTCCGTCCTTCTTGGGTACGAGAAAATAACGGCTGTAAAAGCCTGACTCGCTCAGAGAAGGCGGTACTTTCTCTATAGCCCCTTTGCACAGCAGCTTTGCTATTTCTGCGTGAAGTAGGTGTGCTACTTCCGCATTCACTATCGTCGCAGTCCGGGCTCGAAAGCGCTGGGGACGGCAAATGAATTGAAGTGTATAGCCCTGCTTATTGTGCTCAGAACCCATTCTGAAATCCCTGGGATAGTTTCCCACGCAGCTATGTGAGCCGCTAGGGGGCGAATGGCCTCCGGGTTCAGATCGCCGCCATTTGCGGGCTTGTGAAACTGAGCAGGAGCCGAAAGCGCGGCGCGCGCGCTCTCGGTTCTGGGCAATGGCTTCTCGCTGAAAGCCGAGACCGTCTGATTTATGTGAGGTGTCCCAATCATAAGGGATGGGGATCATTTTATTCTCACTTTTTGACGCGCCAGCAGCGCTTCGGGTGGAAAAGCTTTCTGTAAGCGTGAGCGCGTGTGCGCGGGCACGAGACTTACAAGTGTATTTGACGCCCCGATCATAACGGATGGGGAGCGTCTTATCAATGCCCTGCGTTATGTGATAACATTTAAACGCGCGGGCGGCGCCCGGGGGGAGGTGTGTGTCAGTAAGCGTAAACGCTCTCCGGCGGGCACGAGACTTACATTCATAACCGGTTTTATTGACCGTGTAACAGAGCGGGCAGATAGTGGGCACAGACCTGTGGACACACTCCTTATATTCAACACTCGAGCGGCCTTTCTGCGCTTTCTGAGAGTGTGCTCTGTGAGTGACACGAGATTTGATGTGCTTGTGTGTAGGGGTGAACACTGGGGCGTGGTCACTTTCACTACACTTAAAACACCAACGGCGTGAGCCGGACCAGACATTATACTCTTTTGAGATCTTCTCTGGGTCGCCGTGAAGACGGCGTATATGTGTGCAGGCGAGAGGGCAAAAGAGCCGGCTCGTTGGCTGCTAAATGGACCACTGCAGTAGCCTGATTGAAGGGGACTGACAGGGAAATAAACTTGAATACGGCGGCTCGCTGAGGAGAGCCGCGTAAATTTGATCTGCTGCGGGAGTCGGAATCGAACACGGGTCTCCGGGGCAAAAGCTTAAGGTTTAGCCCCTGAGCCACAGGGCAAACAACATAAGCTTCAGTTGGCGCGATCAGATAAAAGAGAGAGCGTCATCACAGTTTTCGTGTGCGTGTCGGCATTGTCTGCAGGCGTGCGTGTTATAACAGGCTCTCTACTGCAGTATGGACATTACCAGCCGCTCGAAGTAGGAGGAGCTGGAAAATGTTTGAGAAAAAAAGAGGGGGTTTGTCAGGCCTCGGCGGGACAAAAAACCACACTCTCTCCTTCTTTCGCCGGTGACGCATGCGCTCGGGGGCGCGCGCTCGCTCTCTGTACGTAAGAAAGCTGGTCGCGAGCACAGAGAGGGGAGCTGCAAAAATTTTTTTTTTTTTTTTTGCTGCGAGAGCCGGGAATCGAACACGGGTCTCTGGCGCGAAAGCTTAGGGTTTAACCAGTGAGCCACAGGGGAAACTTAGTAAGCTTTAGTTGGCGCGAGCAGATAAGAGAGAGAGCGTCATCACAGTTTCCGTGTGCGTGTCGGCATTGTCTGCAGGCGTGCGTGTTATAACAGGCTCTCTACTGCAGTATAGACATTACCAGCCGCTCGAACTAGGAGGAGCTGGAAAATGTTTGAGAAAAAGAGGGGGTTTGTCAGGCCTCGGCGGGACAAAAAACCACACTCTCTCCTTCCTTCGCCGGTGACGCATGCGCTCGGGGGCGCGCGCTCGCTTTCTGTTCGTAAGGAAGCTGGTCGCGAGCTCATAGAGGAGAGCTGCATGATTTTTTTCTGCTGCGAGAGCCGGGATCGAACACGGGTCTCTGGCGCGAATGCTTTGAGTTTAGCCACTGAGCCATGGGGGAAACTACAAAAGCTTAAGTAGCGCGAGCAGATAAGAGCGCGCGCGGCAGCTTCCTTGTAACGTAAAGGAAGCTAGCCGCGGTTAGAACAGCAGTCCATAGCGTGTCCCTCAACCTCATCCTCAGACGCGACGGCAGTGAGGCTCGTGAGCGGCAGCTGCGCGTCGGTGAAGGGAGGCGGGGAAGGTGAAAAACGAGGCTCGAGGGAGGCTTTCCGGCGAGCGCGTCGCTGTGGCTACAGGCTCCGGCTGCCTTTGGGAACGGCGCTTATCACTGCGCGGTCCCACAAAGGGCGGAGTGACTGCTTCTATGGTGGGCGCGGTAGCTTCCTTGTAACGTAAAGGAAGCTAGCCGCAGTTAGAACAGCAGTCCCTTGTGGCGTGTCCCTCAACCTCATCCTCAGACGCGACGGCAGTGAGGCTCGTGAGCGGCAGCTGCGCGTCGGTGAAGAGAGGCGGGGAAGGCGAGAGCGAGGCTCGAGGGAGATTCTCCGGCGAGCGCGTCACAGTGGCCACAGGTTCCGGCTGTCTCCGGGGCCCTACACGAGCCGCAGGAAATGCGAGGCATCTTTAAAAAGACACTCGCGCTCTTTTAGGAGTAAGCTAGAAGAGAATACAACAGTGTAAAAAGGATACGTCGCCGGATAGCGTAGCTCGCACGGATGGCTGAAGGTGGCGAAGGCGGCCGGCTTCCTCAGCGCTGTCCTAAGCTGGCTGTTCGCTGTTCGACGGCGGCGGTGGCTTCTCTCTGATCCAGCGATGCGGAGAGCTCGCTGAAGAGTCGAAAAATCAGGGAAGTCAGCCTACAGCCCCTTCTTTTATACGCTAAGCCACGCCCATTCTGGCGGGCTGTGACGCTATGAAGGCGCGAGCGCCCTTCATTGGGCGTGACATCACGCGGGGCTCACTGGTAGGCTGCAGCAGATGCCAGCAGGGCAGCCAATAAGCACGCGAGATGGCCTGCTCTAGGTCTGCTAGCTGCTGCACTGCGTTGACAATGAATACAAAATTAAGGATAATTTTTTGGCTTCAATATCTCGAGAAGATGAATCTTTCCCGTAGCGTAAGCTAAACTTACGCAATACGAGAGAACCTCTCCTAAGAGAACCATCTTTTGCATTGCCATCCTTGTAAACAAAACATTAAGAAAGCATGGATGAACTTGATTTTTAGCGAAGTTCCAGTTAGTTTGTGTCAGTAAGAATCCTTTTACGGATTCATTTTTAAACAGGCTTTTAAGAGAGTCTGGAAATAAAAGATGATTCAGTGCCAACTACATTGGATCTGACAGTAATGTTGCAACACACAAGTGTGAGTAACATAATTTTTACCATGCGTCACTATCGGTTTGTCTGATACAGATCATTTGATATGTACTGAGTATTTAGTCAAACTGAATGGTTGTGATTTGCTGTTCTTCGGCAGGTTAATGTGTTGGATTATTGGATACGGAAGAAAGCACTTTGTTACACATTTGTACCAGTGTAGTTATTCATTAATGATGGAACAGTGTTACCTAGCTTATGACTTCTTAATCAGGATGTTTTTTTTTTATGTAAAAATCTCGATAACATTATAAGTGGACATCTGAGAGTATTATGAAAAAAAAAAGCTTTTCATGTCCCCTTTAAATAGCAAATTGTTGCAATTGTTAAATGTCTTATTAGACTCGTGCAAATAATTTTCGCTTTATGAACAACACACTGATTCTCTTTGATGTACAAGAACACTTGCAGCAGTTTCCTATTTTAACAGCAAAGAACTTCAAAGAATATCATCATGTGTAGGAAAAGAGCAAATGTTTAACTGCGCATTAACTCTTCAAACTTTGACTTATTAATCATGTGATGTTTGTAAGTTAGTGTTTTACAGCTTAAAACACGAGGAAGGCTGTGATATGAAGTAGCGAATTACACTATTGATTTCAAACTTGTTGGAACCAGACATTATTATTGTTTAATGCATTATTAAATTGTTAAAGTTGTATGAATTCAGTTGATTAGACATCCATTTTGATTATTAACATTTAAATTAAAACATTAAAAACTAACACGAAATTTTGCATAACAAAATTGAATTTGGAGAAGAAAAAAAGATTTCATAGGGCCCTACATATATTTGTGCACTTGGTATACTTCTTTTAGTGTTCTTGTGCACTTTCAGTTGCAAAATAGCCAAACTGTTCTAGTTGCTTAACCAAATCTAACCAAATGAGATAAAAATGTATTTATAAAGCACAATAAAAACAACAGTAGTTGACCACTGTGCTGTACAAATAGAGTGGTGCAGGTTTGACATCACTTTGTAGGCCAAAACGTAGAAACGAGTTATCATTTTAGGACTTATGCTTCTATCGTACCGAAGTCAATGGGTTTTTTTGAATGGGGTTTTGGTTAAATGGCCGAAAAAAGGCTCTGTTGTGAAACAGCTCAAGGCACTTTCACGTTTTATTCTGCGACATAAAATACATTACTATTACCCCACTCATGATTTTTTGAAGCCGTTACCTGTCTTGAAAAAGGCGGTTGCAAACAAGTGGCTAAATGGGACTACAGAGGCTGTCGGAGAGATTAAACATCATCCCGTAACATCCCATCATATAACTATTATAATAACGATTTTAACTCAAACTTTCTAGGAAAATGTTTTTAGATAAAAACTGAAAGAGTTGTCGGATGCTTAGCGAAAATTAGTTTTTACGTGCATTTGATACGCAGTTCATTTATATGTAATACACACACACACCACTGTACCCCACACCACTAATTCTACCCAAACGTATAATACACACGCACCCCTACCCGCACAAACCTACCCTAACCAACCCATGCGTATCTTATGCACGTAAAAACTCATTTCCGCGTATAAATTGCACGATAAACACACTACGTGCTATAGAGACGCATTTAGTGTGATCGGGTTGGTGTGCTGGTTTGAGATTTGAAAGAAGAACATTTGTGAAGATTCTCGTAATGTGCGTGATGCAACCAGATTTTAAAATCGGTTAAGATTTAAAAACTACTGTTGTCTGAGCCCGGCTTTAGAGTAAGAGAATGTCTTACCGAAATGCTAAGCGACCAACCACAGTTTTTATGCAATATTAGTGGTGGGTTATCTAAAACAGATTCAATAATAAGCAAAAGCACTCATAATATCAACCCATACCTTTTAAAACAAGATTTTCTTGGCAGATTGATTTAAAGCATGCATATGTTCTCTTCAAAGTTGTGTTAATTATAGCTTCAATTAGAGGTGTGGTGCCTAAGTTAATCTTTTCCTATTTTTTTTGTCTTGTACAACCATTGCTGTAATGTGTGTAAAGATTAAAGTAACCTTGTATGCGCATTGAATAACCGTATAAGAGCTCTCATCTCTGTGCAGGTCTGATGAATTATTAAAAAGTTATGTCATGGGACGCCGCGCATATGAAATAACAGTGAGGTTTATAAAATGAGTTGCTGTGTTTAAATAAGAGGGATAGAGGGAAAAGTCACGCATTATTGCGCACATTGCCTCAGTTCCCCTTTGAGATCTTTCCGTCGTTAAGACTTGTATGCAATTTCACATTTTCTCATCACTCTGTGGCATAAAACCAATCGCCCATAGGTAATTTACCATCCAAGACAGGAACACAAAGAGGAAAACTGTCACGTCAAAACATTAACACAGACAAGCTCAGGGGTTAGTGTGCAGATTTGGATTAGGCGGATATATTTCGATTTTATGTGTCAAATAAAAGGTTAAAATACCTCCAGAAGTGAAACAGAGGGATTACCGTTATAAACATAACACGAGCGCCCAAACCTGGACCGTTGGGCCTCGTCGCGGCTTTCAAGGGTGTCTGGATCACCACAGCCGGAAACCAGCCGCGAACAGCAACAATTTGGCAGAATAATTCAGATTCTCAAGCGTGAGCCCGTTGACGATTCCGCCGCAGAATATTCCTTTAAAAAAAAAAAAAGCGAACTCGAGGCACAATGATGCTGAAACACAGAGCAATGAAGAAGCATGAAGTTCAAGCAGAGAAAAGCTCTTTAATTACAGGGAACCTTCTTTAATATTATACTTGCATTATATGAGAATGAAAGGATTGCAAATATCCAAATCGCCTAACCTTGGGAGCTGTCGAAAAGATGCCTGCTATTTGAATGCTGTTTTATTCTTTAAATTACTCATAAGTTAATTAAAAATTCTGTAGATACAAGTAATAACGCGAGAGATGCTTCCACGAGCATAATAGGTCTGTGATTGAATGCTTTTGGTTTGTGCGACTTTAACAAGCCTTCATAGCGCTAGTCATTTGCAGGCGGCTGCAGGTGGTCAGACTGTGAACGCAGGTGGGTTCTGAAGATCCGTAAAACATGACTGATTTTTAACAAGCTCCCTTGGACTTCTAGAACGATCCAGGTGCTGAACAGAATCAATAATAAGATGGCCTGCTGTTCATGATCTTGTCCGTCAAGGAGGTCTTAGAAGTCATACAGTGAAAACTAGTTGTTTTACTGCTGCTGGATATAAATTTGCTGAATATGATTGTTGGAAAATAATAATTCAGACAGAGGGGTACACTACCATTCAATAACATTTTGTTTTAAATAAATGTATACTATTATTCAGCAACGGCACAATTAAATGATCAAAAGTGACAGTAAGACATTTATAATGTTACAAAATTTATATTTTAAATAAAGGCCATTCTTTTGAACTTTATATTAATCAAAGAATACTAGAAATACATTATCACAGTTTCCACAAAAGTATTAACAGCACAGCTGTTTTTAACTTTGATAGTTGAAAATATTATCGGTCAGACTGTAAAGTTTACTATTGTTTTTACAGAATGAATTAATCTATGATGTTGATTCGTTTCGTTCATTATACATTTACATTTACATTGATTTATTAGCAAATATAGAAAAAGCTATTAAAAAAGATGATTACATGCAATGAAAGTGTATTGTTATTTGCAGATTAACTAATGCAAATACATAAAACCGTAAAGTGAAATATTGCATTTTATGTAGCATTATTACATTAAATGTTACATAACAAAAATAATCTAGCATAGAAAGTGGTTATAAGTAAATGTCTCTTTCTAAATCCCCCCATCCGACTTCGAATTAAAAAAATATATATATATAAAAAAAAGTATAATTAATATTCAGTTAGTAGACTACATTTAGACTAAATCTGCAACCTGAAAAGTTTTAGTAACAATGTTGCAAAAGTTGCAAACCTCATACAATAAATAAAAAAATAAACAGCACATTTATATTTTGTTAGAACTCCTGAGGTTGATGATCAACGTTTTCTGAAGCACCTCCTTTCACTGATCATTTGTTGAAAAAGTAATTTTTTTATCCTCTTTGTGTAAAGTGCCTCAAGTTCTCTTCTTTGCTCCTTGCTTTGACATTCTCTTGCTCTCACTCGCTTTCTACATGTATCCTTTGTTCTTAAACTCATGACCACACAATGGAATTTCACTTTTTTGCAGCCCCTTTTTATGGCTTATTCTGTTTGAATTGGCTTGATGTACTGGTTTGCTCTTTATGAAGGTCAGTAATCACACAACTGAGTCATATTGATCAGAGGGACGTTTGGTTCTGATGGTGAAGGAAATCAATCACTGTTGTCTCACATTCTATCGCAGAGAACAAAGTCTGACTCAATCAAACCTCCTCAATAACACAGGAGAAACCAATTCTGTGAAAGCGAGGACTGAAGCAAATAACATCCGTCTAAATCGTCACTTTCCAGTCTCGGGAGAGACGCAATATAAAGAACTGTGTTTCTGGAGCATCCAGGAAATGTCCATGGTTAGAAACATCAAGGTTAAATTGACACTAACAAGATAGGAGAACATTTTCACAAACGCATGTTTGACACAGTATTATCAAGCCTTGAAACCGACTCCATAATAACAACCACAAACCTTTAGAATCTTTAGAGAAATGTCCTTAAATACCACGATTAAAACACTACATTTATTGTCCTTGATTATTGTGGCTTTAAATGTATGTATGGTATGCTTTAAGGCAATTTAAATGCCAGTGCATGTTTATAAAAGCTAAATTAGAATATACAGTATGCAAAATATAAGGTTGTTCTCTACCAGGAGAATGAATGTAAGTATTGATGACTCATCCCGCACTCATGGGAGTATGCATTTTTTTGTCCAATCAAATGCTGTCTAAAGGCCGTGTACACACCAAGCTAACGGTCGGCCAACGTCGGGCCATCTGTGAGCCTCTGTCAGGCTAGTTTTTGCAGTGTGTTCGACACGTCAGTGGCAGTTCGCGTCTGGACTGTCGATGAGCGAGATCACTCTGATTGGCTGTTCAGTTTAGAGAGCGAGTCATTGCAGGAGAATAAATGGTGTGGCGAAATAATGAAAAGCAAAGAATTCGAAACGGCACAGATAGAAGGCTGTTCTAATTTTACGTCATTTTACCTGAGGATTCAAATACGTGAACATTTTTATTAACAACTTGAGTCGCCTGGAATGAAGAAGGTGATAAAAATGATTGAAATTCAAAATGGTAAGCAAGCACTGCCTTGTTTACGGTTTGCATATCTGCAGTCCTAGTTTCAGTTTCTCTTTTTGAATGAGAAATATAGACTATTGATACCTGCTGTCTGTCAGCTGTAGTCTTAGGAGTGTTTTCAAGCACAGCTTTTTGTCTGAGCCGACGTGAGGCGACAACACTTTCGGCTTTTGTTGCCGCTAGTTCTTTGACGTTAGCTTGTTACAGCTGGTGTACCACGGCCATTAAATTAGAAAGTCCTTCCTCCAAACCTTTGGTAAGCATTAGACTAGCATTACCAAATAAACCATTTTACGGCTATTGTCTAGTTAAAAAAAAGTTCAATAGTTTGGGGTTAGTTACATTTAAAAAAAAATGTTTTAAAGTCTTGGTAACACTTTACAATAAGGTTCTGTATAGTTAATGCATTGATTAACATTGAAGTAAGCTATGCATTTGTTACTGTATTTATTAATCGTTGTTAACCTTATTTAATAAAAAAACAACTGTTAATTGTTTGTTCATGTTAGCTCAAATTTATATTTGAACGTATTAGTTCATTTTTAATTAGACAGTTCATAAGAACAACATTTATTTAAAATTGATTTTTTTGTAACTGTAAAAGTTACATACTGTAAGTTGGTAACACTTTATTTTACAGAGTCATTGTTGTAGTTACTATAAACTATAAATTATGCATAATTGCGTGCAACTAACCCTAAACCAAACCTAACCCTATAGTAATGTAGTATTACTCAGTACTTAAATGTATAATTACAGTGTAACAAAGACACCTTTAAATGAAGTGTAACCTAAAAGTCTTTTTTGCTGTCATTTTTGATCAATGTATTGCTTCTTTGAATTTACCTTACTGACCCATTGAATGGTAGTGTTGTGAGATATGCAAGTACTTTTTTGTAGTTGTGAAAGGGCCAAGTATGGGAACCCGTACTCAAAATGTCCTCTACATTTAACCCATCCAAGTTAGTGCACACACATTAGGAGTAGCGAGTAGTGAACACACACACACACACTGCAAAACGTGGACACACAATTGGGGGTTAGGAGTCTTGCTCAAGGGCACCTCAGTCATTTCCTGCCGGTTTTGAGAATCAAAATATACAATATAAACTTTAATCAACTTTATGAACTTTTTAATGAGGAAGAATATTTACTACTTTTTTTACATGAATTTGTCTGGTCTAAACTGGCTGCTATTTATAAAGTTCTTGAGGTCTTAATGATACACCTGGCCATAGCTCTGTGACGACAACGGTACAGATTGCAGGCCGAGGAGAGTGAAAAACACAATTAACGGCTTGCGTACCTGAGGGAGAGGGCGGCGGGCAGACGCAGTCCCCGCTGAAGAGAAACATGTGTTTGCCTGAAGTCCTGAGCGTCTGTTTACCTCCTCACACATTCACTGCCGCTGAAGAAGCAGCATTTAACAAGATCAGGTGTTCTTTTCTCCCTCTCTCTCGTCCTCAACTAAGCTCCCCAAATTCACTTTGGGTGTAATTACATTGGACCCATATGAGCGTGTACTTGATATCGTGGCAGGAAATAATGCCAGGCTATTTGGCTGCTTTCAGAAAGCCTTGGATGTGTCTTAAGTTACAGGCATGGAGGGAGCGGTGAGTGATGTTGTGTTTCTAGTTAAAATGCTCAGAAGCAGAGACGTCTAGACAGGTGGTGTTTTGTGTGTGTGTGGTTGTGTGTGAGTGTGTATAAAGCTATATGCATACAGGTAAATTATGTAAGTTGGTTTTGTTTTTTTTATTATTTAAAGGGATAGTTCACCCAAAAATTAAAATTCTGTCAGTTATTCAAAAATTGTCTGCCTATGCAGAAGGAATGTGTGGGAAAAAATAAAATAAATCAGTGCTACCTCACTATAGAAAACAGGCTGTTATTTTGCCATGTAGGTAGGAAAACTTCAACACCCATAATGCACTGCACCATAATGCATGTTGCCATCCAAGGCCACCCCCACCAGTCTGCAATGTTTACACTTGACCAGAGTTTAATACTACCTTCATTTAGTAGGACATACCTTTAGTGTTAAAGTTGTTGACTTGGATTGTTCCCGGGTGCAAGAATTTAAAAGAGTTTGAGTTATTTTTGGTTTCCAGTGAAGGAAGAAGAAGCAAGACGATGACGACGTCTATGCGACACACAGAAACAGTTTGTTTATACCTATGGATCCAACATGGCAGCAGACGCGAAGTTACCTTTCAATGCAGCCTTAGATACATACGCCATCGTGTACACATAAATCTCTGACCCATCGTCTTCTTCCTCGTCTATTTTCTGTCGCTCTGAACGAATTGAAACGATTGGCTATGAGCTACGTACAGGCGCATTTGATAGACATTCGTAGCACCCAATAAACGGCTCAGGGCATTCGTAAACCACGCCTCAAATACGAGAAAATGAACATGTGGTTCCCAGACGACATCTCAATGAGACGTGGTCTGAAGTTAGCCAAGCTTGTGTTTAAGGCCAAATGGAGTGAAAAAACTGAATGAAACTTCCTTTCAGTCAGGCGTGTACAGGTAAGCTGTTACCCCTTGTACATTTTTACCATAATGGTGTTTAAAGAGTAGACAAAGTATGATACAATTTTCAGTGATAAACCTACAGTGCTTTTACAATAACTGGTCTGTTAATACCCCTCTATCGATCCGACTGTTCTTGGCGTGGAAACAAAAAAGTATAATCCGTAGTTTTCACGAAAGTCCTGGAGCTGTCAAAAGCTATCTTAAAAACTAAATGAGAATTTATCAGTCCAGGTAACACGAAGTACGAGTAAACATTGTTCATTTACATACAGTTACACTACATTTTTTTAGATTAAAAAAGAGGAACTTTCAAAGAGGAACATCACCAAATAAAATTTTCCATATAAAACACATTTTTGTATGTTAACTTAAAGGTCTGCCTGAACAAATGTCCATCTATTTCAACTTAACTTAAGTTGCTGTCTTAGAATAAGTATAATCAGTTTGGTTGTACAAGTCAATTTGACTTAAATTATATTAAACTGGCTTCACAAACTTACCAAAATTGAGTTGAATCTCATAGAACTTAAAGCTGAAATTATTCAATTATTTGGATGAGTTAAAGTAACAGAAAAGCATGACTTGCAGCTGCCATGACTTACTGAGTCTCCTGTATTGACCTTTTTGTCTGCCATGCTTCATGGTTGCCTATACTGTATAGAGCAGATTTTGATGTTCCATCTCAGGATGCTGTCTTAGAAGACGCCTGCCAAGCGATAGACAGTGTGGGCAGCTTACTAGATTGTGGAACGGGGCCAGTAAGTGTGACCTTCAGTGTGAGTATCTGTCTGTGCGTGTGTGGGGGAACATCTGACTGTGTGACTAAACGTGGCATGTGCTTCCTGCCAGGCCTGTGGCCCAGTGTGGAACAGTAATCCCATTACTCATGCCAGCAACACCAGCACGTAAAAGAACGCGCAGATGTGCCTCTGGACACGTGAAAACAGAGCAAATCAGCAAATTAGATTGATTTCTGAAGGATCATGTGACAGAAGTATGGAGTAATGATGATGAAAATTTAGCTTTGCCACCACATGAATAAATGCCATTTTAAATGTATTTCATAATAAAACAGTTATTTTAAATGGTTATAATCTTTCACAATATTACTGTTTTTTTTCTGTATTTTAAACTTTTTGTATAATTTAATATATTCAGCCTTGGTGAGCATAAAATACCTCTTTCAAAAACATAAAACATATCTTACTGACCACAAACCTTTATACTGCACTTTATTTATACCAACAGCTCATTTGCTATTATACAGAGCATAGCTGATTTTTAGCCACAACATAATCATAATGTCATGTGTTCTGTCTGTCCTATTATTTACTGTGCCATTATTGTAAGCATAGAACATTTAAATAATTATTAAAATATTTTTTTATCATAACCAATGTAAACGAAACCTACTATTTATGATTATTGATGACTTTACTGCTTTAGAGATGGAGCTCATGTAGTAGAGTTTAAAAATACATAAAGTAATTGATTATTTTATTGACAGATTTTTGTAAATTATAAGTGTTTTTATATTTTTTTATTATGTGATTATATCATATATTTATATAGGGAATAGTGAATGAATGAACACTTTGACAAAGAAATTAGATACAAATAAAATTCACACAAGTGTGCATCAATGTGACAGTTTAAAAAATGTGAGAAATGACGTGTTTATGTGTGCATGTAAAAGACGCTTACCTGTGAAGCTGCATAAAGCGGGAGAGAAGGAGAAACATTTGCACGTGTGGTACGGCACAGTGTACTGTTATAATTCTGCTGAGTTTCCTGCTGTGTCCCAGTAATTGGATGATACGCTGAAGTATGTAATGAGAGACCTGCTGCATAAATATGAAAACACTTCATACAGCTGTAAAAAATTCAAGCTAAGTGACGCCAATTCGCAGATAAATAGAGTGTTGAGACCCTGAGATCTAATGTAGCTGATATCACTTCACCTTTCGCAGTTGGCAATTAACAAGGAAAGACAATCTTAATCATGGCAGGGTTTTTTCCGCTTTATTTCCTCCTGTAACGCAGGTTCTGTGAGGTGTTTTTTTTCCAGAGGTGTGTAAAGGTGAAGCGTAGCTGTGAAGCGCAGTGTGTCTGGAACGTTCGCAGCTGTGTCTTACCAGGTGACTGGCGGGTCTTCTAGGAGCATGAAGTATCTAGGACTACTTGAGTGCCTTCAACTCATATTACACGGCTGACAGGCTGATGGGAACCTTGACTGCCTCTGAATATTTAACTGGAAAGGCCTTGGAGGAATTTGAATTCACTATTTTTTTTTATCGATCTAGGACAGCCTGGTTGAAAGAAGGCCACACACACACTTATCTATCTATCTATCTGTCTGTCTGTCTATCTATCTGTCTATCTCTATCTATCTATCTATCTATCTATCTATCTATCTATCTATCTATCTATCTATCTATCTATCTATCTATCTATCTATCTATCTATCTATCTATCTATCTGACTATCTATCTATCTGACTATCTGACTATCTGACTATCTATCTATCTATCTATCTATCTATCTATCTATCTATCTATCTATCTATCTATCTATCTGTCTGTCTGTCTGTCTGTCTGTCTGTCTGTCTGTGTCTGTCTGTCTATCTATCTCTATATCTACCTATCTGTCTGTCAGTCTGTCTGTCTGTCTGCCTGCCTGTCTGTCTGCATGCCTGTCTATCTCTATATCGACCTGTCTCTTTGTCTGCCTGTATATCTATCTATCTATCTATCCATCTATCTATCTATCTATCTATCTATCTATCTATCTATCTATCTATCTATCTATCTGTCTATCTGTCTGTCTGTCTGTCTGTCTGTCTGTCTGTCTGTCTGTCTGTCTGTCTGTCTGTCTAACTATCTCTATATCTACCTATCTGTCTGTCTGTCTGTCTGTCTGCCTGCCTGTCTGCATGCCTGTCTATCTCTATATCTACCTGTCTGTTTGTCTGCCTGTATATCTATCTATCTATCTATCTATCTATCTATCTATCTATCTATCTATCTATCTATCTATCTATCTATCTATCTCTCTATCTATCTATCTATCTATCTATCTATCTATCTATCTATCTATCTATCTATCTATCTATCTATCTATCTATCTATCTATCTATCTATCTATCTATCTATCTAATGTCTGTCTTTTTTAAATGAACTAAAATAAATAATTCAGTTTCCACCAAAAATGTTAAGCAGCACACCTCTCAACATTGATAATAATGAAAATATCTATTGAGAACCAAATCAGCATATTAGAATGATTTCTGAAGGGTCATGTGACTAAAGACTGGAGTAATGATGCTGATATATGTATATGATGATATATTGCCATCACATAAATAAATTGCAGTTTGAAATATATTAATATGGGACATGTGTATTTTAATAATACAAAATATTGCTACTTTTACTGTATTTTAATACAATTAATTTCACAAACTTTTATTGTGAGTCATTACACACTGATGCAAACAGATGTGTCATGAATTTGAGACTGATTTGTGATTTGCTTTGAGCAATTTATTATTAAGAAAAAGTTCTTTAGAATCAGACTTTAATGGGCGTGTGTTTGTGTGTTTGTCGTCGCATGCAACTGGCAGGGACAATGAAGTAGAAAGATGTTGTATAATTATTGTGTGTGTATTATTTTTTCTCTCTTATCCTATTCAGACATATCTTTGTATAACTAATAATGAACTGAATGATGTTTATGGTATTTCTCTTTTTTTTTCATAAGAGCCAGTTCTTGATACCATTGTGTAAATGCATTGAAAAGACCTTTCATAAATACATTGAAATGAGTCCAGTGACATTTCTAGGAAGCGAAAAAAGGATCACCTTCAAGGTCATGTCGAAAGAAAACGGCAGAGCAGTCATACGCATGTCCACACACACTGGTAGAAACACATGGTATGCCCAGCTTGTGAGTGCTGTCAGGCCTCTGGAGAGGACCATCTGCTTTCTCAAATTTACCTCCTCCTAAGTGGCATTCTGTCCTTCTGGAAACCTGACACCACCACGCCAAATTAGACACCAATTAGGGAGATATGCATCGAACAGTAATTCTTTATCTGGCATCTATTTTGGGTTCCCGGAGGATGCCACCACTGTACCTGCCAGTTTGGATGAATTATCATTCACCTATAAAACTACCAGGAGAGAAACCCCACTCAGGAAGACTTTTATGCAGTGTAATATATCAGCCATTAAATTTAGATATTCATATTCAAATTATATTGAAGCAGCTGCCAAGCGCTTGTGTTCCAGTTTTCAAATTACTCTACTTGAATTGCCAGCATTTCAGTGAAATTCCATAAAGGACTGTTTACTCACTCTTAATGAACATTGAACATTGGTGAATGATAGCCTAACACAGCTTATTTAGTAAAAGACTTTCTACAAATTATCATTCTGTAATTTCACAATAAGGCTGTTTAATACAGTCATTAACATCAATCCAATTACACAAAAACATTTTGTAAAAGAATGATTGATTACCTTCTCTCAAAAGGCTAGGGTTAAACTACAGCAGTCTCAGACACAGATAATACACCCATAGATTGTTCAGACTCTCTTATGCATTTTATGCATAACAATGGTTGTCAGTTGCCAGTTCAAACCTGATTGCATGGCTTCTAGGTTTTTAATCAGTTGTTGAGAAGACGAATCGAAGTTCCCTGCTACAGTGAGTGCCTCCTAAAAGAGGTTGCAAGAGGTATGTCATCGAATCTTGAAATATATCACAAGTTAACTTTGAGACACTTAAATGTGGAATGCCATTCACAACCCTTCAAAATGTGGAATAATTCATAGTGAAATAGAGCATTTATTTATAAGATTCATATCTATGGGAAAACTTTTTGATGTGGAGGTTGAAGCTGTTGGAGTTTACCCTTGAGAGCATCAGAAAGCATCCCAATATTATATATATTTATATATACTGTTTAAAAGTCAGGAATCAGTAAGATTTTTTTAAAAGAAATTAATTTTATTCAGCAAGGATGCATTAAGTCAAGTCAAGTCACCTTTATTTATATAGTGCTTTTTACAATACAGATTGTATCAAAGCAGCTTCACAGTGATAACATGAAAATAATACAACAAAGTTTGTTTCTAAAATAAAATTGCGTCAACGTCCACCTTAAGTAAGGCAGATCAATAATATTATTGAATATTAAATGTCCCCAACTAAGCAAGCCAAAAGCCAAAGCAACAGTGGCAAGGAACCTAAACTCCATCAGGAGACAGAATGGAGAAAAAAACCTTCGGAGAAACCAGACTCAGTCGGGGGCCAGTTCTCCTCTGGCCAACGAAGGAACAGTGCATGATTCGGGCAGCATTACAAGTCAGATTGGATCGAAACATTTAGAGTATTTATCCATTTCCATCTTTTTGGAAGTCCAAGTAGTCACGCCGGTATTGAGACGAGTTGTTGAGGATCAGTGCCGTCCACCATAGAGGGTCCATATCGCCGGCGTTGAGTCTGCTCTTCACAGGCTTTGTGATTGGGGCATCTGAAGTCTCCGTGAGAGGCTGGATACAAACTGGAGCTGACGAACGCCATTTTCCTCGGGACTCATGTCCCGAGATAACAGCAGAAAAGCAAAAAGGGAAAATAATTAGCATAGCTGCTGTTCATAATGATTTCCATAACACGAGCGTAGATGATAAAAACATGAAGACAGCGACTCTTGAATCCCAGAGTCGCCCCCCTTCCGTCCCCCATTCAACTCAGCCCAGCTTACTGACCTCTACATCCCTCCTGCTACTGAGACCTAAGCACAATCTCACAATCTCTCCGCAGCCCAACCATACGCGCCAACCCGTTTGACTAAGGCTGTCGAGCCCCACTGGTGCGTTAATATGCAGTTTCAGTGGCAACGGTTCCGTATGGCATACTACCTACCGCAACACAATATCTGCCCAACCACCCGTCATTCACGCAATATACACAGGAACGTAATGACTGTAAATACTATGCAACCTATACAAATAACCTACAGACTCTTCAAGTTTTATAATATTAAATGCATTTGATCTGATTCAGCAGTGGTATAAAAGGTAAGCAGTATGTGAATGCTTGGCTAAAGAGATGCGTCTTTAATCTAGTTTTAAACTGGGACAGCGAGTCAGAGCCTCGAACAATATCAGGAAGGTTATTCCAGAGTTTTGGAGCTAAATGTGAGAACGCCCTCCCTCCTTTAGTGGACTTAGATATCCTAGGAATGACCAGAAGCCTCGAATTTAGTGATCTTAAAGAACGCGATGGATTGTAGGGCGATAGAAGGTCCATTGAATACACAGGAGCTAAACCATTTAGGGCTTTATAGGTCAGTAGTGGTACTTTGTAATTGATACGGAACTTGATAGGTAACCAGTGTAGAGATGATAAAATTGGTGTTATATGATCATATTTTCTTGACCTAGTAAGAACTCTATCAACTGCATTTTGAACTAACTGTAGCTTGTTTATTGAGGATGCAGGACAACCGGCTAATAAAGCATTACAATAATCTAGTCTCGAGGTCATGAATGCATTAACTAACTTTTCTGCATCAGAGACAGATAGCATGTTACGTAGTTTTGCAATGTTTCTAAGTTGGAAAAAGGCTGTTCTTGTAACATATGAAACATGATTTTCGAAAGACAAGTTGCGGTCTAGTATAACTCCCAGGTCTTTTACTGTAGTGGATAAACTAACAGGACATCCTTCTATATTAAAGTTGTATTGCAAGTGGTTTTGTGGGTAGTTTTTTGGACCAATAAGTAATACCTCCGTTTTATCTGAATTTCATATCTTTGAGACACTCTGTCAAATTAGATAAGTTAGTGTTTTCATCTGGCCGTGATGAAATATATAATTGAGTGTCATCAGCATAACAGTGGAAATTAATTCCATGTTTTCTTATAATATTACCAAGTGGCAGCATATATATTGAGAATAGCAGAGGGCCTAACACCGATCCTTGCGGCACTCCATAGTCTACTGACGTTATATTTGATTTTTCCCCATTTAAACAAACAAAATGGTAACGGTCTGATAAATACGATCTGAACCAGCTTAATGCCTGTCCCTGAACACCAGTGTAGTTTTGTAGTCGATCCAAGAGTATTTTATGACCGTGTGTAGACGAGTCAAACAGGTATGTATGCGGTATGTATAGCATTAAAGGGTTTGCTCACCCAAACGTGAACATTTTATCATCTATTACTCACCCTCATGTCATTGCAAACCCTTAAGACTTCCGTTCACCTTCAGAACACAAATGAAGATCTTTTTGATGAAATCTGAGAGCTTTTAAATAAAAAAATAAAAATAAAAAAATGGGGTGAACTATCCCTTTAAAAGTGACAGTAAATGCATTTTAAAACATTACAAAAGATTTACATTCATCAAAGAATCCTGAAAAAAGTATCCTAGTTTCTACATAAATGAATTACATTTTAGATCATTTTAGAATTATATAAAAAATTTCACAATATTAAGGTGTCATATACTTGGAGAGCATAAGAAACTTTCACAAATATTAAAAAAACTACTTTTAAATGGTAGTGTATATTGTTTTTTTCTTTCCTATTATTGCAGCATATTATATGTAAAGGCCCACTAGGGACTAACATTGAGAATAGCCTCGGCTAAAATGTTGTAGAATGGAACCTGAGCTTATGTAACATACTTGTCCCTATTCAAATAAACTTAAATAAATAAAATAAGTGTCTGCATTACAACTATAGCATAAAACAATGATTAAAAATCTGTATGTGTATTCTCTGCCTGCAGCCTTGTTGATATCACTTAACAAGGAAGTTGCCGAGCCATAGCAAGGTATTACAATTGGATAAAAGATTTAGACCCCTTTTGTGGAATAATGTGCACTGATGAATTGTGTACAGAAAAATAAACAGTTTATTTTGATTTTCTGACTTGTGTAAGCACACCTGTAAATTCTTCTTTGAATTGTATGGTCTCTCTCACTGAAGATCCATCCTGATCTCACGGCAATTCGTAAGAATTTTACGAGGTGACTAATTCGTACGAATTTTGCTAAATATTTTACGAGTTGCACAATTCGCACAAATTCGTACGAATGACCTACCCCTGACCCCGCCCCTAAACCCATCACTGGGGTTTAGAAAAATCGTACAAATTTGTATTTTTACTTTACGTATTTTACTTTTACTCACTCATACGAATTCGTATGAATTGGCTGTGAAATAGCGTTGGAAGATCACATAATAAAATGAACTCTGAGGATCAGGCAGCCTTGACTTTAAAAAGGTCAAGACTAGAGGCTAAGACTAGGGTCAAACAATCTTTGAACAGAAAGAAGATAACTGATGTTTTGGGCACGTGTCTTTGGCGGTCACATTTCGATATTAGCCTCCTTTGGTGTATTTCCGTCCTCGTTTGGACACATGTTCATCATGAAACGATGGAATGGTGTCGGAGCCACATGTAATTTCACAGTCAAGAGAAAGGAAACTTTGAGGGCAACTTTGACTCTCCTCTGATTGATCTCCTGAGAAGAGGCTTTACTCTCTTCTGCACAAGGACAGCATGGCTGCAGAGGAGGCTTGTGCTATTGACTTTTAGAGCTGAGCAGAGACTCTCCTGGAGAAATGCAACACTGGTGTAATGAAGAGAGGGGACCTTGACAAGATATCAAATCATCCTGGGGCACAAACGGGAGGGTGAGAGAGAGGGGAGACAAGAACAAGAAAGAAAGAGTACATCACAACATCTTGCCCTCTGCTGTACTGTCTACTGTCTTGCAGTCCTGACACTGCAATTAAAATACCTCTGTCTTGCCTGACCTTTATTTTCTCTCCTCTGAGACCAATAAATACTGCCCGTATTCGTCACCTTAAACAAGCCTTGTGTGTAGACGAGTCAAACAGGTATGTATGTGAAATGCAGTGTGGGATGCATAGCAGCTGTCCAATTAAAAAAGGTAGAGGAGAACAAAGCCAAGAGAAGAGATGGAAAGTCCCCAGATACCTCTGGCTCCTCAGACATCACTATAGGCTCAGATTTTAGCACATGGTATCATGGTTCACTTCCCAAGGTGTTAAAGGGTTCATATATACCTGTAAAAAGGAGAGAGAGTTGGATGCACATCAGCATTTTAATAAGTCATCAGTTGCATACATCCTTCAGTGTGAATTTGAAATCCAAATTGGCCATATTTATTTGAATGCATATTTCTGGTCTTATGTATAGTTCACTTATTTTTAGTAATAATAAGTAATTCAATTTAATAATAATAATATGAGCAGTACACTCAAAAAATAAAGTTATTTTTTTATTGCCATCAAACCAATAACATCCATGGAACCTTTTCACTGCACAATTTCCACCGCAGGTCTTAGAATTAAGTTTAAGTGTGGTTGTGTGTGTCTGTGTGTGTGTGTGGGTGTACCTACTTAACTATATTTTCGGGACAAATTTGTACCCAGAAGTGACCAAAACCTGACAAAATCTCCAAAAAACTCCCTTTAGGGATGTCCTGATTTGTAAATTTGCTATACAAATAAATTAAAGTTTGTTTAAAAATGTAAAAATGCTGTAAGTTTTGTGTGATGGGTAGGTTTAGGGGTAGGGTTTGTGTGTGTGTGTGTGTGTGTGTGTACTTTGTCTTAAAACGACTTCAGACTTGGCTCATTCAATCAGATTGTAGAGCTGTTACAATCCATTTTATAATAATAATTTGGCACTGATGGCTAAAACAAGTGGTTTTTGTAGAAATATGGGAATTCTTGAAAGGTACGCTATGTTTTTTTTAAATTCGGTACCACTTGATTGTCTTACACATTTATTTTCAGGAGCATCTGGACTTGAAAACGGTTTACCACAAATCTTAAACAGCCATGATAAAGCCATTCGTTGGAGAAGCAAAACAAGTCCATATGTTCCAGAATGCTCAAGACATTCTCTGATCACTTAGATGATTCACCTAAATAATTTTCCAGTGTAGCAGTGGAAAAGATTAGGTTACTGCAGTGAGTCACGTCTATCTTCACATCTATCTTCCTACACAATAGATGATTCAGTCCAAATACAACTTAATTTTATCACAGGCGATATGAGTTAAAGGAAAATGAAAATGATGTTCCGACCTTGTGTGACGTGTATACTTTTTTTTTTTTTTTGGAAAAGAGCGGAGAGCATGTTAGTCACATACATTTTCTCCTTTTATGTTCCGTAAAAGTCATACAGAAAGAAAGCAAGTCATACAGATTTGTCACAACATGAGGAAGAGTAAATAATGGCAGAATTTGAATTTTCGGATGAATTAATATTCAAACATTGAGCTCGTCTAAAAGAAAAGAAAATTTGGTGCAGGCAAATAAAGCTCAATTTAATTTTCAGCAAGTATGAACTAGGGGAAAAAAGCTCCTGGGTATTTTGATGAGGAGGGTTCTGAGTAAATGTGTACAGATGACGCCTCATTAGCTTCTAGCGCTGCGCAGCGGTTCCTCTTTAAAACGACATTACTGTGAATGTGCCCTACTGTAAATGAGTCGTTTAAGGCCTGCCTGTTGCTACGAGTCCAAACTGCAGCAGAGAGAGCTTTCAGCAACTCTCTCCTACATTAGTTTCCATGGAGATCAGTACTTCATTCAACTAAGTGTTGCCTTTATTTGTGAATTACAATTGATGTTCTATATAATAACATTGTGTATGTCTAAATTTGGAAGCTGCACAGCTTCTTTGAAAAACAATTTCGTAACGTAGTCCAAACTAATCAATAGAAAAGATTGCGAGCACTTTTCCTGTCAGCGGTGTCTTTCACGACGGCAAATATACTTCATAACTCCTAACAAAAGACCTCAAAGAGCCCGCTCTGGTATTATGAGTCTGCATGTGTCCCCTGAACTGTCTGAATGGTGTCTTAGATGCTGGAATGCAACCAAGGACAGTTCAGTGAGAGGCCAATCTCTCAGGTCGATATATATATATAATATATATCAGGGCTGTAGTACTCGAGTCCGGTCTTGGACTCGAGTCCGGACTCGAGACCGTTTTTCTATGGTCTCGGACTTGTCTCGGACTCGCTGGTATTCGGACTCGGACTTGTCTCGGTCTCGGCCACTGGTCTTGCCAAATATGGCTTTTGGTCTCGACCGAGTCCAGGTGTCTTTTTTATGTTTCCAGTAACGTATTATTGTAGTATGTACCCGCAGACTTCCACAGAAACCTCTGCAGATTACCGCAGATTGTAGTGCCCGTCATTGACAAGTATGACCTGCGCGTGTGTGATTACTTTTCTACTATTTGCTACTGCAATACCGGCGCATAGCTGAAATAACAGATCTGTCTATTCACTGCCGATCATAATGTGAAATTGCTATATTGACTAGTCACTGTGAATATTAAAGACTGCTATCAAATCTGATTGTTCAGCGAGTCTCTGCAAGTGAGTGCCGCAGGTTCATGTACTACACATACTCAAGTACACGTTTATCTTCAGCATTTCATCGTCAGATACACTCAGACCCGTCAAAATAAAAGTTTGGTTGAACGTGAAGAAATTACCACAGATATATTTTACTGGAGTGAAGCTATATTGTCATTTAGTTGCTCAAATGCTCAGTAGGCTACTAGTACCTAGCAGTGGTAATAGTAGTGGGTTGGTGTTTGTATCAGTTCTAACACTGCTATTATGAGGTATCACCATATGTCATCATTCTTTTTTCTTTAGATTATAAGATTATATGATATCAAGGGAAATGTCTATACTTAAAAATCCTGGGGGTTGTGACACTGTTTTTGCTTTTAGATCAACAAATAATAACCCAAAATGATTGTCATTTAATGTCATAATGTCAAGACTTTTTTTCCTGTCCTGGACTCGGCTTGACTCGGACTCGGACTCGAACCTTTTTGGACTCGGTCTTGTCTTGGACTCTAACCTCTTTGGACTTGGTCTTGACTGGGACTCGACTAGTCCTGGTCTTGGACTTGTCTTGGACTCGACAAAGGTGGTCTTGACTACAGCCCTAATATATATATATATATATACACATCAGTGGCGGGCCATGCATTTCACACCTAGGCCCTCAGTGGTGTCCTACCTGAATTAATAACTTTTAATAGTGTAGCAGCGCCCAAACTCTCTATAATTGTTGTGAAATTGCTTTTTTTATTTTGCACCGGCAGTTATTGGGTTAATGCGGTGAGTTCGGAAAAGGCCGGGTAGAGAAATGAGTGAGTGAGTTTGGCTTGTGCGTTAGTGTTCAGTTGTTCTTGCGTTCCGATTATAATTTCAGAAACGAAGCCTCCCTTGACTTGTCGTTCAAGGGTTAAAATAGTCCCTTGTCAGACGTTACAATAGTATGAATGTTTGAAAAAATTTTTTTTTATCAAAATTCAGAAAATCATATTCACCAAAACTACTGATTATTTTTTACATAAAATCCATCCTAATTTCTTTCCTCAAAAATACTTCAATTACTCTGTTGTACAGGTTATCTGTGCGTTTCAGTTCCAATGTCTTTTCTATCGAGGCTAATGCTGTATTTCGTATTTCTGGCATAAGTTTTAATCCGCTTTAGGGCTGAGAATGTCCGCTCGACAGAAGCAGTAAACAGGGACAGTCACCGCAAAACATGATGATGTGTACAGCTGCCCCATGCTCTCACAGATTTTTGAATGAAATCAATGAAACCAGAGGGACTTTTGCCTTCAAAATCAGTCCTGGCAGACATTACAGTAAGTTAATTCTGTTTTTACCCAGACAGTAGAGAAGACTTTTATATTCAAAGGACTTGTTGTGAACACGGAAAAGCAAGACGCAACTGACAAATGACTAGTGTGTCAGGCACGGGAAACCCCCATAACTGTTAAAAGGACAAGATATCACAGCGGACATTCAAGCGGATTTTTTTATTATGAATATAGGACTGACCTGAAGGAAAATGCTATATCTACTGAAAATGCGGGTACACTCGCTTTAGGTACTTTATGCATCAATGAACAATATCAATGAGAATATATGTATACGTTGCTAAGAGTGGTTGCTAGGGGTGTTGTGTAGTGATTCATAGAACTGTTGGGTGAAGTGGTCATAGCTGTGTTTTATTGGGAATAAAACACAGCTATAGAACAATATATATACATATATATATATATTAAAGTACTAAAATCACAAAATGATTATAATGCATTCAAGCCTAAGTCACCATATTTCCCAAAACTCTCTCTATTTTATCCCTGGTTGCATATCAACATGCCTAGATAAAATTACTTGTTCAAAACCCTATGATGTGAGAAACAGTGTTGTGACTGTAGAGGACTGTGAACCTGGTCACATCTCTCCTCTGCTCGCTCTGCTGACAGCCATCAGAAACAGAGAGGCGGTACAGAGAGTGGCATTTTAATTTGTAGGCACAGCATGGTCATTTTAGACAACTGGCCCTTTAATTAAGACTCTATTGAGCTCACTGGAGGGTGGCTAATTCCTGCTGGAGGCCCTTTGCTCTCTGGGAAATCAGATTCGTGTTGACAGGGGACAGATTTGTTTGCGTGTACGTGTGCGCCACGGGTCGGGGGCCACAGGGCAGCTTGTGGACAGGAAGTGAGTGTGTGTGTGTGAGAGTTTTGATGGGTGGGTTGGGACAGGTGGAAGTATTCTGCTTGCATTCAGAAGATGCAAATCACATATGATAGCAACATCAGTGTCAAGCACACACCTTGATGTTGATGAAAAGAGAAATATAACCAACAGTGGGCTTGAAGGAGGGATACGGGGGGTTGGGGGGGCAGTAAGAGGGCGGTTAAGTTCAAATTTTCAGTGCCGAACGATTTATTTTCCATTGCTCAGCTTGCCACATTCACAGAGCAACTGATCAATCAGAGAGGGAGAGAGAGAGAGAGAGAACGACTCATAAAGAGAGTGAAGAGTTCTCTCATGTGCCGAAAGGCCACTGGATAAGGAGTTAATTATCCGACTGTCCACATCGCTTTAGTCCCTCTGGCCATAGAAGCTTCTTCCTATCCATTGTCCCACTCTCTACAATGAGAAAAAAATCTTACAGACCCCAAATTTTTTAACGCTATGTGGATGGGAGAAAGGCTTATGATGCTTTAAAATGCTCTGAGGCGCATTGAGGTTTCATAGTCGCAAAATAAAATGTGATTTTTGCTACATGTCATTTCACTCCTCTCAAATTGTAGTGCACTTAAATAAAAAGTCGCTCAGGAACTTTGACCAAAAAAACCCCTATACATATCTCAGTTCGGGGGCACATTTCTTACCCGCAGCGTCGCCACAAAACAGTGGTTCTTTTCATTAGCAGCGTGTAATCCTGAATGCCTCAAATGCCTATATTTTACAGTGTTCCCATTTTCAAGTCTTTGTTGAATTCCGTTTCCAAGGCCATCTATTTTTTTTTTTTTTTTGAAGGTAGTACACAGCATACAATGTATCTGGTGTGTTTGACCTTGTGTTGTATGCGCCTGTCCTCAGTGAGGTCCTGTACATGTGACAGCTGCCTTCTGTCACAGAGAGATATGAATGATATGATGAGTCTTTCCACAGGTGCCCTCTACTTTGTTTTGCTAGGCTGTCATAAATTGTACTGTCACTGAGACTGCCAACTGGCCAGTAAACAGAGGTTATTTAAAAATCAGGAGGGGAATCGATACTGCTGTCTCTTTTTGTCCTTCTCTCCACTCCTCCCTCGCTTTCTCTCTCTCTCTCTCTCTCTCTCTGATGTGCCTGCATTTACATAGACACTTGCACACACACACACACAAACTAACACATATGCTCACAAACACAAGGTCATTGGTTAGAGGCTGCATAGCACAAGGACACACTGTATGAGTTGAATGGTGATGCTTTGTCATGCAGGTTCTCTGGGCAGTGATGCTCTCCTGTATGGCTCTGTTATAAAACCTAGTGTGCTGCCTTTCTGACGACATAGGCAGATACCTTCTTATGGAGAGGTCACATGAAATTTCACAGGCATAAAAGGTCCACTGTCAATACTGTAGTGCTGTACAAAGCACAGGTTGCAAAGAAAACTCTTTTAAACCAAGCAGCTTTCTTTTGGTTAATGCTGTGAATTTGCGTGAACCCTTTACAAAATCTTTTGCTCTCACATGAAATAACATATTGCATGGATTCTATTAAAATGACTAGATATTATCAGCAAAAAATGATGAACAATGGTAAATGTGACCACACCTGAATGAAGCGTATCACAATGAAATCGCTACGCTGAAGTCGCAACGTTTCAGTCATTTTTTTGCAAGCAAAAAAAGATTAATTGTCAGTAGTGTAGCGATTTGGAAAGCACAGCTCACAGTAACTATTAAACCAAGCAGACATGAATTTGAGTGTCCAACTTAAACCCGTTTTGAAATCTCCTGATCGCAATAATTCCTTGAAACGAGTGGATTTTGTCCGTAAAAATTTGATGAACAATAGTAAAGTAAATGTGACCACACCTTAACACTCAACGCAGTGTATCAAAACATAATCGTCCTGGTTATAATCAATATTTTGGTGATTTTTTTTGAGCAAAAAAGATCCATTGTCAATAGAAGCACAGCTCGCACAGAAGTCAAACCAAAAAGCTTTTTTTTCTGCCAAATTTGCACATAAAACTTGTTGAACCTGTGATCAAATCTTTCACTCATGCAAAATTCCAGAGCACATGGATTCCCATTGAAATGACTGGATGGCCGCGAAAATTCAACGAACAACATTAAAATGTTCGAACGAAAATGCTCCGGTTATAGTCAACATGTCTACACTGGAAGCACGTGATGGCACGTTCCACAGCTAGTTCTTTCATCTGTCTGAAATCTCATTTTATTCACAAATATTATATATTATTGCTATGAATTTAGTTAGTAAAAAATACCTAATTTAATTTAAATAACCTCTGAAAACCAGCTTTTGATGTCTCTGATCTCTGACCTTCCAACGCATTATCATCCTTTGGCGTCATATAGGTAAAGCCATATGACATTTCGTCGAAATCCTACGCACATGGCATCCTTTAGTGTCAATATAACACACACTGTTTGGGTAGGTTTAGGTCTGGGGCAGGGTTACGGTTATGACGCCTTGGGATCTGCGTCTCATATTGACGCTAAACGATGCCGTGTGCGTCGGATTTAGACGAGCGTCACCTGTATGACGCCTTGGGTTCTGCGTCTCATATTGATGCTAAAGGATGCCATGTGAGTAAGATTTCGACGAAATGTACAAAGCGTCACATGTATGACACCAAAGGATGAGAACGGGCTGGACCTTCACATATAAATCAGTGTTTCAAATCTTTTGTATGCACTGTCTGAAATTATTTTGACATTCTAAAATAGCTCATGCAAATGAAGTTATACAGTAGTAGTAAACAGTGCCACTTGCAGTAGATACCCTCAAGTCAACAACGCATGAGTTCATGAGCAACTGAAACGCTCTACACTAATAGAATATGTTAGCATGTTGCTGAGGTAAAACATTATACAAAAATACACACTATTCTGTTAATAGAATATTTGCAGTATTGAATGTTTATTCGACAGATGCATACTGGATTTTCACTGAGCCCACAGTGCATTCTTGGATTACCTTATTCGTGAAAGACGTGACATGCTGCATAGAGTTTGACTAAAACTTGTCTTAGAAGGCAACATAATCATATGTTGTTTGGAATCATCAGTCATCAGTTACGTTGGGAGTGCGATGTCAAAAAAGACTGGCTAGGTTCGAAAGATCACTAGGTTTTGGAACAGAGTCTGTGTGTTAAAGCAAACACAGGTGTGCAGAGCTCTATAAATGACATCTGAGGATGAGTGGGAGGCTATTATAAGTGAATTAATATAATCATATCAAATAAACAAACCCACACAATAACAGCAACCATTTTACAATCCTTACTCAGAGCCAGTTGAGGTAAATGTCTAGACATTTTTGATTATTTTTAATTTAATAGTCTGTTCTTTATTGTTTTACAAAACCCCCTGAATTAACCTGAATCAAGTAAAGACAAATCAAGTTTATTAGATTAGCATTTCTAAGCAGTTGATTTAGAGAAAATAGCATTTCAGTTTCCTCCAAAGGCTTAATTATGTCTTACGTGTAACATACATGTTGGTACTGTCCGGTCCATTACAGCTTTTTTCCTTTTCCCTACAGCAGGATAAACCAAAGATAAACCCTTTTCACACTTTCAATCATAACCACACACTCACACACATGGTACTCGCCGACATTCCAATTATTTTTATACTGAGCTAATGACATTTTCAAGTCCCTGACCCTAAATCTACTAAGTTTTTGCATTTTTAATAAATTACAAATGTTTAGTATGTTTATTTAGTGTTTTGAATTACAAAGACTTCGGCATGTTCTCAGAATGTACAAGGTGTGGCCTGAAACCTGAATAAAAAACACAATATAAGGACTTTGGGTCCTCACAATGTAGATCAAACCGGGGCGCACGCACACACACACACACACACACACACACACACACACAGTATGTTTATATACTTTCCTATGATAGCACTCTTGATTTTGTCCATCATGTTGATGCTCATGCTGGACATGGTAGGTATCAGACCTGCATTGTATCCACATCCAATTGAGCGGGTGAGTACCACAAAGAGGTGTCCAAGTCACATTTCACCCGATAAATTAATTATTATTTTCAGGAAAATAAGGCTCATTTCCCCCCTAATTCTCATTACTGTCATGTGAAATACAGAGTCTCATTATACGGCACCTTATGTGTGTATATAAATACAAGACATTAGGTATTTATAAATGGTAGCATTGGGTTTATTAGTGTTGGATTTATTATCCATTAAATTTAAAAAATTCTTTTTTTTAATGGTTTAATTAAAAATGAAAAACTATCGCAGTAGTGTGAATTATAGGGTAAAATGTGCTTCATTGTCCTGAAAAAAAAAAGCTTTTACGGGTAATCTCTAAATAATTACATTTACATTTATTCATTTTGCAGACGCTTTTATCCAAAGCAACTTACAAAAGGGGAATACAAGTGATTCATCATAAAGTGGCAATGAACACGAGAAGTGCAGGTTATACAAAGTTTCAGACATCGTTTAAAGAAAAGTGAAAGCATAGTGGGTTTTATTCTACAGTATGCAGTTAAGTGCACTGTTTTTTTATCTTGATTGCTCACCTCTTGTGTGTTCTTTCTGGGCGAGACGGAGTGAACTGTGGTGCACACGTCGTGGAGCCATGCACAAAAGACCAATGGCCAAGGTCAGGATTTTCATTAAATAATACGTTACATCTAATTGTTTTCACTAAACACCATTGTATACCCCCAGAACATTTGTAATATACGACACCTGTCGAATGGGACCATTCTGTGATACTTTTGCGTCTTTTTTTAAGTTTGATGCTGGCCGGGTGAGCGAGATAGGGCGAGCGAGATATTTAAAAGGAAATCGACTTGTGTGGTCCATAAAAGAAAGAAGGGTATAAGGCATTAGAACAACACCAGGTTGAGTAAATAATGACTTATTTTTAATTATAGGGTGAACTATCAATTTAATAGTTGGGTCTGTGGTTGAAAAACAAAATAAATGTACCGCATTACCATCTTATGGGCAGAGGGAACTCTTAATGCTTTGGAGCAAGACCTTCATGACCAGTGTGCAACAAAAACGCTTGATGGAAACTAAAAGGCTCAAAACAAGGTTATGTGTCCCTGGTACTTGCTTATAAATGCCTACGAGGAAAAGTGTATCCAGAGGGCACAGGATTAGAGGATAGAGATATTTGCACAAACAGAAGAAAACTTGATCCCCTAAACACATCATGACGACAGCATGAATCGACTGCTTTACAAATTCATGGCAGATGAAACCAAATACTTTGTGAATTTTAGATATATTCCATATCTTTCTAAATATCTTATTCCCATTCTCTCTCTCACACACACACACACACACACACACTACGCTGAGGAAAGGTGTTGTAACTTATTGAATTACAGGGGAGGTGGGTAACAATTTCCTGTTTCAACTGGGTAACAGTGCAACCAAAGGGCCTTCGGGCCCCTGTGGAGATTGAGGTCGCGACCCCCTCATAATATTTTGTTGACAGATATGATAGCATTTTAAAATGGCTGGGAAGGCAGTAAAGGTCTATATATCGAAAACATGACAAAACCAGGTAAACAGAGGGGCCTGTGGCAGAGAACTTGTGATTGACTGAGTGAATGAGTCCTGAAGGACAGAGAGCTTTGTGGATAATACTTGCCGTCTAAAAGGTTTTAATGGTAAAGTTGTAAATATTGCATGGATCCTTATAGTCAAGTATTTCACATGGCCGTTCCATGTGACAGGATTCATTTGTCTAAAAAAACCTTGAACAATGGTAAAGTACAACTTTGTTGGGATAAATGTTAAATACTTCATATTCCACGGACTTAATGGTTGCCTTGTATTTACCTCAGACAGCATTCCTGAAAATATTGAATGGCATAAAAGTTTGAAATCTAATTTCAAAGAGAATTGTGTTATACTGAGACCCTGGTGAAAAAAAAAATTGCTAAGTATACTTGCAGCCAGACTAATTTACAACCCATTCTCACTCCCAAGGCGTCAAAAACGTCTCAGGTTACGTATGTAACCCTGGTTCCCTGAGAGGGAACGAGACGCTGCGTTTGAGACGCGGTGGGAACGCTCTGCGTGATTGCGTCATGAAGCACGTGTAAAATCAGTCCAATGGAAGCCCGATACGTCATGGGTGACGTCATAGACCAGGAAACTATAAAGCACCCTTGAAAACAGACCGCGACAGCTTCTGAAAAAGTCTGAAGCAAGTTGATCAGGGCATGCAGGAAGTATGGCAGGCAAACGCAGCGTCTCGTTCCCTCTCAGGGAACCAGGGTTACATACGTAACCTGAGACGTTCCCTTTCAAGGGAACTTCGAGCTGCGTTTGAGACGCGGTGGGAACCCCATACCCACTACGCCATAGTGACAAATGCCCGTTCTGTGTGAAGTCCTTGCGCACACTAGAAGCAAGCAACCTCGCCCCAGGAGTGGAGAGGTCAAGGTCATAAAACCTGACAAATGTATGTGGAGCGGACCAACCTGCCGCATTACAAATGTCAAGAAGGGAAACACCCGAAATTAAGGCCGTAGAGGCCGCCATACTCCTAGTAGAATGGGCCCGTACAGCCATAGGTGAAGGCTGACCGGCCGCTTCATAAGCTAGCGAAATAGCCTCGACTATCCACTTGCTCATAACCTGTTTAGATGCAGGGCACCCTCTTTTGAGTGACCCAAAACATACAAATAATTGCTCTGACTTACGCCACAGGGCAGCTCTGTGAACGTAGGCATCCAATGCCCGAACTGGACATAACAGGTTTAATTGTTCCTGATCTGGGGTATTAAAAGGTGGAGGATAGAAGGCCTGCAGCACTATTGGGCCCCCAACATTGAATGGGACCTTAGGAATATAACCTGGTCTAGGGTATAGAAATGCTTTCACCATACCAGGTGCAAATTCCAAACATGACGGAGCAACCGACAGGGCGTGTAAATCTCCAATTCTCTTGATAGATGAAACAGCAAGGAGAAATAAAGCTTTCAAAGTGAGGAATTTTTCTGAAACCTCTTCAATGGGCTCGAACGGAGCCAGAGCCAGACCCTCAAGTACAATGGCTAAATCCCAAGCCGGTGCTCTGGAGTGCAGTGCAGGTCTCAACCTCAATGTACCACGGAGAAAACGAGTAATCAGAGGATCTCTCCCAATAGAAGTACCCCCCAGAGGGGTAGGAGATAATCCAGCAGAGAAACGGTCTTGCAGAAAATCGAGAACTGAACCAACAGGGCAGTTAACAGGATCTAACTGACGCTCACCACACCAGGTGGAGAATAATTTCCATTTCAGCGCATACAGTTTTCTCGTGGAAGGGGCTCTGGAATGGAGAATGGTCTCAACGACCTCAGTCGAGAGACCGGATTCTTTGAGCCTGGCCCCCTCAGAGGCCAGGCCCACAGTTTCCACAACTCCGGTCGAGGGTGAAATATCGTGCCCTCTACATGGGACAGCAGGTCCCTCCTGATTGGAATCTCCATAGGAGAGCCGCTCAGAAGAGACACCAAGTCCGAGAACCAAACTCGAGTCGGCCAGAAAGGGGCTACTAGTAACAGACGGGCCCCTTCCCGGCGAACCCTTTCCAGAACCTCCAGGAGCATAGATATCGGGGGAAATGCGTACAGGTGCAGCCTCGGCCACACCTGCACCATCGCATCCAGTCCGCGAAGAGCTGGCTGCATGAGGGGGAACCATATAGAGCAATGCGTTGTACAAACGATGTGAAAGGTCGACTTGACTTTAGTTAGACCAAAGTTCTCCCTAAGAAGCTCCACCACCTCGGGGTGAAGTCTCCAATCCCCTGGGCCTCAGCCCCTGCCTCAACAGGATATCTGCTCTGATATACGAGACCATCAGTGTGTTGTCCGCCATTCGCCGAGCAACCACTCATGATCGCCCCCACTTGTGAGGGAACCATCCGTCGATAGCAATATGCGTCGACAAGAAGCCCCCAACACTGGGCCTGGGCGAGGAACCAAGGTTCTTCCACATGACCGAAGCACGAAGGCATAGCCGCGTGACCTTGATCATGCGAAAACGTATTTCCCCTCGGAGAAAACCCCTTGGTCCTGAGCCACCACTGCAGGGGTCTCATGAACAGAAGGCCAAAAGTAAAACGTTGGACGCAACTGCCATGAGACCCACCCGTCTGAAACTGTTTCACAGTGAGTGACTGGCCTAGATATACCCCATTACGTTTGCTGTAGAATTGCTACACCTAGAAAAGTGGTCCTCAGAGCACACTCTTCTTTGCGTTGAGAGGCAACCCCAACATCCTTAATGAGACAGAACGACATCTCGATGCCGAACTGCCATAAACTCAGATTGAGCTAGGAACAACCAATCATTGATGTAGTATAATACGCGAATGCCCTGGAGTCTCAGAAGAGCCAGAGCTGCATCCACGCATACTGTAAAGGTGTGGGGTAATAAACCTAGGCCGAATGGAAGAACCCAATAATGGTATGCTTCGCCCCCGAAAGCAAACCTCGGGAAACACCTCATCCTCTTTCGGAAACAATGAAGTAATGGCTGTCTGCTGGGAGGAGGAACCCCTTCTACAGCTCCTTTTGCAGAAGTGATAGTACTTCCTGCTCCATAACCAAAGCCTGCTCGGGGTCCACCAATGAAAGGAGGACCCCCAGAAATCTGGGCGAACGAGAACCGAACTGAATTCTGAAACCCTTTTCTATAGTGTGCAGGACCCACTGAGAAATATGTGGCAGTAGTTTCCACGCTGCCAGAAATTTACTAGGGGAACCAGTCTCTCAAGACTGGCCTCTGGATTTATTTGAACAGTCACTACGGCGCCCTGAAGCGGCGAACCGGCAGGGAACAACCGAACTGACCATTCTACGACCCTCCTCGGAGGATCGTATGGGGATGCTGACACCTCGGTGCCCTGAACGGCGAACCGGCAGGGAACAACCGAACTGGCAGCGCTGCAACCCTCCTCAGAGAGTTGCACCCCAGAGGAAAAACGATTTCTCAAAACCGTCCCATGGTTGAACAGTCACTACGGTGCCCTGAAGCGGCGAACCGGCAGGGAACAACCGAACTGACCGCTCTACGATCCTCCTCGGAGGATCGTATGGGGACGCTGACACCTCGGTGCCCTGAACGGCGAACCGGCAGGGAACAACCGAACTGGCAGCGCTGCGACCCTCCTCAGAGAGTCGCACCCCAGAGGTCGCCGAGGAGAAACGATTTCTCAAAACCGTCCCTGCCCCGGAGGAGCCCTCAGAAGCCTGATAGCCTCGTTTTCTTGCGACAGGACTTCTTGTCTAAGCTTTATTAGAGATGATGACAGTCTTCAGATCTTGCCTACCTCTTAACTAGCTTAGTTCCTACGACCCTCCTCGGAGGATCGTTGAAAAAAGCAGGCACTTCGGCGCCCTGAAACGGCGAACCGGCAGGGAAACCGAACTGACTGCTCTTCTTTTTTTCTTATTTGAAGGCTCGTTTGGGGACACTGACACCTTGGTGCCCTGAAACGGCGAACCGGCAGGGAAACCGAACTGGCAGTACCGCGACCCTCCTCAGAGAGTCGCACCCCAGAGGGCGCTGAGGAGAAACGATTTCTCAAAACCGCCCCTACCCCAGAGGGGACCACCCTTAGAAGCCTGATCGCCTCGGCGTCAGGGCTTCTTCTTTGTCAAAGCTATTTTAGAGATAAAACAGTCCTCAGATCTTGCATGTCTCTAACTGGCTAGACTGCGACCGCCACCCAGGTACCCCTCAATTGCGGAGGAGCCCGAATGGCGACGCTCTGTTTTGCACTTTGTGCTGAGAGGAGCTTAATATCTCAGGAACATTAGATTGGTGAGGAAGAATGATGAAAGGTTTATATCTCAGTTTTCTTGAAAGCGGAGCGTCCAGAAGAACAGACATAATTATATCTTTATTTTTCTTTATCTTTATATCAGAAAAACTTATATATATATATATACATACATATATCACTCTGTGGCCACCAGCAGGAAACAACCGAACTGGCAGCGCTGCGACCCTCCTCAGAGAGTCGCCCCTCACATTCATCCATGTCCTTACATACTTTACCCACCAGCGCTGCCTAATAAAAAATGTATTCATTATTTAAGATGGCTGGTGGGTAACGTCGGGGTTAATAACGATGACGCCGACTCGGGAGAGAGAAAGCTCGTAAGCGTCTCTTTAACCCGAGGCAATGTCATACTATGATACTGAATACCCAAACATTACTATAGTCAGACATCTGGGGATTAAACACATAAAATACAAACCGGTTTATTCCACGATCTCGACACCTCAGTGTGGAGATAGGGAAAAAAAAACCACAGTCCCCGACGAGGAGGCTGAGATACAGAGTTTTCCCTGTTTAAGATACAGTTCATCTTTAACAAACTCTTCTTTATTTTCAATCTCATAATGTTCAGCTGGCCAGTAAATATTTAACTGGCAACAACACTAGATAAAACCTCCTTTTTTTCTTTAAAAAAAGCTCCTCTTTATTCAACAGAGTTATGAGCTGGAAAATGTATTCATTGAAAACTCAAACATCTGCCTTTTTATAAAGATTTGTATTTGTTTTGTTATCCTTCTTTTAAAACAAAACACTAACGATACCAATTCCTCTGAACTGGAAATCGCAGCACACTAGATCTGGCATGTGAAAGCTGAGAAAGGGCGGAGCCCGTCCCAACCCCCGCTGTCAGATCCGTTTACGAACCCCGAAATACGAGCCGTCTCCGAGCCTCGGCAACAGAGAGACCCGCTCGGGGAACGCGAACCGAACCGTCCTCCTCGAAGAACGCCCGGCGGGAGCGGAGCTGTGCTTCACGGACAGCTTCTCGCAATGCACAGTCAGATCCCTCGAGAAATGACTGTTGCATGCTCCACTCCCAAACAGCAACAAAAAGCTGATGTGTGTCCCCACCCGTGATGTAACGAGGGCAGGGAACAACACAACGTCTATAATATTGCTTTGCTCGCCATAATGATAGATAGTGATATATATATTGGGCTTGACAAACAACAATAAATAGACAAGGACAGAATCACAGAGAGCGCTTGCTGAAGACTACAGAAGCTGTCGCGGTCTGTTTTCAAGGGTGCTTTATAGTTTCCTGGTCTATGACGTCACCCATGACGTATCGGGCTTCCATTGGACTGATTTTACACGTGCTTCATGACGCAATCACGCAGAGCGTTCCCACCGCGTCTCAAACGCAGCTCGAAGTTCCCTTGAAAGGGAACTGAAGCATGGTCAAGCCCCCCCTGCGTCACAATGAAGACACCAAAGGTGCCCCTCTACGTCATCTGTAGACGAATTGGGAACTCCATTGCTTTCAGTGGGAAACCTGTGGCGTCAACAACAGACACAAATTTTATCAGGAAATCGCGCTGACACCATAGGAGGAGGTCGCAGGCGAGTTGTGACATACGGCGGGAGTATAGACCTCCTTGTCGGTTGATGTACGCTACTGTCGCGGTATTGTCTGATCGGACTAGTATGTGCTGGCTCTTGAGTAACACATGGAAGCGGTGCAGAGCGAGACGTACTGCCAGCAACTCGAGGCAATTGACATGCCAAAGGCGCTGGGGTCCTGTCCAGGCAGCATGTCCATTGCACATGGCACCCCAGCTCATGGTGGAGGCATCTGTTGACAAATCAACATGCCTGGAAACTCGTTCTGAGGGCACTCCGGCCCGTAGAAAGCTGATATTCGTCCACGGGGTGAAGGTCTGACGGCAGGTCGAAGTAACTGGTACTCGGAGCGTGCCTTGTTGCCATGCCCACCTCGGGACTCGATCGCAAAGCCAAAGCTGAAGCGGTCTCATATGAAGCAATCTGAGCGCCGTGACTGCGGCTGCAAATGCCATATGCCCCAGGAGCCTCAGAAATAACTTCAGTGGAACCGCACTCTTGCCCTCGAACTGTCTCAGGCAAGTCAGCAGTGACTGTGCACGCTCGCTCATAAGCTGTGCGCACATGGCGACCCAGTAGATTTCCATACCGAGAAAAGAGATCCTCTGCACGGGGCAAAGTTTGCTCTTCTCCCAGTTGACCCGAAGGCCCAGACGAGCTAGGTGCCGGAGCACTAGGTCCCTGTGTTCACAAACCTCATCTCGAGAGTGAGCTAGGATCAGCCAGTCGTCGAAGTGGTTCAGGCTGCGAACCCCGTGTTGCCGTAGTGGCACAAGGACTGCCTCGACGACCTTCGTGAAGATGCGAGGAGACCGGGCTAGCCCGAATGGGAGAACTGCTTACTGCTATGTCCGCCCCTCGAAAGCAAACCGTAGGAACGGTCTGTGTCGAGGAAGAATTCAGACATGAAAGTAGGCGTCCTTCAGGTCGATCGCTGCAAACCAATCCTGTGGCCGCACATATTCGAAAATGCATTTGGCCGTGCGCATCTTGAACGGAAGCCTGTGAAGGGATTGGTTAAAGACGCGCAGGTCGAGGATTGGTCGTTACCCACCAGTTTTCTTGGGTACAATGAAGTAGGGGCCGTAGAAGCCGGACCTCATTTTGGCTGGACGGACAGTCTTGATCGCACCCTTCGCCAGTAGGGTGGCGACCTCTGCTCTCATGACAGGGGCATTGCCACCAACCGTAGTGAAGCAGACTCCCCTGAAGCAGGGAGGAGACCGCGTGAACTGAATCGCATAGCCGAGCCTGATGGTTCTCGCGACCAAGCAGGACAGGTTGGGAAGCTCTAGCCAGGCTCCCAAGATCTGTGCCAGCGGGGTCATGGGAACCACAGATGTACCCTCGGTGTTGCAGCGAGGTGGAATGACCGGCCCGGACGGGGGAGGGATAGCGTCCCGGTGTGGGGGCACGGTCATTAACCGCATCCTGCCAGAGGAGGCCAGGGAAGGACCAGTGTTACACGGGGGCCTGCTCTGGCAGGGGTCTGGCAGGGAGTGGAGAACAAAAGATTTTCCCCCGGCCCTCCACCGGGGGGAGGAGTGGCCCTGCTACCAGCTTGTTATGACCCTATGGTTTGTATTTTGTTATTTATCTGTTGTTTTTTGAATCTCTCTGTATGTCTGTCCAGGAACGTCATCTGACCCTATGGTTTGTATTTTGTTATTTCTCTGTTGTTTTGTGAGTCTCTCTGTATGTCTGTCCAGGAACGTCATCTGATTGGTTCCTGCAGGATGATTGGGAATGCCATCTGATTGGTTCCTGCACCGTGATTGATGCTCTATCCTGATTGGTGCAGAGTGGTTTAAAGGAAACGTCATCATTTCCTCTACAGACAGAGTGGGTTTTGTGTTTGAGCAGACAGAGAGCTTGTGATTTGAGTGTGTTAAGAGTATTTGAGTGTTAAGAGTTTATGAGTGTTAAGAGATTTGAGACTGTTAAGAGTATTTGAGTGTTAAGAGATTTGAGACTGTGAGTACCGTTTGTTTGTTTGATTTGTGAACTGTTTGTATCTAAATATCCCATTGGTATATTTGACCCTTTGCCTGTTTACTGACACTGATTTGGACTGCCCTTTTCAGTTTGTTTGCCTGATTGTAAATATATTGTAAATATAGTTTTTTGGAAAAGTAGGGAGTTTGACGCCATTCTTTTTTTTTATTGTAAACTGTTTGAACTCTGCTTTTGATTAGGGAGTTAGGTTTACAGATTGTATTCTCATTTTCCTTTCGTTTGGATTAGGGTTTAGGAAAGAGGTTTAAAGACAAGGTTGTTTTTGTTTGTTATTTTGGCTTGGTCAGCTCCTGAATCAAAAGTCCCAAATTAAGAAAATAACTTTTTTGTTCTAAATCCTTACAAATCTCTGACTCTTTCATGTTGCCCCGTTCCCTCTAGACGGGGTGTAACACAGCTCCTGTGAATAACTGACCACCATCTTGGAGCAGCCCGTTGCGCCGCTTAGCCTGACATTTAGCGGGGCGCGGGGCTGCAGAGGG
Source organism: Tiaroga cobitis (assembly GCA_030578255.1). Classification (NCBI taxonomy): domain Eukaryota; kingdom Metazoa; phylum Chordata; class Actinopteri; order Cypriniformes; family Leuciscidae; genus Tiaroga; species Tiaroga cobitis. Next base: position 43,057,569 of record CM060596.1, read on the forward strand.
CTTGGGCGCCTTCCTGCGGCTTCCTCCACGATGCGGCCGGGTGAAGGCTGCTGCAGAGAATAAGTCCTGAGTCAATAAAGACCCGAGGTATGCGTTTAAGCATTTAAGGGTTAATCAAGGGATGAAATAAAATCATGATTAATTATAAAGTAGACTCCTTTAAAGCAAGCAATGGCAAAATTGTATCTGATAACTTACTGAATGTACCTGCATGTTTTTTATATAATCTTATGATGACTGTTAGCAGAGTGTTTGATTGTGGCTGAACAATTGTAATTTTACACTTTATAGCTTAATTTTTCTTCTATAAAGACAATAGTGGGGATATTGCATGTCTGAGTTATGTGAAGTTGACCTCATCAGTTACACCAACAATCGCTCATTATTTCTCTCATTGTTAAATATGGCAAGCTGAAACATAATTGATTTAATAAGTTTCCATCATTACGTCCATTCCCATTAATGCACTATTGTTTATTTTTCTCCTTTTTTTCTGGCTCATGCTGAGGTCGTGACAGATGATGTTTATTTTTTACTAATGTGTTAAATTAATTATATATTTGAGACCAAGTTTTTAAGTATTTTTCCAAACACACCACTATACTGTAAAAACACTTCAAAGTGAGGCATTGACAAGCATTGGCTGCCAAGAATAGACTATAAATATAGACCATTAAGTGGTACTTTAGAGGTACAATTCTTTACACGACTGATGGTTTTTCAACTGCACTAGCAGTTTGTGTGCAACCAGCAAGAATCTCTTTCATGCTGTGGACTACGACTGAAACTTGTAGCATTAAATATGTATCTGAGAAATGACAACACAATTTTTTCTCCTCTTCTGAGAGGCCACCGCACAGTCTGTCAATACGGTCCACCAGCATGGTAAAAATAGAACAGGAAATGGGAACAGGGAGAGCAAGAGAGCTTACGAAACTTGTGTTTTTACAAAAAAAATATCTGCAAAAAAAGTCAGGTAACATTAGGTTTGCACATTAGATGCTCTTTTACATTATTCATTAGCAGAGTAAAAAATCTCCTGTATATTTCGAGTTGAGACGTGGTCCATGTTGAAACCCATTTGCAGCCTCTGGAAAGTACAGATGTGACATTAGAAACGGCTCCATGACCTGACTGGAGCAGTTATCCAGCCGAGCAAGACGGGAATTGGAGGTACTAGATGCTTATCTGTCAGCCGTTGCAAAAGCACATTTCTGTTTGATAAAGTTAACTTGATGGGATTTTAAAAGTTGCAAGTGGAAGACAGAGTATGAGTCAGGGTTTTTTTGGAAAAGATAAGGAAAGAAGGTAGAGGAGAAATGAGAAGATGGGACTGTAGAAAAGATAGCAATTTAGAGTCCCAAAAAATGTTGGAAACACTGTTCTTTTTCATACTCTTTGATCACCATTTGTCCACTCTCAAATTGGGATCCAGGTTTTCAAAACAGTGGTTATTAACTGGTGAGTCATGACCAATCACAAACAGTTTAAAAGTATTTATGTACAAGTATGCAATTGTGCAAAGTTGAAACAACAAATTTATGGAACAAACATAACATATGAACATATGAACTGACATTTGCAGAAACATATCCTAAGAGTTTCCCATGCACACACCAAAAACATGCTTATGCCTTACCATTTCCATTTTATATATACTGTAGATTAGGTTTCACTTTAAAAAGGTGGAGAAAACTATCTTCATACATATGTTTTTTTTTTTTTTTTTTTTTTCAGAAAACATAAATAAAATTACATCTTAAATGAAACACAACCTAGACTGCATTTTGAAAAGTTTAACTTACAGATATGGTAAACTTGGTTTGTGTTGATCACAATTTAGTGTGGTGAAATACTGCTGACAACAATTGCCATTTAGACTTAGAAACCCAAACTCATCAATTTTCCCTGCTGAAAAATCCAGCATTGCTGGTCACCAGTATAAGGTATGTTTTGGATGCTGGGACCAGCATGGGATGCTAATTTGGGAACGGGAGAGCTGGTGCACCAGCTACACCATCACTATACCAGCCCCATCAATCATAAACCATCCTAGAACAACATAAAATTCATGCTGGTTTATGCTGGATTACAGGGTTCCTGTTCGACCTGTATCATGTTAATGATTTTTTTTATTGTTGAGCCTTTTCAATTCATCTTCAGTTTGATGAATGTTAGATTTTAAGATGACGCTGTCATCCGAACCCTGCTGTACACCAAACAAGCGGACTTTGACCGCTGAAAAGATGGGTCTCAGTCCAATTCCAAACAACTCAGGTAAGGTTTGAATGAAATATAAACGCAACATGGACCAAATACATGTAAACGGACCAAAAACAGGACATAATGTCACAAGATGCGACCCTGTTTTTTTTCTTCACAGTTGCAATGTAGCCCATCACAGTTCAGTACAGGTATCGAAACTGTGTCTCCTCACAGCAGATCTTCGTTGTTTGTGACGGAGGGATTCCTGCTGCGGTTTTGACTCCTTTCCACATTTTATAAGCTCTCCACGTGTTGTCAGCTCCATCATATACCATCATATGTAAAAACAGGGAGCGCCTTTCGCCCTGCACACAGCATTGTTGTGGATGTTCCATTGCAAAATATGTCATAAAAGGCTTTTTTTGTTTAAAATCTACCTTTGTTTAGTGTTAAAAATGACAGTGTGAATTCTAAGTGCACCAGGACTAAATGTATTAATTTTTTATTTTTTTATTTTTTATTTTTTTTGGTCCAGACAAAAGAACCAAGAGAACTGAACTAAGTGTGAACATACCCCTAGAAAACCTGACTGAACCAAATCTGGTGACAGAAATCAATATGCTGATTAAGAACTTATTTCATCTCCAAACCTTGTTGAAAAGCATGAATTTCCAAATTGGTTTGGGTGACCACCGGCCATGCTGGTCTTTTCAGCAGGGAAGCACCGGCTCAAGAACTCTAGAAATGGAAAAAATGGTTATTGATAAGGAGCGTCTTCTTTATCGAATCAGGTTTAAAGAACCTTTGTTTGGAAGAGTTTGAAACAGCAGTCACATTCTTGAACCATCATTTATCCCAGTGCGATTGTTTCAGAGGACTTTTCTTTAGCTCCTGTAGATGAACTTCTTTCCCTCAGAAAGCAGCAGCGTTTAATGAAGGGGGAAACAGTTGCATTGGAGAGGGTTATCTCTTGACTCTGGCTTGGCACGGCTCTGATACTGACACACAGAGCGGATCATCATTCTTGAGTGTGTTTAGGTTAAGGTCTAGACTGGCCCCGTCGCCGTGATTTATGGGAGGTTGTACATTTACACCTAGGCTTTCCCTTACTGTCGGCCCAGGCCATTCATCATGGCCGCCATGTAATGAATGGACTTGTTCAGTCTTGTGGACTTAACAAGACACTCGAGTCCAGAGAGTTCAGTAAAATAAGATTACAATTGTGGTCAAGAAAGAGAAAAGCAGAGCGACTCCCTCTGGATTCAAGTCCAGTGTGGTTGAAGGGACGGTGGCTTGTACAGTGACCACAGGAGCATTTGTTTTCCTCAAACTGTCCGATTCTACTGTAGTCACAGAGAACCTCACCAGAATTTCTTGTCTAAGGCCTTATCAATACTTCTGATTTATGTGGGAGAAGATCCAGCCCTTGTTGTTCTATGCTCTCTTGTGCTCCGCAGTCCTACCAGAATCCATCATGTTCAAGTGAAAAGATTCAATATTCAAAGATATACATCTTACTAAACAGAGGAACATTATAGCATGGTCGTCGCCAGAACATATAGAATGGGGGGATCATTTAATTTTCATAGGGGGGTACACATTGAGAAACAGACTTTCACAAAAACAATAACATCCTGTATTTTTTATTATTGAAATAGACCAAGATCTATATTAACGCCAAAACACAAGACAATCCATCCAATAAACTACACCAAAACCCTTCTGCATGAAACTGTTTACAAACCTCTGTTGATTTGAACAGATTACATACTGTATGCGGGATTTGGCGCACATGCCAAATCATCTCGATCTCAAGAAGTTATCTTATTATAAATTAAGCTGACTTCTTATTTACATATTTTTTTGTATACTTAATAATAATAATAATAATAATAATAATAATATTATTATACTTTATTGTCCCATTCCTGGGAAATTTGTCTTTGACAGCATGACACAGCCAGTGCACAACATCAATCACACTCAACACCATACATACAATAACATGCAATAGTAAGCAATAACACATTTCAATGAATTATATAAAAAAAAGGCAACACTTTATTTGAAGGGGTGTGCGTAAGACTGACATGACACTGTCATAAACATGACATAACACCAGAGGAAAAGGACCCAAGATCTAACTAGGACCAAGGAGCAGGACCGGAGCACAGAACGTTTTAATCTTTTTATTAATACAAAATGACCAACGTTTCGACGCACATGCGTCTTCTTCAGAGTCAAACAGTCAATGGCAACACTATACAGAATTTAAAGAGCCAAATTTCAAGTTTTTGGCCACAGGCCTAAGTGGGTGTAACAATTATCCAATCTTATACAAGCACGAGTGAACGAGTGACCATAGTTGTGAAGATACTGCTTTTTCTAATATCTTTGACAGAAAAGGCAGATTCGAGATCGGGCTGTAATTGACTAATTCTGTAGGATCAAGCTGTGTTTTTTTAACAAGCGGTTTTATCATAGCCAGTTTAAAGGTTTTTGGTACGTATCCTAGAGACAAAGATGAATGAATGATATTAAGAAGAGGATATATGACCTCTGGAAACATCTCTTTCAGTAGCTTAGTCGGTATAGGATCTAACATACAAGTTGTCGATTTAGATGAATTAACGAGTTTGCAGAATTCTTCCTCTCCTATAGCAACAAATGAATCACATTTTTCCTCAGGGAGACTACAATGCACTCCCTGATGCGGTACTGTGGTAGACGTTTGCATAGTTATAATTTTGTCCCTGATATTATCAATCTTATAAGTGAAGAAGTTCATAAAGTCATCACTGCTATGTTGCTTGGACACTTCTGAGCTTGAAGCTTTCTTTTTCGTTAGTTTAGCCACTGTTTCAAATAAATACCTTGGATTATGTTTATTTTCTTCTAATAGGTTTGAAAAATAAGCATATCTAGCAGCTTTTAAAGCCTCTCTGTAAGCAATCGAGCTTTCTTTCCACGAAATCCGAAATACCTCTAGTTTAGTTTTCTTCCAGTTGCGCTCCATTTTTTCTGGCTGCTCTCTTAAGGGCCCGGGTGTGCTCGCTGTACCACGGCGTTGGACTATTTTCTTTAATCTTCTTTAAGCGCAACGGAGCAACTGCGTCTAAAGTGCTGGAAAAGAGAGAGTTAAACGTTTCTGTTGCAATATCAAGTTCTTCTAAACTATCCGGGATGCTGAGATGATGAAACTGATTAGGAAGATTATTGATAAAGCAATCTTTAGTGGCAGAAGTTATAGGTCTAACGTATTTATAACACGGAGTCGGCTTTGCAGCCTTGGCTAAATGTAATTTACATGAGACTAGATAATGATCTGAGATGTCATCGCTCTGCTGCAGAATTTCAACGGTATCAACATCTATTCCATGTGATAATATTAGATCTAGAGTATGATTACGACAATGAGTAGGTCCTGACACGTGTTGTCTAACTCCAATTGAGTTTACAATGTCTTTAAATGCCAAACCCAATGCACCTTTTTATTATCTACATGTATATTAAAATCACCAACAATTAGTACTTTATCTGCAGCCAAAACTAATTCTGATAGAAAGTCCGCAAATTCTTTGATAAAATCTTTATGGTGCCCTGGTGGCCTGTATACAGTAGCCAGCATAATTCTCAAATGGGATTTTTCGTTTACACTATATATTTTAACATTAAGCACCAATACTTCAAAAGAAGTATATTTAAAACTAGATTTCTTAGTGGTTTTGAAAATATTACTATACATTACAGCAACACCTCCCCCTTTGCCTTTCAGACGAGGTTCATGTTTATAACTGTAATCTTGTGGGGTTGAATCATTTAAAATAATGTAATCGTTTGATTTTAGCCAGGTTTCTGTCAAACACAGCATATCAAGATTATAATCTGAAATCATATCATTAACTATGAGAGATTTTGAAGTAAGGGATCGAATATTCAGCAACCCAAGCTTTATCATTTGCTCATCTGTATTATATCTGTTTTTTATTTGTTGAACATCAATTAAATTAACCTGACGTTTTTTGGATTTCCAAATTCGGGGAACAGACACAGTCTCTATATGATGATATATAGGTGAAAGAGGCTCTATGTGATGGGATTTATCTGACCTTGGTGACGTGAGGCCGCTAGCAGACGGTCGGTTTAGCCAGTCTGTCTGCTTCCTGACTTGAGCCCCAGATTGTCATGTTTTATCTCTAAGAATATGAGCCAAATTACTAGAGAGAAGAGCAGCACCAGCCCAGGAGGGATGGATACCATCTATTTTCAACAGATCAGGCTTGCCCCAAAAACTTTTCCAATTGTCTATGAATTTTATATTATTCTGCGGACACCACTTCGACAGCCAACCATTGAGTGAGGCCAATCGGCTAACTGTCTCATCACTCCTGCGTACAGGAAGGGGGCCAGAGCAAATTACAGTGCCTGACATCGTACTTGCGAGTTCACACACCTCTTTAATACTAATTTTGGTGATCTCCGACTGGCGGAGTCGAACATCATTAGTGCCGACATGAATAATGATCTTAGAGAATTTACGATTAGCATTAGCCAGCACTTTTAAATTGGCTCTACTTCAGCCGGAACCGAATCATGTAAAGAGTTCACAATTCTAGGCGCATCCAAAACACTATCTAAAGATCTAGCATTCTTACCATCCTCAATTAAAGTTTGGATGCGTGTCTCTAGCTCTGAAATCTTCTCCGTCAGCCTGACTGTCTCCTTGCATTTATCACATATAAATCCTGTATTGCCATCGGAGAAGGCTATACTAAACATATGACATGTGACACAGGTGACAATAACAGGACAAGAAGACATTACTCACCGTGTTTGTTGACTGATTTCTTACTTACCTGGACTTTATAAACTCAAAGGCGCGGGCGCGCGAGAGAAAATAAATATATAAATGAGCGCACGGGTGGCGCGTTAGCAGGCTAACGTTAGCGAGTTACTAGCGTGCTGTGTTAATAATAATGGAAGCTAGAGATGTAAGGTTAATCTTATGGTAAGATGGTAAATGATGGCTCAAAACATAAAGAAATACGAGGCTCAGGCGGAGCTTACAGCCTCGAAGCAAACAAACACACAGCAGGCAGCGAGGCAGACAGGAGCAATCGATCAGCGATCAGCAATTAGTGCATCAGCGATCCAAATTTTGTAATGACAAAAAAAAAAAAAGATACGTTTGTGATTGGCTACATTGCTCAATGCTGCAAAAACACGTTGGAAGCAGAAAGCCTTGTCGTTCTTCAGAGCGACACTGGATCGTTTGCCAAATATGTTTCGCCAATATGCTATTATTACGGTGAAAATGACCCTAGACCAGTAGTTATGGGCAGCTTTTCACTCTAAAAGCAATCAGAAGAAGCAGCAGGCAATGGTTTGAATGAGACATTTCACACTAGTCTCAAGGGGGGCATGTGTCGTCATTAATACTTTTGATTGAATAAAACAAGTTTATTTAGATGTTACCACATGAATGTTACATTCCCTGGCAGAAGTCCATAGTTTTACAGTTCGCTAGTGCTAGCCTAAGTTCACAATTTAAACATTTATGAAATCTCATGCTTGTCTGACATTGTTGTTAATAATATTCCTAAACATTTGGACTGTGCTACACTGTGCTACAATTTTCACTGTGCTACAAGAAAATTATGCCCCATGTTCCATTTCACATCTGTTTGTTGCATGACAAAGGTTTTCTCTATGTATCTAAAACACTTGCACTCACTGTGTGACATGCAAGTGCACGTACAAAAACCGAGCTTTTCAGCGCACTTCACCATTGAGGTGACTCAAGAACTGAACAGAAATGAAGCCATCTCCAGTGACATCTTACATATCACTGATATTAAAAGGCTCTTTTTGAGTACTTACTCTTTCTCTGTCCCTCTTCCACTCTTTCCCTTTCAAATTCTTTAAAAGCTTTTTTCAAGACATAGACCATGCAAAATTCATCAGAATCCACAGATGATAGGATGAGAGGCTGGTGACAGGCAAGCAGTGCTGAGCTCAGCATTTGCTTTTTCAGTTGAGAGAAAGCAAGAGGTAAACCATCAGTTTTTGAAATGACATCTTCTGATAGAAACATGTTATGTCATTCAAATGTCTAGCATTTTGAATGGCACCACTGTACATCTAATAGCCTATATAGCCTACATGGGAAAAACAGGGGGGGGGGGGGGGGGGGGGCAAAACTTTTCAGTTTTGCCTTACTGAAAAGAAAAGGTGTTTTCCTTTGTTTTACATTTTGACATCTTTAAATGCCTTTGTTAATCTGTTGCTTTTAAAACATGTGCTTGTATCTTGAATTCCTCAAAATACTCCCAAGTCAAGACACCCTTAAGGGGTACAGACGCTTGCCACCATGAAAGTACTTTCAAAGGGTGCTAAAATTTGTTCCCTTTTAGGGATAAGTAAGGTAAAAAGGTGTACATTTGGAGGGTACAGCCCTGGTGACAAACTGTTTCATTCTCATTTTGCTTTAGGTGTAAATTACAAAAATACAGATGACCAATCGCGTCCAAGACTAGCACCAAAACAGATTTTACTGGCGTGTATATTTCCTGTTAAACTAGTGGCTACAAACAGAATAAAAAAAAAAAAAAAAAAGTTTGTTTCCTGTTGTTGTGTTTTCTGTGGAGTTTTGTTATTTTTTATTATTATTTATTTATTTTTTACATGTTTAATTCAAATGTGTACATTAAACTAAAGTTACAACTGTTATAAGGAACGTTTTGAGGTTAGTAGCCTAATGGTGTAGTGCCTCTTTAAGAGATGAGTGTGCTGTGGAACATGTGACCGGAGTTCACTGTGTGAAAAGGAACCGCGATTCATTGAATCTATAATGACTTCAATCCGGTGTGCAGCCACTTGGTTTATTACTGTTCCGTGTTCTCCCCACGGAAAGGGCAACCCAGTGTACAAAAAGGATATTACTCAGGTTTTTCTTGGTTCACTTTTGCTTGTTTATTTTTGTTATATTACCAATAAATAGCCAGTAATAAACCAACACGGCCCGAGAGCGTTAAGCCAAGTTTGCCACTACCCTGTCAGCATTGACCAGTGAAGGAGCACCAAAAAAAAAAGAGGATCAGGCCGAATAGACCCCTCTGTCAAACAGCGCCTTGGTCAGTGCAGGGAAAGGAAGATGGATTCGGCAGAATTGGTGGCTTTAAAAGGAAAGCGCTCAACAGCACAGAGCTCTTTCAGCAAGAGAGCAAAAAAGCTGTCCCTCACGATAGACCTCCTAGAAAAAAGGGTACTTATTGACGAAATCAGAGCACTGGGTGTGGACTTTGGAAAGCTGCACGACACTGGACTCGAATATGTTGATGCTCTAGGAGTAGTGGATAGCGACGAAGAAAAAACAGAAAAAGAAGCGGCTCAGGTAGAGGAGAAAATGGCGACGTGTCTTGCCACCTATACTGAAACGCTCCGGCTCGCTAAGGAGACGTTATGGTCTAAATTCGCCTATGTGGACCTTAAATTGTACGCCGACGGTGCAGAGGAAAAATGTACTGAAGTGGAGAACACTGATGTGAAGGAGTTGTCGGAGGATGACTTTCAAGGCCTGAGAGAGGGCCTGGTGGAGAGAATCAAAATGCTTGAGGAGAAGGTGTTTGAATGGGAAAGTCTTGTCCCCGGAGCCAAGACAACAGTGTATAAGCAGCAGCTATACAAGCTGGTCAACAGACTGCATGACTGGGTACGGAGCTGGCAAAAGTTGAAGCGGGTAGAAGAGGTTGACGGGGGAGAAGAGGTTGAAGAAGCAGGTACTAATGAAGAGCATAGCGAGTCTGGCGAGGGTCCCACTAGAGCTGGCATGCAGCCCCAAATCCCCAGTGTAACACCTGTATCTAGTACTGCAGCAGCTGCGTTTCCATATGCACCATCACAGAGCATCCCTGGCCTGCATCCCGGGGCACACGGCTTCAGACCACAGATCAGTCTTGAAAGAACACGCCTGCCCAAGTTCTCGGGAGACATGACCGACTACTATCGGTGGAAGGCTGAGTGGGAAGAGCTGGAACAGCTGGGAAACCCACTGAGAGCGGCTGGTGTTACAAGGTTCCACCTCCTGGCAAGTCTCGGCGACAGGGTGAAAAAAGACTTGGTTCTGTCTAGCTGTGCATCGGCGGATGAAATGTTCAGGCGCCTCGACAACCGCTTCGGGAACAAGGCGAAAATCATCCTGAAGATATCCGAGGAGGTTCAAGGCCTACCTTCCGTAAAGGGAGATAACCCTAGGAAAGCAATTGAGCTAATTCAAGCAGTGGAGCGGGCCCTAAGTAACCTTGTGATCCTGGGAGAAGAGGAGGTAATAAAGAACCGTTGGGTAGCACAGTCCCTTGAATGCAAGCTACCAAGTGCTCTGAAGGAGAAATGGATTGCCCACAAGACTGAGCCTGTGAATGGTTTTGCTCCACTGAACCACTTCGACTGCTTACTGCGCTTCCTGAAGAGGCAAGAGGTGATCCTGGAGGAGCTAGATCAGCTGGAGGTAGGACTTAGAGAGGGAAGCTCTTCAGTGAAAGGCTCGGCAGACAAGCCAGAAGGAGTCAAGAAAGCGTTCTCCAAAGCTACCTCAGGCCGAAGAGAGTCTCAGTCGAACCTACGCTTAAGCTCATGCACTGCCTGTACTGATGAGACGCACGCTGGCAGACTGTTTGCCTGCAAAGCCTTCAGGGAGATGGATCTCCAGAGGAGGAAAGCTCATCTAAAGGCCCATGGGATATGCAATCGGTGCCTGTGCTTCCACATAAAGGATGGCCGTTGCAACCCGAAGTTCCTCTGCAGTAAAATGGACTGTCGCAAAAAAGAGCCTCACCACTATCTGCTCTGCCCCAAGTCCATTGCTCAAGAGAAAGACGTTGGCAGCGAGGTGCACGGAACCAAAAGGATGGAGAGGAAAGGTCTCGGGCTGACCAGCAAGCAAGAAGAGCTCCTGGCGAAAGTTACTCCGGAATTAAGAGCAGAATTCAGGAAGGCATTTTCCAACAAAGCCTCAACTACGATCTGCACTGCTGGAGGTGGACTGAAAGAGTACCCAGTTATAATGATGTTACTGGAAGTAACAACTAACTCAGGCCAGTTGATAGGCACTCTTATTGACCTTGCCTCTGACACCAACTATATAACAAACAACGCTGCCCAGCGCCTGGGACTGATTGGTGAGCGCATCAAGTTAATTGTCCACGGAATAGGAGGGATGAGAACGACAGTTATAACCAAGAGGTACTCCCTGCGACTAAGAGTGAAAACCATCAAGGGGACGGTAATGGAACACAAACTGCTCTGCTATGGCCTGGAGAGTATTGCGGAGATAAGTCGGCCTGTCACTCCGCAACAACTACAAAAGATCTTTCCTGACGTCACTGCAGAAGAGTTAGTCCGTCCTGAGAAGATCGATCTTCTGATTAGCCACAGGGAAGGTCGTTTAGTTCCACAGCCGTTCAAGTTGGAGGGAGATCTAGTACTCTGGGACGGCCCATTGGGCAAAACTGTTGGTGGTACTCACCCTGATCTCTTTGAGGTGGTTGACCTAATGCTGCACCAGTCTGAGACTCACTTTGCAAGGTCTATGAGAGTATCCTCAAGGGTGTACAAGGAGGTTCTTGTGGACACCAAAGACTTGAGTGAGGACCAAATGGAAATGGAAGAAGTGACCCTCAGTAGCACCACTGTCACGAATAAGGAGGTGTTTGAGTGGTTCAGGTGGGATAGTATTGGAGCAGCTTGTGACCCGAAATGCGGGAGCTGCAAGTGCAGCAAGTGCCCTCCAGGAGGCAAAGAGATGACCCTTGGAGAAGAGAGGGACTTAGAAAAGATAAAGGACTGTCTCTCGTATGTGCTAGCGGACAAACACAGCGATGCCCCACACTGGGATGCAGCCTACCCATGGAAAGTAAGCCAAGCGATTCTGCCAGATAACCGCCGAGCAGTAGAAGCAACCTTCAAGAACACAGAGGCTCGGCTGGCGAGAGAACCTGTGTGGAAAGCGGCATATGGAGAGCAGATCCGTGAGATGGTATCAAGAGGAGCAGCCATCGAGCTCACGAAGGAAGTGATCAAAGGCTGGAACGGCCCAATCTGGTACATCAGTCATCTGGTTGCCCCGAATCCTCATTCTAGCTCAACGCCAGTGAGGATAGTCTGGAATAGTAGCCAGGAGTTCAGAGGGTTGAGCCTGAACAACCTCTTGCACAAAGGCCCTGATGTCCTCAACCCGATCCGAGGTGTCCTGCTTAGATTCAGGAGCAGATTGCATGCTGCCCTTGGCGATGTTAAAAAAATGTATAATTCAGTGTGGCTGAAGGACGAGGAGGTCCACCTCCATCGATTCCTCTGGAGGGATAAACCCGAAGATGAAATCGGTGTGTTTGCCGTCGTCAGGGTTAACATCGGCGACAAGCCTGCTGGATGCATTGCTCAGGTTGCCATGAGAGAGACGGCAAACCTGCCTCAGTTTACATCCATGGTTGAAGAGCGCCGGATCCTGACAGAGGATTGCTATGTGGACGACATTTTGACGTCGCATGATGATCTTCAAACTCTGAGTAGGATGACCGAAGGAGTGGAAGAGATCCTAAAAGCAGGAGGCTTCTCCCTCAAGCCCTGGGTTATGACAGGCCAAAGTGGGAGGAGTGGAAAACCCACTGACCCCAGCAAAGTCAGGTCAACAGAGCCCAAGACTATGATACTCCCTAACCAGATGCGAGACGAAGATAACAGGGCATTGGGATTGGGATATGAACCCGAATCTGACAAACTCCGTGTGCTTACGTCAGTGAACTTTTCAAGGAGGCGAGGAAAGATGAGGACCGGTCTGGATCTACGAGAGGATGAGATCAGAGGCAGCACCCCCGACCCTCTCACCCGACGCATGCTGCTGAGTCAGATCGCAGGGTTCTATGACCCCATCGGTCTGGCCTCACCCGCCAAGCAACGAGGAGTGATGCTCATAAGAGAGTCCTTTCAGGAAGCAGGAAGAGACTATCCCTCCAAGGACACCTGGGATGATCCGCTTTCGCCACATCTTCGAGAAGCTGCAATAAAGCTTTTTGAGCAATATGTGAGGCTTGGCCAACTGAGATTTGACAGGAGTCTCACACCCCTTGGATCCATAGGTTGCCCAATGGGGATCACGTTTTCCGATGGTAGTGAAGCTTCCTATGGAGCCGTTCTTTACCTACGGTGGGAGACAGAAAATGGAGTCGTAGTGAGGCTAGTTGAATCAAAGGCCAAGCTTACTCCTCTTGACCAGAAAGGCGATGTCATTAAAGCAGAGCTGTGCGGGGCTGTCTTTGCATCCCGTCTGAAGACATACTTCGAGAAGCACTGCTACATCAAGGTCGATCGGTGGATCCATTTTGTCGATAGTCAGACAATCCTGGGAGCCATCCAGAAGGATAGTTATGGCTATCAGACATTTTTTGCAAACCGGATTGGAGAAATCCAAAAGGCCGGATCAGTAGAGAGCTGGAGGTGGGTCGAAGGAAGACAGAACGTCGCCGACCTCATCACAAGAGAGGCATCCACTGAGGAGCTTGCTGAAGGATCAATCTGGCAGGAAGGCCCAGAATTTTTGAAGTTGCCTGAATCAGTTTGGCCTGTAAAAACTGCCAGAGAGATTAACCACTCTGTTGCTGAGGAGATTGGGGGACTTCGGAGGAAGGCATTCTCGGCACTAGTTACAGCAGGAGCCCAGTCCAGGAAATGGTCAGGCCCAGCCAGTGTAGCACTTGTGCGCCTTGTGGACCCCCGAAGGTTCAGTTCACTGGCACGGTTATGCGGGACCATCGCTTGGGTGAGACAAGCAGTAGAAATCTGGCTAGGTAACAGCCAGGCCCCAGTTCAGTCAAAGTGGGAGGCAAGACCATACCTGTCTGTGGAAAAAAGAGCAACAGCTTTTAAAGATCTAGCTCTCGAAGCTCAAGATGGTGTCGAGTTCCGGGATACAACTCTAGATCGCCTGGTTGTTCAGAAGGAGGAAAAGACAGGACTCTTGCTCTGCGGAGGGAGAATCCAACGCTGGAATGAGGATAGAGTGGCTGTACCGCTAATCCCATGCCAGTCGTGGCTAGCAACCCTACTGGCCAGGGAGGCACATGAAGAAAATCATGAAGGTGTTGCCTCTACCCTTCTACGGACAAGAAGAAAAGCCTGGATCATGCAGGGACGAAGAACAGTTAAGAAGGTGTTGAACAACTGTGTCATCTGCAGAAAGCAAAGAGCCAAGATGTGTCAGCAAGTAATGAGTGAGCTCCCTCAAGAGCGTACCGAAAGAGCAAGCCCATTCGAGTATACAACCCTCGACCTCTTTGGCCCTTTCGAGGTGAAAGACGCTGTTAAAAGAAGGACAAGTAAGAAGGTCTGGGGTATTGTTTTCTGTTGTATGGCCTCGAGAGCCGTCCATGCGGACCTCACCGATGACCAGTCGGCAGAAAGCTTCCTCCAAGCATACTCCCGCTTTGTTGCTCTGAGGGGGCATCCAAGGAAATTATGGTCCGACAGGGGCACCAACTTTGTTGGCGCCAAGTCGGCTCTGAGTGAGCTGTATAAAAATCTGGCTTGTTTGCAGGCTACGTCCATAGAAGATGTAGCCGCTAAGAACGGGACTGAGTGGAAGTGGGATTTTCACCCTGCAGACGCACCCCACAGGAACGGAGCTGCGGAGGCTGCTGTGAAGCTTTTGAAGAGGGCACTCATGAGTCTCGGAGGAGTTACAGAGTCTCTCACATGGGGGGAGCTCCAAACTCTGTTCTATCAGGCAGCCAACCTGACAAACGAACGCCCAATCGATGCCAGAGCTCAAGAACAGGAAGATTCAATCGAGTACTTAACACCCAACTCCCTCATACTGGGTCGAGCATCGCTTGGAGGAGACACCAGCGGGCTTGACTTAGAAACCCATCCCTGGCGTCGTCTAAGGTCTATTCAAATCGGAGTAGACCGTTTCTGGGCTAAGTGGAGGGAACTAGCTGGCCCAAATCTGTTCATTCGACATAAATGGCACCGGACGGAGAGGAACGTCAAAGTCGGTGATCTCGTCTGGATTGCTGACCCTAATGCTTTGAGAGGTCAGTTTCGTTTGGGTCGGATTCTGACAGCTTATCCTGACAGGAGAGGAATTGTCAGGGACGCTGACATCACAACATGTGCTGGCCTTCCTGTTGCCCTGGTGGGTAGTCGGAAGAAAAGGAGTGCTTCACTGCCCATGACAGTTATCAGAAGAGATGTGAGAAGACTGGTGGTCCTTCTCCCGGTGGAGGAAAAAACTCATCCATCCTAGCCACCATGACACCCGCATCTTCCTGAAACTGTCTTATTCTGCACATCGCCCTATTTCCTACCCTGTCACCCTGTCACTGCCCTTACCCCTGTAGGCTGGTTGGTGTAAGCCTAGCGCTGCCACCATGCCCATCACATTGCACATACATGAAGAAGTAAGAGCATGCACATCCCATATTTCGCATACCCTGGCAGGACACCACACACCTGCCAAAGGGATGTGATTGACTTGGACTAAGCTGCTCTTCCATCGATCGTGCCTTAATCAGACACTTACACATAGACATTGTGCAAAGCAAAAAAAAAAAAAAAAAAAAAAAATTGTGAAGTGATTTAGTAAGTTCCCTGGATTATAAGATCAGGAACTTAAGTGGGAGGTGTTGTGTTTTCTGTGGAGTTTTGTTATTTTTTATTATTATTTATTTATTTTTTACATGTTTAATTCAAATGTGTACATTAAACTAAAGTTACAACTGTTATAAGGAACGTTTTGAGGTTAGTAGCCTAATGGTGTAGTGCCTCTTTAAGAGATGAGTGTGCTGTGGAACATGTGACCGGAGTTCACTGTGTGAAAAGGAACCGCGATTCATTGAATCTATAATGACTTCAATCCGGTGTGCAGCCACTTGGTTTATTACCTGGCTATTTATTGGTAATATAACAAAAATAAACAAGCAAAAGTGAACCAAGAAAAACCTGAGTAATATCCTTTTTGTACACTGGGTTGCCCTTTCCGTGGGGAGAACACGGAACACCTGTTGTTAGTATTATTTTGTGTGTAAAAATCCTCAATTTCCATTAGTCATCTTTAAAAAAAAAAATCAGTGCAGTCGGAGGAATTGGAAAATGATCCGCAACACGTTGGTTCCATTTTATTTTGATGGTCCCTTTTAAACATTCTTTTGACTATAAGTAACTTTTCAATTACATTTCAGCTAACTCTCATTAGAGTATTATAAGACTGTCTGCTTATTATCTGCTAGCTCTTGATTGTGATGGTCCTCCAACAGACATTCTAGTGACTATAACTTTGCAATGAACTTTCTACATGTACGTCAACTTTTTCTAACCCTAACCCTACCCGTTTCAACTTACACTCTAATGAGAGTTCTGTCAGGTCCATTAAGTCAAGAACACACATGACAATGAATGATTAGGAAATTGTATTGAATAAATTGCAATTCAAGTTGATAATTAAAATGTGGTGGTATGGCTCTGTTCAGGGAGTCCTCTGACATTTCATGAGCACCATGAAATAGCAGAGAGTCAGAGGATAGCAGCAGCATTAGGGAACGCTCACAGTTTAGTACTGGGAGAGCAGAACTATTCCCCCATATGAACAGAGAGTCAGGGGACAGCAGCAGCATTAGGGGACGCTCACAAGGGAGTCCTCTGACCTTTCATGAGCACCATGAAATAGCAGAGAGTCAGAGGACAGCAGCAGCATAAGACTAGGAGAGCTGAACTTTCCCCCCAAAACAGACCATAAAGCAACCTCCTGTGATAAAACAAATGAAGAATGAATTTGGGGGCTGTTAACATATCGCGTCTTTGCGCGCTCAAGTTCGTTATTTCTTATTCTAAATGTAGGCGCACGGTATGTGCGCTCATAATGAAAGCGACGCCGCTCGTATTTTTTTTTATTTTTTTTTATTAAGATAGCAGATGAGACTTTCTTTTAATTGATTCACTGTGAATAGTGACTGTTTACTATGTCTTTTTAGAGCTGTGCCACAGCAGAAATAATTCAGTTTGCACCATGAATTGTTATTTACTAACTATCTATCATTGCAAGCTGCTTGATCTGTGCTGCATAGTGCTAAATCACTGCATGTGTAACGCGAGCAGTTGCTAATGACAACAGATAAGTAAACGCACTTTGCCAATATGATCGCATAAGCCTAGCAAGAGCATTTAAATGAAAAGGACTAGATAAGTCCAAGCACACGGATAGCATTAGCAAACAGCGTGGTGCCCATATCCTGATAGCTTTTAACAATGAGCATTAAAAGAAACTTAGCTTCGTGAAGACTTTCAGAGATGAATAGAGAGTGAATACATCGAGTCCTGTTTCAATATTGCAGGGAGCGAGCAGCGATTGCAGAGCGAGCAATAAGCAGTTAGGAGCGAACTGAATCTGCTTAAATATAGCACCCTGATTTGAGCGTAGTCATTAGCAGCGAGGGGAGATGAACAGCTGATGCAGCTCAGCTAAGCGATCGCTGATGAGACAGTGTTGTTGGCCAATAGCGTTAGCAGCATCTTGACTACCTGGCCTGCCAGAACTGACGCTGACGCTCAATTTATGTAGGTGCAACGTTACTTATAGTCAACAGAATGTGTTAAAGGGACCATCAAAATAAAGTAAACCCCAAATTTCTGCTGATGACTTTATAAGCTTTAAAGTAATTTACAAGGTGCTGCATTTCATTAAATGTTCACAGAGTTTAGCCTACCGGTATTTTGATACTGATGTGTGAATGGTGGCTTACAAGTAAAAGACGGAACACAATTGCCTGTGTGAATAGCACATTTGTGTTTTTATCGAAAAAAAAAAAAACGCCCTGGTAATTTTACGGTAATTTACCGGGATTGCTGTGTGTAAGTGGCTAATGTTAAAAATGTTTAAACGTTTCTGGTAGTTTAACCTCCTAAACGTCTACTTATAATGATCTCTGTTCATGTTAGTAATAAATAGTTCAACAACTAAATAATTA
The DNA here is from genome assembly GCA_030578255.1 of Tiaroga cobitis. Taxonomy (NCBI): domain Eukaryota; kingdom Metazoa; phylum Chordata; class Actinopteri; order Cypriniformes; family Leuciscidae; genus Tiaroga; species Tiaroga cobitis. The sequence goes on from CM060596.1 coordinate 43,075,787, forward strand.
CACACAGCAGCTTTCTCAGAGTATTTTTACACTTTAAGTTGCCCTTCGGTATCTGTTTCTTCGAGCAAATGGACCGGAGAAGGTTGATCACAGAGGCAGACTTTATATAACCTCTGAGCCTGTGAGCTTCTGCTGAGAGGCCAGTTGGTTCTCCTCCATCTTTGACCTTCTCCCTTTACCATTACAACCCTAGTGTAGGGTGTTCAGAATCCCAACGATCCCCTTCATTCACCTTCATAGCCTTCTCTCCGTTTCAGTAATGAGGGTGCACTTTACTTATTTATGTGTTTATCTGAGAACTCATCCCATTTATAATACATGGGGCAGCACACCCCTGTACTCAAGATAACTGCATAGTCCTGTTTTTATTCCTTTTTTCTTATTTTAGCCTGCTTGCCCCCATCTCAAAGCCTGGGAGGACCAGTGTGGTTTGGTTGGACTATTGATCTGGCTGGTCTTCAGCTCTACCCCAGCTGTGTGACCTCTTTTTACATAAGAGGGCACCGGACTCATGCCAGATAAACAGATACTCAGCAAACTCTAGATGTTTTAAACATATCCCACTCACACTCGTCCATATAATGACAGTTCTACCAGAAAGGCCCGGGAGAATTAATACTGAGACAATAAACATTTATTTACGAGCCCAGCAAACAATCAAATTCTTTGGCGTAGCCCCCATCCGTAACTCGCATTCCGAGGGTACGGAATCTGCATATCCTGCCTTAAGACGAAGGCAGGGGCGCAGCCCACCCCGCAAAGTAAGGAAGGGTGCCATCTGGTGGTGGTGGGGTGGAAGGAGGAGAGGACATCCTGGCGTCTTCAGGGTAGTGGGGAGAGCCCGTCTGGAGGTGATGGGAAGGATGGAGGGGAGGACCCAGCATAGAAATGTTAGGGAGATGAAGGAAAGTCTCGTGGTGGTGGATGGGGAGGATGGAGGTGGTTGAAGCGACAGCATCTGAGAACTCAGACATGAGTAAGTACCGCCCATTTATACTGGCTATTAGGATTTGATTGGTTAAATGAGAAGGTAATACATAACGTGAGCAATTGAGTCTTCCTGGCAAAACTTGCGCTAAGCTTCATTGATTAGCGACCAGCATTAAGCTTTTTTTTTTTTTTTTTTGACGTAAAAGTATCACAGAATGATCCCATGCGACACATGCCTTATATTCCAAGTGTAATGATTGGGTTTGGTAAAAAACAAACCAAACTGTAATGTATCATTTAACGAAAAAGCCTGACCTTTTGCAATGTGTGCTTTCGTGAGACTCCATAAGCCCAGCAGTTCACTCCGACTCGTTTAGAAAAAGCACACAAATTGTGAGAAATCAAGATGAACAAAATCGTGACATGAAAGACAACCCATGTACCTTCTTCTCTGAGGGGAATACTCTGAATCCATTGTGTCCGTCATAAAAAGAAGTTATCGCGTTCACATCTGTCAACTGTCATTCAGGCTGTCATTAGACAAACGGATTTCCGGTCTGGAGATATTTAACTCAGCGAGGAAGGTACTCGGTCGTATACTTTCTTGGGATAACTAGGCATTCTATTTCATGTCACGTATTTATTATTCAGCTAACACTTTATTTGAATGGTCCCTTTTGAACAATTTGTTGACTGTAAGTGACTTTGCACCTACATTAAAGGTACAATATGTAGGATTTTTGCAGCAAAATATCCAAAAACCACTAGGCCAATGTTATATATTTTGTTTAGTTTATTACTTACAATATCCCCAATGTTTCCAACTATTTCAAAATCGTGAGAAAATTACGATTTTAACCAAGGAAATGGGACGTGTCAGCAGGGGTGAGGAGTCGCCAGTCAATGGCGTCATATCCGCGTTACCCTTGGTTTCCGCTCGTACTGCCATAGTCACCATGGCGACAGACGTGGACAACTGGGTTATGCTTAGCAGGACGCTCACGCTGTTGTTGTTTTGTTCAAACATTTTGGACCATGGCAAGCAGACTTTGAGACAAAAAGAGGACTAGAACGAAGATCAAAATCTTTGGAGATGCCGGGAGCATCCACGTCCGCGACTAACTTCGAGTTGATAGAGACGCGAGTGTTCCATGTACTTTATCAGACAGGTGAGCAAATGTATATAAAACTAATCAATGTTATTTATTCAATATGATGAAATGTTAGAATATGATCTGTATGTTATTATAATGTTGATCTAGCTTACTGCTAGTCTCATATAGCCAACAAACAACCTAACTAACATCATTCAACACACTCAAATGGTGTTTAGTGTGATAGTGTAACTGTTAGAGCAAGTGAAACAGCGCTGCGTTACCTCAAGTTTAATTCGTCTAATAAACTGACCAGTGAGTAACTTAATTCAGCACTTGCGTGTAGTTCGGTAGAATGAAATGTCCTTATTCCTTTATATCCGCTGGACTCGCGTTGCGTGGCGCTGGTATACGTCTCTCATTAGCAATCGTGCCCTGTTTCACACCACAGTCATGTTAAAAAACATCACTGTATTCACTCATCCATAAAAGATCCATCAGCTTGACGACAAGATCCATAATTCCGCTTGATGCTTTGCGTCATCGATATAAACCTTTGTTATTGTAAGAGATTAGCGACCCCTGGTGGCCAAAAATTACATACTGTACTTTTAAGTAACTGTCTGCTTAATACCTGCTAACTCTTTATTGTGATGCTCCCCAACAGACATTCTGATGAATAGTTTGCAACTACATGTCAAGTTATTCTAACCTTACCAGTCTACTAATACTCTACTAACACTCTAGCCAACAGAATGTGTTAAAGGAACCATCAAAATAAAGTGAAACCATTATTCTTGATTTCTTACAACTCATGTGCTTTTTCTGAGACTAATAGAGTCTCACGGACATGCCATGCACAGAAGACCATTGGCCAAAGTAATTTTGGTTTGTTTTTCACCAAATCCTATCGTATACCTCTAGAACAAATGGAATATATGGCACGTCGCATGGGATCATTCTGTGATACTTTTCTTTCTTTAAAAAAAATGACTTGTTGCTGGTCCCTTATTCACTCCCATTATATGGACGAGCACAAGCTAGACATTTTTTTCTTAATTCTCCTTTTGTGCTCCAAAAAAGAAAGAAGAGCATAAGGCATTAAAACAACACCAGGGTGAGAAAATTATGACTTAAATTTTCATTTTAGGGTGAACTAAATGGAAATAAATGACTGTAAATACGGGGTAGGTGGATATCAGCCTCAGTTGTCAGTGATATTCTGAGTTGTATTGTGCTCACATACTGCTCTTGTTTATGACTGTTGCCTTAAGCAGTCTGATAGAACAGGAACACCTCTCAGGATGCTGATGGCCTCTTACTGAGAATATAAAAAGAGACTGACTGATTTTTTGTCTAAACAACATTCAGTTACTATAGTAAATGGTGAAGGAATACGTTTTTCTTATAACATCTGATTTTAGTGTAAACAGCATTTATCATCTAAAAATTGTAAATAGCAGTGCTTGGTCCAATATAGACCAATATAGGGGCTAGTTGTCACATAAGGAAATTCAATTTGTGTATTCTACAATTTTGTATGTTGGCCTTAAACCTTTAGTTCAAAACCTTATTAAATAATTTGTATATATTTGAATTAATTTTGTCCACCATTTTTTCCTATATCGTTAGATTTTGGCTATACCTGCTGGATAAACATGATAACATGCAAAACTGATATGGCATAGATTGATGGCAAGCGTCATGAACGTATAATAAAGGTGAACTGTTTTCGAGATGTCCGGTCAGGTCAGAGCAAGTGATTTTATACAATTAATTAATTCGTTCATTAATTATAATTTATGTTGTTAAAAAATAACTTTGGTAAATGTGATCTGTTAGTTTTTTGTTGTATAATTGTTTAAGGCTGTTAAATGGCTGGCTCCCATTGCAACAACATATCCTGTTGTTGGGGCAAGTTGTCACAAAAGGGTCAATGTGTGTTTAATCAATTGTATTTCTATTCCTAGCAAAAAGGTGGAAATATTCAAAGTTTATTTTCTGCAGTGCAAAATCGGCATCAAACCCTCCAATTAGTTTCAATTGCAATGTTTTACTGTGACATTGGGTGTGCGGCGACCCTTTCAGTGGCAATAAAGCTGCTTTGGTCTTATTGTCATCTTTTCATTAACTGGCTTTTGGTGATCAGGATAAATAGGATCAGTTTAATTTTCATAAGCTCTTAATATCTGTTAAACGCTAGCTGAATAATGTAGTTGAAATTAGATCCAGATAATTATCCCTGGATATTAGTCCATTAAGAATCAGATGAAAATGCATTACTGAAAAGCCAGATAAAAAGGCAAATGTTATACAGCTGATAAGATGTGCAAAATGATAAAAAGGGAGAGAGACAGATATTTACAATTCTATTGCTCTCTCTGTCTATCTATATAGATATATATTTCAGGAGGAATTCACAGCGCACAGCATCCACTCAAACTATAATGGACATTTAAAAACACGAACGAGGGACATTTATTGCCGGAGACATTTTGTTCGGCCGGCCATCGAAAGCAGGTGGCGTGCATCGATGGGTCGATCTCTACCAGTAGACCAGCTGGAAAGGATGCGTTCCTAATGCCTTGATTATTGTATTATTCTCACCTTCATCCACAAATACTTGAGAGCGACCCGTCCGAATGTAATCTCTCCCAGGGGAAGCGGTGGCCATGGCTGCTGTTTGATTTTCTGTCATGGCTGTGAGGCCTAATGAAAACTAATGTTGGGAGAAGGGAAATGATTTGTTAAAAGTAGCAGGAGCTAAAAATTGAAGAGGGTGGATGGGATATTACAGAGACGCCTGGCTCTCCATTGGCCCCCGGCACTCCTCCTTTTCTGGCTCCTTGGCCATTTATATTTGAATGTTTTGACAACCTTGTAAATTGCAGTATTGATCTATGCCATAGCAAAGCATAGAAATACAAAGTCGTGAGGGACATCCATGAGTGTGTATGCGTATTGATGATTGTAATGAATGATATTACATCAGATGACCTCTGAGATGTGTGGAAGGTTTTAATTTGAGATGCCTATTATTAATGCTGTCAAAAGAAAAACTCCAAATGAATACAAGCAAGTGTCATTAAGATTCAAGTGTGCTTCAGTAACTGGGAAAAGAGGGTGTTGAAAATGGACCAGCTGAAAATGGAGTTGTAGGGCGTTTGCCTTGATTATGTGTAACGGAGGACAGTTAGTAAGAGCCTTGCAAGTAAATCTCACTCCCCTGATCTCAAAGGGCGCTATGGCGACTGACGCTAAAGACTGTCACAGGGGTGCGTTTCCCAAAGCCAACTATGGTCGCAAGTTCCATCGTTACCAATAGAGTTCAATGGAAATTGCGATCATAGTTGGCCAACAATGCTTTTGGGAAACACACCCCAGAGCGGGGTGAGTAGGACCTGAGGGGTTACAGATGTACAAGGTATTTTGTTTATTTTTTCCCCCTTTTGGTTTGCCAGAAGTAAGGAATATGTAAAAATATTGTATACTCAGCCTCTAGTCACAAAATAACCTTGAGAGCGAGACCAGGTCAATGTGATCTCATGCATGTATTTTTTACGTAAAGTGTGGTTCTACCACACATACATTTACTTACGCTTTCACCCACACTGAAACGTACAATATTGATGTATTGACGGCACTAAAATGTAAATCATTTACATATGAGCAAATTTACAGAAATGTGTCTGAATACTTATTTATGAATGTTAAAATCATGGCAGCATTATTTTGATGCTGATGTAATCAATTGTCATATCAACGACTTTGTTTTCAGTCACATTTATTAAACACAGTTTTCTCTTTTTAATATGAAACAATAACATTTCGCTCTTTTCTGTGTGACTTTTGCCTCAAATTTATTTTGAAGGTTTACAAACTACATTTTTAAAACCTTAAAATGAAGTGCATCTCTGTAATCTTTGAACCATTGTCAATCATGTAATATTTATTTTGTTTGCAATGGGACACAAAAGGCATTTTCTCAGTATAGTCCTACGCTGTTACTGACAATAGAACCATAAAATACAGAAAAACACAAAATAAATTCACAAAAGTAATTTATTTAATTTGTGCACTTTTCAGAATCCATACGACTGTGAGGAACATACCCAAATTCAAGCCTTGATTCAGCAATATTAGTATCCATTTTCAGCAGCTGCTGCAAACATCAAATCCTGCAGTTGTTCTAAATGTAAAAACTGCCGCCTCAAGAAGTTTTTTGACATGTTTTACGGTAGTGATATCAAATGCTCATTGGCTCTCGGCTGCTTTGTTGCCGATTGCAATGTCCTGTTTTGGGGTGATGTGCGTTTGAAATGCGCGCCTTCACAGAGTGGATCTGGATAAGATTTTCAGAGATTAACAACTTAAATGTTTCACTGTACCTCTTATCAAACTAATATATACAGCCAGAGAGGACTGCGACTGCATTACATCGTCATTTGAAGTACTTTTGGTACTGTTTTTGACATTTTTGCAATAAATAAATGATTGGGATTCCACCTGTCTGCTATGTTTTTTTTTCTTATTCTGTATATATTTTTAAAAGAAATGGTTATGGGTAGTTTTAAGTTGTAATAATATTTTCCAATATTACCGTTGTATTGTGTTTTTAATCAAAATAAATGCAGCCTTGGTGAGAATAAGATACTTCTTGCAAAAATCACAAAACACCGGAAACCCCCCAAACTTTTGAGCAGTGGTATATCAAATACATAAATATATAAACATGAAATATTGAATTAATTGTCAAATATAGGTTTTAGCAGGCATTATACAAAAACATTTCACCACTCAGTTCATGATTATCCAATAAGAATCCAGGATTCATAATTTTAACATTTTACTTATTAAAGTTAAATATATTTAATAAGGCCATTTTGAGGTATTCTATATAGTATAATTGCACGTATTGTTAAATCGGATCTTTTTATTGCTCTGTTGATTTTTATCTGTGCCTTTGTAATGAAAAAAGCGGTTAGATAATACTCCAGTCGAAGGAGAATTTCTATTGTTTACAGTGTGATACAGAAAGATAGATCATTTGCAAGATTGTCTTATTGGTAAATTACCTGTGATCTACATCCAGTCTCAGGCATTTCATTTGGTTCTGAAAGTGTGAAGCATTCAAACAGAAATAGCTACGCATCTTTATTTTTCCATCTCAGCAACTCTAAGCATACAAATTAATTGCTAAGAAAGACCAGGTCAATGCACAAGCTGCTGAGTGTTTGTCTAAAAACAAATGACAAATTTGGAGAACAATGAGAAGAAAACAAATAGTCATTATTATTATAAGAGAGAATTGAGAAAAGTGAAAGAGTCAAAGAATGTACAAAAAGTATCAAGCAACTGTTGCTTATACATTTTTCTTTTTCAACACTGCATTTCTGCATGTTTATTTGTGTCTTTAATTATTGGATTCTTTGTTTACCATGTGAAGAGAGTAAATGAGAGTAAGTGGATTGACTTAAGTGGTACGTGGGCGTTCAACACATTCATGACTAATGGTTTTAGTCACTGATGCATGACCTTTAAAAGCAACTTAAAAGTTTATCGTTTTCCTACTGGTAACTTAAACTGATAGAAAGAACAAACCAGGGGAGTGCCTCAGGTATTATGTTTCACACAAAGTCTGATCTTAATGACCGAATAAATTTCAAGAATCCATTCCACAACCTCTCAAATTTATCCATTTCAAATCTACAAGTGGAAGTCAGTTTCTCCATAATGTATATATCATGCATCACATCAACCCAATTTTCCTTTCTTGGCGCTTTCACCTTTTGCCACTTCCTAGTAATTCCCTTTTTTCCCTGCTAGTAACATGATTTTAAACATTTTACCATTCAGATTCGTTTTACCTTGCATATTAAGTCTTCCCAAATAAAATGTGTCAAAAGTGAAAAGGAGATTAATCCATAAAATCGTGTCCATACATTGTTTAAGTTCCATCCAACACTCTAAAAAAGGCTGGGTTGTTTTAACCCAATTTTGGGTCAAATATGGACAAACCCAGCCATTTGGGTTACATTTTTTTATTTACATTTTTAACCCAATGTTTGAGTTTGTCCATATTTGACCCAAAATTGGGTTAAAACAACCCAGCCTTTTTTAGAGTGAATATTTCACCATCGAAGGACAACTCCAAAAAATATAAACATGATTTTCACTCTTTTCCCCACATCCCCGCCAACAGCTTGTATCCTGATATTTTGTCTGAGCTGGAGTTCTAAAATATCTCACCAAGTTTTTCCATCCATGTTCCCTCCAAGTCCAGGTTATGAATAATTACTGAAATAATGATCTAATCATAGACTCTTAAGCATTTGCCTATTTAAATCCAAAAAGTGACTTTTTTTGGGGTGCCGGGCAATGTCTCTTTACGTCCCTCCATTTTTTTTGGAGGTAATCATTTTTCAAAATGCTCCTATTTCACTTTTGTTTTAAGCAGCTTACACAAAAGTGCACATACCGTGCAAGTGGCCATTACCAGAGCAGGTTGCTTTAGCTTCAAATCAAGTAAGGCTACCCTGAAGTGCGAGGAACACTGTGACATTTTCTATCATTATTTTTGAGTAAAAGGAGAGTGAGTTGTTAGGGTGTTTCACTTGATTATTGGGAGGATGCTAGGTGGTGTGGATAAATCACATATTTATATGAAGTACAGAATAAACACACTGGATCCTCAACCTCACATCTTGAGAATAAAGTTGTGAGCCATTCCACTGCTCTACCTTTTCATTGTTTTTCAATGTAAAACACGATCTAGACGGACGTCTTTAACGATTCCGCTCACGTCTTTTGCAGCGTCTTGCGCATGACGTAGTGTTCCAAATACACGATGCTCAAATTAAAAGTAGTTAAACTTTTAAAAAACATAGATATTGTATTCTTTGTTTTGTTTTTTGTATTTTTTAACTGCAAAAATGCCTTCTGTGCGAAGACCCTTAAGTAATCTTTAGATTATTATTGTTTATACACTTGAGGTAATTATCTAGGCATTTGCCTTCATGCTGTACAGTTGCATTTATAACATGTTAGAAGGGATTTTTACAATTAGCATTAAGTACTATGATTAGGTTTATGTTTAGCGGCCTCACGTCACCAAGGTCAGATAAATCCCATTACATAGAGCCTCTTTCACCTAGATATCATCATATAGAGACTGTGTCTGTTCCCTGAATTTGGAAATCCAAAAAACGTCAGGTTAAAAATTTAATTGATGTTCAACAAATAAAAAACAGATATAATACAGATGAGCAAATAATAAAGCTTGGGTTGCTGAATATTCAATCCCTTACTTCAAAATCTCTCATAGTTAATGATATGATTTTAGATCATAATCTAGATGTGCTGTGTTTGACAGAAACCTGGCTAAAACCAAACGATTACATTACTTTAAATGAGTCAACCCCACAAGATTACCTCGTCTGAAAGGCAAAGGGGGAGGTGTGGCTGTAATTTATAGTAATATTTTCAAAACCACTAAGAAATCTAGTTTTAAATATACTTCTTTTGAAGTATTGGTGCTTAATGTAAAAATATATAGTGTAAACGATAAATCACATTTGAGAATTATGCTGGCTACTGTATACAGGCCACCAGGGCACCATAAAGATTTTATCAAAGAATTTACGGACTTTCTATCAGAATTAGTATTGGCTGCCGATAAAGTACTAATTGTTGGTGATTTTAATATACACGTAGATAATGAAAAAGATGCATTGGGATTGGCATTTAAAGATATTGTAAACTAAATTGGAGTTAGTCAACACATGTCAGGACCTACTCATTGTCGTAATCATACACATGGAATAGATGTTGATACCGTTGAAATTCTGCAGCAGAGCGATGACATCTCAGATCATTATCTAGTCTCATGTAAATTACATTTAGCCAAGGCTGCAAAGCCGACTCCGTGTTATAAATACGTTAGACCTATAACTTCTGCCACTAAAGATTGCTTTATCAATAATCTTCCTAATCAGTTTCATCATCTCAGCATCCCGGATAGCTTAGAAGAACTTGATATTGCAACAGAAACTTTTAACTCTCTCTTTTCCAGCAATTTAGACGCAGTTGCTCCGCTGCGCTTAAAGAAGATTAAAGAAAATAGTCCAACGCCATGGTACAGCGAGCACACCCGGGCCCTTAAGAGAGCAGCCAGAAAAATGGAGCGCAACTGGAAGAAAACTAAACTAGAGGTATTTCGGATTTCATGGAAAGAGAGCTCGATTGCTTACAGAGAGGCTTTAAAAGCTGCTAGATTATTTTTTCAACCCTATTAGAAGAAAATAAACGTAATCCAAGGTATTTATTTGAAACAGTGGCTAAACTAACGAAAAAGAAAGCTTCAAGCTCAGAAGTGTCCAAGCAACACAGCAGTGATGACTTCATGAACTTCTTCACTTATAAGATTGATACTATCAGGGACAAAATTATAACTATACAACCGTCTACTACAGTATTGCATCAGGGAGTGCATTGTAGTCTCCCTGAGGAAAAATGTGATTCATTTGTTGCTATAGGAGAGGAAGAATTATGCAAACTCGTTAATTCATCTAAATCGACAACTTGTATGTTAGATCCTATACCGACTAAGCTACTGAAAGAGATGTTTCCAGAGGTCATATATCCTCTTCTTAATATCATTAATTCCTCTTTGTCTCTAGGATACGTACCAAAAACCTTTAAACTGGCTATGATAAAACCGCTTGTTAAAAAAACACAACTTGATCCTACAGAATTAGTCAATTACAGGCCGATCTCGAATCTGCCTTTTCTGTCAAAGATATTAGAAAAAGCAGTATCTTCACACCTATGTCCACAACTACAAAAATGATATCTGCGAGGATTTTCAGTCCGGATTTAGACCGTACCATAGTACTGAGACCGCTCTCATTAGAGTCACAAATGATCCGATCGTGGTTGTATATCTCTATTAGTGTTACTTGATCTTAGTGCTGCGTTTGACACAATTGACCACAACATTCTTTTAAATAGACTAGAAAACTATGTTGGCATTAGTGGAATTGCACTAGCATGGTTTAAATCATACTTATCTGACCGTTATCAGTTTGTAGCAGTAAATGAAGAGATGTCTTATCGATCACAAGTTCAGTATGGCGTACCACAAGGCTCAGTACTAGGACCGTTGCTGTTAACTCTGTACATGCTACCATTAGGAGATATCATAAGGAAACATGGAGTTAGCTTTCACTGTTATGCCGATGATACTCAGCTGTATATTTCCTTAAAACCTAACGAAACTTACCAATTCACAAAATTAACGGAATGTATAGCTGATATAAAAAATTGGATGACTAGTAATTTCCTACTACTAAATTCTGAAAAAACAGAGATTCTAATTATTGGACAAAAAACTTCCACACGTAATAATGTAGAATACTGTCTAACAATTGATGGCTGCTCTGTTAAGTCTTCATCGTCGGTTAGGAACCTGGGTGTGCTCTTTGATACCAACCTTTCTTTTGAAAGCCACGTGTCTAGTATCTGTAAAACTGCATTTTTCCATCTTAAAAATATATCCAAAATACGCCATATGCTCTCATTGGGAAATGCGGAACAATTAGTCCATGCGTTCATGACCTCAAGGCTAGATTATTGTAATGCTCTACTGGGTGGTTGCCCTGCACGCTTAATAAATAAACTACAGCTAGTTCAAAACGCAGCAGCTCGAGTTCTTACCAGAACCAGGAAATATGACCATATTAGCCCGGTTCTGTCAACACTGCATTGGCTGCCTATTAAACATCGTATACATTTTAAAATATTGTGGATTACTTACAAAGCACTAAATGGTTTAGCTCTGCAGTACTTGAGCGAGCTCTTAACGCATTATAGTCCTTCACGTCTAAAGCGATCTAAAAATTTCGGCCAGTTGATAATACCTAGAATATCTAAATCGACTGCAGGCGGTAGATCCTTTTCCTATTTAGCACTAAAACTTTGGAACAGTCTTCCTACCATTGTCCGGGAAGCAGACACACTCTGTCAGTTCAAAGCTAGACTAAAAACACATCTCTTTGACCTAGCATACACATAATACATTATAGACTTCTATAATTCAATGTTAGGCTGCATAGATTAGGTCAGCCGGAACTGGGAACACTTCCCCTAAATCTTGATGTACTCGTTACATCATAAGAAGAATGGCATCTACGCTAATATTAGTGTCTTTGTTTATCCCAAGGTTTTCCCGCAGCCTGCCGGATCCAGGCCGTATCCAGATCTGACGAAGGAGCTTTGCTTGGACCCGATGACAATGCATTGCTGAAGTATCCACTATCCTCTCCCTATGGAGGATCCCTTTCCCACTCTACAGATAAAGTGTTGTTGAAAATCTGGCTCGCGTACCCCGAAGTGATAAAATAAAACAAAATTCTGTATCAAAATTTATAGGCAAGAAAAGTAGTTTGTTCAGGCATGGGTTGTATGGAACTACAAACCTGCGCACATATTTTCAAAAGTACATAACTATAGAATCAATTCTTAATGCGCACGTGAACGCATGTGAACGCCGTCAGCGTTAATCACAGCTTCGGGTTAAAAGTCTGTTTAGAGAGAACGGCGTCGTCTTAGTGGCCCCTAATTTAAGAACAAATGATCATTTCAATGGAGGTGAATCAATCAAAACTAACTTTAGCTGGAAATAACATTATTCAAGAACCGCTATAAAGCCAAAACAATCTCTGTTACCTTAAATTATATGTTTATCTCTGTAAAGCTGCTTTGGAACAATCCATTGTTAAAAGCGCTATATAAATGAAGATGACTTGACTTGACTATGTGAAGCACACAAAAGGTCATAAGTTCACATATATTTTGAGATCAAGTTACTCAAGTCATTGACATCACTCAATAAATGGAACCCAATGAAACCCCACTCCATTCAGCCACTGGAATAGAGTTTCCATTTTAGTTCATTACAAAAGCATAATGTGTCTGGAAGAAGAACAAACTCTGTCCCATCTTGGATTTTTCTTCTAGTGCACATGAAGATGGTAAGAGAAGAAAAAAAAAAAATATATATATACATATTAGTGCTGTCAAACGATTGAAATATTTAATCGCATTAATGTCATAGTTAACTCGTGATTAATCTCAATTAATCGCACATTTTTATCTATTCTAAATGTCTCTTGATTTCTTTTTGTCCCATTATTTTTTCTCATTTTAATGCTCTTATCAACATGGAAAAGTGGATCAGCTTGCTTTGTGCAAATGTTTTTTTATTGAAAACAACACTGACATTACTGTGTTCAATTTCACACTAACATTCTCACTTGGAGCAAATAATCTCTCACACAATGTAACACTGTCCATCAATAAAAGGGTGAAAGAAATACTGACGAAGTTCTGATATTGACGAGGGGGCGGAGAATTCGCATCAGCTGTGTGTGTGTGTGTATATGTGCCTGGCCATGAAGTAGTATTTCAGACTGGACGTGCTGCGATGATGATAGCTCAGTTCACAACGACAAAACACACAGATCACTTTGGTCTTGTCACTGGAACCATTTCGCAACTTTTTAAAAGTAAACTTTCCATTCAGAGTCTTATTGGCATCCATTTCGGCGTCTCGCACTCGTCATCCACTCAAAACATAACCAAAGCAGGTTAACAGCGTTAACCTGCTATTTGGCCGGCTCGCAACAAGTGTGTTTCCGGTCTAGCTAGATCCGGTGCTTTCAGACAGGACGCCGCGGCGCTACGCCAGTTTTCAAAACTTTTTGGATGCCAAAAAGTTTCTATTGGCCGCGCTGGTAATCGTCACAGCGGCAAAAGTTGAACTATTTAGAATTTTGACCGCGGTGTGCACGCCGCTGCTCTTACGCTTTGGTCGACGACGCAACAAAACGTCCTCACGTGGCGCAAGCCATTGAAATCAATGGTTTTTATAGCGCAGCGCCGCGTCCTGTTGCAAAAGCATGTGAACAAAAAAACTACAAAATTTGCTAGGCCAAAAAGACCATTAACCCTCTAGGCGCCACGGTCGAGTTTACTCGACAAGATGCGGCACTGAATAAAACGGCCGATTTTGTCAAATTGGGTGTCAAATTTCATTCGACCTCCCCTCCACTGGATGGCAGACATGTCATACTTCATCCCCGAATCAAAAAAACGTCATGTTTCTATACAAAATGTTCGAGTTAGAGCGCATTGAATCAGTACGATCAAAATCGGAGCTATTGTGCGAGTGAGCCATTTTATCAGATCCTCTCCGCAATCGCGGCGACAGTATTGTGGTGGAGACTTTGTCTAATGCCACTGGCTATGTTAGACGAGGTCGAAGTATTCATAGGACACAACGTGGAGGCAGGGTGAGGAGTCGCAATGACAACAACAGTAGTCCGAGCTGTGCATACTCGCCGCGCGCGCGCGCGCGTATCATGTCACTCATGATCTGTGCGAGTGAGCGTTTGAACTAAACAGGTCTTGTCTATTTGTGTTTGTATGTCATATGAATAATATATATGTGCCCCATACATGGAATAAGAGTGCCTACTGTATTTAGCAAATGGAACATCTCTACCACTACATGCATTCGGTTTGTTTCTACCATTTATTAGTAATGATTTACACAGTTTGTTTACTACTTACTATATACCTGAGCACTCAGTATTGTGTAATATAGCATACAGAAGGTAATGGACATTTTGGGGGGAAATAAGTGCTGCATTTTATCATTTAAACATGTGACTTTTCATGAAAATTCTATAATCCAAGATTGCCACCACCATATGACGTCATAATATGCAAATTAGATGGGGAAATGTAATCCCTACATAAACTTTGTGTCATCCTTAATATTTCTCTAATTTACAGAAAGTCTCTATCTTTTATCACTTTTAAGATATAGCCTTTTGAAATTAAGATGTCAAAATCGAACGTTTTAGGAAAAAACCTCTGGCGCCTAAAGGGTTAATCACGCGCTAAAAAAATGTATCGCGTTAAAATGGGTTTGCGTTAACGCCGTTAATAACACGTTTAACTGACAGCCCTAGTATATCTTGTGAGAAGGATTGTATAAAAAATGTGATAAAAATGTATCTATTTATATGATTTTTCATGTACAGAGTTTGCATATCTTCATTTGAAGCAACTGCAACACTATATCCCATATTTTAAAATAGCTGCACCAAAGTTTTTCCTTTTTTATTGAAACCCCGGAACCTAAATTAAAGGTTTAATTTAACCAAAACCTGCAGAGACTGAAATACTGGAATACTTTTGAGTATTCAGCAGTGAAGACCAGTTTAGAAGTCAATTACTCTCTTTTGCTGCATCGAACAGGGCATTCCTAAATTTGGATGCAAGTTATGGTAGAAATGAGACTGCGCTATCAGGCCTCTCAATGAAGCAAAGGGGGCGATGAGGGGATTAGCATTAGCATAATTAGCATTGTGTAGCGAGATTTCACTGGCTGTATCCTGTGAGAGTTCATTCAGCCCTAGTTGTGTTGTGCCCCATGCGCTCTATCCATTACATGCTAAAAAATTAAATTACAGAGCTCAGTGCCAATTTTTTACTCTATTACATTGGATTGCGCTTCAGTGTGTGCACTGATTGGGCCAAACAGAAGCTTGATGGAAATTCATTCGAGCTAAGAGAAATGGTATCTTCTTCTGAGCTCTTTAGAGACACTAGCCATCCCATTACTGCTCTCAATTTACTCATGTGTAGCTTGCTATTTACCATATATGAGTCGTTATGTATTCCAGGAACAGTGGAATGTTTATTTATTGGCCAAAATGTGTTAATATGCGTGTTAGAGAGTGTCAAAATGAACCTCAGAGGACATGGTTAGTCTTTTCAGACCAAGGCCAGAAGAGGTGTTTGTGGACGTGTTAGTTCAATGACTATTCCCACACATACATGAGCACATCTATTTGCTTTAATACTGCATACTCTGAAACATACACTAAATTTAGTGTGTTCACCACCAGAGGTCCTTATTTCTCCTAGTCATTTGCTGTGTCTCAATTTAAAGGCTACATGATACATTTAGTCATGGTTTGCTTAACATTCACAGTGTCATTTTTAAGACCAAGCCTAAAGATACAAATAAATAAAAAAAGCCATTTGTTATGTGTGTTTTTTTTTTTGTGTCCGTATTTACCGAACATGCAGCAATGCTGTGGGCTAAATGCAATCATTGTAAGTACATACACATAATGTTTTTTTACCAGCTGAGAACTCATGAAGAGCTTCTGAAATGTGTACAGGAGTCAAAACAGTCCCAGGAATTCCTCCATCACACACACATATGAAGATCTGCTGCAAGGAGACGGTCCCTGAACTGAAAAGTAATGGGCAACGAGAAGAACCAGCTGGAGTATTCTGTCCTTTTATGGTCACATGTTGTAAAGTCATGTCCTGTTTTTGGTTCATAGATGTCTTTGGTCTGTGTTGCGTTCATATTTCAGTCGAGAATTCATACTTCACCAGAATTCGTTTGGAGCGAAACGAGACCCACCTTTTCAGGGGTCTGAGTCCGCTTGTCCGGTGAGCACTAGTGTTCGGAGGGCACATTTCACACTTATTCAAATGAACCTCAACCTAACAGTGCAATCACAAGAGAGTTTGTTTTAATCAAATTAAAAGTGTGAATAAACCCATTGAAATAAAAGGTTCTATTTAGAACTTTCAAGGCCTCTGTCAGGCACTTAGTTCATATATAGACGCTTTCAGCAGTAACAACATAAACAAACGGTACTGCGCATGTGAATACCTCGCCAATACCTTCCGGCAGACTTCCGCAGACAATCCATAACAAGTAAATACCCTTAGTATTAGCTGGTATATCTTGCAGTCAAAGAAAAGAAGTGTTACTTGGCCAAACTGAAATGTGACACTACCAGACCCGTTGAACAAAAATTGGAGACAAGAATGTTTTTCTACCGACGTGTCTGATTTACCGCAGTGTTAAAAAATTGGCGAGCGCGGCGGCGGGGTTTTATAAGGTTAACATAGCTCTCCTTATTAGCTAGGCTTCTTACATGCTTGCTAATAACCTTTTTTCAAGGTGGGTCTCCACATTGACAGCATGTTGGATGGATCTGTGCAGCGTTGTTTATGATACCAACCATTCAATACACAGACTGGTCCGCTCTCAATGTGTTTGCGAGAGAGAGAGAGAGAGAGAGAGAGAGAGAGAGAGAGAGAGAGAGAGAGAGAGAGAGAGGAGCGAACGAATATGCGCTGCATGCAACTCTGCAGTCAAATAGCTACAACTTTTCCCCATCTTAAATTGTAAAAAACACGGAAATCAATATGTGGCGGTCAGCGCTGATAATGTGGTGGGCTGCCACTAATAAATGTATGGGAAACACTGTACTGGATATCACTCAGATAAACATAGCTATTTTAATACCGCCGTCTCCCTCTTTGTTAGGAAACCTTAACGTTTTTTATTTTTAAAAATTGCGTTTGCTCCCAAGGTCAGGTTGCACCCCACAGCTCAACAACCTGCTCATCACCTTAACTTTCACTGCATTTGTAGTCAATGCCATATTATCCAGTATACACTAATAAACAAACAGAACGGAAGTTAACTTTGGGCCAGCTCATCACCATGGCAACGCGTCTGATGAAAGCGTCTATAACCTTTTAGGGGTTCACATCATCGGATTATTTTATGGATAATCAGGAGTTTAAATACTTTTGTTTTAAGCAGCTTGTAAACAAACTGTCATATTTTTAGATTGAGGAGAGGAGGCGAGGACTCAATATCAGAAGAATGAAGGCTTTTATTAAAAATAAAACAAACAAAAACTACCCCAAGGGTGATGACTTGGGGATGACTTTGACTTGACTTTGACTACAGGAGGAACTCACAAGGGTAAACATTCGAAGACGAACCAGCACAGGATTAAAAACACAAGGAGAATAAATAGGATAATAAACAAAGCAAGTAACAAGGGAGGACAGGTGGGGCAAATTAATCAATAATCAGGTAACAAGAGGTTAGACAATGACAGGAGAGCACATGGCACAAGGAAACATACATGACAAGCCATGTGCTCACAACAAACATGGATAGAACACAAGCACATGGCCAGTAAAACTAATCACAAGCCATGTGCTCACACAAAACAAACATGAACAGCAGCTAATGAGAACACTCATAAGCCACGTGTTAAGAACATGACAACATGAAAACGCAGAGCTAGTGAAAAACACAAGCTGCGTGCTACACAGCACAAGACAAACCATGACATGATCGCACGCGGCCGATGTAAACACGAACCGCGTGCTACACAAAACACAACACACGAGGACAGAAGAGCATACGCCCCGAGCGAACTTGCCTCACGCTCACACGACAGAGCGCACGAGAACGAGCGTAAGCTCATCCTGTGCGCTCACAACAAAGGACAAACACACGGAGCATGAATGTCCGAATCCCGGCTGACACAGAACCGAAACCAAACTAGATGTGCCGGGATCCAAACACCACGCCCCGCACATGTAACAAGGCATACAGACAAGAGAGAGAACGCTCGAAGCCGCGCGGCCACTCAAAGACATGACAAAACAGGAGTGTCAGAGCTCTGTCACAAAAAGAAGAAATAAACTAGACAGAAGTGACAGAACCTTGACACAAACGTTATCATCTAAGCATTTTTTTCTTTATAAATAACCTTTTTTGGCATAAAGAGTTCCCATAAAGAACCCCATTGAACCTTTTTTTTCTAGAGTACAGCATTTATCCTGAGATCTGACGTCAAAGGAAGCAACCCCCCCCCGCACCCATCCCCCCTCATCCAACCGCCCTGCTCCCCCGCTGACCATGATTTCGGCAGCTGCCGTCCCCCCCAAAAGCAAAGGCCACTGATGCTGCACAGCATGTTGTGATTCAGGTCAACAATGACAGACAGAACAGCAAACTAATTTTCTGGTTGACTTGTGGAAATGAGAAGCTGTTCTAGTGGACAACATCACCCGTAAATAATGTTTGCTGTTTACTTAAAATGAGCTAAATCAACACAATCCAGGAACATTTTGTCAAAACTTAATTTCTTTGCATTCAATCCACGTTAATTTGTGAAATGAAAGATAAGTTCATTATTTTGTATTGGGACCACATGCATTTTTGAAACTGGCCAGTGAATTTATAATTCCCAGTACGCCACTCGATTGGGAAAGTAAATGTTAAATTAAAAATGTAGTGTTATTTTATGTGCTTTGAATGGAAAGACAGTGCTCTTTTTATGTTCTACTGAATACTGGTTTGGAACAACATAAATGTGAGCAGATGACGACAATTTTCATTTCTGGGTGATCTATCCCATTAAGTTAGACTAACTAACAATTAAGAATAATTTGGTTTTCAACTTTCATCTAACCTTTCTTGATGGTGGCTCATGTACTAAAAGTATTGATATTTTTAAAAATGGCTAAACAAACGCAATCCTGTTTCTTACCATTTTGAAATTCCATTGAGTTAACACGTGTCTCTTGCCATCCTTGTTCCCCTCCTGTAAGGCTGTTCATTCTGCTGTTCCCTGAATATTTGAACCTGTACCTCATTTGATATCTACAGTACCTGGATTGGTATTGAATCTTATTCCACATCTTATGAACTCCTCCATACACTGAGACTTGATTGCCGCACTCTTTGCCTTGTAGACGGGGGAAACCCTATGGCCCAGTAGGAGTAATTGCGGGTTCCAGCTGGTGGTGTGTTGAACCCATCAATGACTTCTGCCAGTAACACACTGACAACTCAAGATTTAGCCTAGGGGCAGGACCAGATTTCTGCACCACTGAGTTCCAGACGGCTGAGAAACCTCACATGGAACCTATTGTAGTCTGGCAGGAAGGCACCCTCGTAATAGCACATCCCTATGTCGCACTTTTACGGCCGTGTTTTCTCTAATCTATTTTATTAGCCTGTCTTCAGCGACAACAGCTGAAGTTTAATGTCATACGCTAGCATACATACATCCATCTCGCTCTACCTCATCGCTCTCTTCTTCTCGCTCGCTCTCTTTCTCTGCAAATCCCCAGTGCCCTTTCTTTGACAATCCGATGACTCTCATATTCACTCTTGAAGGATGATATCCCTAATGTTCATGACAAATTAATCCACTGGGGGAAAGCCTGTGACAGTGAGCCAGCAGTTGGTCATTGCTTTTACTAAATCTGTCATTTCCGATTTGGAGATCCATTTTGTACGGGGTTGCATATATATATATATATATATATATATATATATATATATATATATATATATATATATATATATATATATATATATATATATATATATATAAAGCAGCTGATTTGTATAACCTGGATTAAGTTAGGGGGTGGGAGAATTCTGTAGATGCTAACTCAAATATCGTCATTAAATTGCATATGCTCCCAGCAGCTAATTGAGTTTGAAATGTTGCAATGTTGTTACAGTAGAAAAAAAAAGGGGGGACTGTGAAGGATATTGAACAGAGCATATGCTAATTTAAAACTTCTGCTAATCAATCAAGGTCATTAAAGGGCTTTGCTCACTTGAGTGTCTACTTTGCTATTGAAATTAAACCTGCAATAAATAAAGGAATGCAACAGAAGTATCAATTACTTCATGTAATATTTAGACCTTTAAAAATGTAATGTATTATTCATTTATTTAAAGAAATAGTTGACCAAACAATTTAAATTCTGTCTTTTTTTTACTTTTTTAGTCCAATTTTTCAAACTTGTATGTATTTTTTAAGAGCTGTTTTAAATTTCACCTTTCATTTTAAATAATAATAATAATAATAATAATAATTAATGACAACAGCATACACATAATCATACTTGGTATTGTGATAGTTTAACTGTAATGCATATTATTAAAACCTTAATAATATAGGCTTATCTCAAGAATCTGCTCTAATGTCTGATTGAATCAGTTCATTTACAAATGGTCATAACTGGTATTTTCATAAGGTATACTTCATTCTCCCCTGTGTACTAGAAATGCAATGTATCCCATAAGATGACTCTCCCAAACGTATATAAATTGCATGATTCATAGCCACAAGAAGCACTGAGACACACCTGAAGCATCTCCTTTATTCAAATTATCATATGTTTGCCTTGAAGACTTTTGAACAGATTATTTACACATCAACACACAAGCACGAATACACGTTCACATACATACAGAGCTTTTCATTTTGGCTGCATAACAAACCAATTAACTCTTTGACAACAGCAGCTGTTTGAAAAAAATAAACAAATGTTTGCATTCCATCAATAACTTTCTGCTTGATGATGACTCGTGTTTATAAAGATCTACATTTAAAAGAAAGATTTGAGAAAAAGTATAACATTTATTTGAATTTATTCTAATGCATGGTAAATTTGATATGAAAATAAATATTAAAGAATAAACATAATCATCCAATACATATTTAATGTACAGTAAGTCCCATGATTTGTTTAACACTTCAGCTCATTCTGTCCAAATGTCATATTTAAACTTGACAGACATATTAAGTATTTTATTCCCTTGATTGTTTTGTTTGCTAAAAACAATATGCCCTACAAATGAACAGTTAGCTGTGCTCTGAAGTCTTGATTTGAAGATTATTGCAAAGGGTATGCATATTTTATTTTTAAAGTTTGCTATGCATTTTTGTACTTATTAGAGTATTGTTTTGATAACTTATTTTTTCATATGGTGAAATCCGTCATTTATTAGCTTCCTTTTAACTTAAGATGTTGCCTTTGTGCTATTAGCAGTGGTGGAGGAAGTACTGAATCTCAGTACTTAAGTAAAAGTACAAATAACCAGAGACATATTTACTTTAGTGAAAGTAGAAGTACCACAATGACAACCCTACTTAAGTAAAAAGTAAAAGTACCTGCTTTTAAATGTACTTTAAGTATTAAAAGTAAAAGTACTTGCATAACAATTTATTCTCTTAATGTCTTTATTCTAATGATTAATAAAACAGTTAATCCTAACTCATTCAACCTAATAATCCTATAATGATGTTCAATAATGATAGAAAAGCCGTTATTTTTTAAGCTTTTGTCACCATTTCTGAACAAGCTTGCAATTAAGCAATATACACATCAAGCTTAATTTGACGGGGTTTGGCTGTAAACGCGATTATTTATGGCGTAATTCTGAACCTCTTGGCTTGCCATACTAATCCTAACCAAACGTATAATATGCTACACACGCACCCCACACCACTACTAAACCTACCCATGCGTATCCTATGCACGTAAAAACAAATTTCCGCGTATAAACTGCACGATAAACACACTGCGTGCTATAGAGACGCATTTAGTGTGACCGGGTTGATATGGCAACCAAACGTGCGACGAACGGACGGCCAGGATGACGTTTTGCCAGGGGAAAACTGATCAGAAAATGTAACAGAACGTTGTAGAAATGTAGTGGAGTAGAAAGTATAATAATTTCTGCAAAATGTAACGAAGTAAAAGTAATAAGTATGCACTATTGATTCTACTTAAGTAAAGTAAAGATATGTGAAAAATGTACTTAAGTAAAGTCAAGTCAAGTCAAGTCACCTTTATTTATATAGCGCTTTTTACAATACAGATTGTATCAAAGCGCTTCACAGTGATAACATGAAAACAATATAACAAAGTTTGTTTCTAAAAGATATTGCGTCAACGTCCACCTTAAGTAAGGCAGATCAATAATATTATTGAATATTAAATGTCCCCAACTAAGCAAGCCAAAAGCCAAGGCAACAGTGGCAAGGAACCAAAACTCCATCAGGGACAGAATGGAGAAAAAAACCTTGGGAGAAACCAGGCTCAGTCGGGGGCCAGTTCTCCTCTGGCCAACGAAGGAACAGTGCATGATTCGGGCAGCATTACAAGTCAGATTGGATCGGAACATTTAGAGTATTTTTTGGAAGTCCAAGTATGCACGCCGGTCTGCACGCAGTTGTTGAGGATCAGTGCCGTCCACCATAGAGAGTCCATATCGCCCGTGTTGAGTCGTCACTTCATAGGCTTTGTGATTGGAGCATCTGAAGTCTCCGTGAGAGGCTGGATACAAACTGGAGCTGACGAACGCCATTTTCTCGGGACTCGCGTCCCGAGATAACAGCAGAAAAGCAAAGGGAAAATAATTAGCGTAGCTGCTGTTCATAATGATGATTTCCATAACACAGGCGTAAATGACAAAACATGAAGACAGTGACTCTTGCGTCCCAAAATCACCCCCCTCCGTCCCCCATTCAACTCAGCCCAGCTTACTGACCTATACGTCCCTACTGCTGCTGAGACCTAACCACAATCTCACAATCTCTCCGCAACCCAACCATACGCGCCAACCCGAGACGCACTTTGTAAAGTAACAAAGTATTTTGTACTTCGTTACATTCCACCACTGGCTATTAGCAACATGCTAATGCCATACTGTAATGAATCTGGTTGTTAGTCAGTTCACTTGTGCTTCTCACATATGGAGTGCTAATAAAATCTGTCATTTGCGAGGTTGTGCATGATTTTATCCTTGTTTTTTTGCTCCAACAAAAGCCCAAAAATGCAACAATCTCTATGTTAGAATGATCAAAGATGCCTTCTGAGAAGAAGCCAATGTGTAGCCAAAACTGTGAGATATTTAGCAGGTTAAATGTCTAGACCAGTTCGCAACCCAAGTCCTGAAAAGTGAAATGTGTTTTGACATTGGCGATGTCAGACAGTTGTGTGAAAAGAACAGCAATTCAATTGTGTAGTGTGTTGTGTAATTTCATAAATTGGTATTAGACAACAAGGCAATGCACTAGGATTTGGAATAGAAATCTAGACTATGATGAATCTCAATCTGAATGAAGTCATGAAGTCAGCCAACAAACTTCTCAACTTTCCAGCGCTAGTGCTTCTTCTGGTCTGTTTTTTCCCTGTGGGAACTGCACAGGACAAACACAATAACAATCAGGGGATAGAAATAAATGAGAGAAATCAATAAAAATGCACTTTGGCTGACAGTTTTCAATGGCAGTACGAGGACTCACCGAAGACCGGCAGCATTTTGTGATCGGGTTGAGTTTTGATTGACAAGTAATGGCCCCGTAGACATTTGCCGCTCACCGCCAGGGGAGGTAATGGACAGGCATCTCACAGGTGCGGGGCAAGAGGGAATAATTAGGCTCAGACGCCTGCGGTGAGCCCCGGCAGAGTGAGTTCGTTAGCAGGGAAAGAACAGGGGAAGTGGGGGAGGGGAAGATAGAGAGCGCTGAGGGCCTGATAGACTGTGGTAGAGACATTTACGAGGGAAGCTGTGGGGAAGAGGAAGCACAGGGGGAGACAGGGCTCCCAGAGGATCCAAAATGGCTGCTCATAGCCGCTAGTTGACTGGACTTATGTGGCAATAGAAGTAACTGCAACGAGCAGGAAAAGGAACAGCTCTGCAAGGGATGGCTCTCTCCTTGGGCTGTCAGTCCTTGAAAAATAAGACACCGTGTAGTCAAATTGGTTGTTTGAGAATTTTGATCTCATAGAAAAAGAATTGAAGAATTATATGGCCTCTTTACACCTGGTAATTTCATACGTTTTTTTTTTCTGATCGGATAGCTATCTGATTTGTTCAAACGGTTCCATTTACACTTCACATTAACGTTCACATCAATGAAAGCAACAGATATACACTGCATTTTATTTATCATCAGCTAATTTCAAGATCAAAGAGCGCAATATAAGAGAGACCGGCATCAGCGCTGGCAAGGTCATTTAGTCTCAATACTTTTAATGATGATTGTGTGTTGAGTGTCTGCGACTTACTTTCAGTTTTATTTTCTTCAGTTTGCGCGTTGGTTTGGTAAAGAGCTCAGCTACTCATCTGCGGTGATGCATGTTGCATTAGTGCTGTCATATTTGGTTTTAACATGTTATATAGCCTATAACACACTCTCACACGGAGTAAAATGTACATATGTGGTTTCAACAAACCAGATGCATTTACACTTGCTCCTGGAATGCGTCTCAGACCACCTCTTGAAGTGGTTTGAGTGATCAGATTGAAATCCATCTCAAAAGAGATTCGGAGGGCACTTCTGGCTTTTTCACGATCTGAGCTATACGATGAGAGAAAACGCATGAAGTGACCAGGTGCAAAC
Organism: Tiaroga cobitis; assembly: GCA_030578255.1. NCBI lineage: Eukaryota > Metazoa > Chordata > Actinopteri > Cypriniformes > Leuciscidae > Tiaroga > Tiaroga cobitis. The sequence goes on from CM060596.1 coordinate 43,100,934, forward strand.
GGGCCCATAAGGCCTAAAATATTGTCTCTAGGAATTGAAGTTCAGTATTTGATTCTGTGTTTATAGAGGCATCATTTGTTTTCTTCATCTTTGATTCTCAACCTTTTTGACTTCAAGGCCCCTCATTGTCCACAACGATATTTGAAGGCCCTCCAATTGTTTGTGGATTTGTACAATTTTAAATGAATTATAAAAAAAAAAAAAAAAAGGTTTTATTATTTTCTAATCAAAAATTCTAATTAACATTTTACACGCTGGCAAAAAACAACAACAAAAAAACATGAAATGCCTATGGAGTTTTAAGGAGTTTAATAATAACTCCTTAAAATCTGCATTGCTAATAGTACTCATGGTGTTTACATAGAACAATAAGGTAGTAATTGCAATTGTTGCACAGCCGTGTTGCCACTATCCAACCTGCAGGTATCCAAATATTTTTCGAATGAAGGAAACTATGGTGCAAGAATATCTGACATTGTTTTATCATTGAACAGAACACAAAGCTCAATTCATCTATCCTTAATGTTGATATGCTCTGATATTCATACTCTATAACCGTGTCTCGTTCTCTGCTCCACAGTGTGGTGTAGCCCAGCTGTGAATCCTGTAGATGAGCGTATTTAGGGAATTAGCGTTAGGTAGAGCAGACCTCCATGAGCGTCCTGAAACAGAGGTCCAGGATCAAAGCCGGAGCGTCAAACAGCTGAAAGCCGGAATACGCCAGGCTTAGAAGCTCATTAGGACTGTTATTCTCCGTGCCTGGGAATTAACTACCTGGAAATTTCCATTGAGCCAGATCTTACAAATCCCAAGAATGATTTAGCTCTTAGTCTTTGCTTTCCACACTACAGAAACATGGAACTTTTTTTTTAAATCCTCTTAGCTCTCTCTTTATACTATACCTGCGCTACCATTAGCATATTTTCAGTGTTGCCTGTATTTAGAGGCTAAAGGATTTGCCTCTTCATCCTGGTGAATGTGAATATTATTTACTGTAGAGGAAGAATTGCTTTCCTTTGAATTACTGCAAACAGTCCGATGATTATATCAACTAGTCAACCAGTCATACCCAACATAGCCTTGCCCTTTTCTTTCATTATGGCCGACTTGACCCTTGAACACATGCGGTTTCTGAATAACAGTCCTCCATAAACACACAGTGCACAGCTGTTTGAGAACGGTCACTGATTCTATTTTTGAGTTCCTCAATTTTTGAGTCCGTATTTTTGAGTTCCTTTACCAATTATGCTTCAAGTCAAGTCAAGTCAAGTCAAATATATTTATATAGCGCTTTTCACAATACAGATTGTATCAAAGCTGCTTCACAGTATCAATCAAAACAACTTAACAATGTTTGTTTATTACTGGAAAAAAAAAAGACATCCAAGTTTGGTAGAGCTGATCAATGGTATGATTGATTAATTTCAAGTGCTCCAAATCTTTCCTGGAAATGTCCTTCCTAAGGTCTGGTGTCAAATACAGTGTGGTGGATTTTATCTCTCCATTAAACAATACTGCATATTTTGCATAAAATGATAAAATGCCATAAGGCTTTCCATGATTAGATGCCTTAACACACATTCATAATGATTAGTACCTAAGAATAATTACTTTTGGATTTTTTGAAGAACTTAACAGACAAATTCCAGTGTCCCTAATTATGTTTTCTCCAATTCACTTTTAAATAAAGCTTACAAGTATATTGCAATTGTATAATAATAATAATAATAATTAGTTACATTTAAATAGCACTTTTCTAGGTACTCAAAGCGCTTTACATGGAAGGGGGAATCTCCTCAACCACCACCAATGTGCAGCATCCACCTGGAAGATGCGACGGCAGCCATATTGCGCCAGAGTATTGCGCTCTGTGGAATGCTTGATTCTGATTGGTCAATCGCGTCATCTAGCGGTATGTTATTCCTCTATAACAAGCGCTGAAAACAGATAACACAGGCTCATCAGGATTAGACAGCCCGATCTCACGTCAATTCGTATGAATTTTACGAGGTGGCTAATTCGTACTAATTCATACGAGCTCACTCGTACAAATTCGTACGATTTTTGCTAATTCGTACATATTTTACGAGTTACCAAATTCGTATGAATTCGTACGAATGACCTACCCCTGACCCCGCCCCTAAAACTACCCATCACGCGGGTTTAGACAAATCGTACAAATTCGTACGAGTGAGGTCGTATGAATTAGTACGAATTAGCCACCTTTTAATCACATTCGTACGAATTGAAAAAAAGAGATTAGAATTTTTGAATTCGTACGAATTGGTCGTGAGATAGCGTTGGATTAGAAGATAACAAACAGGTACGATTTTAAAACAGCTTAATCTCAGATCAACATCTCTTAATCCCATAATTATTGTCCTGATCACCCTGTCGGGGTTTATTCTGTGATAACAACCGGCTGGACATACATTATCCCACACATATATAAAACCATTAAATTATAGTTTGGCTCTCAAAGTCCATTCACACTGGTGCTACTTAAAGACCTTTAACATCTTAAGATTATGCCCTAAATTACAACACTTGCTAGAAGTGATATCATCAAAAGTTCCAAGAAAAAAGTAGTCATAGACATTTCTCTCTTTTTTTCAATGTTTATAAGACTTATCTTATAGAGTAAAACATGGCATGTCCACCCTCTTGTCAGTTTATACTGGAGATGAAAATGTTTGTTTAATTTTCTCTTTTAATAAAAGAGTGCATGTTTTTTTGAAAACATATTGTTATACAAATATACTGTAAACTACAAAAAACGTGAATTTGTGAAAATGTGAGTGAGTATGTTCAGTCTATAGGCGCATAGTGTTTCTTTACAAAGTGATATTGCCAACTATTGGCCTGGTAGCATAACACAGGGTTTTTAATATTTTTCGCAGATCTGTGTGAATGCGGATTGTTTTGACAACATTCTCCACTCTATGCGAAAAACGCTTCAGTTTTTAGCACATCATTGTCGTGTAAACGTACCCTTATCTCTCTAATTTTCAGTCCCTTGTCTCTTCTCGTTTATCAGTTTAGTGGTTAGCGTTTACTTGAGTCCTGTGTTTGTCAGATTATAATAAAGACTGGGCTTCATTAGCTTAAAACATCTCTGTTACACATTGCATTGTAATAAATGTCACCTACAGTGTGGACAAATTTCCTGGACCATATGTGACATTTTTGGTCAAGATTAGTAGGTTATTCTAGCCTGAGATTGACCAGTGTGTTTTTCTGATATACTTTTTCTCCCTCTGATAAGACAAAAAAAAATCATGTTTGTTTTTTATAGAGGCATCATTTGTTTTCTTCATCTGTGATTCTCAACCTTTTTGACTTCAAGGCCCCTCATTGTCCACAACGATATTTGAAGGCCCTCCAATTGTTTGTGGATTTTTACAATTATTTTTATAATGAATTATTTAAAAAAAAATGTTGTTATTTTTTAATCAAAAATTCTAATTAAAATTTTACAACCTGTCAAAACAACAACAACAACAACAACAATACATATTCCCCATGAAAATGCCCATGGAGTTTTAAGGAGTTTAATAATGACTCTGCATAGCTGAGAGTACTCATAGTGTTTACATCAAAAAATTAATTAGCAATTGTTGCACAGCCGTGTTGCCACTATCCAACCTGCAGTTATCCAAATATTTTCCGAATGAAGAAAACTAGGCGCAAGAATAACGGAAATGAGTTGTGTTCTGTTCAATTATAAACCAATGTGTTCAAGTCATCTATCCTTAATGTCTTAAGCGCTCTGGGATTCATACTCTATAACCGTGTCTCGTGGTGAATCAGCTGTGAATCCTGTAGATGAACGAATTTTGGAAATTAGCGTTAGGTAGAGCCAGCCTGATCTCACGGCAATTCGTACGAATTCATACGACCTCACTCGTACAAATTCGTACGATTTTTGCTAATTCGTACATATTTTACGAGTTACCAAATTCATATGAATTCGTACGAATGACCTACCCCTGACCCCGCCCCTAAACCTACCCATCACGTGGGTTTAGACAAATTAGCCACCTTTTAATCACTCGTACGAATTCGTACGAATTGGTCGTGAGATAGCATTGGTAGAGCAGACCTCCATGAGCGTCCTTAAACAGAGGTCCAGGATCAAAGCCGGAGGGTCAAACAGCTGAACTGCTAAAATTGCTAATATATTTCAGAATGTGTGAATCACTCGTACGAATTGGTCGTGAGATAGCGTTGGACTATTTGCTATTCAATGTGATTTAAGTACTTGAGTGTTTGTCTGAAGTGGTCACATGCAGGCTAAGAACTGCCAACATACAAATATTCCCATAATGATATGCCTGCCTGATCTGACTCTTAAATATGATTTTTGTTGGTGTAATGTAATGTAGTTATTTATTCAGTAACTATATAGTGGTTTTGACTTGAATCAAACCAGTTAATTTACTTTTTTTTTAACGCCTGACAAAACTTTTTACAGTGTAATATCTTATGGATAATTTCCGATGTGCACTGTATTTTCTCATGTTTATTTTAATTTAATATGAAATATATTAATAGCATACTAATACAAGATTTGTTGTGTATTGTAAGCTCCTTATGACACCCTCATTAAAACAAGCTTAAAATGGATCACTGAAATGATAAACTGTACATTCAGAAGTGTCATATTACAATTCAGGGCCTAATAAATAATAAACATAAATGTATTATAGTATATATTCACATACATAATACAATCCAATCTGGACTGTGACTTTCAGCCAGTGTGGCATTACATTTATTTGGAATTTGAATTCTCATTTTCAAAGTTTCATCTTCAAAGTGCAAAGTGCAATAGAATGTCATTTCTAATATTTATAAAACCTAGCACGGTATAGTTAAAATATAAGAAAGCAGAACACATTATAACTAAAAGTATTAGGAAAAAGCAATACCCACATCTGACTTTAAATAGAACACAGAATTGATGTAAAAAGAAGGGTGATGACAGAAAATCATTAAGCAATCGTCCAAAATATTTAAGCTATCAAAGAGCCATTATCATTATGATTAGGATGGGCATTATGCTCCTAAATTTGTCTGCTGCAAAAATAAATGCATTTGTTGGTATGATGCAATCAAATCCTATTTAATATCTCACTCTCACATTAACTAAACAACATGAGAATCATGAGCTTTTATTAATGCTTTTCGCATCTATTGGAATCCCATTTCATAAAATGCTCTCAGATTGGATTTGCACATTTTTGGGCTATTACTTTTGAATCATCCTCATTTGTATTGTTCATAATTGCCTTAAATGGCTTCCAGAACAACATAACCGAAGTATGATAAATATCTGTAATTTTCAGACAGTGAAGGGCCTCCTATAACTTGGAAAGATTACTTGGGCTAAAACAGACAAAATAATGGCTTTATACTTCCTCAGCTGCAAGGCCAAATTTAAAGGAATAGTTAATCCAAAATAAACATTCAGTTTATTATATTATATTATATTATATTATATTATATTATATTATATCACTCCGCTTGCAGCGACTGTAATGGCGGTCAAGCAAATCCACCATATTGTTTTTACAAATACTACTGCTGTTGTGTCACAGTGTAGTTTTAAGAGTTTTTTTAGCGGAAAATTGTTTAGACCTCAAATATGTAACTCATATACAGTATAAGCATAGTAACTCTTTTACCATTTGTTTAGACGCTTTCGCAGAAGTGAGCTCCAGAACGTCAGCGGCCGTTCATCGTTCATCGTGAGAACAGCTTCATCTCTGCCAGTCCTTTGTGAATTTGCTACTATACTTATCTTTGGTTTTATTAATCCATTACTTGGTCCAGGTCAACCGATTTGGGTCAAGGGGAAAATTAAGTTGAATAACTTTATATTTTGGAAATATTTAGCTTAAATCATGTAGTGTAGGGCCTACTAGCGCTGCTTTTGTATGTTTGACTGAATTGTTCGCTTGTGTTTATTTCCTATTGTCTTTCATAATGGCTATTGTTGTTCATTTAAATATTATTGTTCAATACATATGATTTTATATGAATTATATACCATAATTGCTATTGAGAAATTATCCAATAGTGATTGCGATTTCGGTTTCAGTGACGGTTACTTTATTACGCCAACAGATAGCGGCAAATAATGTCTTTATGAGTGACTGGTTGTAAACGAGGAAGTTGTTTTAGCACTGTCATGGGAAATCTTTGAGAAGGACAAAGATAGCGCTTTCCGCAAACATTTAAACTGATTTTGTGATTATGCATACAACATTTACCAGAAGAATATCAGCTAGATGCAGGTAATGCACTCGCTTAGTCGATCTCACTCTCATAATACTCTACTACTCTACATAATATAATACGCTTCAATGAAGCGACTCAGGGTTACTTCATTGCTAGTTCTATAGTGACGTTTTAGAATTAGTAACGGAGGCTTGGGCTACTTTGTTAAACAATTGTTAAACTGTCAACTTAAGATTTGAATCCATCGCGGAAGGAAGTAGTTCCGCACAAAAGAGGGTTTTTAAAGAAACTCCGTTGTTGTTTCTTATTTATTTACACGTGTGCCGTCGATCTGTTGTATAAACGCAATATCACACTCGCAGCCGTGAGATATGGCTGTATATCAGCACACTGTGATTACCGATGGCCGAATCACAGCCATGCTGAAATACAACCCTATCGCACTTCTACTCGTGTGATATTGCTCATATATTATATTATATTTGTTTTTTAACAATTTGTTTTTAATTGTTCATTCCGAGCACGACTGTGTTCTATGTTCCATGTCTGCCTTGCTCTCCTTGTTAACACGTATCCCAAGGTGCCTGCTCATGCGCTGAGATACGATTGAATATAGCAGTCAGGTCAGGTGATCTCTTTAGAGATTTACTGCGCACGGACCAAAAGCACAAAAGACACAGCCGCTGTGTTACAGCAGCTGGCGTAATTCTGCCTCCTCATAATCATTCTCCAACAGTCTATACCCCGTTATAAACCATCTTTTTCCACAATGGTCAAATAAAAATTGTTAGAGGTAAAATAATAAACAAGAAACAAAAACCTTTGATGACTGTCATTGGTACTTATCATTACTGGAGTGTTAAGTTGTACTGAGTATATGTGAGGCTCTGGGGATTGAACAACTGGCAATTTCAGTCTCAGAGGCTGTTGCTGTTGTTGTTATTTTTACTCAAGATCTTGTTCCTCACACTCACCTAATAGTGAGAGAACTAGATTGTGTTGCATTGCATGCTGTAATGTAGGAGAATATGATTTTTTTATCACTGAAAGGTTCTTTTAAGTCATCACTGTGAAAAAAACCCTTTGGGCTTTTATATAGAACCCTAGGCTCTTGACTCAATTTTAAAGAACCCTTTGTGCCAAAAAGTTTCTATGTGAAATGTCGGTAACACTTAATAATAACTGCACGCTATTAATCATTAGTTAAGCATTAGTAAACCGTTAATTCATCATTTATAAAGCATTAATATACATTAATAAGCAGTTTCTAAATACAGCTATAAATGCTTTATTCTTGATTTAAAAGCATATCTATAATATTTAGTAATTGTATTTCCATACTTTGTTAATGATCAATTTATCATTTCTAAAGGAAGAATTGCATTATTTACAAACTAGTTATTTAGGAGTGGTCAGTGTTTCATAAGATCACTTAGAAAGTGTAAGTAAATTATTAATAAACTATTTAAATGTACATTCATCTTATTATTCAGACATATAGTAATAGTTAAATGCTTTATTAACATGTATTTCTACTGTAATTCATGGTTAATTCAGGTAGTTATAAAGCATTTAGTAGTGGTCAGTTAACTATTTTGTGAGTTCATCTAAAGTGAGGACTATTCATGCCCTTGTAAAGTTTTTACAAAGGAGATTTAAAGGCTCAGTTTAATATTTTTATGTTCTGTATCACAGTGTTGTGTTTATTTCCTTTTTCTGTTTAGAAGATAACTGATTCTTTAAATCTCCTTTGTCAATGCTTTACAGGGCGTAACTAGTCCTCACTTTTGATGAGCTCACAAAAATAGTTAACTGACCATTACTAAATGCTTTATAACTACCTGAATTTACTACATTTACTTACACTTTATAAGTGATCATATGAATTGATGACAACTCCTAAATATCTGGTTTATCTCGATGTTCTCATTAATTTCAATGTGGGGTCATATTGACCCCAACGACCATAAATGTTACTTTTTTTTTGTACATATTTAGAACAACCGAATCAAGCCCAGTTTTTTTTGTGTGTGTGTGTGTGTATAGATAGATAATGGAAAAAAAAAGTGGCAACATTGTATGCAACTGAGATGAAGGGAACCATGCCTATTTACTACGGAGTCGATTGGGGTCATATAGACCCCACAGATAAATTGAGTTAATAAACCTTTAATACACACCAAGAGGGGTCCTGTCCATAAAATGAGGATTTACTTCCTCGGGGCAAGTTTCTGTGTAACATTAGCCCAGCTCTCACATTTAGTACCAATCAATGCTGTTATAGCAAAAAGATGAACCCTCCTTTGGCTAACTACTGGCAATGGGCCCATTCAGAGGATGATTGTCAGAGTGTTCAATTGTGGTTATTTCATATTCAATCTTGGGTCAGGCTGCCCAATAACTTTACTTACTAAGCCAGCAAAAACTGTAGTCTAAAATAAAATATAGGACACATTACATGTTAGTTTTTATTAGTTAACATTATTGATTTAAAACAATTTAATGCATCTTAAAATCACTTCATGCCTTCTAAACGCTGGTTGTAAATCAATAGATTCAAGTTTTTTGTTGTTATAAATAAATACTAAATGCATCTTGGTTTCCACAAACATATTTAACAATGCAACTGTTGTGTAACGGTTGCTGAAAAATTAATCTTTGACATCACAGGGATAAATTACTTTTAAAATATATTAAAATAGAAAATGTATTCTAAATTCTAATAATATTTCACAGTATTGCTGTTTTTACAGTATTTTTGATCAAATAAATGTAGCCTTGGTGAGCAGAATAGACTTCTTTCAAAAACAGTCTTTAAAAAAAAAACTTTTCAATGGTATGTCATGAGGTGGAAGGTGAACCCAGGCGCAGATAGGATGCAGTGCCACGAAGTTTATTATTAACAGAAAACAAAACCCACGAGGGGGCAAAACAAGACGAGGCAACAAGCAAGACAAAGACTAGATAATAAATGAAGACTAGATACTGACTGAAGACTAGAACAAAAGAAACAAACAGCTACACAAACTCACAATTCTTATTACAATATTCAGACAAAGTTCTCACATGACTCTCACAAAGAGTAACACGCAAAGTTTGACAGGACAGCAAACACAAGAGGATTAAATAGGGAGACACTAATGACAAGAACAGGTGAAACTGACTAGACAATAATGACAAAGCGAGGATAACAAGGGGACAACACAAGCACATGGCCCAAGCAAAAGGCCATGTGCTTGTACACAAAACATGGGTCTGCCATGATCCTGCCACAAGACTAGAGAAATCAAAGACATGATGGCAGAATCATGACATGGTAAGTGGATATATGAAAAATAATAGCTAACTTTATTATTCATGGAGTCTTTCTATCGCACTGGGATCCTGATATTCTGGGTGTCTGTGGCAACTAAAAAATATATTTAGTTCATAGATTTACTATATATACTATATATATATATATATTGTATAATATCTTGGCATCAGGCTGTAAAGCTAAAGTAAAATAGCCATAAAAGAGGACAGTTCTCTGACCTGTAGGAAAGATCAAAGTCATTTAAAAGATTTTTGTCTTTATTTATTTATGTCACACAGAACCATAAAAGTTGTCTTGCATCTCTAAAACTGTGTTTACCCACTATGAATCCTCTGCCAGCCATTGTTAAAAAACAATTATGAAGACAAATTAGGCGCTGACAGGACTTTGGGTTGGACATAGACTTGGCCCAGGATTAATTGGGGAGATTTTAATATACAACAATAAACCCCCCATTAAACAACAAGTACTGTAGTGTTTCTCGTATGCTCTTTATCATTTTGATGGCAAAGAGAAATAGCCAAAGAAGTCAGTGTGTCCATAATGCATCATTTTGCTGTTAATTAGTCATGTGAAGCTCATTTACAAGTGTTCGAAAGCGAACACAATTAGTAGCCAAGCCGAGGATTTTCCATGGCAAGGACTGTGAGGGTAAAAAGGATGGCAGCCGTCTTCTCATGACTGAATGTGAGACTCTGCATTTGTGTGCATGTTCAAAATTTCAGCAGCTGTCATTTTGATGCAACTGAAGATAATTAAAAGCTGGAAACACATTTTTAAATGCAAAAATAAAGGATTACTGGGAAATGCAAAATATATCTCCGTCCGTCCGTCCATCGATCCGTCCATCCATCCATTGATCCATCCATCCATCCATCCATCCATCCATCCATCCATCCATCCATCCATCGAGCTAGCCTCCGTTTTGTTTGACAATATTTTGAATGTCAACAAGAAGTGACGTCACCCAACATCGCTTAGAGCACCTTTAAATAGAGACCTCAGCTAAAAGCTGTAAAAGGTCTGAGGTCTTATATATGCCACATGCAATTTCCTGTAGAAATTGGTAGAACTTCGAAAGCACATGTTAATATATGAGGATGTAAAACACCTTGAGTAAAATAAAAATCAAGCTCTTTTTTTTATTTAACAAAACACACACAAACACTCTTATTTTTAAGCATTAGTTGAAGGGGTTTTTGAAGGGCAAGTTGATCTTAAAGCTCACAGAACATGAGCTGAGTGGAAATTAAACATTGATTTTTCTCGTTCTAAAAGCAGGTTCCATGTTGGCTCGCATAGCACGTCAAGCATAGCATGACGATTGGTGTTACAGTTGTAGTTGTAGTTAGTGGTTTCTTTATGGAATTTCTTTGGATGGTGTAATTTCACAGTCCAATTTCAAACAATTTCATTTTAAATTAATTACTCCATGATGGAAAGAGGGAAAGAAAATACTTGTTCTTAAAAAAGTAAAGAGAAACATTCTGAAAACGTTTATTCATTTTGCAAATGGTGAAGATCAATGGTTCTCTTACGAGAGGTTCTCTCGTATTGCGTAAGTTTAGCTTACGCTACGGAAAGATTCATCTTCTCGAGATATTGAAGCCAAAAAATTATTCTTAATTTTGTATTCATTGTCAACGCAGTGCAGCAGCTAGCAGACCCAGACCTACACCTAGCAGGCAGTCTTGCGTGCTCATTGGCTGCCCTGTGGGCATCTGCTGCAGCCTACCAGTGAGCCCCGCGTGACGTCACGCCCAATGAAGAGCGTCATAGCCCACCAGAATGGGCGTGGCTTCGCGTATAAAAGAAGGGGCTGTAGGCTGATTTCCCTGATTTTCACCTCTTCAGTGAAGCCCTTCGCATCGCTGGATCTGAGAGAAGCCGCCGCCGTCGAACAGCGAACAGCCAGCTTAGGACAGCGCTGAGGAAGCCGGCCGTCTTCGCCACCTTCAGCCATCCGTGCGAGCTACGCTATCCGGCGACGTATCCTTTTTACATTGTGCTTTATATCTAAAAGAGCAGCGAGCGTCTTTTTCAAGATACCTCGCACTTCCTGTGGCTCGTGCAGGGCTCCGCTCAGCGTCAGAGACCGCCACGTGATCTGCGCTCTCTGCCTGGGCCAGGAACACGCGGAACTCGCCCTCGCGTCCGGGGGCTGCGAGTTCTGTGAAGCGCTTCCACTGTCGACCCTGCGGGCTTGACTCGAAGCCTTCAACCCGGAGGCAGTCACTCCGCCCTTCGTGGGACCGCGCAAGAAGAAGCGCCGCTCCCAGAGACGGCCGAAACCTGTAGCCACAGCGACACGCTCGCCGGAAAACCTCCCTCGAACCTCGCTCTCACCTTCCCCGCCCCCCCCCCTCACCGACGCGCAGCTGCCGCTCACGAGCCTCACTGCCGTCGCGTCTGAGGATGAGGCCGAGGGACACGCCACGAGAGACTGCTGTTCCATCCTGGCATCGGATAGCGAGGAATGGTCGCTAAACTCCGCCTCCTCGTCGATCCAGGAATCTGGCCGTACCCGCGCTGAAGCTGATGCGGAGCTGATGCGGAGCTGATGCGTCTGCTGACGCAGGCGGTCGACCGACTCGGGCTCGAGTGGTCGCTGCCGAAGGAACCCGCGCCGAACAGGCTCGACGGATGTTTTCTTCAAAGTCACCGCCGTTCAGCCCCAGCAAGCAGGCCCGCTCCGTTTCTACCGGAGCTTCACACGGAGTTGACAAAGTCGTGGAACACACCCTTCTCTTCGATGCTTCAGTCTCAGACATCCGCGTCGCTCTCCCAAGTGGACTATTCCTCCTGTGGAAGAGGCGGTCGCAGCACACCTTTGTCCGCCCTCCGCGAGATGGCGGTCAAGGTCAGCCCTCCCGTCCAAAGCTTGCAGAGCCACGTCCGCCTTGGTCGGCCGCGCTTATACCGCCTCCGGCCAGGCCGCGTCTGCTCTCCACTCCATGGCTGTATTACAAATCCTGCAAGCCGACCTCCTCCGTGAATGGGATGAGAAGGGCCGGGACCCAGCTGCGGTTACAGATCTGAGGAGCGCGACGGATCTCTCTCTCCGCGCCACCAAGACCGCAGCTCAAGCCATCGGACGAGCCATGGCCGCGTTGACTGTGACAGAGAGGCACCTCTGGTTAACGCTCGCGGATATGAGAGAGGCTGAGCGCGCCACCTTCATGAACGCGCCGCTCTCCCCTGCTGGTCTCTTCGGCCCAGCGGTGAACGGGATCATTGACCGTTTTTCTGAGGTACAGAAGACCACGCAGGCCATGAACCTTTTCCTGCCGCGACGCTCAAGCTCCGCCACAGGCCGCTCTCGCGAGAGACAGAGCCAGCCTCTGGTGCGATCCAGCACCCAGCGTCCAGCACAGCCCCAGCCTTCGCAGCGACGCCAGGGCGGCCGCCCTAGGTCGCGCTCAGACAGCCGTCACGGACCGCCGCCCCCCAGAGGGCCTCGGCAAAAGATCACGCTGAAATCTGAGCAGAATCTGTGCACACGAAGCCGTCCTAACCAAGAGAGAGAAAAGACGCGCGCGTCCCGCTGCGGCCGGACCGCCGTCGAAGGTTATTTCCCTGACAGTCCCCTTCAAACAGGCTACTGCAGTGGTTCATTTAGCAGCCAACGAGCCGGTTTATTTACCCTCTCACCTGCACACAAACGCCGTTTTCACGGCGACCCAGAGAAATCTCAAAAAGAGTATAATGTCTGGTCCGGCTCACGCCGTTGGTGTTTTAAGCGTAGTGAAAGTGCCCACGCCCCAGTGTTCACCCCTACACACAAGCACATCAAATCTCGTGTCACTCACAGAGCACACTCTCACAAAGCGCAGAAAAGCCGCTCGAGTGTTGAATATAAGAAATGTGTCCACAGGTCTGTGCCCACTATCTGCACGCTCTGTTACACAATCAATAAAACAGGTTATGAATGTAAGTCTCGTGCCCGCCGGAGAGCGTTCACGCTTACTAACACACACCTCCCTCAGGGCGCCGCCCGCGTGTTTAAATGTTATCACAAAACGCAGGGCATTGATAAGACGCTCCCCATCCGTTATGATCAAAGCGTCAAACACACTTGTAAGTCTCGTGCCCGCGCACACGCGCTCACGCTTACAGAGAGTTTTTTTTCGCCCAGTGCGCTGCTCGCGCGTCAAAAGGTGAGAATAAAATGCTCCCCATCCATTATGATCGGGACACCTCACATAAATCAGACGATCTCGGCTTTCAGCGAGCAGCCATTGCCCAGAACCGAGAGCGCGCGCGCCGCGCTTTCGGCTCCGGCTCAGTTTCACAAGCCCGCAAATGGCGGCGATCTGAACCCGGAGGCCATTCGCCCCCTAGCGGCTCACATAGCTGCGTGGGAAACTATCCCAGGGATTTCAGAATGGGTTCTGAGCACGTAAAGCAGGGCTATACACTTCAATTAATTCGCCGTCCCCCGCGCTTTCGAGCCCGGACCGCGACGATAGTGAACGCGGAAGTAGCACACCTACTTCACGCAGAAATAGCAAAACTGCTGTGCAAAGGGGCTATAGAGAAAGTACCGCCTTCTCTGAGCGAGTCAGGCTTTTACAGCCGATATTTTCTCGTACCCAAGAAGGACGGAGCTTTCAGACCCATCCTAGATCTGAGACATTTGAACAAGGTGCTTGCAAAAAGACCGTTCAAAATGCTTACGACCAGGAAAATTCTCGCGCACGTTCGCCCGAGGGACTGGTTTATTTCTCTAGATCTGAAGGATGCCTATTTTCAGATTCAGATATTACCCTGTCACAGGCAATTTTTGAGATTCGCCTTCGACGGTCAGGTATATCAATACACTGTCCTGCCGTTCGGCCTGTCTCTAGCACCCCGTACATTTACGAAGTGCATGGACGCGGCGCTCGCCCCCTTGAGGACTCAGGGGCTGCGAATAATGAACTATCTGGACGATTGGCTGATATTGGCACAGTCAGAGTCGGAACTGTTATTTCACAGAACAGTGCTTCTCAGTCACCTGGAAAGCTTGGGTCTCACGGTCAACTGGACCAAGAGCTCATTAATGCCCAGTCAGTCAATTTTCTTTAGAGCTGAATTCTGTGGCCATGACAGCGCGCCTGTCGACACAGCGCGCGCGCCGTGTTCGCCGCCTAGCCGCGTCTTTCCAGAAGGGCAGCTTTCTCCCTTTGAAGACGTTTCAAAGGATGCTGGGCTGTATGGCTTCAGCGGCAGCGGTGCTCCAGCTGGGCCTACTGCGCATGCGCCCACTCCAACGCTGGTTGAATGCTCGCGCGTCTCGCCGAGCCTGGGTTTCTGGCGGCCAGAAAATCAGAGTGACTCAGACCTGCATAGCGGCTCTGCAGCCCTGGTTAGTAGCCGACTGGTACCAGCAGGGAGTGATGATGGGAACCATCTCTTATCGGAAAGTCATTTCGACAGACGTGTCCAACTTGGGTTGGGGCGCGCTGTTCGAAGGCAGAACGGCCTTTGGCCAGTGGTCAGACCAAGAGAAGGGTTTTCACATAAACTGTCTGTAAATGATAGCGGTCGAGAACGCGCTGAAGCGCTTCCTCCCGTTCATACAGGACCAGCATGTTCTCGTCCGCTTGGACAACATGTCTGTGGTTTCCTACGTAAACCGCCAGGGCGGTGTCAGATCCAGAAACCTCTGCAATCTGACGGAACACATCCTTATTTGGTCCCAGATGCACCTGCGCTCGCTGAGGGCGGCGCATGTGCCTGGCCATTTGAACGACGGCCCAGACAAACTGTCCAGGGACAACGTTCCCCCAGGGGAATGGTCCCTGCACCCCCAAACAGTCCAGAAACTGTGGCGCCTATTCGGCAGAGCGGAAGTCGACCTATTTGCGTCAAAAGACAACGCTCATTGCCCGATGTTCTTTTCGAAGAACGAGGACGCGCTGGCCCAGGTCTGGCCCAGCCTCCCCCTGTATGCTTTCCCTCCGGTCTCCCTGTTACCACAGGTGATCAAGAGAATCAGGGAAACGCGCCATTCGGTGCTCCTTATAGCTCCGCACTGGGAGAATCAGAATTGGTTCCCGGAACTAGCACGGCTGTCACATGCAGCTCCGTGGCCGATTCCGGTGAGGGCAGATCTCCTCTCTCAGGCTCGCGGCTCGATCTGGCATCCCCATCCAGAGCGCTGGTCTCTGCACGCATGGTTGATCAACGGGTACTCGTTGCCCTGCCAGAAAGAGTGATGAACACGATCACGCTGTCTAGAGCTCCTTCCACGAGAAGGCTCTACGCGTCTAAATGGTCGGTGTTCTCCAAGTGGTGCACCGACAGAGATCTGGACCCGCGGACGTGCGAGGTTGCACATCTGCTCGCCTTCCTACAAGAGCTGATGGTTAAAGGGAGGTCCCCATCCACGCTCAAAGTTTATGTGGCGGCCGTGGCAGCGTTCGCAGAACCAACGCACGGCCAGTCACTGGGAAGACATGAGCTGGTCATCCGCTTCCTTAAGGGAGCTAGAAGGATGAATCCGCCGCGCCCCCCGTCGGTTCCTATGTGGGATCTTTCCTTGGTCCTCGAGGCCCTGAAAGCCTCCCCATTTGAGCCACTAGACTCCGTGGAGTTAAAATACCTATCACTAAAAACCGTTTTTCTGACCGCGCTGTCGTCAGTCAAACGTGTGGGGGACCTGCACGCGGTGTCAATCAGCGCGACGTGTCTTGAGTTCGGGCCGAATTATTCTAAGGTCATCCTAAAACCTAGGCACTGCTATGTTCCAAAAGTGATGGGCACTCCTTTCAGAGCGCAAGTCATTTCATTGTCGGCTCTGCCAGCGTCAGACAATGAGACAGACGTGAATCTCCTCTGCCCGGTCAGGGCGCTGAGGTTTTACACTACGCGCTCCGCCTCTTTCAGGCGCACGGAGCAGCTGTTTGTTTCGTTTGGCGGGCGCACCAAAGGTCTCGCTGCCTCGAAACAGACCCTGTCCAGATGGATAGTGGACGCTATAGCTATATATACGCTATATATCATGCTCAGACCACTCTCACGTGACTCAGCTCTCCTGGTTGAGCTGCACTAGAAGGGACGTGCTATATGCTTATACAGACCAGTGCTCTGCTCTATATTCCCTATATGTGCTTATGTACAAGTGATGGCCCGCGTGGCTGGCCACCTTGTTTTTCCACTTATTGGGTTCCCCGAGAAACCTCGGCGACTCATGGGTGGTTGCTTGGCGCGCACGGCGTTGACAAAAAGTTCCCGTAGCGTAAGCTAAACTTACGCAATATGAGAGAACCTCTCGTAAGAGAACGTACTCGGTTACTAACGTAACCTCGGTTCTCTCTAGAGAGGGAACGAGTATTGCGTAACCGGCCGTGCTGGCGCCACGAGCGACTTCGCTTCAGTCGATGAAAACCAGGGAAATCAGCCTACAGCCCCTTCTTTTATACGCGAAGCCACGCCCATTCTGGCGGGCTATGACGCTATGAGGGCGCGAGCGCCCTTCATTGGGCATGACGTCACGCGGGGCTCACTGGTAGGCTGCAGCAGATGCCCGCAGGGCAGCCAATGAGCACGGAAGACTGCCTGCTCTAGGTCTGCTAGCTGCTGCACTGCGTTGACAATGAATACAAAATTAAGGATAATTTTTTGGCTTCAATATCTCGAGAAGATGAATCTTTCCGTAGCGTAAGCTAAACTTGCGCAATACTCGTTCCCTCTCTAGAGAGAACCGAGGTTACGTTAGTAACCGAGTACGTTCTCAACTGGTTTGGTCATGAGTCCCATTTTTTCCTATGGTCATTAGGCCACGATCCAATTTTTTCAGGAATTTCAACTAATTCCTAATATATATATATCTGTGTGTGTGTGTGTGTGTAGCAACAATACTCTTGCCTTTGTAATGTTTCCTTGAGGGACTACCACAATAGAGTGAAGAAAGGTAAATGCTGGCAAACGAGCAGAGGCGATTCAGCAACCCGGTAAATTCTGGACTTAAGCTTACACGCCACTTCGGTAGCCATTGTTTGTTAACGCTCTTGTTTTACGCCTTCTCGATGACATCACACACGTTGTTATAGACAGCAAGCAATCATTGGCCGGGAAGCAACGTGTAGTCTGACATGTTTCTTGTCCATGACCCAACAAAAATGTTAAAAATCAAATCCACATAATCTGACACAGTGACGAACCAGACACAAATATTATGTAGTCGGCATTAAAACAACGTGCCTGACCTATGGGGCATGTTGTCACATTTCACTTCCTTTCGTTCGGGGTAAATAAAGAAAAAAAAGTATAAACTGTAATAACAAAACAGTTACCCCTACTTTCAGAATCACATGTTGTACATTCCCATGATTCCGACCATGAAGGTGTTTCTTTGCCAGATGCAAGTGTACTAATGCTTGTCAGATGTTAGAATGTCGACAAAGACGTCTCATATTGCTGTGCAATACTACCATTTATTCTGCAGGTGTATGATTATGAACAGAGGATTATCATGTTTCACACACCTGTCTCTGCAAAAGTGAGCTAAAGAGGCTTTGTCATCTTACTAATGTACTAAGAACTTTGACTCTTTTGATGCTTTTTAACTTCTCCAAACTGAATGTGTATCACTAAATCTGTATGATTATCCACCCACCACTCTGTTCATGGGACATTATAGACCAGTATCGAAATTAGAGTTTTTCCTTAAGATTACAAGTCGGACATATGACTTCAAGTGGCGTCCTGCTGCACTTTTTCTTAAGTAAGCATTCTGAGTTGAATTGAATGCAACATCAACAAACGTCTTCATTGGAGACTCGGTTAGGTAAGTGTATCGGACAACACACTTTTGCAAACTGAAAGTATTTAGTTTGCTAATAAAATATGGAGCCTATGGGTTTCCTGGCAGCCACATCCATTTCCTTTTCCCTTAACATACTAAACTGTAGGATTCTCGACATATTTTGAACTCATGCAGATTTTATAAGTAGCTTTTATCAACTCCTCAGTAAACTGGCGTAGGCCTGCATGCATCACTCAGCTCTGTAGATGTGGAAAGCTTTCTGAAGTTTTCAGGGCTTTCTATAGCAGTGACTTATTGGGAATGTCAACAAAGCTTCTGTGAAACATACCATTATTGAATGGATATTTAAATAAATGTGGCAGAGCTGGATTCAGTAGACCCATAGGGAATATCTCATAGATCACCGTTATCATAAATCATGACACTGAAACGAATAAATACAAATATGAAAAATCCAATTCCTCAAGCAATCAATAAATAGAGCTTTTCCTCATGGCATCACTTTAGTTCTGGGTTGCTAACACATACAGTAATCGAACCCATAGTGAGCTATTATTTATTTGAACTTTAAAAACAAATCAAGCATTAGTAAATCTCTTGCAGCAGCAGAACTGAAATTGCTTCTTTACTAAAATACTTAGGTGATAAAACAAAAGCATGCAATATATCCAAGATATTTTCTTGTGTTGCACTGAAGGAAAGAATTCAAGCTCAGACATTATTATGAATACATAATCCATTCCATATTATTATGAATTATGTAGTAGGCCTAATATAAAATGTTAAATAAATGTTGCAAGAGTTGATAACTTCAATGGGCTGTGCAACCTTGCAGATGAAAATGGAGTGATGCTGGTTATAAGAAGTAGATGAGTGAACACTTTACGAGTTCATCAAATGATTTAACTTTTTTTTCCTGAAAACAGACTCTGAAAATTATGCTTTTTTACAATCATAATTAATAGCTAATGTGGCATAATTTCTTTCAACTTTTGTGAGGAAGTAGAAAAAGAATTGAGATGGTATGCGCAATAATTAACATAACATCATTTTTCATCACTTCACAAAACTTCTTCTGATTAGTTCTTCTAACATGAAAATTCTGCTGTTATTTACTCACACTTATGTCATTCTAAACTGTGTGTTGTTTTTGCCAATTAAAAAAAAAATTGGTCACTCAAAGCTTTCATATGGCTTCAGAAGTTTTGGAATATAGCGCACACCTCATATGGACCACTTTTATAATGGCTTTTTGGAGTTTTACAGACATAATATGTGTGAACTTGATGTATGGAAAAAACACGTGGTGAAAAGATGTTTTTTTTTACACATTTAAAGAAAATACAAAAATATTGACAAAAATGAATTTCGGTTCAGATAAATGTAAAAAAGAAATTGAGAAACATCTTATATACAGACATTTTTACTGACATTTTTAATGAGTTTTAATTTTTTATTGAGAAAAAGTGCATTATCGAAATCAGAATGAAGCATTTGATTCATTCTGATTTGAAAAAAGTATTATAAAACCCATAAATCATCTCATTGTTTTCCTCCACATGTCTCTAAATGTCCTTAACTAAAGAAACGACACCCAGAAAAAAGGACTGACAAGTCTAGCAGACTCTCCGTCTCCTTCCAGGGGAAAAAGACAATAAATACCCATCTTTTGAATATTTAATCTGCTAAAAGCTGGGATTTAGGGGGTAAAAGGCTCAGATCTCCAAATTAAAGGCTTCTAGAGGTTGTTTATATGCCGCCCTTGGAGACCAATTCATTTCACGAGACAGAGTCCACTGCAGGGGCCCAACAGGCAGTGCACCGGGGCCCACAGTGGCGTCTCCCTTACTGGAGTGGGATTACAACAAGGTCGGAGTCTGCTCTGTGATTGGATTGAGTGTCAGCGAGAGATCCCAATGCATCACTAATGGATCTGAACAGGGCAGCCAAAGAGGTTCTCCTTGCTCCTGTGAGACGATGGTGGCAAATTGCCTCACAGAGCTGAGAAAAGAGCAGAACACGAGAGAGAGAGAGAGAGAGAGAGAGAGAGAGAGAGAGAGAGAGAGAGAGGACAGTGGAGGGAAAGTGAGCATCCAAGAATACGTCATATTAGGGCTCTATTTATGTTGTGTGGCCCAATGAATTATGTGTGATAATTTTCCCATTTAAAAAATAAAAAATGAAAATCTAAACAAATATGAAAAGGACATTGAGGGCTAAAATAACTACCAACAAATGTGAATTCACTATATGCAAGGACTCTTCTATTGTAGTTAGTACTTTTTTTTATTTTTAATAAATATTGTTTTTATTGTTGATGCCTTGTTAGAGTAAAGACATTTGTAAAGTTATAATATTTCTGCTTCGGATAAATGCTTTTCTTTTGAACTTAAAGAATCCTGAAAAAGGCATCATGTTTTCCATAAAAATATTGAGCAGCAACAACTGTTTTCAACATTGATAATAATACTATATCTATATTAGAATGATTTCTGAAGGATCATGTGACACTGAAGACTGGAGTATAATGCTAAAAAAATCAGCTTTGCATCACTGAAATAAATTACATTTTAAAATATATTCAAATAGTATACGGTTTCGTAACAATTTATTTCGATGGTCCAATTTAGATATTCTAAAAACTATAAGTAACTTGTCAACTACATTATAGTATTAGTAGACTGTACTAGACCACATGTTAGGTTAACGTTGGGTGTTTGGGTTAGTAGAATAAGTTGTAATGCAGTTGCAAAGTTACTTATAGTCCATAGAATGTGTGTTGGGGAGCATCAAAATAAATATTAAGCAGACAGTCTACTATTTCTCTAATGAGATAATTATAGTTAGAATCTATAGAGTGGACCGTGAATAAAGTGTTAATATTATTTTAGATTGTAATAATATTTCACAATACTACTGTTTTTCTGTATATTTGATAAAATAAAATAAAATAAAATATCCTGCTCATTAAAAAGTGTGTTTGATGCAGTCATATTTAACAATTTTATATTTTTATAAGTTTTATATTTACTTTCTGCCACACAAAGACTGTAAATGACTTTTCGGAATTGGTTTCTAAAAAAAAACTAAAGGTCTTTCTTTTACTAGAAATCAAAACAATTTGTTGATTGTAACGGACACGTGCTGACTGTGACCTTTTTTGTAAAAATGACGGAGCAGAATGAATCCGTTTTAATGTCATATTTGGTATTGTTTTGTTTCTTCTCTCTGAGGCCAAAGTCCACGCTAATTATCCCTGTTGTCAATTAACAAATAGCGGTGACATCTGCGAGAGCGTCATATTATGGGTATGACCCATCTGATTCATGTGGAAAATAGCTTTGGGGCTTTTCAACAGCCAGTGACATGAGCGTAAGCTCAGAGGAATTTATGATAAACAGAACGAGCTTGTCAATCAAACGCAATCATTGATGCAAACAATACCGCAGGGATCCTGCAGGCTCCACGCCATTATCAGAAAAAAAAATCTAATAAAAGTAAGAATCCAAATCCGTTCAACTGGCTCATTTCACTTACAAAACTCTGATTGCGCTATTATGGTACTTGTCTTAGACTGGCAGAACGGCTCTTACCATAAGTGATGCCCTTTTGCTCTGATGGAACTTTGCCCAGAACAGACCAAACCTACTGAATAGACTCTTGTTGATTTGTTTTATTCCTTTTTATGATCTGATCCGATTTTTGTAAATGTAGTCATATTTGTTGTGCTGTGCCGTTGTCTATGCTCAGTACGGATCATGGGATTAACGCTGAACAGCAAATATTGCTTTAATTAAAAAGGACTAAGGAGTTGGCGTAGCAATCAAACTACACAATAGGTTTAGTAATTATCCGCCATAGATTGTGTTGAGCACAAAAGCATACAATATATGTACTTGAGTTGTAAAAAAGATTGTCAGATGATTGTGGAAGGCGTATAGAAGGCACGTCCTGATTTTGCAGAGTAAGACACGTTCTTGGGTCAACTTTTTTTGTTAATACTGGTGTAACCGGTCCTACTCGACCCGCTCTGAGTGGGACTCGAACTGGCACTAACAAGGATGCTAAAGACCGCAGCTGCTAGTGAGCCTCTTGAGGCAAAGGGTGTGAGGTTTACATGCACAGCTCTTACTGGCCTACTTCAGTTACACTCATCCCCTTAAACCTCACTCCCATCCGGGTCACGGCACCAAATGTAACCGGTTCTTCTCGACCAACTCTGAGCGGGACTCTAACTGGCGTCTCTGGTGTGGGAGGCGGGTGCGCTAAAAAGGACACTAAATACCACAGTCGCTAGCGGTCCTCTTGAGGCCAGGGAAGTGAGGTTTACACTCACACCCACACTTACTGGCATATGTCCGTTACACTGGAACAACATTCCTGTCCGCAAATTTAGTCACAACCATATTCCTACCCCTAAACCTAGCCCTACCCATAACACATCCTTAAAATCAGAAGGAAACGCTAGGTGTATAACACTGATGTAGAAGCACCTAACCCTGGTTGTATGCTTAAACTTGACATAATCTGTAAACTTGTCCCTCAAATCTGAATGATTGTTTGGAATGTTGTTTCAGGAACATGTGGTACTTGTACTGTGGTACAAGTTCTGTGTATGGGAGTGTCTGGGTCAAAACATGTATCATTCCAGACTGCATATACTTTTCCATAAGCAATTTGTATGAAATAATATATAGTATAGAGTGTAAAGTATGCACAAACATCTCCCTCTCTCCTGAAAATAGCTAAATTGCTAGCTTTAACACCGAACATGCTACAAAGTTTCACATTATCAAAGAGAGAGCCGTATCTCTGCTGCTCTTACATTCAAAACATCAAAGTCTCCAGCGAAAGCTGATGTTGGCAGAACTCACAGCGTAAGTGAGGAATACATTACATTAATATTCACGAGTGCTATTTGAATAGGGCAGTTCTTGCTAACGGGGGCATTTCCTTCTTAAAAGGCTTTTTTCCCCCTAAAGTTCAACATTTTCACTTTGGTCACTCACCTGTTACACAGTTAGGGCAAGATGATGCAATGCTCTTTTTTTACAGCTTTTATTGAGAAAATAAATCTATTGTTCGCTTCAGAAATGTTCTTAGTAAATCTGTTTGAATCTCTTTGCCCTGTTTTTACGTCATACACTGTTGTCTCTGTTTCAAAAGCACAAGTGTCTTCAAAGCTTTCAACTTTTGTGTCCTAAAAAAAGAAAAAAAGGAAGAGAAAACAAATACAAAACAAAAGAAGGTGAGATGAATTTGCAGTCCACGTCATGATCTCCTGGAGGCTTGTGAGTCAGACTCCAGTAATATCAAAACACTTGGCCTTGTTCCCTTATGAGTGTGTACTTGGTGGGGTGTGTGTTAAAGAAAGTGTCTTCAAGATCCATATTGTGTCCAGCTCCATCGAGAGTTGCTTCCATCCTCATGGATTACAATGCATTTACAATTTTAAGAAGACAATGATGAATTGGAAGCAAACTATTTGTCCTTAGTGCATTTATCACAAGCTTTATCTCTTTGAACTAAGCCAATATGGTCATGTTAAATGACTTTAATAGCTGCTTCAGTCACTTTGTCCTCTGTAGGCCAAATCTGAATAGAGCAATCAAGGTGCTTCTTCAGCTTGATGTGACACTAGGAAACGATCCACGCCTGAATAGAAATTACCTGCTGAATACTTGGCCTGTTTCTCTTAAACATTGATTTAAGGTATAATGTTGAGGGGATGTATAATCAGTGTTGGGTAGTTTCTCAAACTGCAAGCTATACTCATCATTTAAAGTATAGTTCAACTACAGTAAAAATGAGAGTGCTTTCATTTTATCCACTAATTATTCAACCATTTGAAATAAAGATTCACATCCATCCATCCATTCATCCATCCATCCATCTGTCCATTTTTTTCCACCCATTTTACTGTTGCTTCCAAAACAAAATCATTCTCATTTCACATTCTCGCTATTTCGACAAACCATGTCAGACAGATAAATTACATTTATAAGTACAATTCATAAAAAAGTAGCAAGGCATAACACATCAATGCAGTTCCCTTTTGAGGGAACTCGCGCTGCGTCGAGAATCGACACATTGGGGAACGCCTTCGGCATGAAGCGTCTGAAGTCAACTATTCAATCTCGATTGGCGTAGCCTAATCACGTCATTCGTGACGTCGCATGTGAAGGCGATACGGAAGCTATAAAAGGACGCCGGATCATAACAGCGTCAGCTTCTGGTCTTCAGCAAGCTTTCTGTGTCAACCTGTTTGTCTTATTTGGTGTTGTCTGTCACTCTGAATTATATATATATATATCATGGCGAACAATAAGGAGAAACTATTCAGCCAGACAAACTACACAGAGTGAGTGTGCGTCACCCTCGTGGGCAACGCGGGCAAAGGGACGCACACTCACTCTGTGTAGCTTGTCTGGGAGTGGAGCATGCACAAGCAGCGCTCGAGGGCGCTGTCTGTGCAAACTGTTTTTTATATGAAAGAGCTCCGCTCGCGTTTGAGCCTGTTCAATCAAATAGATCAGGCTCGCGATTCAGTGCATCAGGTCTCGCGGCTGTCGAGGCAGCGCGCCGCTTGTAAGCATGGGATTCGCACGTGGGGCTGGCATATAACACTGAGACGGTTACGACCCTTTCTCAGTGTTTATTTACCAGCTCCACTGGTCTCGCGCACGGTTCGGAAGCCCGCGCTGCGGCTTCTTCCGACCGTGTTAAAGACCCGGTGTTTTATTTATCTGGCTCCCAGGAGTTAAATATTCTCAACACAGGTTCGCCATTTTCCCGTTATGAAAAAAAAAAAAAAAAGAGTTGCTGGAGGTTGTAACCAAGGCAGTGGCTAAATTAAATGTTGAATGGCCATTTAATAAGCAGGAAGCGCTCATTCATTTTATTTTTCTTAGTCGCTTCCTGCTTATTAAATGGCCATTCAACATTTAATTTAGCCACTGCCCTGATTACAACCTCCAGCAACTCTTTTTTTTTTTTTTCATAACGGGAAAATGGCAAACCTGTGTTGAGAATATTTAACTCCTCGGAGCCAGATAAATAAAACACCGGGTCAGACCCAGTCACAATCTTCGTGTCAGAGCCTTCCCTTTTTCACTGATCTCCATACTGAGGTGTCGAGATCGTGGAAAAATCCGTGTTCATCTTAATTATTTTCCCACATGTATATATTTATATCTATTAGGGAATCGAATAAGAATGGTTAGGAGGTGATATGCCTCGGGTAGAGGAATATTTTGTGAAATATTTTCTCCCCGACATTGCGTCACCCCTGATAGTTCAGACACTTCCCTCCAAATCTCGTACTTCGAATTTGTTAGGGAAAGCATATATGGCGGTGGGTCAAGCCGGTGCATGCCTACACACGATGGGGTTAATACAGGCATACCAGGCTGACCTCCTCAAAGAGGTGGATGATAACTGGGAGGTCTCACTCAACGGTATTACTGAATTTCGTAGAGTGGTTGACTTATCTCTCTGTATTATTAAAGAGACGGCCCGTGCCATTGGCAGTTCTATGGCAGCACTAGTCGTCTCAGAGAGACATTTATGGCTAAATCGCTTGGGGATCGGGGAGAAGGACAGGGCCTTCGCCTTCTGGCCTCTTTGGCGACGCGACAAGAACCGTTGTCGAGAGGCTTCAGAAGGCAGAGCGACAAGCATATATTCCCTTTTGTCAGTCCAGGTCTCATGGGGTTGCTGCCAGGGGGCAACCTCATGGGACAGCCGCCAGCTCCTCATATTTTTTGAGAAGGTTGCCTCTCGTGCCCCCCCATATAAGACTTGGGGCCAAAGGAAACATTCTGGCACAAAGTCCTCCATACCGAAGACAGGTCTGAGGACTGTCACTCGGGTTAAGATGGTCCTGACCAAGAGGTCTTGTCGTAACACTCGGACCCTTATGGGCGTTCCCCCAGGAGGGCGAGTACAAGAGTCTCGCCCCCTTATGCAGCCCTTAGGAAATCGATGTTTGCTTCCCTCCGCCTATGGCGCCTCGGGACACATCCGGCTTCCAGCGAACACAAATCGCAGTGTCCGCCCGGAGACGTTGCGGCCCTGTCGAGTTCGACGCCTCCCAGAAGGTCTTTAGAGAGCATATTTCGGTTAGTTCCTGCCAGTTAGCTGCTTCAGGTCACCGAAGCCGTTTGAAAATGTATAGCCGAGGCCAGTCTCGAGGGACTGGTCCCCATAATGGCATATCTAGACACCCTGAGGGGTCTTCAACATACAGCCTAGGGGGTCCTGCTTATAGTGGAACTAATATAAAAAATATGATCTACTAGGGGTGGTTCACATGTTGGCCAGCCCCGAGCAGGGTCGGTTCTTCGAACAGGAAGTCTAGTCCCTCTTAACACAGGAGACCTCAACGTGGGCTCTTCTTTGTTTACGGGAGCCTGGGTTCTACAGCCGGCACTTCATAGTTCCTGTGAAGGGAGGGGGAGTTAGGCCTGGGTTTGGATCTCAGAGTACTGGATCAACCTCCGAGGGGGTTTCGATTCAATATACCGAATGTCAGTCAAACCAGCTCCGAGGACTGGTCTGTCGTGATAGATCCACAAGCTCCTTAACTCCTTGTTCCCTTCTAACCCCATCACAGGAAGTTTCCGAGATTCGCTTTTGGGGGGAAAAGCTTATCAATATACGGTTCTTCCTTTCGGCCTAGCCTTATCTCCTCGCACCTTTACTAAATGTACTGATGCTGCCCTTGCTCCATTGAGACTTCAGGGGATCCGTATTCTAAATCATATAGATGACTGGCTCATTCTGGCTCAGTCAGAAGAACTGGCGATTCAACATTGAGATGTTGTTTTGCGTCATTTGCAATGGTTGGGGTTGACACTCAATGTGTAGAAAAGTTCCTTAACTCCTCTTCAGAGGCACGTTCCTGGGAGTAGAGTGGGACTCAGTCACGATGCAGGCACAATTCTCTCCTGTTCGTATAAATGCTAATTTAACCACAATAAAGAGTATTAGGTTAGGCCAGGCCATCGCTGTCAAACACTTTCAAAGAGTTGTTGGGCCTCTTGGCTGCAGCTCCCATCGTAATTCCTTTTGGTCTGCTCCGCATGAGGGCCTTACAGTGGTGGCTCAGGACCATGGGGTTTCTCCGCTGGCGAACCCCTTTCGCATGATCAGAGTTACGCGCAGATGCCTTCGTGCTCTTGTCATGTGGAAGAAACCATGGTTCCTGTCTCAAGGCCCGGCTTCGGGAGAACCATGTCAGGGAAAAACTTTGACTACAGATGCGTCCCGCATGGGTTGGGGTGCGGTTATGGAGGACCGTTACACCCGAGGTACTTGGAAGGACCATCATCTCTCATGGCATATTAATCGCTTGGAGATTTTGGCTGAATCCTTTGCCCTGTGGCACTTCCTTGTAGACCTTGTAGACCCTGACAATATGTCGGTGGTCTCTTATATCAACCGCCAAGGAGGCCTGAAATAACGCCCTCTTTCTAGACTGGCGCATCAGATTATTCTATGGTCCCAGGATAAATTTCTCTCTGTTAGATCTATTTATAATCCTGGGGTTGATCATGTGAGAGCAGATATCCTGTCGAGGCAGGGGCTGAGGCCCTAGGAATGGCGGCTCCACCCTGAAGTAGTTGAGCTTATATGGAGAGAGTTTGGCCAAGCGGAGGTTGACCTGTTCGCTTCTCATGAGAACACTCATTGCCCGCTCTGGTACTCTCTCTCACATCCAGCTCCTTTGGGCCTGGATGCCATGGTACAGATGTGGCCGAGGTCACTTCTGTACGCTTTTCCCCCGATCGTTCTGCTCCCTGGGGTTCTGGAAAGGGTCAGGAGGTACGGCTTGAGTTTACTCCTTGTAGCTCCGTACTGGCCGAATTCGGTTCTCGGACCTTATAAGTCTCCTGGAGAGTCCTCCCTGGCGAGTCCCTATTAGGAGAGATCTTCTTTCCCAGGCCTATGGTACAATATTTTATCCACGGCCGGAGTTATGGAGACTTTGGGTCTGGCCCCTGAGGGGGACCAACCCATAAATAGGTTGCCCTTTCCATCGAGGTGGTTAGGTCATCCATTCTAGAACCCCACTCTACTAGGAACTGAATATTTTTAAGAGGTTTGGTATGGCATTGAACCCAGTTAAATACTGCCCACTGGCTTCAGTACTGGCGTTCCATCCTGTTCTCTAACGGGACCTCCCGTTCATGCTTAGGGCCTCTGTGGCGGCCTTAGTGCCCTCCGCAAGCTTCTAAGGGTGAGCTCGTAGGGACATTCCCACTAAAAAAATCCATGTTCCTGTAGATTGGAGGATGAATCCTGTCATCTAGCCTATTGGCATCAGGCTGACGGGTTATCCCTAGCACCCGTCATGTCCTGGGGATGAGTTATATGAGAATACATATAAGAATATTGAGTATGCTTCCTGTTCGTCCTACTCCCTGGAAGAGCGGTGGCGTTGCCCCCTCTTACTCTAGGGCATGGGAGCCACTCTATCTTATTTCTGCCTCGACACTGAGGTGCCTGTAGGCAATATCATGATTCTCCGGGCATTCATCATATAAGAATCTATTTGAGTCTGCTTCCTGCTCGTCCTGCTCCCTGGAAGAGTGGTGGTGCTGCCCCCTCTTATGTGATGACGTGGCAGCCACTCTACTTTATTTCTGCCTTGACACTGAGGTTCCTGTAGGCAGTATCATGATTCTTCAGGTAATCCATCCTCCATCGCATGTGTCGGATGGTCAAGGTCGTAGCCTGGGAGGCCCTTATGTTAGGCCTCGGGCTGGTAGGAGTTAGATCTATCTAGATATGTATCAAGGGCTAGGAGCTACCCCCTTTTTTCAATTAGACAGTTGGTTATCTATGGAAACCTCTCATAACTGATATACGAGGTGCGCTCTTGCCTTCACCTCTCATCTAATATTTCTTTACTGTCTGGGGTTCCCATCCATGGGGTCCGTTGAGCCACCGGCTCCAGACCTCCCCTTCTTACACCAAATCTTATGACAATCTAGGTTGGATCTGCCTTCTCATTCCTATCGTCCGTGAGTGTGCCAGATGCTTCACACCAGGGCGTATTCTCTCAGTGTGGCGCAGTGGGCATTTCGTTCCCCAATGTGTCGATTCTCGACGCAGCGCGAGTTCCCTCGAAAGGGAACGTCTCGGGTTACGACTGTAACCCTCGTTCACTGAGAAGGGAACGAGACGCTGCGTCCCTCGGCCACACTTTTCGCGCTCCTGAGAACGACTTGCTTCGACCAATCAGAAGCTGACGCTGTTATGATCCGGCGTCCTTTTACAGCTTCCGTATCGCCGTCACATGCGACGTCACGAGTGACGTGATAAGGCTACGCCAATCGAGATTGAATAGTTGACTTCAGACGCTTCATGCCGAAGGCGTTCCCCAATGTGTCGATTCTTGACGCAGCATCTCGTTCCCTTCTCAGGGTTACAGTCGTAACCCGAGACGTTTTTTACTCTACTGAAAAATATAGCTAAGTTGGTAGAGCTGAGACTTCTTAATAGTTATAACCCTGTGTAGCGGTTGTTCCTCTGCGTTGTGTTAATTTTTAGATGTTGTGAATAAAATAATTTTCCACACAAAGCTGGTTGCACTGGATGATGAATTTATTAACAGTGCCTGTATGACAAAACACATAACAGACAGGCACTCTTTAACTGCAGCTCTTTCGCCTCTCCTCAAGTGACATTGCAGGAAAGAGTAGACACACACACAATATATGTAATAGCAATAGTATAAATAATATTAATAATTATTATTATAATCAACAATTCTCTAAAATGTCATTGTATGCAAATAATTCAAAACAGCATTACAGTGTCTCTTAGATCCCAGTTAACATACCTGTAAAAACACAGAACAGACAGGCACTCTTTAACTGCAGCTCTTTCGCCTCTCCTCAAGTGACATTGCAGGAAAGAGTAGACACACACACAATATATGTAATAGCAATAGTATAAATAATATTAATAATTATTATTATAATCAACAATTCTCTAAAATGTCATTGTATGCAAATAATTCAAAACAGCATTACAGTGTCTCTTAGATCCCAGTTAACATACCTGTAAAAACACAGAACAGACAGGCACTCTTTAACTGCAGCTCTTTCGCCTGTTAACCACAAAATACATGTTTAAATACACCAGTTAGTTAACTACAGAACACAGTAATTGCAATGTGAACTAGAATATATCTTTAGTATGTGTACCAAACATACACAACTATCTATCTATATCTACATAATTTAATCGAGTCGTTAACCGCTTAGCCATTACATATCTCTCACTCGGGGCCCACACACCGCGCCGCCATTTCACGCAAGGCACTATTCACGCATTAACAGCACACAGATAAACTTAATTTAACAAATTAATTACTCGAACTAATAGTCAAATATCACATCTCAATGAATACTCTTTCACAATTGATTATTTAAACCTGACATGAACATTTGTAACTCAATTTAACATCAAGTGCATGGAGCTCATGAAATCGTACCTCTCCTCAAGTGACATTGCAGGAAAGAGGACGAACCTCCGATCGCACTGCTATTTGAACCTCCCTCCGACGTATGACGTCAGCCGACGTGCATACGTGATGATTACCATTAGTAAGAGCACACAAAACGGCTTTCAAAATAAAATGCCCCACAAACAAATAATTAAAAACAAATTAAAACAAAATGATTTATAATCTGGTGTAACAACATATCCCTGCTACACCTGCATAAAATTCATGCATCAAATGGCCATGTGCATCACACATTTGGATGAAGGGGGGATTTAGAGTCTTTTGTATAGTAAGTGATATTCTGAGCAGATGTTTTCCTTCTACGTGGTTCAGCTGGAAGTCACTATTGTTAATTTTTACAAGGCAAATACAACAGTGCAACACCTGGAGTTCCCAAACAGCAGCCCAATTCCCAAAAGAGCCGTGCCAAGTGCAAAACAACAGAATTATGCGTTTGCATGACTTCAGCATCACTGGGGGATTGAACAGTAAACTGTCTATACTTGGAGGGTGAGAGGACTGATGGTTTTGTAAGGGGGACGTCATGACATAAGCAGTAGGGGAGAGCGGGGCACAACCTAACACATTTTGGTTTTGGCTCAATTATTTAAAAAATAATTAAGTTAGATTCATCTTTTTTTTACACAAGCAACATACACATCTCTGCTACATATGAACACTTAAAGTTTTTTTCTAGGAGCTTCCATTTCCGTACAGTTGCACTGAAAGTGACAGAAGTGCAAATGTTACAACCTACCCCATATGCGGGGTTAATTGTAACAGACAGAGGGGTTAGTTGTAACACTTGTGTGTAACACACATAATTCAGTACTATTTTATCTGTATAGTTTGATATTGTTTGTGCATATGTATAGATAGATATCCATACATCCATCCTTCATCCAATCATCCTTCTATTATGGATCAATATCATGGATAGAGACATAGAAAAGGGCTGCACAGTTTTGCAAGCAATACATAAATAAATAAATAAAATCATCAAATATTGTAATTGCAATTGAATTACATTTATGTGTGGCAGCTGCATGTAAAATTATTATTATTGATAATAATAACAGTAATAATAATAAAAACTTAATACAAAATTTTAATAAAAAAATTAAAGGGTTTATTGCATTAAAACCAGGCTATATTTATTTAGGCTCCCTGTTTTCATTTGATTATCATTGTACACTTGGCGGCTTGTTTGTAACACTGTGCTACATCTAACCCCGCTGTGTAAAACATATTTTAAGCCTAGCTAACAGTTGCTAGGAGTTGCTGACATGTTTCAAAACAGTGCTATGTTTTAGCCAACAAGACAGTTATTAAGGCAATATAAAGTTAGATTTGGTGACGTACACACCCAACTCAGAAACCGAAAAAAACCTGTGATGAAAAAATTTACTTGCATGGTGTCAAAACACTCTTTGTCCAGCATCTTCATGAAATCTTATCAAAACTTTCCGCAAATTCGCGGGAGACCGTCTTCTGCCAGCGAGAGAAAAAGAGTGTAAACACAACCGGCTTGATCCCGACTAACAATGTAAAAGGTCCGTGTTACATTTAACCCCGCGTTAGGTTGTGCCCCGCGCTCCCCTATGTTTCCTGCCATAACTTTTCATATAGAACAGTCAAATAAAGCCTTGAAACAGCTTATGTTGCTGATTTTTTCTTCGTTCTATTGCTGCTTCTTGAGTATCGTTGATGCATAAAATGTCCCAGGTTGGTTTTGAAGTAAAAAATTGGCTCCCAAATGGCTATTGAATCGATACAGTCAATGCCGTTTCAAACCACACGTACACCTAGTTCATTTTCTAACTGGATATTGACTGCATAATGACTCGCAGGACTACAGATCTCCTCAACTTTGCAGCAATAGCAGCTGAGCGGGCGATACCGCAGCTGCAGCCTTGAGAAGAATTTATGTTTAATGCAGCGTCAGGTAGCTGATTTGTTTTGAAAAGGTGTGAGTAGGAACGCAAAAACGCATCCTCACTTCATGTTCAGACGCTTAAAACGATGGTATAACCCGAGCTGTGCAACTATTTAAAGCTTGAGACCTTGGATGGCAATGATGGCGTGATTATTTTATCCTGCTTTTATACAAAAATACCAAAGCTGTGAATCTTCAGGAATATACCTTAAAAAACAAATCTGGATATTTTCTGCAATTCAGTATTTTTGTCTTTTATGTACTGTCTATAATAAATGGCATATTGATGATGATAAAGGTTAGCAGAATAGTTTAACAGTTTCGACCATGAGATCTGTGCCGTGTTGAGTGGCTTCTCCCCTCGCTGGAATCTCGGAGAACACAGTGCAAATCAAACAGACAGAGAGCGAATGGATGGAGGAGTCATCCCTGGTGTACCGAGCTGCTGGAAATGTCATTTTAGAAAGAGATGAGGAAGAGACACGGGCAAGCGAGTCACAGGAGCGTCAGCAGTAGTTCATTTTAGGGCCTCCGAGAGGGAGAAAGTGAGAAAAAGATCAAGGGATGGAGAGGACTGGTGTGAGATAGAAAAACAACACATTGTCATGTAGATAGAAAGAGAACATAAAGACAAATGGGCTTAGTGTCAAAATATAGTATTAATAGTTTTGTTTGTAAGGATGAAAGTCAAAAGTCAAAATATTTCATATTTGTTGAGCTTGGATGGTAATTAAATTCCACTATAGAGTTTTTACTTTTGTCAAATGTACGACATGGAAGTCATTTATCAATAAACTCCCTGTTAGCGCTTTCTTAGGTTAAGTGTCTCTATAGTTCGATCCAGAACTGTCAAAACTTGTGATTAAACAGACAAGCTCAGCTGTCTTATTTAAGAGAGAGGAAGGTTATTTTAATTTTTTTACAGATAAACGTTCACCTCATGGATATATTATTATTCATTAAATATTATACCAACCTTATACATACAGTATGCTAACATGCATTGAGTTCTCCTGAGAGGGTATTGTGGTACAGTTGCAAGCCAGCAGGTAAGTGAGAAAGATGAAGTATACATATTTATGCATATATAAAACAATATGAAAGTGTATGAATGTGGCTGATTTTGTCAGTGTAATCTCAGCGCTGTATGAATCTGTGCGCTGAAGCGTGCAGTCACTGTCTACGCTTCATTAGAGCTTCATTTTACTCGCTTTCTGTTTGGAGCCATCATCCGTGGCCGAAAATCTG
The DNA here is from genome assembly GCA_030578255.1 of Tiaroga cobitis. Classification (NCBI taxonomy): domain Eukaryota; kingdom Metazoa; phylum Chordata; class Actinopteri; order Cypriniformes; family Leuciscidae; genus Tiaroga; species Tiaroga cobitis. The sequence goes on from CM060596.1 coordinate 43,134,946, forward strand.
TTTATAAACTGGAAAACATGATATGATGTTTGCTGGGCAATACAATTGACATGAAATTTAAGCAATTCTCAAACATTGACCTAGAAAGATGAAAGCTCGCCTATAAATAAAGACATCAAACTGCTGTGTTAATTCACCAGCTACATAATCCAATAAACAAACCTAAACAGTCATTAATAATTCCTTATACACTTTAACAAAAGTGACATTTTGGTCATGAACGAAAATCATTGTGTGAGCAATATTTTTTAACAAAACTTTCAAGGATTTCCCCTGCCTTCTGGACTGACTTTAGCAGAAGCACGTAGTTACACTGACTGGACAAGTTAAGTGTGAATGAAGGTCTGCTGTTTTACAAAGGCTGAATTAATGGGAGCATGTCATTTGTTCATTTCAGCATGTAAGGATAAGAACCGGGGGTGAGAAGGGGTGGAAGCAAATGCAATGAATTGAGTGTACTAAGACTATAAATTCTTATAGGTGTCTGCAGAGAATTATGCCCAGTTTATGAATGTGTTAAAATTACAGATGACCATACAACTATAGTAATTTGGGAACTTAATAGTTCAACTTAACTAGGAAACACTTTATTCTAAGGTGACACAGTTACACATTACATATACTTAATACAATAACAGTAAACATGTCATGTAATGTCTTAACTTTTAGCAGTCCAGTAATAGTCCAGTCAAATAATGAGTCAAAAAAAAAGAAAGAAAGAAAGTCATGTCTATTTTATATGGAAGATTCAGCATGTTTCCACCACAGAATGAGTGAATGAATGAGACTTGATCTCAGAATTGAGAAAAATAAAGTCCCAAACCTGGAATTGTGAGGAAAAACGTCAGCATTGTGTGTTAAAAAGTTGGTACACTTCCATAGTTGTACTTACGGTTTATCCATTACAGTAGAAATAAAGTACTCTGTTGTTGTACTCTGTGAATTCTGTAGAATATAGATTGCAAATACAAAATGTGTGTGCACATTACTGCAAACACAGTAGCAGAGAACATGCCTGAATCTGAAGCCCTCATGATGCTTATCATTTCCAATGAAATTTAAAGCTTGTTGTCCAATGAACGTCATCTTTTGCTTCACTGAAATGCATTTCAGTGACTTCCATGAACATATCAATGCAGAAATCTTCTTGTTACTTTGCAAACAGTGCAAGAGCTTTTAGTGATATTTTACATGTTCCTTGGCTAAAATATTGCAATGCACACAACGTGATGTTAATATATAACACAGAAGAGCATCGGAAGAGCATGTCACATTTCATTCTTGTCTCTTTACCTTCCTATTCTCTGAATGCTCACCTCTTCTGCGGGGTCTTCAGGAACGGCTGACACCATGCTGATGGACCCAGGCTCTCATCTGCTGACTGTGTGCTTTCCTGATTGCCTTTCTGACTTTGACCCGATCAGGACAACAGGCAGAGAAAGTCGGGGTTTAGGGTCACCCGACCTCCACTTCTTCTCTCCCCTTGCCTCCGGCTATACAACAAACTCACCCAATCTGCCATTCTAGATCAGAGGTCCTCTCTATCCCCCAACAATCTCCACAACTCCGTCAGCCGAGACCCTTGATCTTAAACCTTGTTTCAACTGTGGTTCCGGCTCACGGGCCTCACCTCTGCTCGAACCCGGATAGGACCGTTTCTCACATTTAATAATGCAGTTCTCCAAGGCGTCTGTTTGAGCTAGATTTTGCACAATGCTGTTTGCCTTAATGAATTAATTAGCAGCATCATTAGCTCTGCAAAACTCAATGGTCTGAATCGTGTCTGACTTAGAAATAACATGTAATCAGCGCCCCCTATACTGTAATTACTGTTAGTGTTATTCACTCAAGCAATTGAGAAAACAAACTGAGTGAGAAAGTCAGTGATACACAGAGTAGATAGCATAAAGGCACATACATTCTCAAATTAAGCTTGATGGTATACCTATACTGCTAAAAAGGGCACGCTTGCATTCTATAAACTACTGTAAACAGTTGTGTCTTTCCGATTATTTGTGTCCGAAAACAAATGATTGATTCTGAACTGCTGAAAAGAGTCGTCAGCAATTCCAGTCTCACTAGTATACATACTTGCGTAACAATGTAACACATTTGCATAACGCCAGCCTATGATTTTCATTGGTTGCCAACGAACAATGTCTACTTTGACCAGCCCTCAAACACTGTAGTTTGTAGCTGAAGCCAGGAAGAGTTTGGTTTGTGTTGTTGACAGGTCAAGAAGGCACTTTTTTCAGAGCTGCAAATCCACTTGCATGCACTTCCAAAGGATGAGGACTTGCACTGGAATTGAGACGGAAAAAACAACTCCATTGTTACTGTCCATATCACAGTGTCTCAAGCGCTGAGGAACCCTCCGGAGCTGAAATTCAGGTATGGTAATGGGCATTTCGTTTCCAACACGTGCTGTGAGCAATAGACCAATCACAACAGACTGGGCTGTCTGACCAATCAGAGCAGAGTAGGCTCTCGGAAAGGAGAGGTTTAGAGAGACTGGTGGCGTGTCCAAAATCGCGTATACTGTCTGAATTCTACATTTAAATTTGAACTTACTTCGCGACCGTTAAAAAAAGCACATTCTATATAGTATGAATATGTGTAGCATGGATGTAAAACCGACATACTACACACGCCATGTTGTCATTATCATGTTACCTACTATCGTCAGTTGCATTGCATCACTTCCATTCATAAATCCTCTCCCGTGGCCTCATAGGATAGTAAAGTGTCCATCGAATGCACACTTCAGAATCTCACCGGAAGTAGTAGGTCATCTGGGGACTTTTCGCCTACTGTTTTTTCACCTACACATTTAACACAATGTGCTTGGAAATACTACTCTGTTGGCGTAGTGTTTTTCGCATACTACATAGTAGGACGCAGCATGAATCTTTGAACGAACCGTTTTCAGAATGATCCATGATCTTCATGTTTTATTTTTTTATTTATTTTATTCAGCTGACATCACACGGCCTAGTGAAAGAGCTAAAATGTGCCCGGGTTTTATGCTTGAGCACACCAGCACTGAGAAAGAGCAGAAGACCTATCAAATGGCATGAATGTCAACACATGGAGTGGCAAGGATGAAGAACCATTCATTACCATCCAAGGACCCCAGAGAAAGGCAGTACTAACTAATCACCAGACCTGGGCCAGGCATGAAGAGCAGTGACCCACTTCACACATCCAGTGTATCTAAATACATATTTTTCACACTTGAGCAGCCATGAGCGGACGATTCCATGCTTAAGCTTCACTGTAGAGCCAGAAAGTCAAGAAGGACATCTCTCACAACCCAAATGTAGACATTTTTAAACGTACTGTCTTTGGTTGCTGCTTTGTTGTGACCATTGGTTGTGTTCAGAATGGAATACTGGCTTGCTTACTGCACAGTATACGCTGTATATCAACAGTTGGGTGATACATTTTGAAATATTTCTCTTTCATCTGATAGCTGTTGCTCAATTGCAACAACATATTGTGGTGGCATTTATCATTAGTTCATCTTCAGGTATAAATCAGCTGGGTTTAAGTAATGTCCTGCTGAAATGAGACAGAGATTGTGTATTATATACAAGGATGCAGGCTGATGTTACTGATACTAGATGTTCACCACAATAAATGCCTATTAGCTTCTAACCTGGAACAGACACTGAGAACAAACAGAAGAGCAACTGGAAATGATCTATTTGAGCAAATTGAAGCTGGTATATATGCAAATGACTCTATTTCTGAACACATAAAGAAGTTGATTGAGTTATCCATGACGAATGAGGATGCTCCAATATTGCTATTACAGGCCACTGTCAAAATGTTAATCAGGCTTATTACCAACTTTATTCCCATTCCTCTATTTTCAAATTCATAATTACACTCTGATTAGGTCATAAGGGCCTCATAAATGCAAAAAGAATTGTTAGATATAGGAGGAAGATCAGATTTGTGGAACTGCAAGATGAACTTGGAGATGGATTTAATGATATGCTGATAGGTTCTCCTCAATGGATGAATGATATTGTATGTATTATTATTATTATTAATTTTGAGGGGATTAAGTGGAGATGGGAATCATAAGCATGGTTTCCATTTTAGTTTTATGTTTTGCAGTTCTGAATGTAAAAATTGGCACGAGCTCAACAGAACAAAGCATAATGATCTGAATAATGTGATCGATTGAATGAAGGAATGGCTGGTTGGTTGACAAAATGAAGAAAACAGCCCACAAAATAAATGCCCTATAAAAAAAAGTATGGTTCACCTGAGTGATTGAGTGCATTAATTAATGCCTTAGATATGTCTATATTTTATTTTGAAACATTTTGAGAGAAGACAGTATCTCTTAATTGGATTCCCACACCCATTGACATTCCAGGATACAAAAGTAACATTTATTTTACTTGTATTTGAACCAGAAAAGATACAAACATGCTCTGTCACCATTCTGCGACCCTAAAGAGGACAAGCGTTTTGGAGAATGGATGGATAGATGGACATTTACCATGCCATTCAAAAGAAATATCCTAACACTGCCAACAAAATTTTCTTACCCAGTATTGTTGTGTTCTCTAGCATCTCCAACATCATTAAAACAAGATGGATTTACTTGAGAAGAAAGTGCCATAATATATCAAGTCTTGTTTTATGCCTCAAACAAGAACGGACTATTTGCCAATGGCTTAGGAAAAGCAAACTTGTTTTTCCTTTGAACTAAGATGATTTTTCCTGCCCACTGGCACATAGGTTCTTCTTGTTTTAAGTATTCACCTCACTAAACCTCATTGGATTTCTTTGAAATCAAGACTTAAGATCTTATGCCATTTAACATCCTTCTGCTTTCGGACAGAACTTTAAAAAAATCTGTCTCAGCAAAAACACACCCCAAGCATCACTTGACATCAAAGAATTTTTGTGATTAACGTGCCACGCAGAAAGTGTATCAAATGAAATGTTGAGTTTTCAAAATCTCCTTCCGTCTAGTTGAAATTGTAGCATATAGTCTTGGCCTATGCTTTTACCAAACTCCGGAACAGTGAACTATAACTTCTTTGACTTGTATGCTGTTACTGGCTTCAGACGCTTAGCCCAAGGACATCCTTGCAGATTCTCTCTCTCTCTCTCTCTCTCTCTCTCTCTCTCTCTCTCTCTCTCTCTCTCTCTCTCTCTCTCTCTCTCTCTCTCTCTCTCTCTCTTCTTTGTAACCCTGAAATAATACAGCATTTAGGTTCCTCAAACAATTAAGAGAAGAATACAGATGGTTTTCATGTCTTTATTGATAGTATATTCACTGAGATTCCTCCATATTGAGACATTTTTAATGTCTGGCAACTTATCAGACAATCACTTGTTGTCACTCAATTTGATTTCCGTACACCAGTTGTTCAATCCTTTGCTTTATCTCGACGTCTCGAGTGACAGTGATGTGAATAATATCCTGCTTGCAGCTTTATTCTGAAAATGTATTTATTGCCACTGTATACTATAGTTAAAAGACTGTAAAAGCTACGTCTGTTTACACTAAGTATATCACTTCTACTTGCACTTTTTCTACATAGCATCTATATATTTTTTGCACTTATACACTATTTATTGCTACATATACACAGTTTACAGTATTGCGAAAACAGCATCTACTTTAGCTATAGACCTATCATTTAATTTTACATTTTTAAAGTGATAACTTGCCAGCAATTCAAATTAATTTAGCATCTTCGCAATTTGCTTCAAATGTGAGCTCTGCTCTGCTCTGAAATTGAGGTATCCTAAAAACAAATTAAAGTCTTTAAAGTCTCTCTATCTTCTGCTTGTATTTTGGGTGTTTGATATGACATCAAACAAACAAAAAAATCTCTAAATAAATAAACTCACAAATAACTTGCTTATTGCAGTATTCCAGAGAGTTAAAATCTTGAGAATCCAGCAGCATGCCAACAATAATAATGTGATGTGGTGCACAACTTTACAAAAATGCTAAAAAGGCTTGAGTGTCTCTTACCAGCGCTGGGATCTCTGTAGTATTAATTAAGCAAACACACATAAATGCACTCTCACGCTCACACACATTGGTTGCTAATGATTTTGCTAGGGTGGCATTTTTTCAAGCTTTCAAAGTAAACAGGAGGGTATTTGCTTATGCATGGCCATGCTAATGTGTGTAAAGCTGAACTAAAAATCTCCTGACATAGCAGAGGGGAGCACAAACATTTTAACATTTACTTATAGGATCTTGTAAATCAATATTAAAATAAATTTTAATTTTAATTTACAGACTCTTTCTTAAGCCTAAATCGTCATTTATTTAAGTAGGTGGCAGCAAGTGACTGTCTTTACAAGCGAGTCATTGACTCATTGAGTCAACCGATTTCTTTCAAAAGCGCTGATTATTTCATTTCATTACATTTGGGAATGAGTCATCAAAACATTTGCACAATCCATTCAAAAGCACAGATTCAGTGAAAATGTTAAACATCCAAAAAGAGATGAGTCATTCAGAAAACGAAACTAATAGCCTATATTTAGTAAGTCACTGAATGATTTGATCAACCGGTTAAGAACCGCTGATTTATTCAGGAACGATTAATTCTTTCTCAAGCGATTCATTCAAAAACACTGATGCATGCACTGACAAATGTACAGAACCCCTAAAGGGAAATTTTTTTTTCAAAACCTTTGCTTCCCCATGTAAAAATATTGCGTTCCCCCGAGAAACTTTGCTTTCTCTCGCAAAACTTTTGCGTTACCTCGCAAAGATATTTGAGTTCCCACGCAAAACCTGGGGCACGTTCAAGTTCAAAACGGTGCGCAACGTTTTGCTACGGATTCCGGTTTGAACGTCATGTTTCCTGGAAACGGCGTGCACCGGTGTGCAACGGGGTTTGCGATACGTTTTCTCTTGTTTGTTGGGTGTGTCAGAACTGCAGTCCAATCAGCAGCAACATAAAGCACGCGGTATTAAAGTGAACTCACACAATGGGTTCAAGGAAAGTAATTTACAAATGTGTTCGATGCAGCTCGGTATACGCAACAACTGAAGATATTGGAAGACATGTTTGTCGTAAGTTTTATTGTAAAAATATAGGATATCAACATAATGATGCAGTTGTTTATATTTTTAGCTTCATTGCAAGTGTATGACATTCGGTATAGAAATAAACAATGGTAGGCTAATTTAGTCCTTTTCCTAAAAATGAGAAAGGAAATACAGGGTATTAAAACAGTATGAACTACAAATAAAGTCAGTATGTGAGGCTAAATAGATGTGTTTTAGTCCGAATTAGGTAAGATGTGTGCTTCCATTTCAGTTTCCACAAATCCCTTCACTCAATTGGGATGTTATGTTCTGGGCGGCAAGTGCAGTAACTGTAACATCCGGCATATTTTGTAGTATTAAACATATTTATACTGACTTTATCAGGCTTTGAAAATTCTTCACATAGAACACAAAGAATGGCCTTCTCAGCTGCCATAGTTGCAACTCTTGCGTCATCAGAACAGTTCAACGTATCACCGTTTCTGTTTAAAAAACGTTGTGCAACGTTTTGTCGGGGCTGAACGCAGCCCTGTTGTGAGCTCGGACAAACACTTCCTGTTTAATGTCCCGCTGGCAACGTTTCAGAGCTCAGTACGTTAATGGAGCGTTTCATAGTGTTTGAACTTGGACTCAAAGAAATGCGGTCAGTCCTTAAAGGGACACTCCACCCATTTGCATTAAGCTTTCCATTGTTAAAAACCCAGTCATACTATTGAATGGTCGTGCAACACTCTCTCATTTTCCCCTGAGACGAGAGAAATCCGCTATTTACCTTTTTAACTTCCTCCTACAATGACGCAAAAATCGTAATTTTACGTCATTGTAGGAGGAAGTGTAAGAGGGGGGGAATTCTGTAAAGACTACAAGCACTAGTTCCCACCCTTTCAAACCCGCCCATAGGGGGTTGGACCTAATGCGCTAACAGAGCTATCACAGATCAGTGCCAGTGTGTTTGATTTCACCGGCAGAAACTTTTTGAAAATTTGTAAACAGACAAATCGAGATGTGTTGCTTTACAGCAGACAACTATGTCAGTGTGTGTTCTCAGTAGCCACTAGCTGCTAATAGAGTCAAGTCAGAAAGAACTCCAGGCAAATGTGTTTAGCGCTACTAGCACTGCTAGTTCCAGACGTTCCTGGCTGTTCGACATCATCATCTGACAAGGTAAATATCGACGGAATTGCTTTTTTCACAAGCGTGTGACGCGAATTGGGGGACGCGTTTGCTGCAAATGTCTTCCGCGCAAGTTGAAAAATTTGAACTTGAGCAAATGTTCAAGTGTCTAACTAGACGCGATAGACGCGTATTTGACGCTCTATTCGCGTTCGGTGTGAACACACCATAAGGGGTTGGGTTCGAAATCTTCTGGATTGAAATGTAGACTGCACACCGTCAGACGTTTTAGTGCTTCAATGGTGTCCTCTCCTCAATAACTTCGGGTTATTGATAGCCCGTAGCCACTTTTTGCACAAGTCTAAATCTTTGGGTAATCTATGAAAACTTACTCCGCGTATTTTCCTTGTGCTGGCTGAACATGCCGGTACTATGCAAGTGCACACCATTTCGAAACAAAACCGAGGAGTAATTCAATAATTAGTTTGCAAAGTAACTCTTCACTAGAAATTGTGTGAAATGATTTCCAGGCGGTAGCGTAGAGGTGGGAGTGGCCTGCGGAGCTGAGCATTGCAATGCACTATGGGGATTGTTGTCTACAATCCACAAGCACTAAAAAGTCATTTTCTGCCTAAGTCATTTTCTGCCTTTTATCGGCCAAGAAGGACCCAAATTAAAAATGTATGCTACTACATATGACCCACTTTCAATACATATTCATGTCTCCACCGGTGGAATTACCCTTTAACTCAAGGAGTTCAGTGAAGTTGGCAATATATTCACAGATTCGAACTTCCCAGATTAATATTCGTGAGCTAAGCGTTGTTAAAACACAAATGACACCTATTTACAATCACAGTAACCTAGACAACAAGCTACAACAACCCAATTTTCCTCAAAACGAGCTTTATAATATACATTTGTCTCTAAGTAGGTGGTTGAGAGACAAGTCCAAAAAAGGGACCGTCTGCAATGTGCAAAAAAACAAAACCCTTTTGAACATTTTATATTATGAAACATATTCAATAGCTTCACTGTGACACACTGTAGGCTACTGTCACCAAATTCAGTTCACACATCACTGCTCCCCTGCTGGTTATACTACAATACTTAGTTTGATAAAAAAGCATATTTTTTTATGGTTAGGCTATTTATTGTAAAACAAAATCAGTTATACAGTAGGCTGCAATGCCATCAAATTCAGTAAGAAAATATAATGCAAAAGCTATGGTTGTAACTGTTAGCTGCGTATCAATATCATTTGTGGAGAATAGCCTTATTTTTTATGTGCTATTACTTAGCCAAACTAAGTGTTGTGTTAACCAGCATTCGAGCAGTGATGTGTGAACTGAATTTGGTGTGTTACAGTGAAGTTATTGAATATTTTCAAAACGCACATTTTATTAACTACGTGTTGTAGTACGACAAGTGGAAGACCATTGATGTTTGTGCAAACTGAATTTGGCGACACTACAGTGTGTAACATTGAAGTTAATACTGAAGTATTTTGGGTTGCACTTTGCAGACGGTCCCTTTCGGACTTGTCTCTCAACCGCCTGCTCATAGATCAACTTTTATTATAAAGCTCGTTAGGAATTTTGGGTTGTAGCTCGTTGTCTAGTGTGATTGTAAATAAGTCTAATTTGTGCTTTAACAACGTTAAACGCTAATCTGTGAATATATATCCAACTTCACCTCCTTGAGTTAAGCACCGACCGCATTTCTTTATATTTGAGTCTAAGTTTGAACACTATGAAAAGCTCCATTAAAGGGGTCATCGGATGCTAATTTCACTTTTATAACTGTTATGGTGTTTACATTAGGCTATATTTGTTCAAAACCGCCGAATAATTTAGGAACAACACCTGTGCTTTTTGGAACTATTTCGGAACTATTTTGGGTTTCCTGGTGTAAAATGTAAGTTATACAGTTTTAATTTCTTGTTTATTAAACTATGTTTATTGTATAAAAGTAACTTCTTAGTGTAACATAGGCTAATGCTGCATTTACTCGATTTCTTAGAAGCCTCCTCCAGAGTCATAATGTCTAGTTGTGACAATTTAGCCTTTAATAGGCCTGCACCTTTAATTTGAACCAGGACATCGTGAATCCATATAACGTTAGCCCAAGAAAGTATTTCCACAAAGGGTTCTTTGAGACGCAGTTTTACACTAGTTGTTTAGATGTTTGTTGTTTATCTGCTTGAACTATCACGCGACCATGTTGTGATATTGGTTCATATAGCCTAAAGTCAATGTTTTACAAAACCACTTTTTCTAAGAGATAGATATGTAAATTGAGTGCATATCAAACACATTTTGAAGTTTTCAGTAATCTTTTTATGAGAAACTCGTTTGCAAAACATTTAACTTTAAAAAAGTTTTAACAAAGCTTAAAAAGTGGTTTCAAATTGCTGAAGCGACTATCTTACAGACAGTGTCAGTACTATTCTCTTTCTACTGGAGTGAAAGCATTTTTTCCTAAATGTAGAAACATTAACGTTACTGATTGAGTGACTGACAAAGACACATTTATTTCATTTAATTTCTGTCATATCAAAGCAACTTGTGAGAAAGTGCATGTATTGTGTTCTTGTGATTGCCTCAGCAGGTGGATAATGAATATGTTTACATCTTTTTTGTTACAACAGAAACTCATTTTTCACCCCTATTTGTCTGGGCTACAACACACCAGCTATAGCAAGCTTCACTTCATATCCAGAGAAAGGTATGCTACAGTTTTCTTGATATACAGCTTTGTAATGTTTTGTATGACATCTGAAACTAGCTGTTGTTCCAAACCTGTCTAACAGAAATTGTGAAGATGGGAATTTTTCAGGCGGGCTTGTAAATTGACAGATTGTTTGTGAGGCCCTCGGTCCATAACAATAAAAAGATTGCAATGATATTGCAGAAAGAGGTGTATTAATTATATTTGATGCAGCGCAGAGTGGCCTCTCGCTATGAAAGGCAAGATTTATTGTTTTACCTATAGGTCAATAGCCTATTCACATCAAGGAACAGTGAGTCTGGGCAAGCTGTTACTCGAAATGGTATAATTCATCATAATTAAGAGAGGCTTTACAAATCCGAGGAATAGCATTGGAAGTTCTATTGAACATAACATTGAGCTATTCAAAGTGGCTGCCACTGGGTTAATACTTAATAAAGTAGGACAGGTTTGTTACTGTGCCGATTTTGCCAGCAGTTTTCCAACTTTGAAACCATCAGAAAGCATTATATCTTTGATTTTTGGCTTTTGTATAAGAATAGGGATGGTTTTCATGCACCATGCTTTGAGCCAGTCTGCTTCAGATTCAGTTATTAAATTAGCGCCAGATAAAAAATTGTATAATGAGGCATTTTTTGTTCTGGCTTTTGAAATTTTGTCTGTCTAGTAGCTTCAAACCTCTGGCGTTCAAGCATAGATTCATTGCAGTCATGCTAAGTGTTGCCAGTTCTGGTCAGCCACATTGGTTGGCAGTGATCGTATGACAAAGAGAACAAAACCTCTAATGCTGTTGAGCCTTAGACATGGCATTTAGAAAATTGCTTTGAAACAAGTAGTTAATGGGTCCACATGCAAGGTGTAATACACATCGGCAGTTTGTTAGAAATTGGGAGGATGAGAAATGTCTCATTTAAAGAGCAGAGTTCAGCTATCAATGTCTCACTTCAACTGGGTGCCGATGTACACATGACAGCAAAAATAAACAAAAACAAGCTTTGCCTGCAAATTGCCATGTTTTGCATGTAAATTGATCCCAGAAGTATCTCTTTTTAACACATATTGTCCCTGTTTACACCTGGTATTAGTGTCTGTCTCAGGTAATCCTATCACAAGAGGTCAGTGCTAAATCCATGTGTAAAGCGGCACGTCCTGGTTTTGCAGAGTTAGATGTGTCCCTGGGTCTACATATTGTTTAGATCCTGGTATCTAAGTTATCCCTAAAATCAGAGGGAAATGTGCATAACTCTGATGTAGAAGCACCTAACTCTGGTTGTAAACCAAAACTTGACCTAAACTTGTCTCTCAGATCTGATTGGTTGATTGGAATGTTGAGCCAGCAACATGTTGCACTTGGCCCGCCCTCCCAAAGACATAACCTCACGATTATGGTAGGTGGCGTTACATTGAGGTGTTTGGCCAATCTCAACGCACTGTCAGCTGGCCAATCAGAGCCCGCTGGGCTTTTTGGAAGGAGGGGCTTTGTCGAAACCTGAACTCAATCACAGCATTTCAGATGGCCTGGGAATAGAGGTACTGCAATATGTTCAGAATGTAAAAAAATATATTTTCTGAACATTAAAACATACCCTATTCTATTACACACAATAAACTAAATAATTAACTTTTAAAATAGCATCATACGACCCCTTTAAGCTAGTTGCATTCGGATATGCCTCCATTCCACTAACATTGAATTTTCACTTTTTGTCCAGTCCTATGTGTTTCTTTTCTTGTTTGAAAGAAAAACTCAGAAAAACAACACAATAGTAGTAAACTCAGTTGAAACTTGAGATTTATTCTGACTTTAACACCCTTTTAGAGGTCTTTTATTTTGTAATGCTTTTTAGAATGCTGTTAAGATGCAGGTTTAGAGACCGCTCTAGGTTTAGGTTTATTACTAGATTAACACCTCTAAATCTTAATTACAAGTTTTAACCGGACGTGTGTTAAGAAGTTCTCTTACGAGAGGTTCTCTCGTATTGCGTAAGTTTAGCTTACGCTACGGGAAAGATTCATCTTCTCGAGATATTGAAGCCAAAAAATTATCCTTAATTTTGTATTCATTGTCAACGCAGTGCAGCAGCTAGCAGACCTAGAGCAGGCCATCTCGCGTGCTTATTGGCTGCCCTGCATGCATCTGCTGCAGCCTACCAGTGAGCCTCGCGTGACGTCACGCCCAATTGGAGGCGCTCGCGCCTTCATAGCGTCATAGCCCGCTAGGATGGGCGTGGCTTAGCGTATATAAGAAGGGGCTCGTAGGCTGAATCCCTGATTTTTCGACTCTTCAGCGAGCTCTCCGCATCGCTGAATCAGAGAGAAGCCACCGCCGCCGTCGAACAGCGAACAGCCAGCTCAGGACAGCGCTGAGGAAGCCGGCCGTCTTCGCCACCTTCAGCCGCCGTGCAAGCTACGCTATCCGGCGACGTATCCTTTTTACATTGCTTCCACAGGAATTTCTAAAAGAGCGCGAGCGTCTTTCTAAAGATGCCTCGCACTTCCTGTGGCTCGTGCAGAGCCCCGCTCAGCGTTGGAGACCGCCACGTGATCTGCGCTCTCTGCCTGGGCCTGGAACATGCAGAGCTCGCCCTCGCGTCCGGCGGCTGCAAGCTCTGCGAAGCGCTTCCGCTGTCGACCCTACGGGCTCGACTCGAGGCTTTCAATCCGGATGCAGCCGCTCCGCCCCCCGGGGGACCGCGCAGGAAGAAGCGCCGTTCCCTGAGGCAGCCGGAGCCCGTGGCCACAGCGACGCGCTCGCCGGAGGATCTCCCTCGAGCCTCGCTTTCGCCCTCCCCGCCTCCCCTCCCCGACGCGCAGCTGCCGCTCACGAGCCTCACTGCCGTCGCATCGGAGGGGGAGGCAGAGGAACACGCCACGAGAGATTGCTGCTCTATCCTGGCATCAGACAGCGAGGAATGGTCGCTTCTTTCCGGCTCCTCGTCGATCCAGGAATCCAGCCGTTCCCGCGCTGGAGCTGACGCGGAACTTATGCGCCTGCTGACGCAGGCCGTCGACCACCTCGGGCTCGAGTGGTCGCTACCGAAGGAACCCGCGCCGAACAGGCTCGACGGCTGTTTCCTTCAGAGTCGCCGCCGTGCAGCTTCAGCGAGCAGGCCCGCTCCATTCCTGCCGGAACTTCACGCGGAGCTGACGAAGTCCTGGAATGCACCATTCTCCTCGAGACTTCAGTCCCAGGCCTCCGCGTCGCTCTCCCAGGTGGACGGCGCCGCCGAGAAGGGATACACGGCTATTCCCCCCGTGGAAGAGACGGTCGCAGCGCACCTTTGCCCGCCCTCCGCGAGATGGCGGTCTCGGTCAGCCCTCCCGTCTAAAGCCTGCAGAGCCACGTCCGCCTTGGTCGGCCGCGCATATGCCGCCTCCGGCCAGGCCGCGTCTGCTCTCCACTCCATGGCTGTGTTGCAGATCTTGCAGGCCGACCTCCTCCGTGAATGGGACGAGAAGGGCCGGGATCCGGCTGCGGTTACAGATCTGAGAAGTGTGACGGATCTCTCTCTCCGTGCCACCAAGACCGCAGCTCAGGCTATCGGACGAGCCATGGCCGCGTTAACCGTGACAGAGAGGCATCTCTGGTTGACGCTCGCGGATATGAGGGAAGCTGAGCGGGCCACCTTTCTGAACGCGCCGCTCTCCCCCACTGGTCTCTTCGGCCCAGCGGTTAACGGGATCGTTGACCGTTTCTCGGAGGTACAAAAGACCACGCAGGCCATGAATCTCTTCCTGCCGCAACGCTCGAGCTCCGCTACAGGCCGCTCTCGCGAGAAACAAAGCCAGCCTCCTGTACGAGCTAACACCCAGCGTCCAGCACAACCGCAGCCTTCGCAGCGACGTCAGGGCGGCCGCCCTAGGTCGCGCTCGGACAGCCGTCACAGACCGCCGCCCCCCAGGGGGCCTCGGCAGAAGATTACGTTGAAGTCTGAGCATGCGAAATCCTCCTAACAAAGAGAGAAAAAAGACGCGCATGTCCCGCCACGGCCGGACCGCCGTCAAAGCTCATTTCCCTGTCAGTCCCCTTCAGTCAGGCTACTGCAGTGGTTCATTTAGCAGCCAACGAGCCGGTTTGTTCACCCTCTCGCCTGCACACAAACGCCGTTTTTACGGCGACCCAGAGAAATCTCAAAAAGAGCATTATGTCTGGTCCGGCTCCCGCCGTCAGTGTTTTAAGTGTAGTGAAAGTGCCCACGCCCCAGTGTTCACCCCTACACACAAGCACATCAAATATCGTGTCACCCACAGAGCACACTCTCATAAAGCGCAGAAAAGCCGCTCGAGTGTTGAATGTAAGAAATGTGTCCACAGTGTTGTGCCCACTATCTGCCCGCTCTGTTGCACGGTCAAAACAGCAGGTTATGATTGTAAGTCCCGTGCCCGCCAGAGAGCGTTCACGCTTGCTATCACAAACCCCCCCCCGGGCGCCGCCCGCAAGTTTAAGTGTTATCATGAAACACAGGGCGATTATAAAACGCTCCCCATCTATTTTGATCGGGGCGTCACATGCATGTGTAAGTCTCGTGCCCGCGCAAACGCGCTCACGCTTACAGAACGCTTTTCTGCCCAAAGCGCCGCTCGCGCTTCAGAAAGTGAGGAAAAAGGGTTCCCCATCCCTTATGATTGGGACATCTCACACAAAGCAGCCGGTTTCGGCTTTCAGCGAGCAGCCGTTGCCCAGAACAGAGAGCACGCGCGCCGCGCTCTCAGCTCCGGTTCAGTTTCACATGCCCGCGAATGGCGGCGATCTGAACCCGGAGGCCATTCGCCCCCTAGCGGCTCACATAGCTGCGTGGGAATCTATCCCGGGGGTTTCAGAATGGGTGCTGAGCACAGTAAAGCAGGGCTATACACTTCAATTCATTCGCCGTCCCCCGCGCTTTCAAGCCCGGACCGCGACGATAGTGAATGCGGAAGTAGCACACCTACTTCACGCAGAAATAGCAAAGCTGCTGTGCAAAGGGGCTATAGAAAAGGTGCCGCCTTCTCTGAGCGAGTCAGGCTTTTACAGCCGTTATTTTCTCGTGCCCAAGAAGGACGGAGCCTTCAGACCGATCCTAGATCTGAGACATTTGAACAAGGTGCTTGCGAAAAGACCGTTCAAAATGCTGACGACCAGGAAAATCCTCGCGCACGTTCGCCCGAGGGACTGGTTTATTTCTCTAGATCTGAAGGATGCCTATTTCCAGATACAGATAATACCCCGTCACAGGCGATTTTTGAGATTCGCCTTCGACGGTCAGGCATATCAATACACCGTCCTGCCGTTCGGCCTGTCTCTGGCACCCCGTACATTTACGAAGTGCATGGACGCAGCGCTCGCCCCCCTGAGAAGTCAGGGGCTGCGGATAATGAACTATCTGGACGATTGGCTGATTTTGGCACAGTCAGAGGCGGAGCTGCTGTCTCACAGAACAGTGCTTCTCAGTCACCTGGGAAGTTTGGGTGGACCAAGAGCTCATTACTACCCAGCCAGTCAATCTCCTTTTTAGGAATAGAACTGGACTCGGTGACCATGTCGGCCCGTCTATCGGCGCAGCGCGCGCTCCGGGTTCGCCACTTAGCCGCGGGTTTCCAGAAGGGCAGCGTTCTCCCTTTGAAAACTTTTCAGAGGATGTTGGGCTGTATGGCTTCAGCTGCAGCGGTGCTTCAGCTGGGCCTACTGCGCATGCGCCCGCTCCAGCGCTGGCTGAATGCTCGCGTGCCCCGCCGAGCTTGGGTTTCTGGCGGTCAGAAAATCAGAGTGACTCAGACCTGCATAGCGGCTCTGCAGCCCTGGTTAGTGACCGACTGGTACCAGATGGGAGTGACGATGGGAACCGTCTCTTACCGGAAAGTCGTTTCGACAGACGCGTCCAACTGGGGTTGGGGCGCGCTGTTCGAGGGCAGACCGGTCTTCGGCCAGTGGTCAGACCAAGAGAGGGGGTTTCACATAAACTGTCTGGAGATGATAGCGGTCGAGAATGCGCTGAAGTGCTTTCTCCCGTTCATACAGGACCAACATGTTCTCGTCCGCTCGGACAACATGTCTGTGGTATCCTATGTAAACCGTCAGGGCGGTGTCAGATCCAGAAATCTCTGCAATCTGGCGGAGCGCCTCCTTATTTGGTCCCAGTTGCACCTGCGCTCGCTGAGGGCAGCGCATGTGCCGGGCCATTTGAACGACGGTCCAGACAAACTGTCCAGGGGCAACGTTCCCCCAGGGGAATGGTCCCTGCACCCCCAAACGGTCCAGAAACTGTGGCGCCTGTTCGGCAGGGCGGAAGTCGACCTATTTGCGTCAAAAGACAACGCTCAATGCCCGACGTTCTTCTCGAAGGACGAGGACGCGCTGGCCCAAGTCTGGCCCAGCCTCCGGCTATATGCTTTCCCTCCGGTCTCTCTGTTACCACAGGTAATCAAGAGAATCAGGGAAACGCGCCACTCGGTGCTCCTCATAGCCCCGCGTTGGGAGAATCAGATTTGGTTCCCGGAGCTGGCACGGCTGTCACACACAGCTCCGTGGCCGATTCCGGTGCGGGCAGATCTCCTCTCTCAGGCTCGCGGCACGATCTGGCATCCCCATCCAGAGCGCTGGTCTCTGCACGCATGGGTGATCAACGGGTACTCGTTGCCCTGCCAGAAGGAGTAATGAACACGATCACGCAGTCTAGAGCCCCTTCCACGAGAAGGCTCTACGCGTCTAAATGGTCGGTGTTCTCGGAATGGTGCACTGACAGAGGTCTGGACCCGCGGACATGCGGGGTGGCGCAACTGCTCTCCTTCCTACAAGAGCTGTTGGAAAAGGGGAGGTCCCCATCCACGCTCAAAGCATATGTGGCGGCCGTGGCAGCGTTCGCAGAGTCGACGCACGGCCAGTCATTGGGAAGACATGAGCTGGTCATCCGCTTCCTTAGGGGAGCTAGGAGGTTGAACCCGCCGCGCCCCCCGTCGGTTCCCATGTGGGATCTATCTCTGGTCCTAGAGGCCCTGAAAGCCTTCCCTTTTGAACCACTGGATTCCGTGGAGTTGAAATATCTATCACTGAAAACCGTCTTTCTGACCGCACTGTCGTCAGTAAAGCGGGTGGGGGACCTACATGCGCTGTCTGTCAGCGCGTCGTGTCTTGAGTTCGGGCCGAATGACTCGAAAGTCATCCTCAGACCTAGACATGGCTATGTTCCGAAAGTGATGGGCACTCCGTTCAGAGCGCAAGTTATCTCGCTGTCAGCGCTCCCAGCATCTGACAGCGAAAGTGATGGGAGCCGCCTCTGCCCTGTCAGAGCGTTGAGGTCTTACATTACGCGCTCCGCCTCATTCAGGCGTTCGGATCAGCTGTTTGTTTCGTTCGGTGGGCGCGCCAAAGGTCTCGCCTCCTCGAAACAGAGTCTGTCCAGATGGATAGTGGACGCTATAGCAGCCGCTTATGCGTCAAAAGGTCTGCAATGCCCGCTGGGCATCAGGGCTCATTCCACGAGAGGCGTGGCCTCTTCGTGGGCATGGTCCAGTGGAATTTCTATCCATGACATATGTGTGGCGGCGGGCTGGAGCTCCCCGTCTACCTTTATCAGGTTTTATAACCTGGAAGTTCCTGCCTTGCAGGCTAAACTGTTGTCGGTTTAATAGAGAGGTGTATTCTGCCCAGGCTTCCTGCTCAGATCACTCTTACACGACCCAAGCTCTCCTGGTTGAGCTGCACTAAGTAGGGTATGTGCCATGTGCTTATACAGACCGGCGCGCTGCTCTGTATTCCCTATGTGTGCTTATGTACAAGTGATGGCCCGCTTGGCTGGCCACCTTATTCTCCACCTTATATGGGTTCCCTGAAAGTTCGGGGCTTCATGGTGGATGCTGGGCGCGCACGGCGTTGACAAAGTGTTCCCGTAGCGTAAGCTAAACTTACGCAATACGAGAGAACCTCTCGTAAGAGAACGATACTCGGTTACTGACGTAACCTCGGTTCTCTCTAGAGAGGGAACGAGTATTGCGTAACCGGCCGTGCTCGCGCCACGAGCGACTTCGCTTCAGTGGTCGAAAAACCAGGGATTCAGCCTACGAGCCCCTTCTTATATACGCTAAGCCACGCCCATCCTAGCGGGCTATGACGCTATGAAGGCGCGAGCGCCTCCAATTGGGCGTGACGTCACGCGAGGCTCACTGGTAGGCTGCAGCAGATGCATGCAGGGCAGCCAATAAGCACGCGAGATGGCCTGCTCTAGGTCTGCTAGCTGCTGCACTGCGTTGACAATGAATACAAAATTAAGGATAATTTTTTGGCTTCAATATCTCGAGAAGATGAATCTTTCCCGTAGCGTAAGCTAAACTTACGCAATACTCGTTCCCTCTCTAGAGAGAACCGAGGTTACGTCAGTAACCGAGTATCGTTTTAACACACCTTAATGGAGGTGTGTGTTCTACAAGCAAGGGTCTGTTGTGCTTTCATCAAACACATCCTAAAACCATAGTATTTATCAAAACACATTTATAATATTATAAATCTTATCTGATTTACTAAGTTCAGTCAGCTTTTCTGAAAAAAAAAAAAAATCCTATACTAATCACTAGCCCGCGGCTGCTAGTTGACACGCGGCTCTGTAAACAGACAGTGATTAGACAGACTGTGATCGTATGCCGTTTAATCTGTCAGTACTGATCACTGTCTGATTGATTCATTTACGGTTGGACGTATGTGTGATTTTACCATTGAAATTACATGTACACAGGCAAGCCAGCAGTCAAAATATTGCATTCCTACAGCACAGATGACATCCAAAAAGAGTAATATGTCGCCAGAGGCTACTCTGATGCCCGGCAGCTCTCCATCATTTCAGACGATATTTCAATAGCTCAAATTGTACCTACACTCTTAGAAAAAAGGGTTCATTGGGGTTCTATATATATGAAGCAAATGATTCTTTACTCAACTCCAAAGAACCTAAATGCTAAAAAAGGTACTATAATAAGAAAGAACCCCTTTGGCACAAAGGTTCTTTATAGGCTATTATTCATTTATATATTACATTATTCTACAACATTTTGTAGTTGTAATTAAATTATTGTTTATTAAACTGTTGTAGAAACTTAATATCACATTTTAATCATGCTGATTTTTGGAGGAGAAAAAACGAAATGGCACTCTTCGTGTGATATTGATTAACTACATAAAATTATATAAATATATAAATTTTCTAACCCCCATATCTTGTTCTGTATAGAACATTTTAGGGGTTCGAAATACGTAGCGCTGATAGAACCTTTTAAGGTTCTATATAGAACCTTTTCTTCTAAGAGTGTAGTTTACCTTATTTCCCCCTGACATATATTATCTCCCTTATTTGTTAACACCCTCCTTCGGCACCATTTAAGACCTGATAGTCTCACTCTTTTAGATCTGACAGTCTCACTTCAAAAGTACATTTTTATGTTGTGGTATAACATCAAAAATACATATGATTCATCCTTCTATCATTCCATCATCATTGTAGAATATAAATAGTCAAATGGAAAGTATACAAGTAATTTCTTTGAAAATATCATCCTTTTTCTGTAATTTGTGTGTAGATTTATGCTTGGACTCAGCTGATTGTGAATTCTGCCAAAGTTCTGACTGATGCAGCTGAAAGCAGAGCTGGCAGACAGGCAGACATCTGAAGTCCTGCTTTATAATTTACACCACACAAGCTAACAAATATGTTTATGTGGCCATGCTGATGCAATGGGAGCCAAGTTGAGAGAAAACAAAGACGTTGTCGTAAAGGAAATACAGATATTAATGAACAAATACAGATTTTAAATAAAAATTATGGGAATAAATGTACATGCATTAATGCAGTAGGAATAATTTGCACATGAGGTGTTTACAAACTGGTTAATGCCAGTGACATAAAAAATATGTTGCTTGCCCTAAATAGACCACTTTTACAAATATCCGAATCACGTTTACAGAAAATAGTGAGCAACCTTAAGAAAACTAACAAACAAAACCTATGGTTGAAAAGTACATTACTGTTAAAAAGTTTGAGGTTGGTAAGAATATTAAAATGTTTTTCAAAGAAGTTTTTTATACTCACATTTACATTTATTTACATTTTTTTTACATTTGTTTTAAAACAAAAACAAAAAAAGTGTTTTGTTTTTAATATATATTCAAACATAATGTATTCCTGTGATGCAAAGCTGCATTTTCAGCATCTTCAGGGGACATAGATAAGCAGGTGAAATGGCTAAAGTGGACTTAAAGGTTTTAAACGTTAAGCAGAGCTGTACATAAGAGGAGAATGGAAGATGTCATTTGAGATCTTGCTTGGCCGATTTTCTTCCTTCAGCCACCATCTCTGTGGGACTTCGGGTCAAATCTGTTGGACCGTACCTCAACAATTGAGACAGCCTGTCTGAAGAGATTGCATGTATTGGCATCCCCCTGTCTTATTGCCCCATGAAGTACAGAAGGTCACTCCTACTGTATATTCCTAAAGGGACCTGGGAAATAGAGTTAGCTCTGATCTTCTTGGACATTAGCATCCACCCCATGTCTGTAGACTTACTTGAGCTGGTTGAGCTGACACCACTCAACACAAATTGAAAACCAAACCCCTTTATTCCTCCTCCTTTCCCTCGGAGTGATTGCAGAGCCGTCTGGAAGCTTCTACAGATTGCATTTCTCAGACTTATACTTGGAAATCAGGTGTGGAGATTGTACACAGGAGCAACAGTAATGCTTACAAACAGCTCAGAAACACAGTTCTGCAGCTGAACAAATTGTGGCCTCCAGGTTAGATGTTGTCCACCTGTCAGAAGTGTCCACCTGCGCTGTCCTTTTCTTGTCTTGGGTTGTATTAAAGGGCTCATACACTGTCCACCTTTTCTAAATGTAGTATCCAGCAGTAGATGATGTGTGACTCATAGATGAACCCTATAGAGGGTCCAAGGAATGATGGAGAACAGGGTCAGGTCTTGACAATGTAGTTTTCACATTTCACGTACTTCACACTGCCTGCCCTACATGGTCCTCCTGTAGGCAACCTTACCCCCATCACCCTCAGCTACCTCTATTTGTGTCTTAGTTCCTCGTTATCGTGTGCCCTTAAGGCACCTCTTCCTCTCATTCAGAAGCGCTTCCAGGTCGCAGGTTGCCCCAGGCGTTTAAACCCCAGCTGATCATCCCTTCACTGCTCTCTGTGGTCACTGACTGCTTGCACGAAGTCGAGTAAGGTTGTTGGGAGGTGAACACATCCTTGACTCCCATACAGCATGATCTGGAGCCAGTATATGGCAAATCTAAAGTGTTATTGCACCAGGAAGGCCACTTAATGAGCCGATGGTGGTTAAAATAGAGTTTGCATGTGCAACCTGTTGTGAGTCACATGACATGTTGAAAGTGTATCAGCAGTGGGAGTGACATTTACCACTGCACTGTTAGAGTAACATTCGGAAACTTCCGCGTGCGCAATATTGCTGCAGGCTAGGCTCAATGGCAGCTCAGTGTCTGGTGTGAGTAGTTGTTCTTTGGCTGTTTTTACCTCTCTTTTTCCACTGTTGTTATTAGGAAACCCTCAATGATATCAGTATCAGCGGGAATCTGTCTCTCGCCGGACCAGGTTTATTGGAAAAACGTACCTGTGGCGACATTTGTGCAAAATTATATTACATTGCTTCGTCCTTATTTTGCAGCATTTTAAAGTGAAATGTCCTGTGAGAGGCGCTAAAAGCACATTCAGTTTTTCTCCAATGATCAATGTGAATGTGGCGATGTGAATGTGTCAAATGTCAGCTTGCCCTGTTGCCAGACACTTTTCAAACTAATGCGGTGGAGCCCTGGGCTTCAGCCAATAACAGACATATCTGAAGCAGTTCAGCCAATAACAGACAGGTCTGACTCGGGTGCAAAACCAATCAAAACCTCCAGTTCGGCTGGGGGGCGGGGCGTTCAAACCGCGCTTTGAGTTTGACATTCAATCACTGGCGCTCGTGTTTTGAATCAGTAGCGCTAACGTTTCAATATTTCAGTGAATGTAAGTGAGTATGCTGCTCATATTTAATTATGGCAACTACTGAAATGGGTCATACCATTGATAATACCAGAGCACTGAGCAGTTGAAGTATATAAAAAAGCTCGGCTCATAACATGGACGCAGTTCTGCATGGACGGAGCAAGATCAATGTAAGTGTCTAAAATACATGCACACAGTTCAATTAATTGTAAAGCTCGCCCTGTTTAACAATACAGTTAAACTAAATATACGAAGCAAACTTTGTACAAAGCTGAAAAAACAGTGAAATAAGATCGCATGATTTATCTGTCAATCAGATGCAAGTAAAAGTGTAGTTCGTTCCTATAGCAACAGTGGGCTCCCAGCACATTTTCGGTAGGCTACAACGAAAAAAAGATCATTTAATTTAACATGTTAACCATAAGTTACCCCATTTAATTTTTATTTATTTTTTTTTACTGGTAATTTTTTATTCGTACTGTTTTATTGTTTTTCATAATTTTTTTTTTTATCAGACCTCTCAATTAACCTTCTTTGCTTTCAATTATGAATGATTCAAATCAAAACATTCAAATGATCTTACCTGGACTTACTTTTCAAAATTAGTAATAAAAAAAAAAATTGCTCTTGACAACAGAGAAAGCTAGTAGTCTATATGTGGAGTACTTTTATCATGGATGGATGCACTTTTTTTGGGTTTCAAATTTTCTCCAGTCATTCACTGCCATTATAAAGTTTGGAAGAGCCAGGCCTTTTTTTAATACAGCTCTGATTGTATTCGACTGAAAGCAGAAAGTCATATCTTCTAAGGTGATTTGAGGGAGAGTAAATCGTGGGCTAATTTTAATTTTTGGGTGAACTATCCCTTTAAAGACATACATCATTCTTTTGAAAATAC
This sequence comes from Tiaroga cobitis, assembly GCA_030578255.1. Classification (NCBI taxonomy): domain Eukaryota; kingdom Metazoa; phylum Chordata; class Actinopteri; order Cypriniformes; family Leuciscidae; genus Tiaroga; species Tiaroga cobitis. The sequence goes on from CM060596.1 coordinate 43,158,704, forward strand.
CTGATAGTTTGATAAACACAGATATATTATAGCTATAATGTTTTTGTCTTCATGTTTCATCAGTCAAAACATCACTATTTGCATGTTATTACATACATTAGGGCATTTCCTGAAATGGTTAAGTTTAATACTTCTATGCATCAGTACTAGGCCTTCAGTATGAATCAAAGAGATGACATGAGTGTTTAGCGCTCCATTTCGCTATCATCTTCCCATTTTGGGTAAAAATAGAAAAATACTAAAGTACTTTGTAACGTAGTTACTTGAGTAGTTTTTAAGCAAACTACTTATTTACTCTTACTTGAGTCATATTATTTTTCAGTACTTCTACTTGTACTCAAGTAAATTATTACTTAAGTAGCAATACTTTTACTTAAGTACAATTTGTCAGTACTCTTTCCACCACTGGCTGAGTGACACTAAAGGTCAATGCTCTCTCATTTGAAAATAATCTACCACCGGCTACACTTTATTTTGATGGTCCACTTTAGAAATTCTACGAACTATAAGTAACGTTGCATCTACATGTCGACTAAATTTCATTAGTAGACTGGTATGGTAAGGGTTAGAATAAGTTGACATGTAGTTGAAAAGTTACTTATAGTCAGTATAGACGCTTTCATCAGACGCGTTGCTATGGTGATGAGCTGGCCCAAAATTAACTTCCGTTCTGTTTGTTTATTAGTGTTTACTGGATAATATGGCATTGACTACAAATGCAGTGAAAGTTAAGGTGATGAGCAGGTTGTTGAGCTGTGGGGTGCAACCTGACCTTGGGAGCAAACGCAATTTTTAAAAATAAAAACGTTAAGGTTTCCTAACAAAGAGGGAGACAGCGGTATTAAAATAGCTATGTTTATCTGAGTGATATCCGGTACAGTGTTTCCCATACATTTATTAGTGGCAGCCCACCACATTATCAGCGCTGACCGCCACATATTGATTTCCGTGTTTTTTACAATTTAAGATGGGGAAAAAGTTGTATGTTACCGAGTGAAATGACGGCCCAGGAAGTGGTTAGGACTGCTCAAGCTTTGAGGGTGTTGATGGACTTGATATACTCCTGATGTTTTGATCATCGTACTGAATCTGATCCAGACGTAGTTTTTGACAAAAACATGATTTTCTCAGCTTTTTGCTCCAATTTTGCTTTTTTTTTGGAACGTACCCACATTCAAGTGTTGATCAATAAAATAATGCATGACGCTAGAATATATATATTTTTTTTAAAGCAGAGGGTCTGTTCTTTCTTTTGATATATTGCATGTTCAGATATTCTACAATAAAATATTCTAGGGGCCATGAAATTTGTGAAAATGACCAAAAACACAGATGGTGGCTGGCAACTTTTTTTTTTTTTTAAAGAAATCCTGTCTTGGAAAGAGTTAATCAGTAATCTGCCCCTGTAATCCTAATTTGTGTGAAATGGAATACAAGTTGTTGGTGTTGTATTGCCACTAGTGTTCAACTGGAACCTGCAGTGAATTGTAGGTACGCTTTTGGAGTTTTGCAAAAATGTTGGCAGAGGCATGTGTTTCTAATAAGCTTATTGTGGCACTCGCAGTACTCCCACTGGTTTCTCATTAGCATCATTAGCTCCTCTATCTTGTTGGCAAGGGATCTAACATTTCTGACCATGAGAGAGGTTGTAAAGGTTGTAGTGCCTTTGCATTGTGGTTATGACATTAACAATGTGAACATTTTGCACATATTATGAAATATTTCTTAATATGAGGGTCTGGAGCAATGCCAGAATGACTTTTTGCCCTTGGTAGTTTTTCAAATTTGAGCTATTATGAAGTTGTATTTGGTAGTTGTTGTAATGGCATTCCATTTTGTTTGATATGTCCTGTGAGTTGAATGTGAGTTGAATGTTCTCCAAGTTAAACTGCTATATCACATCACCTTTTTGTCTTGGGAGAAATACTGATCCTTTACCCACAACATCAATATGGATGAACTGTGTGTAACAACTGCAAACAGAAGGGTGAATGATTCAATATCATGCCATGTCCTTTGCGTCCTCCCTAGGAGGAGAAGAGCTTCGTGAAGATAATCACTTAAAATAAATTAACCATCCTTTGCTCAGCTGCTTGTTGCTTAGTAACTTTATACCATCTGGGAGACATATATTTCCAACAAGGGAGTGAAGAAGAGAGAGAGAGAGAGAAAGAGCTCAGAGAGACTATCATGTGCATGTATTAATTATCTGTTTTATACACTATTTAAGCAGAGAATGAAATGCCTTTCCCATTAGATAAATTTTCCCTCTTGCCCTTTCACATTGACTTGTGCTAGGAACAGTGGCATACTGCTTTTCTTTAGGCCCATTGTCTAGGAACCATGAGATAAGGCCTCTTCCACAAGCAGTGATGTCATGCATGAAAGTTCGTGGCAAGATAAATAGTGCGGGGTATGACAAGAAATAGTACAGTCCACTGATGGAAAAAACAAAAAACAAAAAATATGGGAAATATTGTAACACAATATTTGTCCGCTGGAAGAAGAGACATTTTTCAGCTAAAAGAGCTTGATATGCAATCCCGTCTTTAATCTACAGAGACACCTAAGCAAGCCATTCAAAGGTTGATTTCTCAAAAATCAAAGTGTAAAATCTGTTTTATTGTCCATTTTGAAAGCAGTCACCATTTTTGCAATTCTGTGTGATGCCGGTAAGGGTGCAGAAAGCACGGTCACTTTTAATTGTATAAACATCTTGCCGGTAAGGGTGCAGAAATGACAAACTTCACTTTTAATTGTATAAACATCAGAGTTATTTTTTATACAGTCATCTATTATTATTGACTCAAACCGTGTCTTGACATCATGAACACAATGCCAAAAGATATGGTTTTAAAGCAATCAGTAAACATTTAACAGTGACATAAATCAATGCTTTTCAAATGGTTTTGCTTCAGGATGGAAATATGGGACGTAATCTCCTGTTTATTTTTGTCTTCTAACCACGTATGATTATTTGCAGCATGGTTGAGAACCACTGATGTAAATGACAAGTTCTTCTCCTCACGGAAAATTAATTACACACAGGAGGGTTTTTTTTTTTACCATCTAAAAGTATTTTTATAAGTAATAATGGCCATGATATTTTTCTTATGTTCTTTCATTTTAATGCTCAAGTTTTTTGTCCTTTGAAGAGCGTGAACATTCAATTCAAATCGAGACATTTGAAAAAAGACATTTTTTACAAGCATCTTACTGCACACATCTGTCATAAAGAAATTGATACATTCTTGCATATTGTGCTGTCACTGAAAAAAAACCAATGCATATTAATCAAACTTATTAGTCATAGCTTTAGGGCCCACCCATGAGAGTTTATGATGAGGCATCGACAGAGTCGGCATTATAAGGGGACCATACTGAATACTCTGATGAAGTGATGAATTATGTCATCATTTTCTCAACGCATGCCGTTCCAAAACTACTACCTTTTTTTTAAAGAAATTCATACTTTTATTCAGAAAGAGCATACTAAGTTGTTCCTCCCCCAAAACACGTATTTTAAATAAATGCTTTTCTTTTTAATGTTCTATTCATTGGTGAATCCTGAAAGAAAAGTATCACGTTTTCATCACACAAAAAAAACAAAACAAAACATTAAAGCAGCACAACTGTTTTCAATATTGATAACAAGAGATGTTTCTTGATTTTAATAAGACACGTTTCTTGATCTTAAAATATATTAAAATACGAAATGGTTATTTTATGTTTTAGTAACATTTCACAATATTACTGTTTTACTGTATTTTTGATCAAATAAATGCTGCTTTGGAGAGCATGAAAACTTTAAAAAACATCTCATCTTCCAAACTTTTGAATGTGGTGTATATTACTTTCTTTCTTCGGAACACAAATAAAGATAAATTGAAGAATCTAACCAAACAGATTATTCTATATATTCTACATATATATATATATATATATGTATATATTTCGATGTATGAAAGTCCAAATGCACCCTTAAGTAATTCATCCTTGTGTCGACACTGGTCTAAGAACGCATGTGACTTCCCAAACAAATCCAATTTGCTGTATTCCCACTTGATTTCAAACTGACCCGGCTGTTTCCACATCCTCACAGCCGATCTTAAGCATCCCTATCCATCAGACTCTCCGTCCAAGCTTTCTCTAGTGTCTAAACACCCTAAGGGTGTGTAAGACAACAGAGAGGGAAATCGCTTAAATTAGTAGTGAGTGACGGATCAAGAAGTCTTAACCTGATTCTTTTTCATCACTGAGCTTTCTACTCTGAGCTCAGTCACAAATGTGACCTCAGAGGGATAAACAGACTTGTGACTTGTGTCCACCCTCTAATCCGACACAATTTACAGCATTCGTTTTAAAAGAAGTCAAACTTTTGATAAATGGGTGGATGTACGGATCATTTATGTTGACATTTTAAGTGCTTTGGTAATATCTTTCAAAAATGAACTTACCAGAAACTATCTGCCAGAAAAGCTGACACCAGATATCTGCAACGGACACATGTATAGAATTAAAACACGACTTTCTCATTTATCACACCCATAAAATGTACATGAAGGGCTGACGGATTGAATTGATATTTTTCACTGGCCGATATTTTTATTTTGCCCTACTTGGCTTTCTCTAGTGCAATTTGTTGCATTATTAATTGACTGAAACATTTGTGTTCACTGCCATCTTTCTGGCTGACATGCCCACTTTGTCACACAGATCTCAGGAAGTCTGGATAATGGGACAAGCGGATACAGACACACACACACACACAGACGGTAAATGGTTAAACGAATCCGAAAACAAACACACTCGGCTCGGTTTGATATCCCACTGTCCGGCGCTCTGCAGTCTCTCCTGCTAATCAGTGCAGGAATATGTGGCGCACGGGTGTCAGGTGATTTATTGGCTCCTTCAAAGGTACTGCTGAAATGGCTCAGAAAAATGACTTCACAAACTGATTCCAGACCAGTTTTTACTCTCACAAGAAGGTTAGTCCAGGATATTTTTAGTCGAAGGAGTCAGGAATTGATTTTGTGTCGTGCACCGGGAGTTTGGGCCGCTTTCAGAATCAGAACTAGAGGTATTGTGTTTGGCAAGTATAACTATATGCTCCTCTTTATTTGGTTAAAGGATTAAAGGAATAGTTCACTCAATATTAAAATGCCATTTACTTACTCACGTCGCTCCAGACTTGTATTACTTTCTTTGTTTCTTTTTTTCTTTTCTTTTCATGGAACCAAAAAGCAGGTGCTTTTGCAATGATGTTTTACACACATGATTTCACATAATTTTGTAATCTACAAAATAATAAAAATAATAAATGGATTCAAACTAAATATATCTATATACATGTTTTATTGTTTCTGAAAGAATTATCTTATGCTCCCCAAGGCTGCAATTATTTGATCAAAAATACAGTAAAACAGTAATGTTGTAAATTAATTTTGTTACAATTTCAAATAATTAATTCTATTTTTAATATAAAAAATGGATACCACATGATCCTTCAGAAATCTTTCTAATATGCTGATTTGTTGCTCAAAAAACATTGACTTGATCAATTTAATGCATCCTTGCATTAAATAATTGCATCCTCGCATCCTTGAATAAAAGTATTCAATAAAAGTAAATCAAATGTTTTATTATATATATATATATATATATATATATATATATATATATAATGTGTGTGTTATTCACATAACATTAGACTATAGTATACAGATATAAAATTAGGAACAGTGTAATATATGGAACCGAAGTAGTTGGGCAGGACTAGAGGGGCACAACTGACAAACTGTTTGACGCTTGATTGAGAATTTAAGAACTTGCTACTAGAGGTGTGTGTGTGAGACAGGTGGTGTGTGAAGAGCAGTACTTGTTCAGAACCATCAACAATTGTCTGTAGAAACCAACCAAGACAATCTGAACACCTATGATCTTGTCTGCAAGTTCGATACTTTTTCTGTAGTTACACTGTTAAAAATTTCCTGTAAAATTTACAGTAAAATACTGGCAGCAGGGTTGCCAGCCAGTTACTGTATTTTTTACAGTAATTTAATTTACAGATTTTTACTGTATTCTCTGATTACAGTAAATAACTGTATTTTTTTAATTGTTGTATTTTTTTACAGTAAGTTACATGAATCTTTGTATTCGCTATATTTAGAGGAACTATGTAAAATGCAGTATATACAATATATTTTCCTGATTTTTTTCATATTAATGACTGGCAGCTGAATTTTAAATGTTAATTATTTATCAACTGCATAAGCTTTAAACAATTGTTTTTAAATACATTAAGTGTTGTATAACGCACGACTTAATTCCCCTATTACTTCACAAAACAAACAAATTATTCAACATCCTAATCTTGAAAAACAGGTCAACATTTATTTAATTTATAACTTTAAAATATGCATGAAAAAAAGTCATAAAACAGTGTATTTTGTATCATTTTGATTTCATTTTGATTTACAAACTTTTTTTTTTTTAAATGGACATGAAATTAAATATTTTTTTAATTACTTGAAACAAATTAGCCGTCATGGCCCGGCCTTCACACAAAGAAGAAATACGCAAATGACATTTAAAACCACAAGTTGACCAAAATGATCATTATAAAATGATTCTGAAAAACAGACACGAATTAATTTTCATCACTTCATTACCAGACTAACATGTCCAAACAACAAGGCCCCAAGTGAGTCCAAAAAACTTATGATCAAAAATGGAGAATAATTCAGCTCCAGATGCTGTTCCATCACAGGATAAGGCTGGCTAGAAATATTGAAAAGGACAATACATTAGATGTATTACAAAACATAATGATACAGTCAGAGACAGACAGAGGAATGACAGATACAGTTAGAGTCAGATAAAGAACATTAAAAGGTTAAAATTAAGGGAAAAATAGATATTTGTGTGTGTGTACTACTTACATTTCAGAAATTCCACTGATAACACACCACTTTGCAGGGAAGAGTGGCAACATGTGGGTTCACTGCAACCTGTTTCTTCTGTACCATTTGCCCTGTCGTTTTAGATGGCAATTTTCTTCTTTGTTCCTCTCTTTCAAAGCACCTAACGGGTCAGGAAACAGACAATATGTAATTAGGATTGGTTTTACGTTTTGATGCTTGTAATCATGTTCTTAAATCTGTTAGAGCAGTGTTTCTCAACTCCAGTCATGAGGACCTCTCAGGAAGACCTCCCCAACCCTAACCCTATGTCCACTAATTAAAACACCTGATTTAACTAATTAAGTCAACAGATAATATATCTAAAGGCAAGTTCTGATATTGAATACATGTGTCAAATGTACTGAGGTTGTTAAGAATTCAATCATTACCTTTAAATGAACTCCAAGGTGCAGGCTGCCTCTTCCTGATTGAATATGTAATATGCAGTGAACAGTATAGCAAGGCCAGACAGGAAGCTGCGCTGAATGCTCTCCTCACACACAACTTGGCCTTCCAGTGTCCACTTGTCAAAGTGTCTCCTAAAACAATACCACATGTGACAATAGTTTATTTTTTACTATACCATTTTTATTTTTCAGCTTTTTAAATTTAAACTATATTTTAGTATTCAGAGTGCAGGAACTCTTTCTTTTAAATAAAATTAACAAAGGAATTATGAAAACAATAAGCAAATTACACACAGAGAGTAGGCTATAGCTAAAATATATAGGATATAGGCTAGCCTATATTCGTACTGAAATGTAGGGGATTTTTACTCCGGCATATTAAACATGCAACACAGCAACATTCAGATTCTGACGTAAGGTTTTAGCAACGGCGTTTTCATCTCGGCGCCCATTTTAACAGATGACTTGATTTTGATTTGATTTACACCATAAAATAATCACGACGAAGTGTGCAGATCAACACGAACCTGGTGTGAATACCGACTGTTGTCATTAAAGCATGTAACTCTTCTTAACATAGGAGCCCATAGATCCCGAGGAATGTGTGAAATACTACCGCGTCCGCGCTGCTGAAGCCCCGCGCAAGTCTCCCTCGCGCCCCGTACGGAGGATGCGTGATCCTCGGTTACCACCGCGAATATAACGTTACCTTCAAAGTCTACGAGTAACACAACATAAAAAATAAGAAACTGAAATAATAAGTCACTTACCACAGAGTTGAGAATCACTCCTCTTGCCGCTACCCGAAAGTCGACGACACGACCGTTGAAGATCACAATGCCTCTGTAGATTTGAAATTTACAGCAATATTCTGTATTTTGAATCAAACCGCCACGCGACCCCAGAATGCATTGCAGTTTACAGCAATATGCTGTATTATTAGAAAACAGCCAGCTGCTGTAAAATATTGCTGTAATTTTTACAGCAATTCATTACAGTGTAGCCGTATTCATACGCAATGAAAAGATTCAAGTCACAGTGTATGTATATAAATATATAATATTGGCAATATTATAAATGTATAAATGATATAATGGTAACATGCTTTAGAGTCATCTACTTTTGTCTGTTCGCCTGGCCAAGTTCACTTATTCAACAACAGCACCATTGTATTGCCTTTGAAGCTGTGTTGGACTGATTTATAGTTTGAAAAGCACTATACAAATTTGTTCGAATGCATGAATATTTACGATTCTATTCTGGACAGATCAACAGTCTCTGAGAGACTATTTTGAATATTTAGGATGTTTATTTTTTTTTTTATGTTGAGCACCGGTATTATAACTGCCAACCTGAAAATTCACAATTCATTTACCAAGAATCAAAATTCGATTCATTTTGTAGCCATACTACATAATGAGACCTGAAAGTAGTTGAATTGTTCTGACCTTTGCTGGGAGAAAGACTGGACCACTTAAAACCTTCATGTGTTGTTAATTGTATTATATATTAATGGCCTTACTGACAGAACGGTCAGTTTTGATATGCATAATGAGACTATTTACATGGCAATCTACCTTTCAACGAGTGGAAATGTATTGAACAGTGTGTGCCATTAATCCATACCATCAACTTTTATAGAAACCCGAGTCCTTGCTGCTGTACGTGGCGCAGCCTCTCTCTCCGTTTTGACATGCACAATGACGCCGAGTTTTGCCGCTAAAACCCATTACGGCACTCACCGTCGTAAAACTTGCATGATCCTGTAAATCTTTTAGCAATGCTAGTTTGAATTTCTGCTTGTGAAGGAGAAAGGGAAAAAAGGTTAGGTACTGGTAAGCAAGTGTTAGTGCTCTAAAAGGTGCAGATGTGATAGGACCTAACGTTTATTAAAGCCGAAGAACATGAGAAAAACATCATCCTCAGAGGCCTTGTTATTCAATCCTCTGCTCACTTCAAAAACTCCCTGAATTAATCCATTTTTTAACGCGGAGAGAAGATAATCCGATGTCATGTTGAAATATTTAGAGGGGTTCACCTCTGTATTTGCATGGAATAGGAGTCCATGGCTTCCCAAGTGGTGTTGTAAGCTAAATTTGCTTTAGACGTGATGCGTTGGAGAAGCATGTTGCCCTCAGCGAAAGATGTTACAATCACTGCGCACATGTTGCTCGGATTCAATTCATAAGGATGTATACATGTCCTTCGTGATGCATTTAACATTAGCCATGTATTGCTTCCCCCCCCCCCCCCCCCCCCCTACACTTTTATAAAAGTGATGGTTGAGTTGGCAAATAATTTATTGATTCACAATAACTTTTGACTCGCTGGTTTCTTTTAAAACACATAATTGTTACTAAGGATACAAATGGTTATATCTAACAGAGAAGACTTTTGCTTCTAGGGGCAAAAAGGCTGACAGTATGAAATCAAAGTTTAAAGTGAAGGGAGAATGAACAGAAATTTGGTATGGAATGATAGGGAAAGAAGGGGTTAGAGAGGCGACGAGAAACAGACAAAGGGCAAATCCAATCCGTCTCTGGTGGGACATTTCCCGCCCAAGGTGAAATGCATCAAGTGTCCTAAGCAGTTAATTGATAAGAACATTCTATCTTTAACTGAGGACAAAGCTGTGCTCCTGGGATCGAAACCATTCAATGCTGTAGAGATGCTGCAATTTGCCTTGGTAAATCAGGCTATTTTTTTCATGTCTCTTATGGCCATAAGTATATTTGCACCCACACCAGTGGATGATATCTTACGGTTTATTCTAAGCGCATGCTGCAGTTTTGGCGCCTGCCGCTTTAAATGATTGAGCTCTTTAAAGCAGGTTGGAATCTGATTGGCGGTCAATGTTTTTTTTTTTATCATTCATCAGCTGAAAAAAAAAAATCATTCTAAATACGATTCCAACAAAATTGTTCCTTTGTGTTGCTATAGTTGTGATGTGAACAGTATTCTCTACAGAATTTGATTGATTTATTATTACAACGTTATAGTTGTCATCCTTAATGTGAACAGCCCTTTAACCAGTTGACAAAATCTTGCTATATGTACAAGTGCACTTTAATGTCTCTTACTCCAATTGCAACAAATAGATCACTTGTTCAAATTCCAACCATTGTTGCTAAACCCCATAGCAACTCTTAAATAAAAAAAAAAGATATTCAAAGGACTTTGAATATAGAACGATTTGTGAATAAATAACTCCTTTTGTGAGCAAATGATGGACTTTTTGGCAGGCTTCACAAATTAGTGAAAAAAAAGAAAGAAAAACAACCGTGCATTTGAGCTGAAAAATAAGGAGCAAATAAAGAGATGAGGCATATGCCAGAAACATAACCAACAGGTTTCATTTTATTTTATTTTGCATACATACAAATGGAATGCATTTATGGCAATTACAACTGTTTCCTAAAAAACTAATTCTGTCATATTGATTTTATCGTAATCATTGTATTGGTTCGATGTTTGGCAGATGTTTGTCATTGTGTGCAAGTCATGCATATTCTTGCAAGTCCACATGTACAATTTGAGACGAGTCCACTCGTTTTGCCAACTATATAACTTGTATTGATTATTTCATTTTTTATTCAAGTTTTATAAACTTTTACAATTTGCAAAGCAGTCCTTTACACCTGAATTGGCCAACAACCAGATATGTCTCCTTTGTTTTCACATTATCCCAAAACAAGTCTGAATTTGATTTAAAAGGGAATCAGGTGTTTAATGCATATCAAAGTGCTGACTTTCTGTTACTGCATACTTTGTCTGACCTCTACCTTCAAAGTACAGGTGGACATCACTTCTTCACCAAAAGTTAACACTCTCAGGCATCTCATTCAAAGATAAAACAATACCTGTTCTTTTTAAGCACTAGGTTTAAACTCTCTACACGCAGGAATCCCCCCAACAAGTATGATATGCTTTGACAACCCACTCATTGTATGTGAGGAGTTACAAAATGAGACAAGGCATCCGAGAAGGTTTTCACTGCACTTAGTGCACCATCTTCCAAATCCATTTTATACACTTCACCCGACGTTCATGTCCGCTAATGGAATTGCTGTCTGAAGGCAGGGTGTCCTTATATGTTTTGGCCACTTCCATTTGTCAGGCTATGCAAAGAAAGCAGGAAGACACGTTCTGTAATGGCCGATGCATGTTACTCGTCAGTGTGATCAGCGTGACTTGGGCAGAACGGCTCCGACCATGAACTGTTACATTCTCCATCATCAACAGTTAGAGAGAAACAATGTCTCACAATAATGGAACCAAATGGAAACAAGAGCGTCAATGCATTGCCTCTTAAATTTTTTAAGCTCTTATGAAAGAACACTGTGACTGCAGACGCAGCAGCAAATGATCAACATCTAAAGGGTCCATGGAGCTTTGAAGGATTCCAGCCTGAGCTTTGAGAGTTGCTAAAGTAATGTTTTGCAAATCAAGAAAAAAAAGTCTTATTTGTATCAGTAATGTCTCTGTTACATTGTGCCGCTTAGGGACAGGTAACAAGAGGGCAGAGAGCTGAGCTGAGAAATGCTTTCACTCCAATGGTTCATGAACACTACATAGCCCTGCAGTATAATGTGCAGATCACCTCAAAGGAAGCACTTTATAGGGAACTGCATCCAGTTAATTGAAAGCATTTTGAACAGTATTAGGTTCAAAAGTCCTAGACCACATTAAAAACATTTTTTTTGATTGATTGTGGAAAAGATGGGAAAAAGAGAGAGACATTTAATAAAAAAACACATTTTAAATTCAGCTCTATTTCTTGGTCACTAAACAAAATTTGTGACGATGTAAATTCATGTTATTTTTTGACTCTTTGGAACATTCTATAGATTTTAGACCACCAGGTTTTGTTCATTTCAGCTGAAGTGCTGGTGTCGTTAATGTAAAAGGTGGACATGCCAAATATTAAGAAAGTCTGAAATTGTTGAACATTTCACTCAATTTGGTGATTGTATGCATTGAAATGGAACATGTTTGTATTAAATTAGAAAAGAAAATGAGTGGACTATGATCTTGTTTTTCCACAATTTATAAAAGTTTTTATGAGAGCCAACAAAATGATCACCTTTCAGCTATGCTTTATAATGTTTAGGCACATGGTATTGTATAATATTACATGATATGACTTCAAATTCTTCAAATTTCGCCCTTATTGTGAACAGTTTTGCATTAGAAAGGGATCAATACTCTTAAAAGATATACAATTGGCTATTTTACTCCATCAATTATTAATATATTTGTCTTTTAGGAGGGTTTTTTCATATACATAGATTTAGAGAGATGGAACCATCTGGGGTTAAATCAAGGTCACGCAAGGTCACAAAGGCCAGTCCCTTAATGGGAGACTAAACCTTAAATGTTCCACTTCAATTACCACACAACCACCACAATGTTAGGTGAAGGATAGCTGCCTTTGAATCAATATTTTACACAATATGCTGCTTGTAAGAACATACATGGAGTATTGATGGTAAAGCACCAGTGAGCAACATCTAAAGTAAAAAAAAAATAAATAAGGGTCTTTATGGTGACACATAAATGAAAGAAAAAATGGATGGATGGAAGTATGATGGATGATAGATGCTCAAGCGTAGAGAAAGACAAACAATAGATAATGATACAATATAATTGTGAAATAATTGAATGGCCCACATGACTGAGAGCCAGGAACATTAACTATACAGCCATGACAGCAGAGTGACAGAAAGACCCAAAATAACATGATCCAGGTCAGTTCCCCATAAAACGCCCTCTAAGCACAAATCCAAGGGGACTTTGAATAAATTACTACAGGAAGAGCTAAGCAGGAGATGAGGTGTGCGTGTGTGTATGCGTGTCTCCTTATGATCCCTCAGCCAAACGACTGAGGATTCTCGGCAAGGGATTGGTCAAACAGGTTAATTCGTCGGTAGGCAACTAATTCACATGAGACTGACAGTTTGAGGCCTCTAACCCTCTGATAGGCAGATTCCATACACTGTCAGGTGGAGACGCACATCCTCCAAGCTCATACTGCTGAGGAGTGAGAGATCACAAGGGAACAAGAGAGACAAAGATTGCCTCTGCCGAAAGTGAATTGAAAGAACAGAAAAAGGCTGAGGGAGGGAGAGGGAATTTCTGGGCCTCTTGAGACAAACAAAACACCCGGGTTGCCAATCAGAAGACAGTCCCCAAGTGATGCTCTAAATCTGGTAGAGAGCTCAGTGTGTGCTTGCGTGCGTCAGTGTGAGCAGTTGCATCTTATTGCATTTATCAGATGATGACTCAACCTCTAGGTCTGTAAACAATGTAAGAAATGACATCCTTGTATTTTTCTTTACCGTTCATTCATACAGAATGAATTTGTGTCGTCTTTGGTGAATGATTTTACAGTAAGATCAGCGGGGTCATTCAAGGTGTAAAAGATTTGAAACATTATCTGTTTGGAAACAACTAAGTCAAGGCAGTGTGAATAGGTTTACAGTTTAAAAAGCTATATTTTTATTTAAATAATAATAATATGAACAACATGGATGGTTTTACATTTCAGTGGGGGAAAAAAATGAAAAAAAAAAAAAAAAAACATTAAGAAACCCATTGAGTAAGAATTATTTTTTTTTTATTAAATTTAATTTTCATTACTTGAAATAATATAAAAATTATTTTGAAAATATGAAGAATATACTGTAAATGATGACTTTAAATGAGAAATGCTGTGTGTGTGTATATATATATATATATATACACACACACACAGCATTTCTCATTTTCATCAAAAATGATGCTTTATTTATTTTAACCGAAATATCGAGAGGTGGCTTGTTGTTGAAAAATATTACTACTACTGGTTTTAATTTATTACTATAATTAACATAGTTTGTTTTTATTTTTTGCTCACTGGCCACAATTTTGACATCGATACCATGGGGGAAAACTGCCTTATTATTATTATTATTATTATTATTATTATTATTATATATATTTTTTTTTTTATCTAGATATATTAGACTGCTGTCACTTTAAGGCCTGACGCTCGGATCCATACTGTTACACATGCGTTTTCTTTCTCAAGCGTTTACGTTCACTTAAAACATAACTGTCTGTGTTTACGTGAATACTCACTCATGTGTGTATTTGACTGTTTAAGTGCAACAAGCAGAGAAAAATAACTCTATTTAGTGTTAAGAGGCGTCTTTATGTGCGTTTATGTGAGTGAGGAGAGGTGGGTTTGTGTGGAGGAGAGAGTGTAGCTGGTATTGTGTATCTATTCGATATGTATTGAAAAAATATATTTTTGATATAATGTAATATATTATATTTTTGCACTTATAGTTTATGTCGTCAGATGCCTTTTCATTTGAAAAATGTATACATTATATATGCAATTTAAACCGCCAGAATGTATAGGAGGAGTTGGTGGGTTGGTGGATGTTAATGTCAAGCCCTGTTTATATTAATATAATTCAAAAAAGAAAACTGAGAACATGTCAACCTGAACAGCATACCAAGTTTATTTACCCATATCGTATTTTCCAAAACTGTCATTTTCAGCAAAATTAAAAGTTTTGTTTTTGTTTCGGTAAACTTTTTTTTTTTTTTCATAGCACATAAAAGACAGCATTAGCTATTTATTTTTGAAGTCACCTGGTTGTAGAATCACCCATATCTTTATAAAAAAAACAAAACAATGTTGTAAGCTGTGTTGTAAGCTGTTTCGTGGCCTAATTCAAGTGTCTTGCCATAACAACATGCTGTGCTTTACCCAGATGTCACTGTAGAGCTGAGAGAGAAAGCAAAACGACCTTGTTTTGATATTTTCCTATTTCCATCTTTGTGAAAAAACAGAAAAATGTGCTTGCCTGCTTGTGCCTAATAGTTCTGCATATAATTTTTGGGAGATTTTGCATTTCTGCCCACGAAATAAGAGGACAATATGGCACAAACAAATGTGCTTCCCACTTTGCAAGCACATTTTTTCTCCTCTCTATCTCTCGGTTGTTTTTCCTGCCTGTCTGATGTAATACCCGAGAAGGTGCAGTGCGAGCCTAGCATTACGGGAGACAGGGGTGATTTCCTCTGGGTCATGGCATTGATTTGGAGCGACCCTGGAGGCCAGGCGAGCAGCAGGTGGCACACTGACCTGAATTAGGTGATATGGAGCAGTGGTAATCAGACAACTTCTACAGCATTTCTCTCAGTCCTAAAACAGACACTGAGATGTGAACATCACTAAGTAACCCTGCTTTGCTGGCTGTTCACACCTGCTCAGGTAATAACCGACCTCGGCTTACAAGCAGCCGTCAGACGCCCTATTTAGAGGCTCCTTGTCAGGGTTATTATAGTTAACTGTAAATAAATCTGAAACCATTTAACAGGGGGAAATAATGTTGCTTGAAATAAAATATGCTTTAACTGAAATAAAATAGAATATAAAACAACTTAAAGGGGACCTATTGTCGTTTTCAACATCTTGCTTTTGGGGACTACTAGATTGTTATGCTTGAAAGTTGAATAATTGTCGTTTTTGTTGCAGCGCCTCCCTTCCAAGACGGTCAGTAAGACTCTGTTTAGATAGAAGCTACCCAATCGAAAGGCTGCATCCTTCGAAGGTCAGAACGAGTGTTCTTAAATGGGAAGATCTAGGCTACGGAGGATTGTCGCCTGGCAACTGTGACAGCTGCCATTGATGAGTGACAGTAACATTTGTACTAGTCTTTTTTGAAAGTTATATTAAACTGTCTAAATGCAAAACCGGGTTCACAAACTGTCTAAATACGTTCACAATGGTACATTTATGTATATAATAAAGACTATAAACAATATAAAATCACATCTTATTGGGATATGTCAACATTTTAACCGCTTTAAAGGTTTTTTATTTTTACATTTGTCTCATTAGATATTTGAATAAGTTGAAACCCAACACTTGCGTTTAAAAGTGTAATTCGACAATGTCTCAAGAAATGCTGTCGTCACTGGCGGGCAATGCATTCTGGGGTAGCTGCGATGAATCTATCTGTTGTATCCTTCAAATGCGTCCTTTGTTTCCCGGGAAATGGATACCGCATTTAGCAGGAGCATTCGAAATGGGACAGCCTTCGTCATGCAGTCATGACGCACTAGCCCTTCGAAAGATGCAGCCTTTGAATTGGGACATAGGAACTGTCTCTTTGAAGCCCCTCCTTCTGAACGCGCAATGTGCTATGATTGGTTGGCTGGACCAGTGGGTTGTGATTGGTCAACCACTTACAGCGTGTTTGGAAAATGTCACGCCTCTTACCATAAGTGAAGTTTCTGAAGTTTACCATAACATACTCAACCAGGCCTAACCCCAACCGCACCTTTTCTTTTTTTGTATATGAAAGAAGCAGGAATTATTTAGACGAGGGATATTGTTATGTGTTCGTTCCCAGAAGAAACCTCCAACTACAATCGAGGCATTTTTTGAGTTTCAGGAACGGTGACACTGATATAGAGAATAACTCCCTTTGGAGTGACTTTGCTTTGTAACTTTACAGACCTTTTTATATGCTCAAACAGCAACATTAAACACTGAAGAGAGTTGAAAAGCATATAAGATCCCTTTAAGAAATAGTTCACCACTAAATTACAATTCAGTCACCATTTACTCACCCTGTCTTTAACTAGTTGGGAGAATTGCACATTGCACATTACATGCCCCTGTTTTAGAATGAACGCCGTTACACTGAAGTATCACATCACTAAAAGCGTTTATGATTCTTAAGAATCAAGTGTGCACTTGAGCAGACCACACGTGGCAGGTCAAGCATTGATCACTTGCATAAAGAGCACTTGGCTTACTTTAAATTGGGTCTTACCTGAAGCAATCTGACTAACTCAAGTTAATGCACAAAACAATTATCCTTCTTAGCGCCCTGATTTAATCAGGTTCTGTGTGTACAGGGAAATAAAGGTATGCCTCTTGCTAAGAAAGACAATTTCAATTCACACGCATACGACCTCCCTCCCTTTAGAAAAATTAGAGCCAATGGAGATTACATAGAGAATTAAGCAGTTAGCTCTTACACACAAGTGTGTTGCTGTGCTAATGCAGAAATTAGACGCAAACACTTGTGAAGTGAGATGTGAGCACAATATATTTTTGTCAGAAAATGACAATGTTGGAATTGCATAAAAATGTTAAATGCTGAGAAACGCTGAAAGTGTGCATTTTATGGATAAGCGTCCTATTTTAAAAACAAAGGACAGGAGTTGGTGCAGAATAATATGTTTGCGTGTGTGGTATTGTTTTTATTTATTTTTGAGCACGCGAAACTAATGCTGTTTATCATTTGTAGCCCTTTTTGCAGCACAGTTACTTTTTTGCATAATTTAATAGACTGCATGAAAGCCGAAAACGATGTTCAAGACCAAGCAACATGGTAACAATGCATAATGCATTGAACGCATATTTACACAGGCCTAATAAAGAATATTGTTACAGTCAAAAATGTTTACAGTCAAAAGTGGGTTCAGTGAGGCTTTAGGCAATCCCAGGCAATCCATTTGAATGTTAACAGTTTCCTTCAAGTGGACCATCATCCATGGAAAGAAATCCATTGAATTTAATAATAAAGCATAAAAAAGTCTCATGGGGCCTTAAAGCTAGATGGACCAAACCATATTTCCGTTTGAACATAGCCTTACTGAGTAATTCTGTGTCCATTACATATACAAACCCCTTTATTCACTGTTATCCCCACTTTTTTTTGACAGTTTCTCTTCACTCTAGCCATTTTTAATCTATAGTCATAAACTTGCTGTGTGACTGAGATCAATTAGCATATTTTAAATAAGGTTTTCCTATAAGCAATGGGGTTGTCTTACTTGAGCTGTTTCCAATTTATGAGCTGTCCACAAGCTAGCTTTATTTTATTTGCATACTAAACACTGCTTGCTATAGATACATATTGTGCCGTTGATATTTTTCTCTTTTTTTTTACCTCATAACCAAGATACTGAATTTGTTCGGTGTAAAGTAACAGATTCTTATCCTGCTTATGCAGCTTTTTTCTCATATGTTTTAGTATGCAAACCCTATTTAACAAATGTTCACTGTGTGTCCAAGATCAATCTTGCAAACAGCAACTCTCTATTCATCAAACACAGTTTCCACAAAATATTAAGTATATTAGAAGGATTTCTGAAGGATCATGTAAAACTGAAGACTGGAGTAATGGCTTTGCCATCACAGGAAAAAAATGAGATTTTAAATTACGTTCAAATATAAATAAGTTATTTTAATTGATATAGCTATTGTCACACTGTGACACATTATTACAGTTTTTTTCTATCAAATAAATTCAGATTTGAAGACTTTGAGATTTGAGTGTGTTAGGGCTGGTAAACCCTACATTATGGGGAAAAAATGTCCCCACAAAGATGGCAATATCCAAAATCTTTTTTTGGTCCCAGGAAAACGGTTTATAAATCATATAAGTGATGTTTTTTAAAAATTTAAACGTGCAGAAAGTCGTCTGTGATTTGTGGTTTAGGGGTAGGGTTAGTGTAAGGGGATAGAATATACAGTTTGTACAGTATCATTGTCCATGGAAGAAACATGAAAATACAATGTGTGTGTAAACAATTACATAATTTATAGTAACTTTTTGGTTTATATATATCCCTAATATATGCAGGCCAAACGTCTGAAACCACTACTGATACTTTTTTACATTTTATTATTCCTATTTTAATGTAATACAAGAATTGAATCTTTCTGGACTGCATCTCAGTCTAAATGATCATATTAGATCTGAGGTAATTGTTTCATGTATTCCATCTAGACCTCTATCATGTGGATATCCCTTGGATTGGTTTCCCATTCAAGAGAAGTAATTCCAGCTGGTCCAGGCCAGGATGAGTTCAAGATCTCCCATGACCGTAAGCCCAGAGATCCCCAGCCGCAGCACTAACAACCACAAGCGTCTACAGTAGAGCTGTGTTGAAAAAATCGATTCGCCAATTCTGAATCGATTTTCATGTAGATTTCTAAAGATCGATCCGTAACTCAGAGGATCGATTTAATAATAGGCTTACATTTTCCCTGTGAACTTTAACTTGCCGCGACTGGGAGATCCCTACGCGCATTGAAAGGCTTTCACTCAGCGCGCACATTGTTACGACAGCGGACTTTGAGTGAGTCACTAAACCGTTCATTCAACGGACACGTTCAGAAAAGCTGATTCATTAAAAGAGATAATGAAACAAGGTGTTAATTATTTTTAACTTTGAGTTCCACTGTTCAAGGCTCAGCTGAGCAGCAATGCGTCGCATGGGTAACGCTGAAAATGCCTCATTTATTAAAGACCAATATGGCATTGATTCAATGCGTGACTTGCTGATTTTATTTCCCCGCGGCTTCCTCGCGCTGCTGCTGACGCGCATTTCCGTGACGTGAACGTTAAAAGGACTATACGACACATATTTCGCTTTCCTTTTACACGGCAACCTTTCCACGAATATGACTTCAAAGACAGATGCAGGTAATCGCACGCGCTCTGCCGATCTCTCTCATTCACTGTCTGTGGGAAGCCGTAGGCTACAAATGACCATGATAAACAGTCTTATTATCATTATGAACTTGTTCAACATTCAATACACATGCATGAAGTTCAAAACAAGAAGGGTATAGCCTTATAAAAAACCGTGAATATTGCTGCGGTTACTTGCAATCCTCTGCGGTTGACTTGTCAGTGTGTGGTACTACAAGATGGCGGATATCGCGTCAGCCCTACTACTGCTGCTGATATACTGCGTCCTCTGTCGTCTACACCAGTGCAAGTTTGTGAAAGCAGTTGTATCAACACTGTGGAAGGGGGATTGTTCTTTACAACCATCCATAATCAGTTGAATGTCTATAATAATAGTATCAATATGTTGCATACAGTCCTGTAATTCAGGTAACAGCTGAAAAAAATGCTTTTTTCAAAAACACTGATCTAAATCTCGAAGATCAGATCGGATCGAATCGAATCGAATGATGATAATCGATTCAAGATCTTGAGAATCGGAATCGAATCGATTCTTGAAATTTGAATCGAAACCCAGCCCTAGTCTACAGGCTGCAAAGATGCGTGTCAGCTCCCAGGTTTGCACCTTATCCCTTTAATCAAGGGGGGAAAAGTGTCCCACGCAAAACCCCCGCTCCCTTGCGAGCACGCAGCGTCTCTGTTACCGCACGTTTGCAGAAAGAGAAAAATAAAGAGACGTATCCAGCCTCTCCATCTTGTGCTCCAAAAGATCCATTAGTATTCTGAGCAAAGCTTAGCCAGTGACAAGCCATACATCACCGTCACAGCAAAACGCTCTCTCTCTTTCTCTCTCTCCCTCTCTCTTGCCGCCCTGCAAATATGGCGAGCGCATGCTCTTTTGTTTGTATGCCACCCTCTGTCCTGCAAGTGTCCTCTAATCTGTGTCCGCAGACGGCGCACGCACACGTACGGCTTTTACAGCTCAGCCATTACAGAGGACGTGCTGTTGCTGGAGGAGAGAGATGCATTCTGGGAAGGTCCGTAAGAAAGGGGCACTTTCACTGTCTCGCCAAACGTTCGTCCTTGACTAACCTTGTCCTTTTACGGAGCTATTAAAGAGCGCTGTAAATTATGTTGATGGGTCCCTCAAAAATGGCCTCCGGTTTTACAGTTTTCAGCCTGACCGACGAGGTCCAATAATGCATATTATTGGAAAACTTGAGATGCTGAACCGCAAACACTACTGGCCTGTTGCATTCTGAATAATGTCTGCATTGTTATGCTGCTTTGAATGGCCAGGTAATACGAAAATGCACCCAGCGGAAGCATTATGATGAATAAGACAACAGTTTTATCCTCTAATATGTTTCCATGTGAACAAAACATAGACATTATCATATTTATTACTCTACTCAGTTTCGTGGAGATTCATATCATGTAATTTACACTGTATGGGACACAAACAAAAGCAGCTGACACCCCTTCCCCCCCCTCAGTCCCCTTCACTCTGAATAGACATGATGATTGAGCTCCGTATATAAGTGAAAATGTCCAGCATGACTCAGCTAAAAAAACTGAATTCACATTTATAGCTCCTCAGCATTGAGTTTTGAATCGTTCTTTCTTTCTTTTTTTTTTTTGTGCTTCAGGCAAATGGTGAAATAGTAGATTTCGGATCTCGTCTGCAGTTCATCTGGCAAGCGTTATTGGAATTCCTGTTTGAGTTCTTCCTCTAGATATTTGAAAAATATGAGAGAAATGCATTTCTCGGAAGTATTGAATAGGTTTTTGAAAATAAAGAGGTGAATGCTTGGTTCAAAATAAAAGGGCTATTGTTCCTCGAAAAAAGTCTCAAATGTGAACTTTGGTCTCTGTAGGAACAAGGCGAGGTGGGTTTATTGGCTTGTTTGTTTGGATCAGATGCTCCATTTGTGTCACGGCAAGGCGAAGCATAAATCTGGGTTGCGTTTGCAGGTGTGTGTGTGTTTAGGTGGGTATGTCAGACAGTTCTGGCCTTGTTAATGCATCGCCCCTGAGAGTGTGTTTTTGGTCGGAAAGACTGATTAGGGATATACGAAAGGTGAATCGAGGCAGGTGTTAAATCTGGAGCAAGAGCAGGGGACAGGGACGCACTCCTGTGCTTTAGCTGCCCCGATAGAAGCCGATTGGGTCA
This sequence comes from Tiaroga cobitis, assembly GCA_030578255.1. Classification (NCBI taxonomy): domain Eukaryota; kingdom Metazoa; phylum Chordata; class Actinopteri; order Cypriniformes; family Leuciscidae; genus Tiaroga; species Tiaroga cobitis. The sequence goes on from CM060596.1 coordinate 43,180,737, forward strand.
GGCATTGGCCCGGTGAAAGGTCAAGGTGACTAGACCAAACAAGTGTCTGTTTGACCTCTACTTCAGCTGTGAGGTCAGGATTTGTGGTCGTTGAACAACCTCTGCATCACATGCTTTTGGATGTGACTGAACTGTATGCTGATCCCACTTGTCCTCTTTTTATAGAGTAACAAGTGCAATAAAGATGCACATTTTATGCTCAGGTGTTTGTACACTATATCTTTAGTCAAAAGTAGTTCAGTCAAAATGAAAATTCAGTCCTTTTGCTCACCCTCATTTCATTTTAAAACACTATGAGTGACTTTCTCCTGAAGAACACAAATGATGATGTTAGGTGCTCTTTTTCATAGAAAGGAAAGGGACACATTCTGTAGAGCTCTAAATTGGCACAAAACACCATGAAAAAAGGTGTGAATGTCAGAGGTGTGAATGATGTGAAGTGTGGATGATAGCTTTGTGTCGAAAGCTTCTCGAAATGTAACTCGTTATTCAGTCATTGTTTCTATATAATATGAGAAAAAAAATCTAAACTATCAATATACCAATATAACAGCCAAACAACACCCCCTAATATATGTATATAATTGATGCATGTAATACATTTATTTAGTGGTGATATTTGATATATATATATATATCTGGTATTTTTTTTACAAACACAAACCTACTGTATGACTTAAGAAAACGTATAGCATACAAGCTATATGGACTGTTTTTTATTCATTATGGAGATTGCGCATCATAGATATTCTTCATAGCATCTCATCGTGTTCCCCTGCAGAGAGAAGGTCATATGGGTTTGGGACGACCTTTTTTATTTTGGAAGAACTATTCCTTTAATTAGGCCACTGTGTTTTTGAACAACCCGAGATTCAGTAAATGATAGGAGGACTGAGAAATACACCTGCTGTTTTTACTGACATGTAAGATTGCAACATGAGCAAAACAAGAAGTCTTTTTTCCCTGCATATCATCTTGACTGCTTCCTCATTTGTCCACTAGTGGGCACTCACACTACACTATGTCATTATGCAGAAACACCGCTGTTGTATCTCTCTTCTCCTGCATTAAAGCCGCAGGCACCGTTGCTACGCAGAGCCCTGTGGAGACCAAGCCGTAACCCGGCTCACTCATCAGAGCGACAGGGAGAGAAAATGTCAGCCCGCTGAAGGTTGGTGAGGTGGCGACGTAATTAATTAATGTTTTGATTTGGTGGCGTTTCATTTTGGCGCAGCGCGAGAGAGTGGCATTTAAAGGGGGAGATATTAATGAATGCAGCGCTGTCGTTAAAGCCATCATATTGTGGATATTAATGAAAGAAGAGGAGGAGGGCATGCTGACACCGAGGAGGAAGAACGAAGAGATGAAATGACACAGAGTTTTGAGTGCAGGCGCACAGGTGAAGATAGCACACGCTTTCTCCCTCATTTCTGCAAAACCCAACAGTTCAAAGACAGTGCAACATTTGCTGTGCAGTGTGTAAATATCAACGTCGGTAAAGTCTTTCATAGTTCCTCTGTCGGGTTCATCTGCTAGCTTGCGCCTCATGTATCCTTCTCAAGGCCACATCTGTATGTTTAAGCCCCGGGCTGAATTCATCTTCTGATGTGCTCTTCACAAGCACTGACAGGCCTGTTTGAGGCATCATGGGATGGAAGAACCTCTTCAGCATTGACGTTTTTGTCTTCTTTTCTCACCGCGTACGGATACCCGGCCCTCACGTCTCTCCTTCCGAGCTGCCTCTGCTATCTATTCCGATCCAGCATTTGCTGAAATGTCTCCGAGCTCTTCCGCAGTCTCAATTACCAGTGATGGCAATCTGCTCGTGCAACCAGAGGCTGCTGCAGGTGGCTCGCCCCCGGGGAACAATATGGAGGAGGCAGGCTGTGTGGCAGCAGCGATTCTGTGAGAGAGAAATGCCTACACCGGTCCTGAGATTCAAAATATGTGGAAAGAGTGTAATGTAGAGGGAAGTTAGTTTTGTCATAGATGTTGCACAGATATTTTCACATTGAAAACCCGATCCACCTGTTTGGCATTGTAAATTAGTGATGTACTGAAATTTCTGCAACAGAAAATATTCACATTTTCGGTGTACGTTTAATTGTCGATTCTCCAATGGCACATTTTGACTGTGTCAGTGATTATATTTACATGCACACTCATAATGCGATAGTAATGATATTTAGACAATGCAGAAAAGGAAAATCGCCGGTGCAACGCATACATCTTCTTAGTAATCCATTTATTTGAGGTACAAACCAGTGACTAACGTTTCGATGTAAAGTTAGATCTTCATCAGAGTCTTTGGAGATCATGGGTAATGAAACCATGTAATGGTTATTAGGTAATGATATTTAGGCAATATTGTGATTAAACTTTACCTCATGTTACCACAATACTTTGATCAGATTGATGCTACTAAGTTCATAATCGTAGTAAAATGTACTGTATCATATGGTGGTTTTAATTGCATAGAATCTCCACTTTCAGCCTGCCTTTGCAATGAGTCCTGGTTAGCACCAAAGTGTTAACAATAATGGGATAGTTCACCTCAAAAATGAATGTCATCATTTATTCACCCTCATTTTGTTCCAAGCTGATTGACCTCTGCTGATCCTGCAGCCATTGATATTGCTTGCTCAACATTTAAATAGTCTGGTTCAGTGTTTGCTGTATTAGTCCTACAGCTCGCCATCAGAGTTCCTCTGAACCCCTCCACTTCCCCCAGCTCCACCTGACTAGATCTGCTACGGAATTTATGTATGCTATTCATGTTCAGAGCAGCATGTCTGTCTGTCAGAAGGAGACTTGCTCTGCAGCCGCACCTACAGCAATAATCGACAGTAGCAGCAGTGTAACAGATCTAGTCTACCAAGACCAAAATACATTAAAGGGGTCATATAATGGTACATGCACTTTTACAAGTTGATTGTACTGAAATGTGTGTTGGCAGTGCCTGTACACAACAGTGTTTCCGCTACATTCATTCTGCCGTGGCGGGCCGCCACACCTAAAATCATCCCGCCACGGCTGCAGCTTCTCAGTGAGGTCCGATATTGTGCATACTATTGTGTTATTGTTAAGCTAAAGGCATTAAAAAAAACATTGTAAAGCACCATAAAGTTTTCACATAAATTCCAAGACTTCTAAAGTCATTCAATAGCATAATGTGAGGTAAAAATTAATATGTAAGTCGTTAAGTTAAGGTTAATGGAAACTCATCTCTCCTCAGTCATTCTCCATTCAGCATTCAAACAGCGCGTCGCGTTCGGTTACGACAGTAACACGACGACACTCTCTTCAAGATCAATGTTCCCATTATTATACTTTATTTGTAGATAAAGTTATTTTATGCAAACTATAGACCTTTATCTTGCTTTTATTGCGCTTTCTAAATCATATTCCTTTCTCCCGGGTGTCTGTTAGATTACAGAACTGGAGTAGAGAGCGCTGTGAATTGTTCTTCATGCACACTGTAACTGAAATTTAAAACTGTTAAAAGAAAAGGCTCAATAAACTGTTGCATAGATATAATACATTAAGCATAGATAGATATAATCTCTTCGCTTTGTGCTTTGAACTTTTCAATGTGAAGCGGTGCGCGCTGTGACTTCGCGTTGCTTCAGGTGCATCATTCTGAGCACGGGATGTGCATAATCGCTTTGCCGCTCTTATTAGAGCCTTTCATGTTAGGGGAGGTTTAATCACCTGGGGTAAGGGGGCGTGGCCAATGGGAATATCACTCATGGGCCACGCCCCCTCCCCCTGGCGAAATAGGCCTGCCACCACGGCTGGAAAAAATCCTAGAGGAAACACTGCACAACCATCATAAAATGCTAAAAATCCATCCAGTGTGTTTTTTTTTATCTCCATATGTTTTCCCCTGCCTCAAATTGAGCCGTTCGATTTTGTGACGTCACTAAATCGGACGCCCCTCCCACGATTGTTGATTGACAGCAGCATTTCAACACAGACCCGCCCTCGCTCGTGACCGAGCGAGCTGTCAATCATAGTCCGCGCGGACCGGCGCGGTCATTGTTGATATCAAGGGGGTAATCCATCCGCCTGAAACTGAATCTTCCTCTGGGGGCCGGCATTGTAGCTGGCTATCACCTACTGTTAGCATCCCATTGACTCCCATTCATTTTGGCGTCACTTTGACTGCGAATAACTTTACATCTGAGGCGTCCAAAGACTCAATTTGTCCATGATTTATTTCTTAAGAAACGGGACAATGGATAAAAGGCTCCATTACTTTGTATCTTACGTTATGGTCCCGTAGAAGCCGTTTTTGTAAAAATAGGCTAACGATTGCGTTATAACCACGCGACTCTCTGTCGCACAGTAGAGAAATTACCGTATAGACAGAAGTAGAAGCTCGAAGGCAATCGTTTACTGTCTATGAGGCAATCGGGTGGACATGGAGGCATAAAGTCAAGGCAGAAGCCCATAGATAGAGAGTTCATAAAAGCAACAGGACAAAATATTTCAACAACAGATTTGTTTCAGATTTCAATTCAGATTTGTCTCGGCACAGCTACTAGAAGGTCAGAACGGTTGCTCACGTGACATCTACATCGTCAAGCTCAGTTTGAGCCTGCGCAGTGCGCTTGGCTATCAGGAAGTGAGTGCTTTTATGGGCTTCAACTTTCTCCGTTGAAATCTATGGGGTCGCTGTGTCCATTTCTTTTACTGTCTATGGTTGATATGCTGGAGCACTGTCTATGAGCAGAATGGCGTCTAAGCGATTGTGGTGTTCTGTTCTTGGGTGTAATAATGAACACAGCAGTCATTTTAATGTTCCTAAATCCGAACCGCTGAAGACGCAGTGGCTGAGTTTGTTTTCGAAGGGAATATTCCCCACGAGCAACGTCAATGCGCATATTTATGCGAATCATTTCACACACCAGACTGCTTTATAAACTAGGATCAGTATAAAGCTGGTTTTGCTAAGAAGCTGCGCATGAAAAAAGGATCGGTACCAGATATTCGTGTTCCTGCTGAACCTCCAGAAGAACTGAAGTGAGTGTAACGTTTTATTAAACTTTATATTGATAATTATATTAATCTTTGCAAATCGCTAGCTGCACGCTTCACAATGAATACGTCTAAGGTTTACACTCAGGGTACATTACGGCATGTTTTCTATGTATGACGTTCTCAATATAATTCATAATCTCACGTTTATACTGAACAATGGTTATTGTGTTACAAACGGTGTAGCCTACGCACAGAACAGAGAGGTGGGGTGAGCAAAGCTCATTATCATTTAAAGTCATATGCACTGAAACGGCGTGCTGAAAACAGAGCTGTTTTTGACCAGGTAAAATAAGTGTTTCGTTACAATACTAATGAGATTTTTTAATTAAAGCATATTACAAACTTTTAATTTAGACCCTAAAGAATCATATTAGCTTGTTAAAAAATGGCATTATATGACCCCTTTAACATTTCCATTTTCAATAACATGCTAAAACTATTCGGAGAGTTGTCATGATCATAGACAGTATAAGAAATGGACAGAGCCATCTCATAGAACTCAGTTGAGACAGTTGAAGCCCATTTTTAGCGATTTTTGAGCACTTCCGTTCCTGACGCGCAGACTCAAACCGACTCAAACTAAGCTTGATGACGTGAGCAACCTGTCTGACAGACGTTAATCTTCTAGTAGCTGTGCGTGAAAATTGCCAACGTTAATCTTGCAGAGACGGGGAACTTGAGCAAAGAGTTCTTTGGCGTGAGTGAGCAGGAGTAAGTATTCTGATTAATTATTCATTTGTATAGTATAGCTTTTATGGACTCATTATCTATGGGCTTCTCCCTTGACGGGACGTCCCCCCGATTGCCTGCGAGCTTCTCCTCCTGTCTGTACGGTAATTTCTGTACAGCGCGACAGAGAGTCGAGTGGTTATGACGCAATCGTTAGCCTATTTTTACAAAAACTGTTTCTACGGGGCCATAATGTAACATAGAAGGTAATGGAGCCCTTTATACATTGTCGTGTTTCTTTAGAAATAAATAATGGACAAATGGAGTCTTTAAACGCCTCAGATGTAAAGTTATTCTCTGTCAAAGTGACGCCAAAATGAATGGGAGTCAATGGAAATGCTAACGCAAGTGAAGTTCTGCTACAAGATGGCGGCACCCGGCCGGCTTCAACTTCCGGTCGATGGATTACCCCCTTGGTCATGATTGATTATTTATTTCTTCATCATATATATAAAAAAAATTTATCAGCACATTGGACATGTTTTAGTTAAAAAAAAAAAATGCAGTAAAAATGTAACCTAAATCTGAAGAAAAAAATGTTTAAGAGCTTTTTCAGAACTTCCCACAATCCAATTTTTATATGATTTTCCACATAAACCAGTTTTGTAATCAGGCTCTGAGGTTGGAATATAAATTCTGTTTCTGTTCTGTCTCCTTTGGGTCGAGATAAATGTGATATCTGTATCGTTTTTCTTCTTCTATTAGATGTAAATTGCTCAGAAACTATACAGATGGCCTTTTTATAGACCGATATTTCTTATCTGCCCTTGACAGACCCTCTAAATTTAATTTACTTGCATTTTACAAAAAGTCCAGCATGCTGATGTCATTGGAATGCATTTCTTCTCCATTCTTCCCATATTGCACTGCTCGCCATTACAAATTTGAACCCCGTTACGGTCGCAATCAATTCCATTCTTCTGTGCATTATTGCTCTGGTGTAGGAGACTAGAATCCAGAGATCTCATTAGGCTAAAACAAAGTTATGCATTTCCCTGCCTGGTCTAACGATCCATGTCAATCTGTGAATGCTAAAGACAGGACTTTGACCGTAATAGTACTCAAAATGGGGAAAAATGTGAGCAGGAAGCTGCTCTTTCTTTGATTTATTGAATGCTCACTCTTGGAAACTCTTGGAACACTGCGTGAAAGCATGCAAATAGAATTAGGCCTACATTTATAAATTTAGCCTCCCTCTCTCCCTCCAAGGATGTCATGTTGAAAATCCCAAAACTAAGAGATGTGGTTTGGATGTGCTCTTTGAAGAACTTGAGAATTAGGAGACAATGCTGACTGATCAAATTTAATTTGGTATAATAAGAGGACACTTTAAAAGCCTGAAGTTATTTTTCACGACAGGACACACATAGCAAATCTTCACTCAGAAGAAGGCAAAACTGTTGAATGATTCACCCACAGTCTTATAATTGCTTTTGATGAGATGACATTTCATCCTAAACATTGGCATATTTGTCCTTAAAGGCTTTGAGTAAGAAGCTGAGACTGATGTAAATGGAGGACCAGAACTAACATACAATCTCAAAAAGGCTGAGAGCCTTTTCCAGCCATGCAATATTGTACTATTATCACACAGAAACCGTTTCACAATTTGTATCACTTCACTAGTTTCTGCCAGATCTATACTGGCAACATTTTTCACAGGGTAACCCACCAATCGTACAAATACTACAGTTATTGTGTGTCACATAATGTAGTTTTAAGAGTTTAGGTGAGAATGCAGTTGTTTAGACCTCAAAAATGTGATCTATAAACAATAGTGCCTATTGGAAAATGTGTTTAGACATTTACAGACCATCGGCGGCCGTTGAGTGCTCGTAGCCGCTAAGAACAGCTTGATCTCGGCCAGTCCTTTGGGGATTTTTGCTCTTGGTTAAACATGAGATATAATTAATTTTGGGTATATCAAATGAGCAGTCTTTTGGTCTTATCTGTTACTTGTTTCAGAGCAAATCGATTTGACTAAGGGAAAGTTTAGTTTCATAACTTTGTTTTCAATTAATTTAAAACATGTACTAACTAGAGTACTGCTTTTTTGACTGTTTTGTGTTCGCTTCCTATTGTACAAACTTCTTATACTTTTATAATTACTGTTATTGTTTCTTTAAATATTATTCTTCAATAAATAATATTTTATTAAATATGCCGTATTTGGTATTAAGAAAGGGTCTGTTAGTGATCGTGATTTCGACTTCAGTGAAAGTTAAATTTTTATGGCATTAAATGGAAGACTGCAAAGACTTTTATATTAAAAGGGACTGAAACAATGTTGTAAACGGGGACATTATTTTGTACTTTAAACAACGTCTTACAAGATGCAACCGACATGCATCGACTAGCGCTGTCATTGGAAATCTCCTTAACCGTTAAAAGGATACTTAGACAAAGATATCTCTTTCCTCAAACTGATTTTTTTATTATGAAAATAAAGCCGCGTTTCCACCGAAATTACCCAGAACAATTTGTCCCAGGAACTTTTTTCCCCTAAGACCTGTTATTGTCTTCGTTTCCATTGCAGTTTAAAGTACCGTGAAGATTAGGCAAATTAATCCGGTGACGTAGGACTGCGCTCGACTTTCCAGTTCCCGCTGGATTTCGTCCTTCGTATATAAGCTTAATAAAGCCTGAACCTCGTTGTCGGTCCATCTGTCATAATTTTTAAACTACATTGTTGATTTGAATAGCAAACAAGTCCCACCCCCAAAAGTTCCTGAACTTTGGAAAGTACTACCTCGCGAGCTTTATTTAGACCCTGGTCCCTGCGGTCGAGACAGAGTACCAAGCCAAAGTTCCTAGTTCCTGGGGAAAGTTCCTGCGGTGGAAACGCGGCTTAATATTGACCTGAAGAATAAATGCTATATAAGATGTAGCTAATGCACTTGCTTATGCTGGGTTCAGACTACACTATATTTTTGTCTGTTACAAAGAAACCACCGAAATTTGCTAAAACGGCTAAAGCTAGCTAAGTAAACTAATAGAGAATGAATTGTGCTGCTACAGTGATGGGATTGGAATTATCAGAAATATACTTGTTTGAAGACTGGCGTTGTCCTTTCAGTTAATTACCATTACAATATCCATATTACCATTCTTTTCCCAAAACGCTGGGGCAGACCTACCGGTATTCACTAAAGTCACTGTCACTTACCACAGACAATGATGAGCAGCTTCGAAGTCCGTTGGTAACCGCTGGTAACCGTTGGTTGGTTATTCCAAACTCATTAAAATGACAACGCATTCTCATCCTTTGGCGTCATATAAGTGACGCCTGACAAAACGTCGAAATACTACGCACATGGCACCCTTTAGCGTGAATATAACACGCGAAGTGATGGGTAGGTTTAGGTGTGTTGTAGGGTCTGCGTCTCATATTCACGCTAAAGGATGCCAGTCAACTTTATGACGCCTTGGGTTCGCGTGTTATATTCACGCTAAAGGGTGCCATGTGCGTAGTATTTCGACGTTTTGTCATATAGCGTCACCTATATGACGCCAAAGGATGAGAACGGGCTGAAAATGACTAAGATCGTGTGTGTGTGTGTGTGTGTGTTTTTAAGTGTGCCATGATGCTAAATATCCAGCATGTTTTTAGGAATTTTGACAGTAGTCTACAATTCTATTGAAGTTCTGAGCCTGTTGATCGCCAACTAGTAGTGAAATCATCACAGATCCATTGGATTTTTATCATTTTTTTTCTGTGGAATGAGTATAGTATTTGGTGAAAAGAATGGCATATTGACTGATGTCATAACTTAGGGGAATAGTTGATTGCCAATGAAGTAAAGATGAAAATATTGGAAAAAAGTGAGAAAACACCTATTTTTTTGCATTAAATTGATGCAAAATCATGTAGAAATGTGTTTTAAGAGTTATTTTTTTTCCAGTGGATGTTGTCGGCACATGTGATCTGTGTATCTGGAATGCATTTATTGACAGCCAACCCAGCCCACTAAGGATTTGAAAAAAAACATTTTTTTTTCACATTTTTCTGATAAAAAATAAAGGATGCATACACTAAAATGGCCACAATTTTTTTTCCGGATATTTCAGGCAGAGCAGACCCTCCAATTATTGGTTCTTAGGGTCAAAGTTAACAGAAAAAAAAAAAACATAAAAAGTATGGCAGACCATGTCAGGTTCAACCCATTTTATTCAGCTTTTGAGACTGTGGCTCCCCGACTACAATAGTCACTCTGTCAGATTATGCGATTTTTGACTTCTAAATGCTTGTCATGTCACAGACAAGAAACATATCAGACTAAACGTTGCTTCTCGACCAATCATCGCTTGCCGTGCTCCTATTGGTCAGATGTGACGGAACCCGTGGTGGAGGACCAATAAAAAATTAAACATGCTAGTCTTTTTGTCGTGACATTGTGAAGTGTTGCAGACTCGACATTAGTAGTCGTCCACTGACACACTATACGAGATGAAATTATCGATTCTAATGTCCCAGTGCCCATTATCGTTTACGAATCGCCACGACACCTTACGTCAAAATAGATTGTGCCAAAATCGGACTGATATCCTGTAGTCTGAACCGACATTAATCTATTTCTCTCATGGTTCTTTATAATACAATACGCTTTAATGAAGCAATTCAGCATTCCTTCGTTGCTAGTTCTAAAATGAAGTTTCTAAAGTGTCGTGCGATATGGCTGATTATCAGTACATAGAGCAACATCGTACTCCTACTCGTGTGATATTGCTCATACAGTAAAATGAAACTGACCAATGATATCTACTTTAGTATGTAGTGTATAAGAACCGCAATCAATCACATTCTACTCAAATGACCTGGCCAATTCGTCACAATTACTTTGTCTATTGGCAGGTGTTCTGAACCTTTGGTTTGATAACCAGATGTATAAATTTCAATCCCCTGGCTTTGGAGACAATTTAAAGCCTCATTTTTTTTTTTTTTTTTTTTTTTTCCCAATAAGATATCCCACCCCCAAATGTCGGACATTTCAGGATTTTTGCCATTTTAAAGTACATATGCATCCTCTGAGCAGATATGGAAACATCTCATAATAATTCAGATTTAGTATCATGCAAATTTGATTTTATGAATTTTCCCTGCATTTATAAAGGCAAACAGACATTATCTGCCAGTCATCTGTGTTTACTGTATTTGAATTTCCGTTTCATAAGTTCTAATGTCATAAATATGCATATTTCTGATTAGATCAAAACAGTGCTGGGATGGGCAAGGTGCTATTGTTATGGATACAGATGTCTTTAAGATTCTGAGAGGATGTCTGCTGATTCCAGTTTTTATGCATATGTATATACATCTGTACACCAAGCTCAAGCATGCAAACAAAGACTGCAAACCCTTCTGGGAGGAATGCTTGAGAAAACAAAATCCATAGCTCTGTTTAAAAACCTAGTCGGCTGTCTACCTACACAGCATTTTAGGACTCGAAGGCTGTTATTACAGGTCGTTCCTTCTAAGATGCCTTCTTTTGGCTGCATCTAAGGCAGCATCATGCATATGCTTCACAGAAAAGGTAATCCCATGATGCATTGCTTCAGAAATGTAAAATTAAATATCAGACGTTTATTTAGTTACTTTTCCATGTTGAATGAAAACAGTTTTTGTGGCGTGCTAATGTGATGTGTTTGCTTCTTTCTTGCTGCTTATGTAGAGATGGAAAAATATCAAACAAGCCTAAGGTGTTTTTTAGCTGGTTTAAGCTTGCCTGGACACACTTTTTGGTCAACTGTGCTAAACTCCACTAAAACCTGCCAAAAGACTGACCAGGCTGAGAGACTTGCTAAATCAGCTTAGTCTGGCTAACACACACACACTATTTTCTTCCGCAGGGTTGGAACATGGTCGTTTTCTAGCTGGTCCAAGCTGGTCATGAGCTCTAGACCATGTTGGACCAGCAACAAACGAGCTACCAGCTGGTCATACTATCTTAAGGGGATCAAACTGAATTTTGTAACACGGTTCAACTAATTGACTGGCTAATAGCAAGCTTGAAAACCACCATGTTCCAAAACAGTGGGATTTTCTTGGTGAGTTAGAGGACAGCTGCAATGTATGTAATAAAATTACATTGGTATGTAAATTACTATGTTTTTCAGTGTCTAGTATAAGCAGCGTGGATGATGAATGGATATGTTTTGTGTGTGTGTGTGTGTGTAGAATACTGAACATGTATGGGTGGTAACCACCATAGACATTTAAAAGGACATGTCCCACTCAATTTTCAGACTAGTGGTCTAGTTTTCAAGAACCAAATTCTAAACTCTTAATGTACCTAATTTTTTAATATTTAGTTACACCTTTGAACATATGTGGATTGGAGAACCAAGACGTATAATGGGGGTCCCTTCAAGTGTTCTGAAGGGCCAAAAAATCCAAAGAGACCACAAAGGAAAAATCAAAAGGGAATTATCAAAAGGCTGCTAATCAGCAGGCACACAGAGACATTTGAATGCATTCAAAACACTTCGATAGAAAATGGTGACTAGAATTACAATATCTGTTCCTGTTCTTTTCCGACAAAATAAATAAGTAAATAAGCTCTTGCAAGCTAAATAAATAAAAGTCGATTTCCTCCCTCCTTCACTGTGTGGATGAGCAGAAGTGAATGTGGTGCCAAGCAGACCATGAAAGGAGATTATCAGAAAGAGTGTGAGAGAAACGCTTCGCCTAGTGGAGAACACTTCCTCAAACAATGACGGTGAAGACTTAACCAAACAAACAGCGGAAGAACAATAGGAAATATGAAGAGAGGACACTCTTGAGACAAGGAAAGGTTTCCTCTGCACAGCGTTATTTGCTGCTCGGCTGAGTCCGTGGCTCGCCTTTACGCCAGTCAGAAGACACCGTACAATAGGCCTGTCTGTGATTATTGTACTTCATAACTGAGATTTGTTGAGCCTTATACAACTGACTGGAATCTTACAAGCTCCCATTTTGCTTGCTTCACAGATTCAGCCAGCTCCTATTACATTCAAATTGATTTCTGTCGATCAGAGGTTTTTTGAGGATAACAATCAACTTATTTTAAGGTTTGCTTTTGTTTATACTGTTAGAACTTTCTGATGTTGCTGTTGGTTCCTCACCTTTTCAGCTAGATGTGGCATAGACTGATATACCTAAACCAGACCAAGCTTGTTAACTTGTTTTTCAGTAATCTCAAATTTACTCCGAAGCAACACTGTATAAGATGTTTGCATTTACTTCATTTTATTTTGTGATACTTCACTGGCAGATTTTTTTTTTTCGCACTTGTTTTTAAATCTATACTTAAACTGTGAAAAAATGCAGTTCTGTTTGCCAAGGCAAGCATCGCTAATTGGTACAAGCCATTGCTAAAGTTAGCCATTGTTCAAATTATTGTCATTGATGTACTATTTCAAAGGGGACCTATTATGCTAAATTTACTTTTACATTATTGTAACAAGATGGGGAAGAAGGAGACGGGAACCGGTGAACGTTTAAACACTTTAATCCAAAAATAAACATAAAACGAAAGTAAAACACACATAAACAAAACATAACATTAATAGTCCAGGCCTGGTCCTCTCTCATCCTTCACTGTCGTCGCTCCTCCTTTTATTCTAGTATTGGAAGCTAGGAAACGATGCATCATTTCAAGGTAATGTCATCTCTAAACTGGACTAATTTGGCCAGTCAGGCTAAAAGTGTGTTGTTTTTGGCTATGTCTAAATTAATCCAGATACATTTGAAAATGGCGTTTCCGTTTTAAAATGCTCTCCATTCACACTAGCGTTTTCATGCATTTCTAAAGGTTTCTCATCCACACTGAAATGTCAGAAAACGCTAAATCCACCTTACTGCATATGTCAAACTTCGTCAAACCTCATAAAAGCTCACTGAGATGATCCAGACGGAACAGGCATAATAAAGTACTCATGCCGTTCTTTTGGCAGGATAATTTTATTTAGCAAAATATCTCACCATCCACTGATGTCACCATTCTCAGTGTGGACAGAAGGCCAAAATAGAGAGAAAAAGATGCTTCGTTTTCAAACGAAAATGTGTTAGTGTGGACAAGGCTTTAGTAAAAGTAGTTTTAGGCTTCTTGTCGGGAAAAGAATAGCCTACATTTATATGGCGTTATATGTGTGCCTCAATCCTGAGCGTATAATTGTAAGTTTAGAGCACAGAGAACTATATTTTGCAAGCACATTGCATTATATTTTGAACAGAAATAAAAAATCGCAAAAAAAAAAATGTTTGAGCAAAGAAACAACGATTCCGTGCTCAATAAATGTATTTGCTATTATCCATATTAACGTGCAATAATAACCCCTCTCACGCAGTTTACAGGTGCTCTCTCACCAACTTATTCTCTGCGCTCCTGTCAAGTCCCTCTCTCTCTCTCAACCTCTTAATTCTGTGCGCGCTCAACTCTTGACACACACGCTCGCTCAACATACAACAGGGTTACAAGTGTGCCACAAAATCAACCAATCGGAAAATTAAAGGTCAATTGTGATTGGCTGTTGGTCTCCAATCAGCACAAAGACGAAGAAAAATGAATTTTATGGATAGATGTCTTCTCTAGCCACCATCAAACATGACAGAGTCAAATGGTGAAAAGGATAAGTCAAACTAACTTTAGTCACAATAGGAGATATAGGCTACTGTAATATTATAAGTTAAACAACACAACAGCATTATAATACACAAAACTAACAAGGCCCCTTTAAGTTAATAATAATAAAAAATACTTACCAAAATGTTTTAATCCATTAGTCTCGCTGTAGTCAGATATTTTTTTTTTTTTTTTTTTTTTTTTTTTTTTCAGTAAGCTTCCGGGATGCTGTATTAGATAGTTCTACCGGACGGGCTTTGGTTAGCGATTAGTTTGGAGACCAACAGCCAATCACAATTGACCTTTTATTTTCCGATTGGTTGATTTTGTGGCACACTTGTTACGCTGTTGTATGTTGAGCGAGCGTGTGTGTCAAGAGTTGAGCGCGCACAGAATTAAGAGGTTGAGAGAGAGAGAGAGGGACTTGACAGGAGCGCAGAGAATAAGTTTGTGAGAGAGCACCTGTAAACTGCGTGAGAGGGGTTATTATGGCACGTTAATATGAATAATAGCAAATACATTTATTGAGCACGGAATAGTTTTTTCTTTGCTCAAACGAATTTTTTTCTTGCGATTTGTTCATTTCTGTTCAAAATATAATGCAATGTGCTTGCAAAATATAGTTCTCTGTGCTCAAAACTTACAATTACTCGCTCAGGATTCAGGCACACATATAACGCCATACACTTACTGTGTAATAATGACAGCAATCTTGCAGTCTTATATTCCCGGCCCTGTTTTGACTCCATCGACTCCTACAGTGGGAGATGGGAATCAAAGTCAACTCTGGAAAATGGTCAAATACACAGAAATGTGTCAAAATGCCCCAGTGAGTATTCACGTAATCACAGTCGACATAAGCACTGTGTGTTCTTGTTCTACACACACACACACTTCACAGCTGACACCCTTTTGTCGTATAATGAAGCCTTGACTTGCGTAAAGAGTTTGGCTCTCAGCTCATGTCACTCTTTTTTATGATGATCTGGCGCTAAATATTTCAAAACGAAGCTAATTTTCAACCTTGTCAAGCAATTCTATGAATTTATGTACATGAGGGTCATTAGTTAATGGTCAGGTCACTCTTGCAGCATAACCCTTCAGTCGGTTTTAATGAAGCTTTAATTATGGTTATGCATGTGTTTAAATACCAATGTTAGATTTAGTTGTTTCTCAGCTAAAGAATAAAAGAGTGATACATGCTGTTGAGGCATGTTTATATTATTGCTTTTTTTTTTTACCGTGGGTTATATTGCACCATTTTTTCTTTCTTTCTGAGGAATATGTCTCATAATTACTGTGCATTACAGTGTAAGCTGAGCCGTACAGATGTGGTTTACTAATGTCGTTAAAATGGCTTCTCTACCACAACACCACAATAAATAAAAGCTTGCTGCATCTCTGTTACTGCACATATTGTTTTGTGGTTTGTGGAAACTAATCAAGGTTTGTTTCAGGACATATATTGATGCCTCAGAGTTTGGTCTTCAACAAAAGCGAAAAGATCAATCTTTCTAAATCGCCTTCTCGCTGCACATTGAGTGGAACAAATAGTACACATTACTGGTGATAAAATAGACAATGCCATGGCGGCCCAATTCTAAATGCTCCAGCTGTTTTTGCTTCCTGCCTTCAAATGCAACCTTGAATGCGATCCTCCCCGTTTATAGCTACTTATTTATTCAGATGTAGAAACTGTGCACCTTTATGCTTGCTTTTGGGTCACAGTGTCATTCCCATATTTTTACTACAAAGATTACCATTATACCACCGTGTATGGGCCGTGACCTTTGCCTCTTTGTTTTTTTTCTGAACAGCAGCCAGTTCCTCGTCCAGAGTCGCTGCCTGAAGCCCGAGAGACAATCCTGCAAGACGCCAGATCGCCTGGAACTGCTTTAGTCCAAGGCTTCCAATGAACCGCTAGAGGAACAAAGGCAAGCATCCCGCCTTCGTGTTTGCCTCGGCAGCACATGTGGCACGTTGATAACTGCTTGCTTGAGTGTTCATTTTATTCCAGCGTGTCCCCATGTGCATTTAGAGGCGTGTGAGGGTTGGCGGAAAAGGCTGAAAAGGTTTCAATTTAATTAAGGTATGCTGATTTGTAATTGTACACTGGACAAATAACATTATTGTTTAATCCAAAGAAGACGGATCCTGTTCAGCAAACTCAGTTAGGGTAATAGGATGCTGCAGGGATGACCTGTTTTTTTTGTAGGCCAAAACCCATGAAAAAAAGTAAGCATTTTAGCACTTTCAATTCCTGGGTTATATGCATGAAATAAGGTCTGTGGTTAAACAAGCTCAAAATATTTTCACATTTTATTCTACGACATAAATACATCAGTAATAATTCCTTGTGATTGTTTTAAAGCTTTTACTTGTCTTGAAAAAATGTGGTGGCTAAAAAGACCGAGGTTGTCTATCTTTTTGGCGTGATGACGTTTAATGTCAAACTCATCTAGCTTAATTGCTAGTCCACTTTCACAAACTCGTTGTGTTTATACTTTAGCTCTTGCAAATTATTCTAGCTCAAAATGTATGGGAAAATGTTTTTTTTTTTAATAAAGACTGAAAGAGTTGTTTGAAGCTTAGTGATGCTGATGTTGAAGTTATGTGACCGTGGTGTAGTTCATTTATAGCCCACATTTAGCCATTTAATACTGGCTTAAAGATTATCATGATGAGCAAAGCATGTAAGACTCAAACTTTTGTTGGACACTAAGCTTATTTTTTGCAGTATCCCAAAAGCAAATGGAAAATGGGGTTTTTGTCAAGGTTATTGGCCTACAAAAATATGTAATCTGATTGATTTTCCCTATAACAGATCAAATGTGTGTCACAGTGGCGTCAATTCACCAAAAGTCAAGGTATGGCGAACTCAGATGATGTCATAAAATATGTGGTGCGTCCAATGAATCGCATATAGCTTATACATAGTAAATTTCCTCTAAACAAAGCGTTTTGAGCGATCGGATTCTCATTATCAAATAACTTAAACACCTCTGATTTGTTTTCAACAGAAATGCCTGTGATTGGCTACAATACTCAACACTGCAAAATCAGATTGAGAAAAGACACATTTGAAGCGCCATTAAACTCATGTGACCAGACGAATATAACAACCCGATCGCTTGAAATTACTTGCTTTTCTCGTTTAATAAACAATTACAAATAATTTGGTACCCGTAGTAATATAACTCCTGCAATGCAACTCCGCCATACCCAATTGGCGTGTCATCTTTTCCCTTCTCTTTTTCAGGCAGACCAAAATAATGCAAGTTCCAAACACCTTCCCATCAAATTATCAAATGCAGGCAACTTTCATGTTGCAGGAAACGGCGTTTATCAGAACTCGTGTTTTGTGTTTTAGCGCAGTCTCAGGAATGCAAATGAGACTCGTCCCCAGATAACTGTGTCTAGTACGGGCACACCTTCTCTCCCACACATCACAAGAAGCGCTGCAAAGCATGGCGCTTTCATTTATTAATTATGCAAGGTGGGCTCCGCATTTGTCAACGCCACCATCAATTACTCCCTGCAAATGATGCCGACGGATGAGGCGACGGCAAAATCAAGGTGCCTGAGTCCTCTGCTGAGGATCATGGGAGGTGACAGGCAGCTCTGCTTTACACCCGCGCAACTTGAAACAGTTGCCAAAGGCGATATGTTCCTCATCACTCCAGTCTTGTCCACATTGGTGGAGGTGTCGGGCGAGCAGGTTGAATCGGGCGTGTTGCACCGGCTGAGCTGTGATTGAGATGATGAGAGTCGGCTTCCAGCGTTACAATCACTTTACGTAGCCTTAAGTACATTTTTGCGTTGTTTGCGACCTGTTGAATGCCTTGATTAATGGAGGCTTGAGTTGGATGTAGCATTGCTTTCTGTGCTTTGTCTGCCCTGGTTTGTTTTTACCAGTCATTACACATACTGTAGGTTCCTGGGCCTAATGTAATAACAGCTCAACATAAACCAGATCATGATGAGGTAAACATCTTTGTCATTTCACCGGTGCTTTATATAAGTAACATAATTTGCTTTTTGCTGGCTAGTGTAACTTTTAAAAATGTGCCATTAAAGTAGAATGCTGTTCACAACCTATTTTACTTCTGTTATCATTGTGTGTTTGAGTGAAACAGGATGTGGGGAAGGATTTTATACATTATATGAGAACTTCTGGATAGTGTAAAAGTCTGTTTACGTCTACACCTTGATGGTTAGAAGGGGTTGAAAATAGATGTGTGATGTCATCTGAAAAGGAAAAATATTTCAAAGGAGTATGGTCATTAATGTGACCATGAAATGGCCGTTCACATTCCCATTTGGCTTTTTTAATCTCACGTATTTCTGAGTGAAATATTGCAATGTTAAATATGTGGGACAGGGATTTATTTTATCCATTGCAATTGTATTGGATCGTGCAAAGGGGCATTGCCAACTCAATGATATGAGATTTGTTTGAGATTTAGAGAACTTTCGAACATTTTGGTGAATTGGTGTCTAATTTGTACAATCTGCTTAGGTCTCGGTGATGGATGGATGAGGTTAGTTGTAGCACCTCCATGCTTGAATTTTTCTATTAATCAAGATGGTTACATTTTCCTGTGAAATTTGAGTTGGTGTTGCATACCAGAGGGGAGGTGTTGAAAAACAGAAAAAAGAAGAAAAGAGAGAAAAGAAAGATTCATAAAATTATCCAAAAATGAACAGTTCTGAAATGCATCGTATTTTTATGAAAAACTGCACAAATATTAATGTAACGTCTATTTTCAAAAGACCATCGTTAAAATCACAGAAAAACGGTTCACAACCATTTTGTCGTATTTCTTAATGCAAAAAAATATATTCAGTGTTAAATATCTGAGAATTGATTGTATCTACTGGATCTTGATTTGGTAGCAAAAACTGATGTCTATACCATAATGAAGGCAGGTGGTTGGAGAGGAAGAGTTGAAAAAGTAAGACTTTTTTAAAAGTCAAAGCCAGTCAAAAAATTAGTGCACAGTACTAGGCTACCAGAAATTTAGCAGTACATTTATGTATTTTTCTCTGACATCCCAATCCAAATCCATTTTACTTCCATGATATGGAATATTTCTGTGTGATCTCTTGATCACTGTATATAATTGAATTTAGGCTTTATTGACATATAAACATTCTTTAACTCGCAAATCAGTTGTGCTAAATGGAAGCTCAAGCATGTTCACTTGACGTGCGAGAACCAATGATATTCATTCTCATATTACGCAGCACGTTTGAGCTTCTGCAAGAACCAATGATATTCATTCTAGTGTTACGCAGCACGTTTGAGCTTCTGCAAGAACCCATGATATTCATTCTAGTGTTACGCAGCACGTTTGAGCTTCTGCAAGAGGTTTGTTCTTGCGCCATAAGCAGGTTTGTTTGAGCTTCTGTTTATGTTCGCTGATCGATGTTTATATGAGAAAAGCCTAAATTCAATCTGTTCATCATGAAGACATGAGGGCGAGTAATTAATGACAGAATTTTTTACAGTTAATGACATTTTTGGGTGAACTATCCCTTTAAGAGAGGAAATAAAGCCAATCTTAATTTAATGTCAGGAAGATTTCTCTTGAAACAGTTAATATACTCAGAGAAAGTGATTTTACACATTCGCGTCTTTCCTGAATAATTAAGTGTGCCATAACGGGAAGGGGAATTAGGCGGCGTCGCTTAGGGAGAAACAATGATGGAGGCTAACAAGGTCAAGACCTAATCATGCTAATAAGACATGAAAGAATCTGTTTAACACACAGCCCAGACAGGCTCTAA
Organism: Tiaroga cobitis; assembly: GCA_030578255.1. NCBI lineage: Eukaryota > Metazoa > Chordata > Actinopteri > Cypriniformes > Leuciscidae > Tiaroga > Tiaroga cobitis. Next base: position 43,200,899 of record CM060596.1, read on the forward strand.
TTTCTGGCTTCTTTCCTTAAAGATGCCGCAAATGTCTTAAAAATGTCATCCTTGCCACCTCATTAGTGCTTTGGCCATGCAGGCTGAATTCCTACATTACGTCCAAACGCTCAGGGTGTGACGGAGCTTTTGGTGATTATTTATGCGTGACAAGTTGAAATGTAAAGGCGTGCGCACACACTCGCACAGAAGGAGGGAGAAGGACAGGAAAAGAAGCTGCAAGGAGAACACAGTGTGTCTTAAGATGGGCATGTCAGCATCGGGCTGTGGAACTATAACTCAAACTTACTGATTATTCAGAGGATGTTGCTCAGCAGTGTCCAAGGACGGAGTCCTGCCGAGTGCCTAAGGAAAGAGCCGGAGGAGTGAGGCGGCGACTTAATCAAGGAATCAAAGGCCTCTATTACTTTAGGCCTCTCCAAAGAGTGAATACTGGGGGAAACTGGGCCACTCTGATCACAATAAGCACTCTCTGCTTTCAGTCTGCCTCTGCGTAACGTATTCTCATCACTTCTCTCGGTTTGAAAAGCAGGCATGTAACAGACGGAAAAGAAAAGCGGGCCTCTGTGAGAGGAAACTAAATATGAGATTAAGGCTGCTTTCTTAGTGCTTTTTTGTGCGGACCAGAATCTGTTTGCAGACCCCTGCAAAACATAAAAAAAAACATTCTTAGAAAAAAAAATTAACTTCAGAAACTAAATAGCATTTTCAGAGACTATATCTTGAACTTGTTTCATAATAAGTTGGCAGAAATCTAACAACTGCAACAAAATGCAGTTGGAAGCAAGTAAAGCAATCTAGTGTAACAACTTAAAATTTCCCTTGAGTTTTATAATGGTACTGGCATCTTGTACTTGTGAATGGATAGCAATAATAGTAAAAAAAAAATCCTGCTATTACTCAAGGTGGTATTGGGGTTGAGGATGCAACCATCAAATGATTTTTAAAGAAGTCTCTTATGCTTACCAAGGCTTCATTTATTTGATCAAGAACACTGTGAAAAATGTGACGACTTATAATTCAAAATAACAATTTTCTATGTGAATATATTTTAAAATGTATTTTTTTTTTGTGATGCAAAGCTGAATTTTCAGCATCATTACTCCAGTCTTCAGTGCCACATGATCCTTTAGAAATCATTCTAACATGCTGATTTGCTGCTCAATAAACATTTCTTATTATTATCAATGTTGAAAGCAAATGTGCTGCTTAATGTTTTTGTGAAAACTGTGATTTCTGTTTTCCAGGATTTTTTGATAAATAGAAAGATAAAAAAAAAAACAGAAAACATTTATTTGAAGTAGAAATTGTAAGACTTGAGAAATTAGAAAATGCCGGGCAGTCTGCCTTCTCAGTGAGTGGTCATTCCTCAACCAAAGGACCTCTCTGGAAATTAACATTTGAACTTTCTCTTGTGAAGTTAGCATCACCATTTGAGATGAAAGTCTCACCTCAGAATTCATCTCCCTCTCTCTCTCATGCTGAGAGCACCTGAAATTCACCCAAAATCTATATGGTTTAAATGTGAACAATTATCATACAGTTTTATACATCTCATTCCCAAAGAAGTAAAACAAAAGGTAATAAAGTTGTTAAGAGTTTAGAGATAATTTGCACACAAAGGAGGGTGGGTCTTCCAGGCAAATGGCCGGCTGCTCTCAAAAGGTGTAACCTCTGAATGCAAATTCGCATTGTTGGCAGATGTTTCCATGTGAAAGCGGTTTCTGTCTATATAATAAAATGCAACAAGAGGCTCTGTGTGATTTTTAACTCAAATTAGCCCATAATGTTGAAGGACCTCAGGGCTTCAGCATTGTGTATTTTTCTAAATGTCGGGTTTAACCTACATCTTTTACTCATTTTATGTTATTGTATTGATTATCTTTGAACCGTTTATGAAATTGGCATGATACACATTTACCGGACCTAATATTTGTAAACATTTGATTTTATTCTAACGGGCTAAGATTTCAAAAGAATAGTCAAACATCCGCTTACATTTAATGATGCACATATATCATTAAAACCTTTTCATTTATGGAGTCAGATGAAATAACGAGTTAATACATGAAAAAATTTATTTCATTTAATCAAATTACTTTGCCACACGGAAATACGAGTAACACGCAGCGACCTTCCCCCGCTGATCGAATGCCGCCATTGGATCGATTGAGCCGGGCTTACAAAATCTTTTGTAAAATTGTATATGTCTTTACTATTAACATAAAACTGACCCCAAACATTTGAACAGTAGTATACTGCATACAGATATATGTTTGACCCAGTATTTGGAGGGCTCTTAAAGGGATACTCCACCCAAAAATGAAATTTCTGTCATCATTTACTCACCCTCAAGTTGTTGCAAACCTGTATGAGTTTCTTTCCTCTGCTGAACACAAAGGAAGATATTTTGAAGAACGATTGGAACTTTGGCACCATTGACTTCCATAGTATTTCTTTTTTCTACTATGGAAGTCAATGGTGCCAAAGTTCCAATCGTTCTTCAAAATATCTTCCTTTGTGTTCAGCAGAGGAAAGAAACTCATACAGGTTTGCAACAACTTGAGGGTGAGTAAATGATGACAGAAATTTCATTTTTGGGTGGAGTATCCCTTTAACAGCTTGAAATAGACATTTTTATTTTAGATGTTTTTACTTGTCTGCTGCCTTTCATGTTCCAGCTCATGCTCTGGCAGGATTGTGACAAATGGAAAAGGAAGTGAATGGGAATACTAACAAATGGTGCAATGCGAAGGAAGACCTTTAGGGGCAGAGAGGAGAGTGTGGGGTTGGAGTTGATTCAAGTGAAAAGACCATTATCAAACACTTGTATAGGAAAACATCATTTATCAAAAGCTTTGCATCATAAAACATGCTCTCTGAGAGGAGTAAAGAATAAAAGACTAAATCTTGTACAGTATTTTACAATTGGTAGAGTTAAATAGGCATGCTCCAGCGGTGGATGGGCGGTAGACATGTGCCGGTATTCGGTAATGCGATAAATCGCGGTAATTAATATGCACGATATTGTTATCGCGGCCACTTCAAAATACCGTGAAAAATAATAGATTTGAATTTAGACTTTTAGAACACGCATTAGCTAATTTTCTATCAACCGCTTAAACACTGCGTATATGCTCCGCAAAACACGTGCGCACTCTGATGTAAACAATCCCCACATGTATAAGCACTGTGTGCACGCGGCGCAGAGCGCACTCTAGTCTAATGTAAACAATCATCACATGGAGTAGAAGCGTGGCGGAAGGAGGAACGCTGCCGACGATTTACCCCCCGCAGGGCTGCCAACTCTCACGCATTCAACTTGAGACTCAAGCGCCTTTCAGACAGGACGCAGAATACTCGCGGGGACGTTTTGTTGCTGCGTCGACCAAAGCACGCCGGGGTCAAAGTTAAAAATAGTTCAACTTTTTATTTGCAAAATAGCAAATCGCGTTCCGCGTTCTGTCTGAAAGCCGCTTTACGGAATTGACACTTTTCACACGCTCTCACGCAGAGAAAAATCGCGGAGCAAAGAGGACACTGACACTGACAGACTAGACAGAGCAGGATACTTTTGATATGAAAAAAAAAGGTTCTGTCCATTGTGACAGATCGCTGCGCCTCAGTTCAAGTAAACCGATCATCTGTTACTTTTTATTTAAAGATACAGTACAACTTACCTTAAGGTTTATGCCTCATACAAAATGTCGATCAATCAGTGTTTTTCACGGAAAGAGGTCAATAAAACTGCAGGAGAACAGTTATGTCACAGAACGTTACATTTACCTTAGGAAAGCCATTTAATGACCAGCACTTTAGTTGACTAGAAAAAATTGTCATTTTGCTAAATATGTGCACTTTATTACATATTAATTATATGTTTACTTGTCATTACATAATTGTTATTATAATGAAAACCGCATTATATTTAATTTCTCTCTGTTTACAGCATTATGTGAGATATATTTTTTTCTTGAGAAAAATTAACATGCAGACTGTAGCCTACCTAATATTTATCCAAATGAGTCAATATTGAATTAAGATTAAAATCAAATACAATAATTTACTTGAATAATACAAACAGTAACCTACCAGTCATTGTACCATGTAAACATTGTAACACGTTGTCACTAAACTTAATAAAATTCTGTTTAGTTACCATGTTTTGAAAATCACAATTACACATTGTGATGCAAGTTGTTTTTTTAGATACCCGCAATCCATCTGTTTCTCTTGAGCAATTAAAATATCGTGATAATACCGTATACCGTGATAAAAGCTCATTCAATTAATCGCAGCACGAAAATTTGATACCGGCACATGCCTAATGGGCGGCATGTGCACCAATGGCACAGGTCATGTGGAAGGTTACAGATCCAACACTTAAAAGCAGGGTTCCCACGGGTCCTTGAAATCCTTGAAAGTTTGTGAATCAGGAAAAAAATATTCAAGGCCCTGGAAAGTTTTTGAAAATAAACATGCATAGATACAGGTCCTTGAAAGTGCTTGAATTTATTTTGTGAAAGAAGGTTTCTGGGAAAAAAAAATCCATATTATTCCGGTCCGCTAATGTGTTATTTCGCCAGCACTTCGTGGCCTATGCAAACTAGCTTGCTTGATTTACGTTAGTTCCGCTTATTTACGTGTTACGTTAAGTGTTTCCTGCGTGGGGTACTTTGTGTTGTACGTTGCCTTGACGTTCACGCATCGACGAAACTACTATGATGGTACCTGAACGTTTATTGTTGGACACAACAAATATGTCCCCACATTAAGTCCTTAAATTTGAGGGTATTGGACCTGAAAAGTCCTTGAAAGGTCCTTGAATTTGAAGTTACCAAGGTGTGGGAACCCTGTAAAAGAGAAGCTAAAGAACAGAAATCTACACAGCCACATCTTCACTTTAAACTAAACAATAGTTGAAAACATTATGATCCAGAAGAAAAAACACATGGACTGATTCACCTGTCTTAGGAAACAGAATGTAATGATGAAGGTTCTATTGAGAAAGCATCTCCTTTTGGAGATGGATATTTAATGATGTCAGAAAAAGAAAAAAAATTGACACTGAACACTGTTCTTCTAGAGCTTTTGTAGTTTTTGCATGGCATATGTTTCTTCATATTGGTTCAAGGATTATACACTTTTTATTTGCACAAATCCTTAATAATATGTAATATACTATAGTCATGTATTGAGACAACAATGAGAAGTAAAGGACTAAATCTTGAGAATAAGGCTGATGCAAAAATACCAGGAAAATGTTCACATTTGTGAATTGGTCACATGTTTTGCTCTGGTCTGTGAATAAGACTTTTTGAATGGAAAAAGACCTTCAACTTTCTTCACCATAGACTGTTAGAGTGTTTAGATGGTAAAGCTTGTCTTGAATAAAATAATCTCTAAAGGTCTCTGTAAGGCGCTACACTGTCGATGTTCTCAATACTGCACAGCTTGGGCACCGAATACTGTGTAATAAAATGTTGAGGACACGAGCTTATTAAACAAAGTTATTAAAACTGAAATGTGTATTGTTTGATGTAACTGTTTAAAGTTCTTTGGCTATGCTTTTTTGATATGTTGTAAATGATCGCTGTTTTGTGTAATGTTTCAATTTCAATAATTTAACGACACGTGCACTGTTCTATGGTCACATGGCATGCAAAACCGATGACATATCTGATCTTTTAGTAAGAGTTTTATTTTATATATAGGGCTGCATGACATTTCCTTTCACATGAAAACATCTGATATTGCTACTGCTGAGACAAACAGACACAAAAACACACTTTTGTTCACTCTTTAGGAGAACCAACCAACACTATAAGTTGCAATACAAATATTTTCGTCTTAATTATTCTTCACTTTCAAATGTTCAAATCCTCAAGCTATTATTTTGGTGGATGTAGAGATGTTTGTGTTCAGGGAAGGAGAACCTGCGAACGTTTAACACTTTAAAGGAATAGTTAACTTAAAAATGAAAATTGTGTCATCATTTACTCACCCTCAAGTTGTTTCAAACCTGTATGAATTTCTTTCTTCTGCTGAACACAAAAGAAGATATTTTTAAGAAAGCCGGTAACCAAATGGGGATAAAAATTCATCAACATCTGGGTTACCGACATTCTTCAAAATATCTTCTTACATTATCTGAATGTGAATAAAGGCATTGCATTGCCAAATCAAAATCACAGCGCTTGTAGAGATGGAGTTTGTGAGAAGATGCATTTACTGTGAATCGAATCGCTCTGAAAACATGCTATTATAAGCTTCACGCATGTAAACGAACACAATGCCGATCTTCACTCTGAAATGCACCACAACAGATTACTTCGAGGGGCAGCCTTTGATTCATTTGATTAATTGTTCAGCCGAAATTGTTAACTTTTAATGTTAGATTTGATTCATTATTAGCGTTTCATCAACTCACGAACCCCCGTTTGGGAAAACCTGCACAAACCAATAAGAAGCTAGGTCAGTACAAAGCAAATTAAAGCTTATGTTCTCAGAAGTGTATATGTCTAATTGTAGCGTTTAAATAGAACACTTGTGCAAATTACACCACGTTAATAATTTATTGACATCTTTAGAAGTGATGAAAAGTGTCGTTTATGTGTCCTCTTCCCTCAACTCAGGGTTGAGATTTTAATAGCATGGATGTGTAATAATATTCTACCTATTAAGCCTGACTGTGCTTCTGAAAGGCCTGTTTAATTAATGTGCCGGTGTCTCACTTAAATGTCTTGTTTCTTCTTGTCCCGGCAATGACACCAGTCTCGAAGCGGTACGATAGCATCATTTACCGATTTTTCAAGGGGAAAAAACCTCAAGTTTGTCTTTCCTCCGGTCACGTGAGCACAAGTCCCACCCTTCATCTGGGAGAAATACACCGGGCCAGGGAGACAAATGAAGAGAACCTGCTATGCTAAATGGGTTCAAGAGACTGCCACTGTCACCCATTACAAGGTCACAAATGCATTTAAATGCTCCGGAGACAAGAGGGAGGGAGAGAAAGAAAGAGTGTGTGTGAGAGAGAGGGAGGCAGAATTGATTGAACAGTTCCAATGTCCCGCTCTCCTCATTAGATTCATTTCTCAGCCGCCCGAGGTTAATCACCACACACACTCACCTCACGCTGTTGTTCCAGTTACATCATAATTAGTGCGGTGGGGAAAGCAATCTACAGCTTATGAAGCGATAGCCCCCTCCATTCCTCCCTCGACACCATCAGCGTGCACACGCACGCGTTCCCAATCGCTATCGTGCAACCTCTCCCCTGAGCTTGCTGCATTTTGGGGATTGATTTCATTTCTTAATGACAGCTCTGGTAATGACCCTACGTGCCAGAGCTGCTGGTGTCAGCCTCCAGACGGTGTCTCCGGAATTGAAGAGGAGGACACAAGAAGAGTGAGGGAGGGGTGTGCGGGAAGGATGGAAAAGACCTCCGTGGCATTCGCCTTTCCCAACCAGCAAGGACGGCCAGGTGGAAATTAATAACCTATCTTAGTGGGCAGTTTGAACGTAAATGAGCAGATTTAATATTATTACTTTTTTTCAATATGAATTGCATGCCTGCTCTGTGGATCGTTCCCGTCCCTCAAAGTATTTGAGTTTTCTTGAAGATTTCTTGCAAAAGCTAAACCTGCTAAAAGAAATGCATCTTAACCCTGGTTTGCTGGTCTTAGCCAACAAGACCGTTTCCAGTCAGCTAAAGGCATTTACACATTTAGAAAAGTTTGTGGTCGGTAAGATTCTTAAAGTATTATGATTACAATTTGAACTGTTTTCTTTTTAAATACAATTTAAAATGTACATTATTCCAGTAACACTTTAAAATAAGGTCCATAGTTAAAATTAGTATTAACTAACATGAACTAACAATGAGCAATACATTTGTTACTATATTAGTTAATCTTGTTAGTTAATAAAAATGCAGCTGTTCATTGTTTGTTCATGTTAGTTCACTGTCCATTAACTAATGTTAAATACAACCTTTGATTGTAATAATGTATTAGTAAATGTTGAAATTAATATTAGCTAATATTAATAAATGCTGTTGAAGTATTGTTCCTTCTTAATTCATGTTAACTAAGGTAGTTAACTAATGAACCCTGTTGTAAAATGTTACCATTATTCCTGTGTTGGCAAAGCTCAATTCTATTTTCTCTCAATTTTGATCAATTTAATGCACCCCTATTGAATTAAAGTATTGATTTTCATAATCATAAGCAAAACCTAAACATCTGTGTAACACTATAATAACGGTGTACTTACATGGTAACTCTGCAGGAACTTTCCACTGAATATAATATAAAGTGATCACTTCTCAGTAAATAATGTATAGAGGACTGCAAAAAGAAGAAAAACAAACAGTAAAGCTAAACAATGTTTATTAATACACATTACACTCAACAGTGTAACAGATTCTTTAGTAAAACTTTTTTGTACCTGCCGCTGGGTTAACGCTAGAACAGCACAAGGTCCTTTAGACTGCCTAAAATAAAAATAGAAAAACTCTGCCACTGTGAAATTAAATTTGCTTTTAACATACTGACAATGGTTGGAAATTAAATACATTTATATCCAAGCTGCAGTATTTAGGACTGCGTGTGGAAGTGGAACAACTTGTATAAATACATATTGTTGTTACAAAATATAGTTACATAATTCCTGTTACACGTGTACTTACTGAAGTGAAAAAGTGTTGTTACCAATGTCCTGTTACACATTTGTACTTACACATACTATTCCGTGGATTGTTACATATGTGTAGTTACACAAATATTACAGCTGTAGATACTCTGTACCAATGTGTCTGTAGTTAAATACTATGTACACATGTAGTTACCATGTAAGTTCACAGGTATTAGGACCACAATGAGACCCAAAACCCATGCCCTTGGTGTTAAGCTATAGGAATAGCCGAAAACAAGGTGAGCAAACCTTAAGTAGCCTAGCTTAAGTTATTTTCAGCAGGGAATGCATTACTCTTGTAAGGCCTCATAGAATTAGCATGTCTGACATCAGTATCATCTCTTAATAATGTCCCTGTGCCTCTTGCATAGATGTTATACTGAAATCCAGTTTGCATAATAATCTTACAATGGCCCCTGAATACAACATGATCATTTCATTAATAATAAACACACCACAAGGTTTCTGCTAACGCACCTTACATGTTTAGTCAGTGGAAACACTTAATCGGAATGTAATCAGCCCAATGAGCGCTTGCATAATCACTGGAGGTACGAATTCAGCACGCCTGTAGCCCTTCGCTCTCAGGCCATCTTCACCTTTGAAGGGAAGAAGATTTATTTGTGCATTTTACCTGCACTTGAAAAGGAATCTCAATGCCGTAAAGTCAATTATTGTACATTTTCAGAGGCAGAATATCAAAAGAGGAGATCTCATTTGTTATGGATAGCTTGAAATTCAACATCATTTTTTGCTTTTATCTTTGTTATAACTGGTTTAGCCTTGAGTCGTGCCCGCGGCAAAAAGCACTTCACTACGCTGGTTTCATCAATAAATCAAAAAGCCTCTCATTTATAATTTCTGAGTTAAGAGTTGCAGGGAGTAATGACAATACATGCATATTCTTTGTTCCTCGGTGGTGTACGCAGAGGTCTGATTAGTCTGGGAATCATTGCAATACATTAAGTATTATGTGTCCTTGTAATGCTATACGAGTATGTCTCATGCTGCATTGTCTGATTTCCACTTACACGAGGTCCATGTATTATTCCAGGCTTATAAAATAATGGTAAACAAGAAAAAAGTGAGAAAAAGTTAAGTTATCAACACTGCAGGGCCTTGTATTTCAGACTCTGGCATTGGGTCAATACTACACGTATTGAATTTGCATTGAGTTTGTAAGTGGAGTTTGCTCAAAGAGTGAATTACGCTGGATTTATGGGTGTCTCCATTGGTTGGGTTTCTCATATTATGTTGCTGTTGAACCTTAATGCACTTCCTCTCACTTTGCTGAAGTGGTGGCCAGAGGTCAACACACTGCAGTTCAGTCTAAACAAGTTTGTGAGCAATATGGTGTGTGTTGAATTCACTTATTTCCAGGAACTCGAATCATGCTTTGAATTGTACTACACCAGGGGGTCAAGGTTTGAGTCGTTAGCTTCGGAAGATAATCTACCCTGCTGGTAGATGTCCAAAAAGCATAAGAATATTTCTCCATTAATGGCCTTTCAAAAGTATCTGTCTGTCTATCTGGCTTTTTAACAAAGTTTGGGAGGAACACGTTCAAACTATCTGCCCAATTAACCTTTCGCCGAGCCCGCCACCCTTAGTTACTGTTGCTACGTCCGACAAACAAATGATCAAACACGACCAGCGCGACAGATTGCCATGACGGGAAGAGGTATAGTGCGTGTCAGTGACCTTTTCTGGAGCAATACCTCCGCGATATCCTCCAGATCGAGGCAAAAGGGGTTACAGTATGCATTGGAGGGATATATTCAAAATATAAAAATGAAGGAGACCCGACTACTATCGAGGCTAATGCTTACCGGTCTCAAGCGAAATCTGAGAAACCATGACCTGTACCTCAAATGCAACCAGCACAGCCTTGTGGACCAGTCATGCTCTTGCACTGCCGGGTAAGTTCTCTTTCATATGTTATGGTCTATTATTGTCTATTGCGATTTTGTTCATTCAAAGCCATTGAAAGCTAACTAACATTTCTCTGTTGTTTTGAGAATAGCCGTTTTGAGATTCAGAATGTTTTATTTACATTGTTGATGAACAGAATTTACAAGTAGGAAATTGCTTTGGCTTAAAAGGTGCATGACAGATAATATAATACAATGAAATAGATAAAACAAAATATAAGGCATTCAGATATCCATTTTATTTTATTATATTATCTGTTATGCAACTTTAACTAAGCCAAAGCTATTTCCTAGTTGTGAATTATGTTCAACAATGGATATAAAACATTCTGATTCTGAAAACAGCTAATACTAATAACAACTGTTAGCCTTACTTTTGAGCAGACGAAATTATGCTTCGTAATGTTCGACATATTTAACTGGGAGTGGGGCCGTACACACTGTTTGATCCATTGTAGGCGCCGCTCACGTTGTGTTTTCGGCTAACGGAAAGAACACAACTCTTCCAGACAATCTCTCGGGGTACCTAGATGGTTTGCGATTTACAAACGCCGTGGGCGCGGGCGCACCGCTTCACCATCTTGCTTGGAGTCAATGTTTGACGGACCTGCTCACATAGTAACGGTTGCTATGATGTGTGATTGGACAATGGCCGTTTTGGGGGAGGGGCCTGCGAGAGGTCAATTAGCATAAGATGAGGCCATTATACAGTAGTCAACATCTGAAGTGGATCAAAATAGTTAATTATAGTTGTCCTAAGACAAGAATGGGTATTGTTCAAAATTCATGTATAACTTTTATGAAAGGTTTTGATCCACTTCAAATGTTGACTACTGTGTATATCTGACTCATGTTCCTCAACAGTTCCTATCCCAGCTAGGGATAATATACTTCAGGACACATTTTGAGCTGTTAGCCCTCCCCTTGGCCAGCCGTCCGTCCGTCCATCCATTCATCCCACATCAGCATTTTTTTTTTTCTCAAACACAGAGTTTAATTTTTGTACCGGGACCCTAGTGAGGGTTTTCGATGAGCTAAAGTCACACGTATCGTTGCAGACATCCAGCCAGTTTGGTTATCATCTGTTTTGGATTCTCTGCAGATGACATTAGGCTAATCATCTAGGACAAACCAGTCATCGATAGTGCAGGGGTCATGTTTCCCTGAGCACAAGCAGTTAATTCCAAATCCAGTCGGAAAGCCCTAGAGCCTTTGATCCGAGTTTGCTTTGAAAGAAAGTGCTGACATTTCTGACCACAGGGCCCTAATCAGATTCAATATTGTAGCACCCGGTCTGTTTACTTATTAAAGCTTGTTTACATAATTGGGGATATCAAAGACTTCGATGGGATACATTAACTAGTCAGAATCTCATTCCGCCAAAGATTTTACACATGAAAGCGGACCCTTATATTAGAGGAGAGGGATAATAATGCAGCCGAATATTTTTGGAAAGACTTTGACTAGCTTGATGAGGAAGGAATAAAAATATATATAGCAATCAGGAAATGCAACATATTGACACAGGTGCTGTAATTAATCAGAGCCTGAAGGAACATTGTGTTTTTACAAGGAAAATTCCCCAAGTTTTATTCCATAGGTGGAAGTTTGCCCTCAAACAGATGGAATAATTTTAGCTGTAGAGGTGCAAGAGGCGAACAGCATATGCATTGCCAAACACAGCAGATATGAGCTATGGAGAACAAGTTTCAAAGCAAGAGATACACTAGATAAACTTTTTTAAAGTTTTGTGGAATAAATAATAAAAGATGCATAGCAGCAGGACATCCCAAGTGCTTTGAAGAAACAAGCTTTCATTTTCATTTCTTTTGCACAAGCGTCTATGAAAATGATTAGGCCCAGAGAGCATGCCCAATGCCACGGATGTGAATTACTTATGAAATATTAAACGTTTTAATGTCTTGTTTGCAAGTATACATATTTGCACAATGTTTGCACAATACAATTAATTTGGATGTGCATGGAGCTGGTGTGTGTGAATGCAATCAGGGTTTGGATTGGGTGTGTTAACTGTAGCTGAGCTGGCATTTCATAAATATTGCATCGTACATTTTTTCCCTCATTGGGAGTATGAAATGCAAAGGAAGTTCTCAAAAAATACTGTGAGCTGAACATGTACACATTCCCCAATTAAAAGATGATTTAGAAATAGGAGGAAAACATATAACCCTTGAGAATGATCTGCATTTCTCTATATATAACTCCTAAATGTGGTTTGACCTTTAGAACAACAGTGTTACAAATACTGTATACAAAGAAATATTTTTATTGACAGTGTCACGTTCAGTTTTTGTTTCAGTTATATTTTCTTGGCCTTTAGGCAGCGTCACAATCAACTCCCTAGATCTCTAGCTGGTGAATCACTTTATCTTCTTCACAAATTTTAGTACCGATTCGCTGTACATTGGGACACTGATGGCTCTATTTCTGTCGACATGACTTGAGTTTATGAACAACAGCAGCACAGATATCTTCCTGACATTATTTGTTTATGTAATTTAAAAGTATTTTATGATAAATACTTTGATTTGTATATACCCCTGCAACATTTCAGCTGTAAATGTATTATAAATGTTAGCTAGATTAATTAATTAACTGTATAGTGAGGTATGTTTGTGCTAAATATAATTGAATAATGACTTGTTTAGAAAAAAACAAACAATTGCGTGTCAGTATTGGAGTTCACGCTTCAGAAATTCCGGTAAGGGAACATACTGATCATTGATGCTCATGATTTTTAGGGTGCATTGTGGCACTTTTTAGGGAGCGAAGGTTTCAGTGAACTCGAAGGATTTGAACCCGATTGAGACAGACCTTAAAATGGCCAACTCCCTGATCAGTGCCCTGACTACTGAACTGGGAGCTGATTGAAACGCACCCTTAGGTTACCTTTACATGACAACAATGTACTAAAAATGAAAAGTTTATTTTTTTTGTTCTTTGTACAGATGACACTGTTGTCAAAATGACTAAAAACGCTGTATTAATCATGCCAGGCCAGTAGTTGGCGATGTCAACTTGTGAAGAAAGGCTACGCGCCTGCGCCCATACGCATTCTTTTACAGAGAATTCGCACCAAAAACGGGCATGCCTATAGACTGAACACATTATGTGCATGCCGTCACCGTTTTCACAGATTCACATTTTTGTAGTTTACACTGAGACGGTATCATTTAAAAAATATTGCACTTTGAAACTATGCTATCAAATATTTGTGTTTCCAGGCCCCCAAAATGCGGTTGTCGTGTAAATGATTGGCCACAATTGCATACATTTGTCTGTTTTTTGTTGAAAATGGTGAAAATGCCTCTTAGTTTGTTTCTTTTTATCTCATTCCTGGATTTTACTGGTTGTCTTTGTTGCAAAATATGTTTTCATTGGTTGTCATGGTTATGGTTTATTGATTTCACACACCTGTTTCTTATTTTGATCATTAGTCTGCTCTGTATAAATAACCCTCAGTTTGTTCTGTTCTTTTTGTCTGTGCTCAACCCCGGTTTCACAGACAATGCTTAAATCTAGTCCCAGACTAAAATGCATGTTAGAGCTGTTTTAACTGAAAGCAACTTCCACTAACATATCGTAAAATGTGAGTGCTATTGTTTTGTCTCAAGATGCACACCAGTAATGTTTTTTTTTGTTTTTTGTAAGACATTTTCATAAAAGCCACTTAAATGCCCTAATTAAACTAAGGCCTAATCCTGGCTTAATCTAAGCCCTGTCTGTGAAACCAGGCCTAAGTGTTACCTTCATGGGATTATCGCTTCGTTGTAGGCTATCTTTGTTTTGTTTTATAAATATGTTTAAGCTAAAAGTCCTGCTAAAAGCTAAAAGTCTAGATCTATTTTACCCCATCTCATCTTTCTTGCCTGACTTGACCATGACAGACGAGCAGAGTCATGATTGATTGATTGTGTGAACTTAAAGAAATTACGTCTGTTAAAGAGTAATTAGAATTTCTTTGAGTTTGGCCTGGAGTTTACATTAGTTTGGTTACCTTTTGTTAAGTCTATAGGAAGTAGGACTGCTGAGGATATTTACCCCAGTGAATAGACGATTTGCATGAAGATATAGTTGAATAGTTGGATATAATTAAAACTCTCATCAGTATGGAGATGATTAACGCTGCATCAAAACTTCCAACAAAATCACTCAATTTACATATTCAGCTCACAAATGCTCACACAAAGGTATACCTCCCTAAAACCCTAAAATGCACACAATAAAATATCCAAATGTTGCTTTGTGAGCTCATTTTGTTTGGGTATTTTAATGCACAAAATAAATGTTTTTTTGTTGTTTTTTTTGTTTTGTTTTTTTTACAGTGCTTCACATTGTTATATAATGTTATATAATTATAGTTTTTGTTTTAGATGCATCTTCTTTTTTTTCTTATTCTTATCTTATTTTTTAATAACTTTTATTTGTATGTTTTTTGTCTTATTATTAATTGTTTTGTTTTGTTGTAATTGTATTCGTTTTTTTTTTTTTTTGCTAAATATAGCTATTTAGGTTTAATACATTTTTATTTCAGTTTTAGTTTTTGTTCATTTTAATAATTTGAGTGCTTCAAATTAAATTTATTTCAGTTTATTGCCAAGGCAACATTTCTAATTTTCATTTAGTTTAAGTTTTTCAACCAATATTTCTATTTTATTTAATTTCAGCTTGATCTAAATTTAAATGAATTATTTAAATAGTTTTAATTTGAGTTAAAAATAATACTGGTGCTTTACATTAAAGTGATGCTAGGTTGTTGTGACGGGTTTTTATATAGATGCTAAGGTGGTCTAAGTGGTTTGTAATCCATTGTTTTGTGGTTTTTAGGGTGTTCTGGATGATTGCTTGTTATTTCCCAAGTGAAAATAAATTCTGAAATATTATTTATATATACCCCCACCGAACATGCTGCTCCTTTCAGCATCCCCATGTTCACATAGACTTTAACTGATAACAGCCTGATCGCAGGAGATTTCAACGGACCTCAGAGGAAGAGATTCTGAAGCTCTGAAGACTGAAAAGTATTACAATAGGATTTATGAAGAATCAGGTTTCTATCTGTCCACACTTTACAGATATCAGAAATGCAGCACTGCTGCTATTACGAGTGGGCATCCTGCTAAAGCAGCCCAAAGACTCTGTGGAATCCTCTAACAAGCAGACCTACCTCCAATGACAGCTGAAGATCTGCAAGCTTCTTTTGCACTTCATAACATCCACATCAACTCCCAGAAGAAACAAACACCAAACAGTTGAGCTCGTGCCATGGGACTCTGGTCATGTCAGGTTTGCTAAAATCTTTGAGATCTCCACTGGGGATTTGTTTTTCCCCACCAAGGAAAAATCTGTCTGATATCAACCTTAAAATGTTATTTGTCAAGTTAAACCTTCTTTATTAATTATGAAGATCATATTCGAGGAGTCATCCATGCAGAAATACAGATCCTGAAGGGTTCCCAACTGTTTTAACAAAATAATTGCCTTAATTTTATTTGCCCCAGACTCTTTTTTTTTTTTTACCTCAAATAATATTTGTCCATGTATTCCCTCTATCAGCAAGTTTGTGCAAATGACAAAGTATTGATTACATTTTTACATAATTCATAAATGCATACAATTGTTGTTTCTTAAAGCGGACAGCTTGAGGAAAACCAGCACTTATCCTGCAGGTTTGACATCATTTGTCCCTGACATGATTGCATTTCATGAGCTCGCTTTATCACCCCTAGAGTAACGAGGAATATTTCTGTTTAATCTTTCAGTTGAAGCTGAACTGTTTAAGATACAGTTGATAGTTAGTACTTAGTACAGATCTCGGGCAACATCCAAAATAAGACTGCGATTCAATGCTATAGCAAAAAAAAAAAAAAAAGTCCAGGATTCAGTGTGAATGCTTTTCATTGACTTAGAGAGAGAGAGAGAGAGAGAGAGAGAGAGAGAGAGAGAGAGAGAGAGAGAGAGAGAGAGAGAGAGAGAGACTGTAGATCCATCTTATTGTCCTCCATCTAATGATGGAATTATTTCTCTTTAGATAAAATGTGTCATGTTTAGATTTGATGCAAGTAAATCCAATGTAAATGGCCTAAAATGGATTTTATTTTAGATAAAATTGATGAGAAAAGGAGGAGCAGACAAAAAATCAATTAAGCCAGCCAACTAAACCCTGATATGATCCAACCCCATTTGACTACCATTGTAGGTCATTAGTTCTTTAATGCAGCTTAAATGCAGAAAAATTGTTCATTATAAACCATAAAAACAATATAGCTGTAAATCTCCCTTAAAGAAATCACCTAAAAATGGAAGATTTGTCATAATTTACCTGTCATTCTAACTCCCTGTGGTTTTCTTTGTTCTGTGATAAAAGAAATCCTGCCTAACATCTATGTTTGAGTTTCAGTGAAGAAGGAAATATTGGATCAGAGCCATGATGGCACAGGACCATCTTTTTAATTGTCTTTAACTTCTGTGTACTTAACATTTTAAATTAATAGTTTGGTACAATGTGCTTATTCTGTACATGCATGTAATTTGTGGTGCAGTGCTTGCCAGCTTCTTCTTCTTCTTCATAGAACACATTTAAACACAATATGAATTGATCCAAAGTGCTGTACATTGTACAAAGCAGGTCTACGCAATAAAAAACAAGTACAGGTTTCCAAAAGCTATAATAAAAATGATTTAAGAGTAGATTTAAAAATGTCCAATGAAGGAGCAGACCTCACATGATAGGGGAGATCCCCAGCCACAGAAAAGATCACCCTTTGATTGTAGCAACCCTGTTTCACAGTTAAGAACAAGTAATTAGAAGATCTACGTTTCCTAGCAGGACAGTATGGCACAAAAAGATGACTAATATACCTTAGTGAACTGCCGGACAACACATAATGATTTTAAAATCAACCTTGATTTAACGGGAACCCAGTGATGCTAAAATAGGGGAGATATGGTCCCTCTTGTAAGACCGAGTCAAAAATCTTGTGGCTGGATTTTTAACAACTTGCAATCGTGATAATGAGGATTGAGGGACACCAGAATAAAGAGTTACAATAATCTAATCATGATGTCACAAGTTCATGAATCACACAACTTCTGAATCATACCTGAAAGAAGATGCTTCAACTTTGCGATTGAAGGAAAAAGTTTCCTCTAATAACAGAACTAAGACAACCTAGAATTAAAACCTGTTTCATCCTCATTTAGCTGCAGAAAATTATTTGTCATTCACCTCTTAAAATCATTTACAGATTTCAGTAACACATTGAATGAAACCGTGGTGTCAAGCATTGATATCAGGTAAAACTGAGAATCATCCACATAACAGTGATATGAAATGTATTTCTGTGAGAGAAAAAATTGGGCCAAGGGAAGCATATAAATAATATATTATTTATAAGCATATAAAGTTCATGCACTTGCGCGTGCCTTACGAGGACTTCCAAGGACTTCCAAAGATACATAACTGCTACAGGTTTATGCACTACTTGCTTTATGCTAGCACTATATACAGGATTTACCCAATTATATTTTATCGACACAAATTGATGTCAAACAGCAGCCACCCACAAATAGTCTATAAATAGGCTGTCTTTGAGTCCACTTGAACAAGGGTTAAATTACTCGTCAGGCTACAGAAGAATTCCATAATTCCTCCGTTCAATTAGGCCTAAGACATCGAGAGTCACACAGACCTATAACCACCCAGCCACAACACATAATTGGGAATAACATGCCTTACCTTAACACAGAATGGATTTCAAGGACTTCGCGCGCAGATCAATGGCCTCCAACGTTTACATTTTTTCTACGAATCTTTAAGTTAACATGTACTATACATTATTGGAATTTGCGCCGCAGCGCCACCACCTCGATGCTCATGACAAGAATAGCATGTATAGTTATCTTTATTGAAGTGAATTAGGTTTAAATCGCCATCATGCATGAATTAATTATATTTTTGCTATTTTACATAATCCACGATGATCGCATTACACAAAACTGAACTTGCACGTCAACACAAAACATTGTGAATATTTTTTGAGACCCCCCAAAATTTCACGTTTTCGGGGGAGTCCATGTCTTGTTAAGGGGAGCCGAGCTCCCCCGTAGTTCGCACCCTGGACAGAACTTTGTGACATCTTATCTCCGCATCAGAATGTCGTAGAGAGGGATGGGCTCATTTCACTTGGCCTATAGCAAGCAGCCAATAAATGGTGACATTTCAACTTCATCGCCATGCCCAAGCAACCAGTTACATCACATTAGCAACCACCCCATAGACTTCCATTGAAAAAAGATGAGAGGGATATCTGTGAATCAGAAAATCACAGAGACAAGTGGATGGCCTCTTTTGACTCAGACTGGCAAGTACTCTTTAAATATCACCCTGGAAACGTCCCAGCAACCATTAAGAGCACCTTAGCAGTATACAAGTTAATAACACCTACTATTGGGACAAAAAGTTGTCACAATTTTATTCATATATTTATTTAGGTGAACTACATCTGCACAACTTACTTTCAACTCCATTTTTAATGAGAATAAATAATTTTATTTTAATTTCTTCTCTTATTTAAAGATATCTGTTTGCACTTTTACACATCAGGCATTGGCACAGAGCTTGACAGATTGGTTTAATCAATCAGCATATGGCGCAAGGGCACAGCGAGGACGCAAGATTCTCAAAAACTTAACGCAGTCCAGACGGTAATCAAATCTGACCACTGTTGTGATTAAAATCAACAAGTGTTCTCTGGAGATAGCATTCTGTCTGCAATTAAATTCCCACCCTTCAATACTTTCTGCATTTTGGCATCTGTGTGTGTGTGTGCGTGTGCGCGAGTGTGAGAGAGTTTCTCCCATAAGCAGGTTAAGTTAAGCACAGTGTAATCTGTCAGTCTGTATGTTTGACACATGCCAAGCCATGACAGCCAGACTGTGTGCTGGTGAAAAAATAAGCCGTGTTGAAGCCGAGTATACGTTTGAAAAGGGCTGAGTTCCATTTCCTATCTATCCTTCATCTTAACATTTTCTTTCACAGATTGCATTTTTTGCTTCATCAGCATGAACAAATTGAAGCTGAAAAGAAGAGCGAGAAAAGGGCCATGTTTCGACAGAGCCCTCGCTTCCGTCCTTTCTCACATATTCCCACATTCCCCAAAATCCCAGTTTAGTTAATGGGGTCAGAGCATATATATGTAAATACAACTCCTCTTCCATCATGTTCTAAAGATGGCTTCTATCCCCCCCTCCTTCTTTTCGAAAGCTCAGTCAAGAATGACAGTCTCATTAAACAGTCATTTGGCTCCTGTAGGCCGGAATTTCGTCCTCTGAAAAGTCCTTAATTGAAATGCCCAGTCTCTGTGACCTTGGGATGTTAATCCACAGCTGTAACATTTATCTCTTTCTCGGCAGCTCTCTACCTTCTGTCTCCTAATCAAACACTTTGGGGAAAGCCGGGCATCAATCACGTCGCTTCTGTCATGCAAATTCGATTTATGAGGGGGTATCAGGGGAGCGATGTTGTTTTAAATGTTTACAGCCTGTGCGTGCGAGTATGTGTGCACATATGTGAATGTGGCTCACACAATAATTATTATCCTCTGATATTTCCGTCAGAGAAGGAACATCTGGGGTTGGCCAGAGAGAGCGATCCAGCTGTCTCTGTGTTTTGATCTGCCCAGAAAATTTGTCCATGAATAGATTAGAAAATAACAAATTAGATCTGAGGGTTTGCAACACAGGCGCAGGATTGAGTATGGGTGGTAGGGACGTGTCTCTACCAAAGTTAAGAGACCAGTGAAATATTCCAGTGATGGATGGATGGATGGATGGATGGATTGATGGAAGGAAGGAACAATTAAATTTCAATGTATTGTTTTTATGTATTCAGTTAGCAATGGATAGTAGGGGTGTGAACCTACACTGTCTCACGGTTCGGTTCGATTATGATTATCATGTCATCGATTCAGTTGACTGAACGACTGTGTGAACTGAATGGGGTTGACTCTCTTTTGGAGCCTGTCTGTAGTGGCCAGTCGATGAATTGCAGTTTAAGTCACTTCCGTGTTGGATTCAAGAGAGAGACCGGAAGGGCTTGAGTCTCGTTGCATACAGAGAGTATTCAGGACGCTGCTGTAAGTTGCTGTGTGAACATTTTGAGACTCACACCTGTAAGTTAATGTGGTTCTCCCAAAAATTGACAGTGAGAACGTAGCCATATTGTAGCTGACTTGAATGTAGCTGCATTAAATGGAGAATTACTGTACAAATGTGTGATAGACAGAAGATACAAAGAAAGAAAGAGATGGCAATGTCATCGGTGTTGTCACTGTTATGGTCCGATCAGAGGTGACAGACAGCCTCTGATTAGTAATTGTTCACCTAATGCTTTGTTATCGAACACCCCAATCCACATAATCACTGGATCTTACAATAGAAAATCAATTGCATTAACATAATGCCTAATTCACTCATCATTGCCTGGTGTTTGTATCACTATGTCTTCCTACATGTCTGCACATTTTACTGTACCATTGATTTAATGACATGAAAAGACACTTCTGCCAGCATGGCTATCTGATGGCTTTTTTGTACGGATGTTTGATGTTTGTCTTTTTTTGATGTTTGTGTTGTACGGATATGATACGGCTCACATTGTTAGTGTGGTAACAAAGTATAGCAACACTATAATAATGGCTAGGCAAATGTGCCTATATGAGGCTTTTGTCGCAAGCCAAGCAATCAGAGCAAAACGTATATGTCTGTTTTATTAAATGGGGTCATGCTTATAGTCTGCAGAGCCCATTCTAGAAATTATAAGTTGCTGTCTTTTAACAGCTATAAATGAAATGCATGGCACTTTTTTTCAACTACAGGCATTTTTTTGTGCCAATTTAGAATAAAACTTAACACTCCCTCAATGCAATCCACATTTCTTTTCAGTTCAGTTAATTTGCTTAACATCTTTTATCCACCATTGAATTAAAATGATCTCTCTTCTCCATAAAAAAGTAACTTAGACTTGTGCACTCATGTGATGGAGTAACGCGATTAAATGGTTACTTTTAAATGTAACTTTCTTGTTAGTAACTGTTTGGTAAGTTGGTATCCATGAACAGAACTGCATATCATGTAATGAGTTATGACTGTGAATACACTAATTTCTGTGTTTTCCATTCACTCGTTTGTTGAACGGGACTGTCATGCAATCTCTTGTTTCCCCATGTCAGTCTATTATTGTGTGTTATTTTATATGATAAACTATTTTGGATAAACCCGCACTTAAATGGAACTGTGACTGGTTGCTTGTCATATCAAGCTGAAAGATATTTCCCATATAAGTGGCAGTTCTTGTCTATAAACTGCAAAGTGAACTAGACTTTGTGGCGGTTGTCAAAAATTCTGGCTCTGACTTTCTTCTGCCCAACAGTAGAGCTGCAGAAAATGTTGGCTGGTAAAAGAGACTCACCAACAAAACCACCCACACGTCTCCATCGTGGAAGGGTCTGGGCGTAGGTGCAGGGAAAAGATTGTGTCATATATTGGATTAATTAAGCAGGTAATATGTCTTAGGCTCCAATACAGATTAATCATCAAAAGGTCTCAAATCATAAAATAAATAAACAAATACAGAAGCTTCCCTAAATGCTATTTATTGGGAAATATTAATGACGGTGCGGCCACAACAAAGGCACGAAATGAATGAGACGAGGAGCTTCTCTGTGGTGAAATTAAATTATGCAATGACCCTAATCTGTAGCTTTTCATTTCATCGTTTCTTGGAATTACTCATTCTGTCCGAGTGTAAAGCACACCGTTTAGGGAATATGACAAAGTTGACTAAGGAGCAGAAGAAAGCAGATAATAGTGGCAATGTTATCTGAAATGCAACACAACACAACAATTGATCAGATTTACTTTTATGGTACACGTTCAATCATGAATATATGCACAATTAATCAGTGCAAGGTCATTTGTAATTATCTATCATCAAAATTGTCTCCGCCTCACACAGGTTTTTTTGCGCGATATATTATTTGGGCTAGTGGGAGCAACATTTCTGGAAATGTTGTTATACCATGTGTTAGTATGCAGATTACATTTCCTGGCAGAACTAGCAAGTGTAATGTACCTTGCAAAATATTGCATGTTATTGCAAAGAACTCCAAAATGCTTATGAGCCACAATTATGTGTTGGATTTTCTATATGTGCATCTGAAACCAAATCTGCAATCTTTGCAACCCAGAACGTCAACCACAAAGTCTGTGCTAGCAGTTTTTGAAAGTGCATATCGCACATTCTATTGATATTCTCCTTGCATACAGTCAAGGTGACATTCAGAGGAATTAATTAAGCACCATTTTGTAATAGTTTGAACTCCGACCTGAGTCCGTTCCAGCGAAAATATCTGCCGACATATAAACAGGAATTCTGAGGTCACTGTCACCTGGGTATCCTCATGCATTTAATATTGAGCACCAAATAAACACCTCCAGATGTACATATATCACGGCTCGCCGTAAACATCTCCAGCCTCTCATAACTTATGTGATCTCTGAGTTCTACAAACCGCCTAGCATGCTGCTGTAGTGTACTCAGAATACCCTTGTGGCCCTGAATCAATACACACGCAGACACAGGCGAGCCGATAAACACCGTTCTGACTCCATATGTTTTGGAGGCTGTTTTGTGATAAAGAACAAGCCACAGATTGGTTACATTTAAACACAGTGACCCAAAAAGGTTTCGCACACTTTAAAAAGTCATCGCATTTAGATAACAAAATATCAAACCAAGTTGCATCTGCAAAAAAAAAATGAATATAAATAAATAAAGCTTTTCTCTGAATAACTATGCTGTGCAACTTTTTTCAGTCTGTTTAAAAAAAAACTATTTTATATATATATATATATCAAACACAACAAACATCTGTTTGTGAAATATTTGGCTTGGAATGTGTGTTTGTGACATATTTCTAAAAAATGCATGCTACTTGATTTGGTATTCTTTAAATAATGCAAAACCATGCATTTAGTATGTTTAAGAATTTATCAGTCCATCCGTCCACCCATCCGTAATGTGAGGTTTGACATATTGCACACACTAAATTTAAAAGTGGGGTTTTCTTCTGACCAATCAGCTGCCAGTGCTCTGCATGTCAAATCAGGTTGGAACTCCTCTTTTTTTTTTTTCTTTTTTCTTTTTTTTTTTTTGAAACAGACAAGCCAACTGCAGTTGTGATAACAATGCCATGCATTTACAAGTGAAAAAAAGACAAGTGTCAGCAGAAATAAGGTGACTATGAATAATAACTACATATAAAGTGAAAGAAACATGAGGCTGTGTGCATTTACATTATTGCAGCCTGTCCTGTCTCAGTTTAAATGCCTTGCATTTTGTTACTTGGCAAACAATGCAATTCATAGTAGACATTGCCATAATATATAAACAATAAAACTGACTAGGGTAATATACCGCATTCTAAAGGCACAGCACAATAATTACCCCCTTTTCTCTCCAAATTTAGTTGAGAAATCAGCTATCTTAGAACCTTTAATATATTTCTTGACAGAGGGTTTTAGCTCAACTATGCTCAGATTCAGAGTAAAGATTGTGACAGTTACTGTGTTTTGAAAAAAATGACTCATGATGCAGGATTGTACAGTACATTATACAAGCAACTGACAATCAAGGTCATAATCAGTACAGGTGGAACAAATATAGGCAACTTTGAAAGCACAATACAATGCCTATTTGTGATATCACATGATTAGTTTTATAGTTGTTTGGGTGTTTTTCAGTTTTGTTCGGCAGCAAGATATAATGTGCTTGTTATTCAAAGACCTCAGCTGTTGCTATGCAACAAATGACCAGCCAGATGCAACAATTCAAGAGTGGACATTTATGCACAAATAAGGACAGTTATTAGTTGGGCACATTAGTTATTATTTTGCAAAGATGCTTGAGAGGGTTTGAGGCTGGCGATGGATCAAACCGGATTTGCATTTGCAGAACTGCACAGAAGCCCTGGTAGATTTCATCAGGAGATCCATCATTCACAAAGTCCTGAACATCCCTTGTCCCTTGAGTGCTCATTTATTACATATTTTGCCTAATTTGATCATGCTCTCAGCTAGCAGTGAGCCTCTCAGAACTGGTTTGCACGTTTTACAATGCTTAAATTCATTCTGCTGCAAAAAGAAAATCGATCAAGTCAGCAAAAAAAAAAAAAAAAAAAAATGCCTGGCCATTACCTGATACAACAAGTATTACTAAATAATCATGAGATGTCACTTTTCCCATTCCTTGAACAGGAAGTATTTCCCCGCAGGACACTCATGATCCACTTCTGTCTACTGTGGATCATTGACTCTCACATTTATACATACTGGGAACTCAATGAGATATTTCCCACCTGGAGGATGTGTCGTGCACAGAGAGCACATTATAATTGGCTGGACGAGCTGTCTCAAAGTGACATGCATCAATAACACGTCCGTTTCAGGTCACAGCATAGTTGCACCGTGAGATACAGTATCTCACTCACGGTTAGAAGAAAAGGTTCCCATCATTTTATGGATGTAGTTTTAATGAATTTTTTTAATGAATTACATTTTATGAATTAAATAGCTTGTAAACAAACTTTATGACTAGAAGAAAAAAAAAAAATCCGTTAAACATGACCGTATTATGCAACCATTTTAAGTCCCCCTTTATTCAATAATTCTATCCCTTAAAACTCACCAAAATTCCTTGAAAAATTCTTCATGCCTTAAAATCGTTTGAATGTAACTACACCCTTGCCTCATTTAGAATACGTGGTTCTATGAATATGCAAATTAGCCCCGCCTCGTTGACGATCACATGTTGACGTGATTTCTTACAAGGTTGTTTGTGACAGAAACACCAGCGATTTCGAACCGCAATTTTGAGACTGTCTTTGGTTCACTGTAGTTTTAAGGAGAAAATACCCAGCAATGGTGTTGACTTATGAATTTACACATGGTGTGTCTTCAAGCATATTAAACACCACATAGACATGTAAACAACAATAAAAGCTTGATTTTTCAAGTAACTGTAAAGTAACACATTACATTTGAATTTACAGAAAAATATCTGAGTTACTTTTTTAAATAAGTAACATAAGTTACTTTGCTTTTCCATTTTTTTATGACAGCTCTCTTGTCCCTATATGTTGAGAGAAATTGTGAGTGCAGAGGCGTTGTGTGTGAACATGATGCTTATTGTAGTTCTAGACTAAACGTGGACAGGCATTTACTCATCTCACTGGCACAAAAACAGATTCAGTATTCCACAAAATGAGTAAAAACACTGAAATGCAAACTCAGAATATTAAGCAAACCTGCAATAATTAAAAACTAAATAATACAAGTATGTATTATGTATTTGACCTCACTTTATTAACCTGAGTCTTTGCTGCTGACCAATGATCCAATTCAACCATACTAAATAGCAAAACTGACTTTAGACAACAGTGATAATAATAAGAAATCTTTCTTGATCACAAAATTCAGCTTTGCCATCACAGGAATAAATTAGATTTTAAAATAATGTTAAAATAGAAAACTATTACTTGAGATTGTTATATTTTCCACTATATTTACAGATTTTTTTTTTTATCAAATACCAACATGGCATCATGACTTTTGCGTAAACATACACGCCACTTACAAGTCAAGTGGCGTGTTATCTATACGCATTTTGAGCTATCCGCGTGTATATGTCCACGCCGTAACGAACCGTCATCTTTTGCGTGTATGTCTATGCCGTTAAATATCCGAGTGATTCCGCGTGTATGTACACGCCGTTGAATGTTCGAGCGAAACGAAGCAAAATGTAGATCTACATTTGGGGAGCGATATTTTTTTCCCCAGGATGGTAGGGGAAGACTCATAAATGGTATTAACCCCAGTGACGGGTAGGTTTAGGGACGGGGTTGGGGTAGGTCATATATTTATATATACAGTAAGTCAACGGCGTTCATAAACACGCTGAAAAGCGATTATGCGTGTTGATAGCACGCCAAAAATGGAAATACAAATTGGCGTGTCATACATACGCCATTTCATGAGATCAGTCTGCAAATACAGTAAACGCAGCCTTGGTGGGCATAAGATTCTTTCAAAAACATAAAAAAAAAAATGTTTGGACTGTAATGTACATACACTGGAATGTCTGTGTATGAGGCTATGGGCTCATCTGTACAATTTCCACACAAATATCACTGTGTTTGCAGCATTACTGGATGTGGATAATTGCTTAACCCTTGTGCGTCCTAGTGGACATTTTTGTCTTTTTCCGGTTTTTTTTTTATTTATTTATTTTTTATCATTTTGTCTGTGTTAAAGGGTTAGTACACTCAAAAATTATGTCAGTAATTACTCACCCTCATGTTGTTCCAACCCTGTAAGACTTTCGTTCATCTTCGGGACACAAATTAAGATATTTTTTGATGAAATCTAAGAGCTGTCTCACTCCTCCATAGGCTTCTATTGTAATTGAAACTTGCCGGCCCAGGAAGTAAATAAAAACATCGTTAAAATAGTCCAAGTGACTACAGTGGCTCAGCCTTAAAGGGTTGGTTCAGGATTTTGAACATCGGGCCTCATTTCCAAGTTAGCCTTAGTGTTATTTATCAGTGGAGACAGTTTTCAAAAATTTTCATCCAGTCGTTCCAGTTAGTTCGCCGGTCCTAGGCTAGCGCGAGCCAACGGTAACTGCTAGCCTGCCATTAAAAACAGTTTTACCCACTCCACAGTACACCAAAAGCAAATAAATTATAACGCCAGACTATTGATGTAAATGTCTGTTGAGAGAATAATGTTAAAAATCAAACTACTCTTGCATCTCAATGATCGCAATACATTTACAGAAACTAGTTTCTCAGCAGCGGCGGGATTTTACTTTGCTCCGGTTAGTAGTCCTGCGCCGAAAAGTAAACACAAAACCGAAGCACACTGCAGTCGGAACTACCTGCACTATCTCTCTCTACCTCTCTCTCTCACTAACTCTCTCGGTTGCCTAGGTAACTACATATCACTCCGCCGCTGCTGTCGAGTGCGCTAATACAGGGAACAAAGTATAACTTTTGCAATGCAATATAAGGGTAGTTTGATTTCTAACATTATTCTCTCAACAGACATTTACATCAATAGTCTGGCGTTATAATTTATTTGCTTTTGGTGCACTGTGGAGTGGGTAAAACTGTTTTTAATGTCAGGCTAGCAGTTACCGTTGACTCGCGCTAGCCTAGCACTGGCGAACTATGCAACTGGAACGACTGGATGAAAATTTTTGAAAACTGTCTCCACTGATAAATAACACTAAGGCTAACTTGAAAATGAGGCCCGATGTCCAAAATTCTGAACCACCCCTTTTTTTATCAAGTTTATCAAGCGACGAGAATACTTTTTGTGCGCAAAAAAACAAACAAAAATAACGTAGGCTCACCATTGGCTGACGCTGGTCATGAGTGTGATGCTGGCCAATAGTGAGCCTACGTTCTGACGTACCACAGAAGCGCTGCGCTGTTACACTACGTGAACTCACTCTGAGGCCCACATAGAAGAAAACGAATAGTCGAATAAAGTCGTTATTTTTGTTTGTTTTTTGTGCACAAAAAGTATTCTCGTCGCTTGATAAACTTAAGGCTGAGCCACTGTAGTCACTTGGACTATTTTAACGATGTTTTTATTTACTTTCTGGGCCGGCAAGTTTCAATTACAATAGAAGCCTATGGAGACAGCTCTCAGATTTAATCAAAAATATCTTAAAGGTGCAGTGTGTGATTTTTAGCGACATCTAGCGGTTCGGTTGCGAGTTTGCACTAAGGGCTCAGCCCACTGCTCACCCCTCCCTTTCGAAGAAGCTACGGTGGCTAAAGCGGGACAAACATATCGTCGTCTGGAGACAGCAGAGAATAGCCAGAGTAAGCCAAGAGTGTGTAACTTTGTCACTGTTTCTGTACCACTGTCCATTATAAACCACATCATGGATAACGTTTTCAAAGCCATAGTCAGGTGAGGATCAAGGGTCTATAATATAATAATAGTAATCAGCTGATTGTCTAAACCCATAATACAGCGAGGGAGAAGAACCAAATTAAACTAGGCAACTATATATTTTTCTAAAAGGGTAGCTGCTAGTAAAAGTTTAGCTGGCTAAATATGAGCTTTTACTGTGGCTGAGCTGGTTAAAGCGTAAAGCCTTGTTTATACTCGACGCGTCCGCATGAGCCCAAAGGTGCGCGCGGCAAAAATGACATGATTATAACAGTGCGCGCGCCTCCGCATCCCCTAGACACCATTACTACACACAATAGGCTTTTTTTCTCTGATTTTGAAAACTCTTCGCGATCGACTTAAAATGCTTCAAAGATCGACGGGTTGGTGATTCCTGTAACGTTACTGTTTTATGGTCAATGACAAGAGTACTAATCAGCTGTCTCACAAACGTAACCAGCACATGTATCCCCATAGCAAAGCCATAACACAGCGAGGGAGAACTAAGTTACATGAAACAATCCAACTACATATTTTACACCACTGACAAGTCACTACTCACGGTGTTTATGGCTAGCTTCTAGCTTTCTGCTGCTTCTCTTTCAAGGTATGAACGAAACGCGCTACGGTAGAAATATGACGTCACAATATGTCGACCTTTATAGAAGGGGATTCCCGCGCCTATGTAGATATAAATGCCTCATTCTAAGGTAATAAAAACATTACGGTTTATTAAGTAAGTTCTTTATACACCACTGAAAACATAGTTATGGATGTCATTTTGCATTTCTGTTAATAGATACTCAAATTTTTTACTGATTGCACCTTTAATTTGTGTTCCGAAAATGAACAAAAGTCTTACGGAGTTGAAACAACATGAGGGTGAGTAATTACTGACAGAATTTTCATTTTTGGATGAACTAACCCTTTAATGCCAACTCTATACATTTTGGCACAAGTGTGAATTTTTATTGGAATTTTACCATTTCACCCCCATTTCATTTAATAAATCTATTTAACACTAGGTAAACAAAATGGTTACACTCAGGACCTTAAGGACAAAAATGTCCCAATTGAAACCCATTAAAACTGCAACCCCAGGGCCATTTAACTATAAAATAATGCAGTCTTTGTTAATAGGCTTTCATTCTGTTAGCAAGGCTTCAAAATGTACATTTTTACAATTTTTTTACTAGATGGTGCCATTTTCTCAGGTTTGGCCTATAAAGCAAATGTTTGCTTTATTCCTGTTTTCTGATTATAGAGCCAATTTGATAAATGATGCAGTTATAATTGTGTGGGTGTGTTGGTATGGATGTCAGAGTGTGTTTTGTATGTGTGTAATAAAAAAAAATGTGTGCATGTAATATTTGAGAGAGAAAAACTCTACTGTCCTACAAATCACAAATCCAACCTCTGTGTGCACCAGTGGAGCTTTGCTAATGGGGAAAATGTTGTACTGCGCCCAAACAAGATCTCACTGAAAGCTCCTTTTCTGAGATATCAACCTCACAAATGGAACACAATTTATTTAGATTTATGGCTTTGATTTTCTAGCAGTTTTAGAGTTCAGCATGTTGCTTAAAATACATATTTTATATAAAATAATAAATCATTTTCATAAACCTCTAACTTTTTTTTTTACTTCACCAATAATCTGCCAAGGGTCTTCTTAAAAATGAGACTAAACTTAAGTCTATGCTCACAAGCTTCACATTTTTATGACAGGTTTTTTTGTTTTTTTGTCCTCTAAGGACCTCAGAGTACCTTTTTTTTTATTGACACACAATGGTTAAATGAATCGGCCGCCAAATGCAAATAAAAAACGCTATCAGGTGCAATTAATTCTTAATGTAACCCTCTTTCTGTTTGTTACAGAGCAGTGATGTATATCTACACAATTATATCTCTGGTGATCCATGTACTGTATTTCATTTTTTTCTTAAAGGATGCCATTCCCATGATCTTTCCAAATAAAACTCATGACAATCGATAGCCTGTTTGCTTTAAAACGACGAATGTGTGAGCGTTCTTCCATCCAAGGTCACAGCTCTGCTGTGCGTTGTGCGGTCGGGTGCCTGGGATGTGTTGTTTTCCCTCCGACCCAGTCGCTGTATCCTGGATTACATGTCATTTCTCCTTGTGTCCCGCTGGTCCGGCTGTTGTCCCATCACTAATCGTATTATGTATGCAGTCTTTTTCTTTTTCGCTGTCTGTGTTGTGGGCACCCCCTGTGTACCGGGCCATTGTTTTTCATCTTCTCCGAAACACAAAGACACCGGTCTGTTTAGAATGAATATTTACACTCTCTCATCAGATGGCCCCTGGATCTTTTGTTAGATACAAACAAGGACTTCAGGAAGATTTATTACAGCTGGCAGCAGGACAAATGTCTGTCCTTAATGAACTGTATTCCGGCCTAATTCACCTCAAGTGTTTGCTTTTTACAGTCTTAAAGCAACTTAATGGGATATTTTACACACCCTTGTGTTGTTCCAGACCTCTATACTTTCTTCTGGTGAAAACAATGGGGAAACTATTTTTTTGTAAGTATATCCAGACAAGAACAGACAAAGTTTAACTTATGCCCTGAAAATATGTCCACTTCTTTAAATATTAGAACATATTTTATAAACGTATTGCACCAGGTTTGACATCAATAGCTAGTTTTTATCTAAGCTGCGAAAAAAGTAATTAGTGTAATTAGTGTGATATTGGCGGCCTGGTAAACCCTATATTATTTTTCCCCAAAAGAAATACAAAATACTTCGCCTTGTGGGGTCATTTTTGTTCCCCGTGAGGAAAGCAGCTTATAAATCATACAAAGTGATGTTTTTTGAAAAGTTTTCAAAGCAGAACATTTTCTGTGATGGTAGGGTTAGTGTAAGGGGATAGAATATACAGCATGTGCAGTAAAAACTCTTTATGGAATGTCCCCATAAAACATGAAGTGTGTGCGCGTGCATTTATTATTACAACATCATCATTGAGAAATCAAAGCGATGATGATGATTGATAATAATAATAAAACAACTGTCCTGCCCTATATATAGATTCTCGAAATGGTTAATTTAAGAAATAAACTGATGTGTGGCCAAAAGTGTTAACTAAGTGTCTCAATGAATCTGGTTTTAGAACCGTAAGCGTTTGTTTGATTATCCACGTTCAGTAGAAGTGTGATAAAGACTACAGTTCATTAAGAAATGAATGTATTATTATAATTTTCACACACAATACACACAATAATTGTGTACAAAAAATAGCCCTGAAGTTTAAGGCAATCCTTAGCCAGTGAAGAAAAATATATTTTGTTCCTTGAAAGGGATCATCCATCAGGGATTAAAAATGGGCACAGATGACCCTCAGCCTTCCCCATTAGCACTGCTCTGTGAGAGCAGGGAACATTCTTGACACCGGCTTCTGTCCTTGCCAAACTTCCCCAAGCGCAGTCCGGTCCACAGTCTCCGGCTGTCTCTCTCAGATTAGTAAAGGATAAGACACTGTCCTTGTCTTCTCATCTTCCTCTCCTGCAGCCCAGGGCCTGATGGCACACATTATCTCCTATTAACTAATCACCCA
The DNA here is from genome assembly GCA_030578255.1 of Tiaroga cobitis. Classification (NCBI taxonomy): domain Eukaryota; kingdom Metazoa; phylum Chordata; class Actinopteri; order Cypriniformes; family Leuciscidae; genus Tiaroga; species Tiaroga cobitis. Next base: position 43,233,148 of record CM060596.1, read on the forward strand.
ATCAGAAACGGAAAACACTCCCCGGGCGCACAGTCTCACTGACGTAAATCCGGAGTGACAATATGGCTGATCTGCGGCGAGGAGAACAGTTGAGAGAGCGGAGACTCGTTAAGATCCCGGCGAGCGCCTGCTGCGTGCGTACTCACCCTTCCTCCGGGGACTCAGTCAGCCATTATTTCATTTGACTTGGCGTCAGGAACGGGATTACAGAGATGTTTAGCGTGTCATCACACTTCCAGCGCCCCCTGGCATGGTGTACATTAAGCAGGACAGTTAGGGAATGATGGCACTGACATCACTGCATTTCTTCGCTGAAAGTGACCTTGTTTTTCCTCATTCTCTCCATCTCTGGGAAGTGTTGTCCCAGAGGAAGGTTTTATTGCTCAAAGGTCGTTCTGTTATAGCCCAACTATCAGCCTTGTTTAAGCTAAAATGATTTTTGAGCAATGCAAATAGGCACACATTTGAGTGTAAAGGCGTGAAATGAATTTGGACAGCAGCCTCAGATATTTTGTTCTTGGAGGAATTTGATGATAAATGTTGGAGTTTTTATTGAAATCTTATGCTAATAATTGCAGACTGGCAATTATGAGCCCAGTTTGAGACATTGTTGAGATCATTAGATTCGAGTTGGTTTGAGATTACTTTTCAGACTTAAGCTGAAACCTCATTTGCTCACACTTTCATCAGCAGGAACAATTAATTGGAAAGTTACACAAAAAAATGAAAATAAATGTAATTTAGTCATCTTCATTTCGTTCCATAACCTGTATGACATTGTTTCTTCCAAAATACCTTTAAAGAAGATATTTTGAGGAATGTTGGTCACCAAACATTTTTTTGGTGTCCATTGACTCTTCACTAATATCTGCTCTCATAGTTTAGTATAATAAAACATTCAAACTTTATTTGTGTAGTATAATTCAAGTCTGGATGTTCTATTTTGTAAGCCTCATCTTTATTCTTTATGAAATGTAACAGTAAAGGTATGGTCACATTTGTGAGTTTGTGACAAAATGTGGAGAAAAACAAAAGGTCAATTGTCAATAGTGTAGCAGTTCATGAAGCACAGCAGAACTTACTGTAAAATCAAGCAGCTTTCTGTTGGTCAACGCAGCTTGAACATAAACAAAATCTACATTTTCGACCTAGTGCAGAACTTCCGATCTTGAAGATTTCAATTAAATGACTGTATAGGAAAGGCAAATGTGACCAAGGTTTGAAAAAGTCATACGGATATGTAATACTGATAGTTTGATAGTCATGTTGTCATCATCGAAGTGTTTGCATCCTTTATTCTGATTGGCCTTCTGTCGTACATCTGTTTGAATAATGAATTGATAGTATGTTCTTTCTTGCATCTATTTGCATTTAGATTTATGCATTAAACAGACGCTTTTATCCAAAGTGACTTACAATAGAAGTAAATAAGAAATTCATCACAGAGCCAACTGCATGAGTGAAGAAATGATTTGCAGTATAAAATGCCACGTTTATTAGAAAGCTAGATTAGAAAACAAGCTATTGCGGAGGAATTTTTTCGCAAGTGCATTGGTCTAGGGTTGTGAAGTAATTAAGTGCTGGCGAAAAAGGTGTGTCTTCAACTAGGAGGTCAAACACTAAATCTGGTGCTTTGCATTTGCCGAGTTTTCCTAAAATCTTAACAGCGTTCTTTATCTGCCTTCCAAGTTGCTGGCATTTCCTTCAGGAAATGCGTATCTAATGCATGATTGATTGACTCAGTCACCTCTGTGTCCCAAATCTGTCTTCTTGAGAGTTTGTTTGGGGACAGTTGCTATTTTGGAATGCACACATGCACACATCAACAAGGAATTTTGCGGCTTCACCCCTGGCAAAAATGGCAAGGCCAGCACTCGTGAGGATAATGAGCTGGCCATTAAAGCGTTTTTAATTAGCGAGGTGCCCCGCGATCACATCCAAGCAACATCTTCAGGAAAGGTATGCAAATAAGGCTTGAACTCTCAAACTAAACATGAACATTCTGCTCGGCGAGTTATCAGATAGCATTTTTTAGGTGGCGTCAACTCATTTAGCTGTGACGATTATAGCCAGAACTCATTACAAAGTATCCTGGCAAAGCACTAAGTTATGGATCAGTTACTCAGGAAAAAATGTAAACGTGTGTAAACTCTAGCTCTGAAATGACACTGTGTGTTCGTGGTTTGGCCCAGAAAAATAAGGCTCTGATCATCACGGCTTGTATTGCCGTTTGTGGCAATATCATTCCTGCTATATGATCCCATAAAATAGATAACAGATGGAGATTTGTCCCCTGAGTTTTTGTTAAAGAAAAAAGGAACAGCAAAATGACTGGCTGAGGGGTAAGCTCTGATGACTGCATCATATCTAACAAGTCTGCTGTGAGCTATAGAGATGCTGACCTCTATCATGTAGCACGGTAGCTGCAGTTTTTCACCGCAGATTTTATGACAAGGTGGAAGGAGCTTTGTGCTGAGACTGATAAGACTCCGGTCTACAGCCCTTCTGTGCTCACCGACCAAAGGGGCTTTGGATAGGACTTAATGAGCCGAGCCAATCAATGCCCAGCCAGATGGCTTTGATTGATGCCTTTGAAGAAACAAAGTGTCATAATGGTCCTAAGACCACCGAACAGAAGGGAAGGGGAAAGTATTGATGCATCAACCCTAGCAGAGGTCACGATGACCATCTAACTTTGAGGCTTTGCATTGTCCCAAGGTGCCGCTCCTTGTTTGTGTGCTTGAGTCACCTTGTGGGGAAATAAATGGCTCTGGAGTGCTTTGAAACAACCTAACTCAAAGTATTAATCTTTGATGCTTAATCCCATGCACTTGCATGCATCTTTTGATTGAGCTATAAGCACCCTAGCACCCACATATCAACATCCCAGAGCAATCTAGCATCATTCATGTGAGTTTTGCAGGGGTAAGCGTGCTTCATATTGTCTTGAGAATATGTCGAATTATTGCTTGTACTTCTTTCTTTACATTTTAAATAATTTAACAAAACCTTTGTTTTAATTGACATTTCCAATGACAAGCCAGTCAGTTTGTCACATTAACTACATCAATCAAGACTTAACTCAAAATGGCTTCCAGAAAAGATTAGGTGAAATTGGACTATTCATCAAGCTAATAACTCTTACAACACCCAGCTGTTGCCAAAGATTGTGACATTTTTAGACACATTCAAGCACCTGCATCGACAGGAAACATAATTCCCTCACTCGCCAGTTTTGGAGTGGGAAGTTTCAGTATGGCAGTATTACCTGTATCATGACATCTCTCTAAAGATATATTTCATTCACACAATCTAAGGCAACAGTTGCTCATACATCTTTTATGGGGTTAAGAAAAACTCATACCGTGAGTGTTACCTATAATCTAAATTCCTACCTTTCTCAGTGGTTTGAGGAGATACACTACTCTTAGGGGTTCAAATCAAATGTTTGGGGTTTTGAAAGAAGTCTTGCAGGTTGCAGCTCATTACCCCCACAAGTGCTGGCCTTGCTAACTTTGCCGGGGGTGAAGCTTAATGCCCCTTTTTACAATATGTAAAATAAGTATCTGATGTCCCCAGAGTGTTTATGTGAAGTTTTAGCTCAAAATACCCGACAGGTAATTTTTTTTATAGCATGTTAAATTGTCCCTTTTTGTGGGTGAGCAAAATGAGCTGCTGCTCCCGGCACAGAGGCCGGAGCTTCAAGAGCTTGTCTGTTAGTAGCTTGCAGACACACACTAAAATGTCAGAAACTGTTCTGCTTTTTATGTTCAAACTGATATCGGACAATGATGTAGAGACTCAAAAAGAAGTGATAACATGTAGAATGCAACAGGACGTTTCTGAATGGGTTTCAATCCCCGGTTCCACCTGTCCATGAGCAAGACACCTAACCCCAGCTGCTCCCGACGAGCTGGATGGTGCCTTGCATGGCTGACACCGCCGTCAGTATCTGAATGAGTGAGTGAATGGGTGAATGTGAGGCAGTGGCGGAACTAGAGTTTTATACATGGGGTGACCAGGGGGTGGCCACTGCTACTTTCAGGGGTACACAGTACACACACACAGTGGAAAAGCTTGTGGAAGGAATTGGGTCACTCTGTTTGTGTCTATAAGTGTTGAACATCCAAAATATTTGCAGAAAACAAAGCTGAAGCACCAAGTAGATAAGATACTCCATGTGTCTGTTATGAACTACTGCATTTATTTACAAAAAAACTCACATTTACAAAAAAATGTATTTTTATTTTTTTATTTTATCTTTTATTAGATACAGCAGGGATCAAGCAGACATGTCCTTGAAAAAGTTCAACAATTTTATTGCCCATCAATATAAAATCTTTTCCTGGGAAGATTAAATACAACATAATTCTTTCTTTATAATAATTTATAATAATTCTAATTCTAATTATTTAATTTATAAAAAAAATGTTGTGTTCATTTTTGGGTGAACTATCCTTTTAATCTGGCAAAATCATCTCAACTTAAATTCCTGAATTGGGTATGTGATTGACTGCCTGTGTCTGGTAGATGCTCTGACCTGTTGCTGGTTCTGAAGTCGGACCACACTGACTCTAACTAGCCAGTGGTGATGCAAGGGCTGGGGGGTCTGTTTGCACCTGATCTGCCTGTTAGTCCAGTCATTTTAAGCCAAAATGGGGGTCAACCTTGAACAAATTGCAACAAGCAAACTCATCTGATTTTGTATCCTCAATATGTCCTGAGTAAGGAAAAAAAGTCCCAAAGAATCCCATTAGGGAAAGTTTAGGAAAACAAAAAACAAATATAGCCTATTCATTCATAATCTAATTACGTATGTGCTAATTTGCATAAATACCACAACAGATCTAAACATTGGGTATAGCCAGGTGAAAATTCTTGTTCTTGTTGAATCTTGTTGACACATAACAGTAAAATACTTAATGTTAAAGTCTGAATGGAACCCATGTAGGCTACCCATGAGCATTAATACATAGAGGCAGGAAGAATTACTTTAGAAACCAGCCTTTTTGAATTATTAAGAGATGGGGTTTGGGGCTGGGTCTGTGCGACTATTTCTGGGGGACGAGTCTAAGGGAAGAACAGGAGACAAGGGTAAGGAGAATGCAGAAGACAAAAGGTAAGTAAAATAAAAAGTGAATTCCCAGAAACAGATTTAGAAACTTTCCCCAAATGGGATTCTTAGGGACTTAATTTCTGTTGTGGCAAAAATTCATCTCAAACAAACATCACTGCGTAAGAGACACTCAGAGTCAAATTATATAAAATAGAAGTATTTATTCTTGCAAGAATAGAAGCAGTCTAATACACAGTTGTTACCCTGTGCAGAAGAGTGACACTCCCCCAGACAGACTGAACTAGCTTTTATCTTAGTTTCAAGGCCTTCTTCCCCCCAGAGCCTTCCTCCCAGTAGTTTTCCATAGACGTCACTAGTTGGCCCACTAAGCTCCCCTGCACCAAATGGCCTTCTGACATCTAGGTCAGAGGTCCTTGTTCGTCTGTTCTCTGGAGTGTCTCCCTCTTCTGCCTCCCCAGGTACATAAACAGAATCCTCTCTCACTACAAGTGAGAGACACACATGTGACATTCTTTGAATCATCTATATTTAACTAAAGATCAATGAATATCATTAAAATTGCCACCACATTTCCTTACTCAGGACATAATGAGGATACAAAATTATTTTGTTGAGTTTGCTTCTGTTGCAATTTGTTCAACCTTTTTTCATAAAATGACTGGACTATGTTTGTGCTTCTTTTAAAATAACTCTGATATCTCTCTCTTTCTTTTCATGTTTAATTGACCCTGTTCAAAAATACAAATTTGACAAATTTAAAATATGATTCCAATCATATTCATATTCTAATCATCATCCAATTACCAACATTTAACTCTTTCTCGCCAGTATAAAAAAAATGTGGTTTTGGTAATTTTCACAATTTCATGGCACCCTAGAATATTTTGTTGTATGAATATCTGAACATACCAAAAGAAAGAACAAACCCTGTGCTTTTAAAACAAAAAAAATATGTTATTCTAGCTTCGTGCGTCTTTTTTTTTAATCAACACTTGAATGTTGGCAAGTTTCATAAAAAGCAACATGAGCAAAATGCTGAGAAAATCGCATTTTTATCAAAGACTACATCTAGATAAGATTCATAATGATGATCAAAACACAGTAGATCGAGTCCATCAACAACCTACACCCATAAAGCTTCATAGTCCTATAGTGATCGCATTATGATATCGCTTGTTTCTGCTCTTCTTTGCATGCGTTTTGATCTCCTATCCTCACATTAGCTAGAACATTTGTGTAATGTACTACACACGGCAAGGTACTGTATATGCGTGTATTAGGCCTAATGTAGGCTATTGGGAGCAAACCACCCTGATGCTAAACCTTAAAAGCTTACTTCAAGTATGATGTTTTCCTATTCGGTGAAGTTCGGTATCTTGCAACCATCTCTCGTCCTCTGCTCGTCCGTTTGAAAACTGCGCGCGCCGCGCTGCCGGCGAACGTAATTTAAAAAAAAAAAATCAGCATCAGCATCAGCAACTGCCAGTAGCAAATACAATTTTGGGGTGGCACCCGGGGTGGCCAATCGCATGTCAGGGGTGTCCAGTGCTACCCCGGGCCCCCCTCTGGCTCCGCCACTGATGTGAGGCAATATGTAAAGCGCTTTGGTGGCCATTGGGTCTGTGAAAGCGCTATATAAATGCAGTCCATTTACCATTTAACTATATTCAAGTCATTGATTAGCATTATCTTTCATGATAATCTATAAATCACTCGTGTGGGAACTGTTCTAAGATGCCTACAGAGTGACATGCTATTGCATTTGTGTTATGTAAATGTGCTCTACTACAAAAACTCTTCCTCTTCTCAACACTGTTTGTTGAGAAGCCGGGGGCGGGGTTTATGTCAATTTTACGGTTTGTGATGTCACTAACCAGGGAGGAAGCTCGTGTAGTCCCTACCAGCCATTTATTGTAGTCCTTAAAAAGCGATTTCTGTAAAAGAAAATATCTGCCTTTGATTTGAACTTTGAGCGTCGTAACTTTGCTGATAATGTTTATGCTCAGACAGCAACATTACACACTAACTAAAGTTAGAAAAGTGAAATCATAATCAACCACCCGTTTAACATCTAATTTTCAGCATTAGTTTCATCATTTCAATACGTCCTTCCTCAATGAAAGTATTAATTTCTTTAAAAAACAAACAAAATTTTGTTTTTTTAAATTCATTCATTTTAGAAAGATTGTCATGGACTAAATGTTTTGACTTTTTTTATTATCCGGCTATTATTAGTAGTAAATATAAAAATGTGTTGTATTCTTTAGTGAGCGAGTACTAATTAAACATCTGTTCCACAAATAAAAATAAAAAGTCATAGAGGTTTGTAATGACATTAAAGTGAGTAAATGATGACAGTGTTGTAATTTTTGGGTGAACTGTCCCTTTAATAATTGTGCTCACTGTCCAGTAGAAGAAGAAAAAAACAGCCACGTTGGTGTCTTTTGAATACACTTTATATACACTACTCTGTGTATCTTCAAGAGCTAGTCTTTCTGAGACTCAGTGCACTTAGAGAATGTGAAATTGGCCGTGAGATTTCCTGTCAAACTGAAAGTTAACTGCACATTAAGGAGGTAGATGGGTAAACGTTGATGCCACAAGCATTGGGTTGTTTATGAGTGTAGAAATAGCTGCATAATGGTGCCATGCATGTTAAAGATAAATATGACAGATTGTCAGGGCCTCCCTAACATTTGAAACTGTAAATACATTATTAAAAACTGCAGAATGTAACTTAAAAATCCATTTTTGCAATATTTATTTGCAATGATACTTCTAAGGCACATAACACACTGCCTTTTTTGGCCCGGTTTTCTTGTTTGTTGTTGTCTGTGCTGTCCCATTCTTATCCAATCATGATTTAACACTCCTGCCTGTTTTATCTGGCCTCTCACAGGCCCAGACAGATGGGTCTGCACTTGATTCAAACACAAACCTCAAAACTAATCCCCCAAAACAAACCTCTCGCTTTCAGATTCAGCCAGCTGTGGGAGCTGGATCAGAACCACAGCGAACCACTGGAACGTTTAAATGACTTTTTTATGATTACTGCAGTTTCTTTGACCCACATAAACATGAACCAACTGGCCATAGATGAACCCTGGGTTGGTTATCGGTTGGTTATTTGTTGGAAATCTTTTATAACATCAGTTTATAAGGCTGCTCTTGCCTGTTTTACCGTGTCCCCTGACGTGAAGTGGATTATATTGTTGATTAGCTCTGATTGTGTTCCAAGGTTGTACTAAAAAATGGTGTTCGTTGGGAGAGCTGAATCTAGCTTAAATTTCCAAAAAGCGTTTAGAGCCAGTTTTCAAAATTGCCACTTGTTATATTGGGCATGACAACCCTGTATTTGTTTATTGTGTACACATATGTTTTATACAAACCTCAAGTAATAGTTTACCCAAAAATGAAAATGCTGTCGCTATTTACAAGCCCTCATGTTGTTCTAAACCTGAACAGTAAACACAAATAGGCGTTTGAGTGATTAAACAGTGCAGGCAGCCCGAGCAAATCAAATCTAGAATTTTAAAATCTAGAATGAATTCTAGTGAAATCTTTTATTTTCTGTCACTGCTTTTGAAGTCTGTGAAATATTGAAAGATTTTAAGGAAAAGGGAAAAAAAAATATTTATGATCAAATTTTATTCTGGCAATGTTTTTGACAGGTTCTTTCAGGTTGATGCACAATTATGCAAATTGAAATGTGTCATATGGACTCAATGTAATGTATCACTACACAGATGTGGCATGTAGAATGTAATCATGATATTTCCATGTAATTACTATCTGTCAGTGATATCGTGCGAGTTTAACGGTTAAACTAATTAATTTGATTGGAATTTTCAAGCTTTGGATAATCAAAACTTCCTGACGCTTATTTTGCATTGTTTATCAGACATATTGCGAAATACTTTTCTGCTAGGAATACATCTATAATATAATAATCAAACAATAACTACACTCAAAAGTTTGGGATCAGTATGGTTTTTTAATACTTTTAATCACAATACTTAAAATATATTCAAATGGAAACATTTTAATTGTAATAATATTTCACAATATTCATTTGCCCAACTGATGAGCTGTAGTGTAAATCTTTTGCTATACAGTGTGTCAAAGCAATTAGCAGGAAAGCTCAAATGCATGTTTTCACCATTGATGATGTACACCCCTGTTTTGACAATACAACTTGAATTGAAGCCCTGATGTGAGTCATGTAAAAGGGCCTTTACTAAGAGGTCTTTACCAACCTGAATCATACACAGGGATCTTGAAACCTAAAAGCACTGGATAATGGAACAAAGTCAATGGATAAATGTGACTCTTGATGGACTATTTGCTTCCATGAGAGCAACAGATTTGTGGAAGTAGGTCCAAGTGAAAGCATCATTATTGGTTAGGGGTCTGTGTAGAATTGGACATCAAATGGAAGAGTGGTGGTTAGAAGCACATATCTATTTGAGGTATGGAAATATGCCAGTGACTAGAAGGTTATTCACTGCCATCACTTTCCCCTTCAGCAAGGCACTTAGACCCACGTTGCTCTAAGGAATTGCAATTAACCCTCTGGAAATTGGCGAGGGATAAAAGTATTATCACTGTCTTGTTCCATGTACGTTGAAAATTCCAGTATTGGCAAACCAATTATCACTGTAGTCACGTGGTGAGATTAACCTGAGACAACAGCTCAGTTTCAAACATTCAGTGAGCTGCCTCGCTGTCTACATAGGCCGGTGCCTTCTAAGGCGGCTTTCTTGCTCTCATTTGGAAACACTTGCCTGTTGCCACATTCCAGCAACATTTTCGTGTGTTATTTCTAGCACATTTCGCAACACTTTCCAAATGAAATGTCCATTGGGTGACTCTACAAGTCTTTGATTACTTGTATGGCAAATCATGTTTCATTGGACTTGTACCCGAGTGCTCTGCACCGCAAGTGCAATGCTGTACCAGGTGAGCTACCGGTCAAAAGCCATACATATGGAGCTGGTTATGTGATGCATGTCAAAATGTATTAGTTTACCAATCATGCACTATGGTAAAAGTGTTTTGAGGTCATAAAATTGTATTGTGCAAGGAACCGTGTAAAAATAAGTCTTTTATCGATAATCTGTCCCTGTAATAATGGTTTGTGTAAAAAGGAATAAAATGTTTGGGTGTTTTACTGCCACTATTGTTCATTTCACCTGGAAACTACAGGGAATTGTAAGGTGTGTATTATATACGTTTTTAAATACTCTCAACTGTTTTTTTTTCTGTATGTTTTTTTAAATATACAGTAATATTTGTAACCACCCAGAGTTTGGTTCCTGGTTTTCTTTCTTCATTTGTAATGCCACTACTATGCAGTGGGGGGCTCTAGGTGTCCTTCTCCCTTGTATATAGCCATGTAGGAGAAGAAGTCAGGTTATGGTGTGGAAAGGAGAGCATGGTTCTTCTCGCTGTGTTCACACAATTTGTTCAGAGTCCAGATTGAGAAACTATAGTTTCATGCTCAGTCAAGTAAGTGTTTTTCTTTGCCTGATTTGTTATGTCAATTGAGGTTATTTTCTGTGTAAACTGTATTTAGCTTTTTTTGGGGAAGAGGGGTTTCGGCTAATGTTTGGTTTGAAACTAACATGTTAACGTTAGTATGTATGTTTTGTTTGTAGAAGGACTCTTTGAATATCCTGTTTTCAATTGTTGGATGAGGTTCAATACTGCAACTCGACTTGGAATATGAGAGTTCTATGCCCTAAGGATAGTGTTTCAAAGCTGGACTGTGGTCGTATGGGAACGGGAGTCATTGTGGATTACGACTAGTAACTGCTTCACCTCTGTCACGGGACTATAATTCCTTTCCTCTCCATCGCTGCAAATGGAATTATTGACTCTGATACAAATCCTTGGAGGCACTCGATGGATTACAGGACAATGAAAAACTAAGGTTTTGATCTAAGGTTTATTTCATTGCTACACATCAGACCCCATTGCATTAGTGTTTACCTTTGGGATATGTTATTGTATATTCAGTGTTGGCTGGGTGGTGTTTATGTAAATACTCTTGTGTGAGTCATCGGATATAAAATGAAAGCATTACAATTGGTGTATTGATTTGTATCCTCCAACTGTTTTGGCACTCATTATTATAAGCTCGGTAAGTTGAAGGTTGGTGGGTCCCTTCCTCAAAAATTATCTTGTAGCTTGTCTCCCTAGGAGTGGATAGGGAGACGGTTACAGAATGGCGCCCGAACAGGGACCTGAAGGCCATCGAGATCTTTAATTAGAGTGTTTCTCACAGTTTTCCAGTCACTTAGAGTAATCTAACTGTCATCTGCCATGGATAGGGAGGAGGCGGTACCTAGTGCAGATTTTACCTCTGAATCTTTCATTTCCAGAAGAGAACCGCTGAAAGAGTTGATAAATACCTTCAGTGATCTGTATATTGACTCCGATGAGGAAAATGAAAGAGTTGTGAGCAGTGCTCCTGAAGATGATTTTCTTTTACCCCCACCACCATTAGAAATGGATGAAGAGGCAGACCATAATCCTTATCCATCAGTGACATCCCTGAATGAACGCATTGCAAAATTAGAAAGTCATATGGCAGACATCACACAGGAGGTGGGTGAGCAAGTTTCTTGGGATAATTTTGACAAACAATGTAAAAAGATCGAAGATAGGATGACATATCATGTTCAACGGGAGTGTGAGAGGGTTAAACTAACCTTGGAAATGTTAGTCAAGGATTTGGGGCAAACCATGGTAGATTGTTTGAAAAGACGAGATCGGCAATGGGAGCAAAAATTTCAAGCGCTGAGAATGTTTGCGTCTACCCCAAAAATACCAGAAACCAATCCACAAGAAAGTAAATCCCATTCTCCATCTAGTAACATGACGTATAACTTACAACCCAGCCATATTAACAATCAGTCTTTAGTTCAATATAACCCCCCTGTGAAACTTGATTTTCCCAGTTTTAGCAATACCCTTAATGATGATCCAGTTTTATTCATCGAGCGATGTGAGGAATACTTTGTTGTTCGACCCCTCAGAGATGACGAAATCCTGGCCTCACTCTCGGCCGTATTGAAAGGAACTGCAAAAGATTGGTGGATGGCAGAGAGGAAAAATGTGACCAACTGGAAACAATTTAAGGAGAGATTCCTGCACTCATTTTTAAGTGAGGACTACAAGGATGTAGCCGCTAGGAAACTACTAGAAAGAAAGCAAGGGGCCAAGGAAAGCCTCAGAGACTTTGCATTCCAGTATCGTGCGTTGTGTTTGCGGTGGAAAAAGGACATGTCTGAGAGAGAAATGGTTCAGGCAATCCTGAGAAACTGCAACCCGCGGCTTGCCAGTTTACTACGAGGAGCTGTTAAAGATGTGGGAGAATTGGTCAGGATTGGGACACAAATAGAACGAGACTTTGACGAGTCCAAAAGGTATTGGAGTCAGGTCAATGGGGAGGAACAGAAGAAGAAAATTGCACCTGTTCAAGAACCTCAGCGAAAGTTGCCACAGGCTGGCAACAGATTTGTACTACTTGACCAGAGTCCAGACCTTCATGCTTATAAGAACATCACCCTTCCCATAATTCTCAGAGACAGCTATATCATGGCCATTGTTGACACTGGAAGTACTTTTTCACTAATCCAAGAGTCTTTGTGGAAGAGGTTAAGTCATCATGAGGAATGTCAATCTAGTGGAGGACAATCATTCCTGCTGGCCAATGGACTGAGACAAAACTCCTTAGGCAAGGTCAGTTGGAGATGTGAAGTTCAAGGACAAGGTTTGGATGTAAATTTGTTTATCATGAAAGATGCTGATCTAACTATACCTGTTATTCTGGGAATTGATTTTCTGTTAGAATCCAAGATGGTATTGGATTTCCACAAAGTCCAATACTGTATGCCAGCAATTTCAGAACCAAAAACTTTTCCTTTTCAACACCATGATGTTCAACCCTCTTCATATTTCTGTCTTGCTCTACCGGGATCTTCTTTTGATGAAGAAACCTGTCAGCAGATTCGCAGTTTAGTCCAAGCATCAGACACAGACCGCCCTACACAAAGAGAGGTAGAGAATCTCTTGGCCTACTGTGTGCACTCGGCAGATTGGTCGAACCAATTGTGTAAAACACCGTATCATAACTGTAGATGAGGTTCCAACAAGAAAACGTGCTTACAAGGTTTCACCACCAAAGCAGCAATTCATAGAATCTCAAGTGCAAGAACTATTGGAAAAAGGAATCATCCGACCATCTACTTCCCCTTGGGCATCACCTGTGGTTATAGTTCAAAAGAAGGATGGAAGTGCTAGATTCTGTGTAGATTATCGAGGTCTTAACAGCAAGACGCATCTGGATGCATATCCCATGCCTCAAATTCAGGATATCCTCGAATCTCTCCATGGGGCAACAGTTTTCAGCACCCTAGACTTGAAAAGTGGCTATTGGCAGTTGGAAATGGATGCAGAAAGTATTCAAAAAACGGCCTTTGTAACATCTAATGGGCTTTATGAATTTCTTTGTTTACCTTTTGGCCTGAAAAACGCCGCAGCGTCCTTCCAAAGGCTGATGGAACAGGTCTTACGTGAGGTGAAAGGAAAGTGCTGTATGGTATACATCGACGATATCGTTGTGTACTCCAAGAACATTTCAGAACATCTCCAGCATCTACAAAAAGTCTTCACATGTCTCCATAAAGCTGGTCTCACCCTCAATCTAAAAAAGTGCAACTTTATCCAGAAATCGCTCTCATTTCTGGGACACATTGTGACATCTGAGGGAGTAAAGACTGACCCAGCCAAAGTCTCAGCAGTCGAATCATTTCCTATACCACAATCCATCAAAGATGTGCAAAGGTTCCTAGGTTTAGCTGGTTGGTATCACCGGTTCATACCCCAGTTTTCCGAAAAGGCAGCTCCATTGCATGCACTAAAAAAGAAAAATGCCACATGGGAATGGACTGAACAATGTCAGCAAGCATTTAACTCCGTAAAACAAGATCTTGTGCGAGCTCCGATTTTGATTACCCCTGATTTCTGTAAGCCTTTCAGAGTGCAAACCGATGCAAGCGATATCGGATTAGGAGCTGTTCTTACCCAAGAGGCTGAGGGGGAAGAACATGTTATCGCCTATGCATCCCGGTTGTTGAGAGGAGCAGAGAAAGCCTATTCTGTGCCGGAAAAGGAATGTTTGGCGGTAGTTTGGGCCGTGGAGAAATGGAGGCAGTATCTGGAAGGACAAACCTTTGAGGTAGTAACCGATCACGCAGCTCTGACATGGGCATTCCAACATCCAAAACCTTCATCACGGCTCATACGATGGACCATAAGATTGCAAGGTTTTCATTTTACAGTGAGGTATCGGAAAGGTCAGTGCAATGTTGTACCTGACGTGTTATCCAGAAGTCACAATACTCCTCAGGATATGTTGCTCGTCGCTACTGCTAATAAAAACATTTCCCCACCATGCAACCTACCGGCTGACCTCTCACAAATTGCCACCGCTCAAAACAGCGATGTTGAGATTCAGGAACTAGTCTCTAAAGCAACAAAACAAACCATTTTCGACATGGCCAGAGTTCATTATGTGGTGGAAAATGGGTTTCTATTTCGCAGTGTGCCTGATGGTAAAAAAGGGCAAAAACTCCAATTGATCATACCTTTGGCACTACGGCAGTCCTTTCTGAAGTACGCACATGATAACCCTTTGAGTGGACATTTGGGGAAGCTCAAAACTCTACTCAGGCTACTTGAAACTGTGTACTGGCCTAGCATCAGGGCGGATGTATGGAAGTACTGTAAAGATTGTCAAACCTGTCAAAAATACAAACCTTCCGCGACTAAGACATCAGGTCTGCTACAAAGTACTCCTATAGTTGAACCTGGATATATGTTGGGAGTGGATCTTATGGGGCCTTTCCCGAAGAGCAATAAACAACACGAGTATCTTCTTGTTGTCGTTGACTACTTCACAAAGTGGGTAGAGTTATTTCCTTTGAGGACTGCAAGAGCATCTCACATTGCCAAAATCTTAACAGATGAGATCTTTACTAGATGGGGAATACCAACCTACCTTGTGTCAGATAGAGGTACCCAGTTTACCTCCCAGCTCATCGACATTGTCTGCAAACAATGGGGTGTAATTCAAAAATTAACCACTGCCTACCATCCTCAAACAAATTTGACAGAGCGAGTCAACAGAAATTTAAAAACAATGATTGCGTCCTATGTAGAGGATCAGCATCGACAGTGGGATAAGTGGTTGGGCGAATTCAGGTTTGCAATTAATTCTGCTTGGCATGAAAGTACTGGGTTTACGCCAGCAGAAATAGCTCTGGGACGGAAGTTGAAAGGACCAATGGAAAGAGCCCTACAACAGCTACCTGATCCTAACTGTCCAGCTTACCCTATAACGGAACGGCACAAGGAAATGGTCACTTTGGTGAAGGAGAATGTGGAAAGAGCCCAGATTAAGCAGAAAAAATACTATGATCAACGTCACAAACCAACACAATTTCAGGTTGGAGACGTAGTATGGGTACGAACGCATCCCTTATCCAGAGCAGATGACGGTTTTATGGCAAAACTGGCTCCTAAGTGGAAAGGTCCCGCTAAAATCGTAAAGAAGTTGGGTCCGGTTAATTATCAAGTCTCCCTTGTATCTGCTCCAGATATTATTGACACATATCATGTGCAACACTTGAAGCTTTGTCATGGGTATGTTAGCTCTTCTAATGAGGAGGGAGATATGTAACCACCCAGAGTTTGGTTCCTGGTTTTCTTTCTTCATTTGTAATGCCACTACTATGCAGTGGGGGGCTCTAGGTGTCCTTCTCCCTTGTATATAGCCATGTAGGAGAAGAAGTCAGGTTATGGTGTGGAAAGGAGAGCATGGTTCTTCTCGCTGTGTTCACACAATTTGTTCAGAGTCCAGATTGAGAAACTATAGTTTCATGCTCAGTCAAGTAAGTGTTTTTCTTTGCCTGATTTGTTATGTCAATTGAGGTTATTTTCTGTGTAAACTGTATTTAGCTTTTTTTGGGGAAGAGGGGTTTCGGCTAATGTTTGGTTTGAAACTAACATGTTAACGTTAGTATGTATGTTTTGTTTGTAGAAGGACTCTTTGAATATCCTGTTTTCAATTGTTGGATGAGGTTCAATACTGCAACTCGACTTGGAATATGAGAGTTCTATGCCCTAAGGATAGTGTTTCAAAGCTGGACTGTGGTCGTATGGGAACGGGAGTCATTGTGGATTACGACTAGTAACTGCTTCACCTCTGTCACGGGACTATAATTCCTTTCCTCTCCATCGCTGCAAATGGAATTATTGACTCTGATACAAATCCTTGGAGGCACTCGATGGATTACAGGACAATGAAAAACTAAGGTTTTGATCTAAGGTTTATTTCATTGCTACACATCAGACCCCATTGCATTAGTGTTTACCTTTGGGATATGTTATTGTATATTCAGTGTTGGCTGGGTGGTGTTTATGTAAATACTCTTGTGTGAGTCATCGGATATAAAATGAAAGCATTACAATTGGTGTATTGATTTGTATCCTCCAACTGTTTTGGCACTCATTATTATAAGCTCGGTAAGTTGAAGGTTGGTGGGTCCCTTCCTCAAAAATTATCTTGTAGCTTGTCTCCCTAGGAGTGGATAGGGAGACGGTTACATATTCAACATTTATCTCGGTTTGTCTACATTCTTGGAATTTTTTTAACACTGAGCTTGTTATATTTTTGAAAGATACATGTGATGTTGTTTTAGAATTTGGCCAGAATGAGTTTTCTTAGAAAGCATCGTGATTGGAAATAAAATGCCTTAATGCTTTCGCTGTAGGCAGCTCACTGGGTTTGGATCAGAGCAATTGAATCTATTAAGACTTTATTCAGTTGGAGTGATTTTATAAATTCCATTTTCACCATATTAGTAGCTGATTAATATTCTGAGCAACTTCAAGCAATTTGCAACTCAACACACTCTTCACCAAATATTATTCAGTGTAATTACAAAGAAGCATGATGATATTCAAAGGTGCTGGGCTGTAAAAATGTAATAGATGTTTTCCTGATTGTATTTTTCCCTCCATCAAAGTTATTTATATCATTGTGTTCTTTGATCTTGACGCTGAGATTAGGCAAGAGGAAAATGCATTGGGCTGTCAAACCTCTTTTGTTCTTCCTGAATGTAATTTGTATTATTTTTGACTAGAATGTTAGTGTGAAGTATAGTTCAAGACAGTTATTGAACTCATGACCATAATGTTATTCAAAAAAATTATCAAGTGTAAACATCTATCAGAGAGCAGAGCGCCAGCGCTTGAGTGTGATCTAAAAGAATGAGCAAGCAGAGCGAAAGCACATCTACGCATGATCCATTACACTCCCCTTCCTTTGACCTCTCTTTCCCTGGAGTAAAAAGCCACACGTGGGCGTTTATCCAGGTCATGCCAGTGGTGTAGTTGCTTTAGCAGAGTAGCAGAGATCAAATCCACAGTCTTTTGTACATCAGCTAAATGCTATTGTTGCTCCAAAGCAACACTTCAATGTAGACCTCACCTTTTCTAGTGTAAGGAATTGAGCCAATGCATTGTTAACTTTCTTTTTTTCCCCTACACTCCACCAGCGGTTAGCTAATAGAGACAGTTCAAATGTAGTTTCACAAGCCATACATTTTATTGTTGGCTTATATATATATATATATATATATATATATATATATATATATATACAGTGTATATATATATATATACAGTGTATATTACTTACTATTTGGTTCAATAAACGAAAACATATTACATGTTGCTGTAAATTCAAGTGAAGCCAAATAATCAAGGGACAAAAAAAATTGTATTCTTATTATTAATATTATTGTATAATGGTTAGGTCTGGCCGAGCAATCTGATCCATAACTGTGTCATTCCACTATTTTTGTTGCACACCAGCAAGCAAATGTTGAGTGAAATATAGAAACTAAAACTTATACTGAACTGATGATCTGCCATGTCCCTTGTTCTCAATGTTGTTGTGTGTGTTTGTGTAAAAAAAAATATATATATTGCAATTCTGTTTGGTGCCACTAGTAACAGATGCTATATGCTTCACCTTTAATAATCATTATTAATGACCACATAGGACACAGTGGTTTCTCTGCAGTTTCAGGGGCTGTGCAGTGATTGGTTGACCTTTCCTTCCCTGGTGTCATGAAAAGTGAGAATGTTATTTAGCGCAAGTGAACACCCAGAGAGGGCTGAAATGAGAGAACACTGGATACATTGATTCGGTCTCTGGAGAGAAGGGTGAGACATTTGATACCTGTCCTCTTCATGTCTCGCACAGTCTTTGGATTACGCAGCTCTGACTCACTTTCACTCTCGGTTAAAATCCAGGCCCACTGGGGATTAGGATTGATTACTTAATTGCTCCTCATAGGGTCGGTTACCTCTAGAGAGCAATTTGAGCGAAGCAAATAGAGTCCCGACTCGATTGGAATTGAGATGTAACTCAAAAAAAGGAAATGCCAAAAGGAAGACAAAAAAGACACCCATTTTCAAAATACTCACTGCATTTCAAAATACCATATTACGGACTGACCTGGATATCTTTGAATGAAATGTACCCAAATGTGTTTCAAAAACAAGTTGTTGATGATGCATATATTAGAAAATTCTTTCTTTAAAAAAGTGTTTTTAGATGGGTCACAGAATGAACAAAAAAACGGACTTCGGAGTCAGTCTTAGTGCATCAGTAAATATGGATTGAATATTTCACACTGCCAAGTGAATCGCCATTGATGAGGCACAGAGGGAGGCTGAGACTGAATCCAGTTTCAAAAGCACATGTTTTTTGCTTTTCAGATGTTGAATCTGGCCCTCTGCTGAGGCTGTGCTCATTCTAATGAAGGAGAGTCCTGGCGGCTTCCTCCCTGGAGCCATAATTGCAAGTTTGTGTCGAGGTTGGTTGTTAAGACACATGCCTGACTAGACGTATCAATCATTTGTAAATACACTTAATTTATGAATCCCTTTATATATACATTTTCATTTTCTTACATAGACATTATAAGTAGTAACACTTATAATGCCAATAAATAGGCCAACTGTATATGAACAAAAAATCTCTAGGTAGCTAAATTAAGTATATTCCATTGGAAATAAATTCAGGATTATCCTCGGCTGGCTGTTACAACTGGATAATCTTTACCATCTTAAAGTGGATGAAAAATGTCATAACTGGCCTTAGTTCAGTCGTTAAGACCAACATATGGTGAAATCTAAGAAATCCCTGCACGTACGTTTGGCTAATAGGACTGCCTCCACAAACAGCTGATCTTTGAGCATTTGCCTTATTAGTTAGTGTTCGTGCACTGATATTAACCAAGCATCTCTCTTTGCGATGTTTCAAAACTCTTAGTCTTTACAGGAACGCCATCACAAACACACATCCTAGTCATCATGCACAGCTAGATGATCGATCGATCGACCGACAGACCAAACAGACAGATCGCTATACTGTAAGCCTATTTATTTTGTTTTATTACACTGCAATCTCAATGTAGATCCAGAGTAATTTAGAAAAAAATACACTTTTTTTATTTTTTAAATAAATCCTATGTTCAAGACAACCCTGTATCACATGAAATACGTTCTGAGGAAACTATTTTGCAAATCGCAATTACGTTACATGCCAACATATAAGCAGTGCTATTACGTTGGTCCTTAACCTAATACAGTAGCCTGGTCTCATTGTTAATACGTGGGTATTAATACGTTATTTTCAAAGATAGAAAACGTATGTTTTTGTACGTTTGGATAGATGCTGAAACGTATAATATTGACGTATTTGCAACATTTAAACGTAACATTATTACGTTTTTACAGCTACAAAACGTTAACTATTTACGTAACGTTATATTTCATATCCTAAAGATATCTGTATACTTTCACTTTTAAAGATAAATGTAACAAGATCCCTTAATCCTACTCCCAAAACCTAAACATATCCATTTTATACAGAATATAAAAAGGATAAAACGTAATGGACAGAGATGTGTAGCTAGGTAAATGGCAGTTTTAATATCAATATAGCATTAAAGAATATTTTGAGCCACTAATCCTACTCCTACCCCTAAACCTACCCATAACCATTCCTTAAAAATACGTAGGCTAACACAATTATGAAGAAGAAAAAAACATAACAGACAGACAAGTATACATTTCACAATAATTTATTTATTGCGAAAATGTCGAAACCGGTAACGTTAACATTACCAAAAGTCGTTCACGTGATGATGCGTTGCAGTCGCAGTCCTCTCTGGCTGTATTATAGTAGTTGTGTATGAGGTACAGATCAGAATTTAAGTTATTAACGTTAATCCATGAAAATGTTAACCCGATTTCGGTTCGCTCTCTGAAGGCGCACGCGCTTCTCCATTTCAAATGTACTACACCGACTGAAACACGGCATGTCGCAATCTGTGACGAGGCAGACGAGAGCCAATGAGCGTTTGATATCACGGCGATAAAACATGTCGTAACGCTTCTTGAAGGCGCGTTTTTTGAATTTGAATTCATCACCAGCGCGGGATAGATTTGACGTTTGCGGTCGCTGCTGAGAAATGAAGATGAAGATCACTGGATAAAAGGCTGAATTTGGATCTGTTTCTTGCAAACAACGTATGGATTCTAGGATTTGGATTACATCCAAATAAAATGTGTCTTTTGTGAATGTATCAGTATGTTGTGTTTTATTGGAGAAAATGCTTTTTTGTGTAAATACACTAAATACTACAAAATGGTTAAACGATTAAATAACGTATTTTTAAGGTTAAAAGTGTATTCTTGAAAAGTGTGAATGCAATAGAGTCAAAACATTTATGCCAGGATTATGCATAAATAGTAATACGTACACATTTCTACGTCGGTAGATTTGTTCATACGTAAATAAATTACGTTTTTGTGCTGCTACGTGTGAAAAGAAACCTGCTTTTGATGTATTATGTTCAGGACAAACATAATAGCACTGCAATAGATTGGCTATATTACGTTAAGGACCAACGTAATAGCACTGCTTATATGTTGGCATGTAACGTAATTGCGATTTGCAAAATAGTTTCCTCAGAACGTATTTCATGTGATAGGGTTGGTTCAAGATAGATAGATAGCTATACTGTAAGCCTATTTCTTTTGTTTTATTACACTGCATTCTCAATGTAGATCCAGAGTAAATTAGGAAAAAAAAAGAAAAAATATATATATTTGTTTTTTAATACATCCCATGTTCAAGATAATTCTGCAGACCCCAGCTAAAATCTGGGATTTTACCCTAAAATCTGCTCTTAGGGTAGAGGATGGAATAACGGTGGTCATCTGTGGGAATCAGCTGGCATTCTGAGGGTCCTAATTGGCATTCTCTGCCCATCACCTGTCATTACAGTCAAGTATATATTTTGGAGTCCATTTGTGTTTGTTTTTTGCCTGGAGCTGCCATCCCAATGGTAATCCAAATGCTATTACACATGGATGAGACCTGCACAGCACCACTGATAAACTTCTCAGTATGCAAATGTCAAGCAATTAAAGGAAGTGAAACAGCCTCCAAACTCTTTGCATTTATAAATGCGATACTGCTGCCATTTTACAATCCAGTGCCCCTTGTGTAAACCTCTGCAGCACTTGCATGATGAATCTTTAGTGCACCTGACACACTAGAAGATATATAAATAAAAATAGATACATATCATTAAAAAAAAAAAGAAGAACTTAACTGATGGGCCCTGTGGATCTGTTTGAAGAAAGACAGTTCAAATCAAATTATTCTCTTTGTACACAGAGTAAATACTGCATTTAAGCACAAACCCCTATATCGTATTCACCAAACAGCCACAGTCCTTCTTAACCAGGCATTGCATGTTGTGGTATGACGCTATGCATTTATATGCAGTTAGCTTACAGGAAACTGGATATTCTGGGCCTTGTCCAGACATCTGTGACTTCATCTGGGGCCTACTTTTGATGTAATTTTGGAATATGATACACTTTAAAATATATGTTGAAACATTACATCTGTTACAAGCAGCAATCTTTATTAATTTCAAATCTTTCAATATCTTTGGACTAAAAAGACCCCACTAAGCTTAGCCTCAGCCTCAGAAACAAACAGATACAAAAGTCAAACCAATCACTGTCTGTAGTCTGCATCAATTATCTCAAAAAAAAAAAAAAAAAAAAAAAAAGATTAAAAAGAAAACTCTGACAATTGTCTCTACAATATTCTAACAAATCTCGATTTTGATTGGGCACTTTGCTGATATACACAGTCCCAAACATGCATGTTTTACTGTATGTTACACTCAGACTGCCAGCCTGTGCATTAGTGGTGGGGATTCTTTCTGAAGGTTACATCATTACACCAGTAGGTGGAGGCAAGAAAATATATTTGAGTGAATGTCATCATTTACTCAACTGACGAATACAAAAATATTGATTCACTAGGTACCAAACATGTGACTGATTTATCAGTAAGTCGTTGAATTATTCACTCAACTGACTTGTTGAATCAGAAAATAATGATTCATTCATCAACGGAACAAGACCTTGGCTGAATCCGAAATAGCCCCCAGAACCCTCATTCACTATTCCCTACGTTAGTCCACTAATACTGTTCCCTTGAATTCGGACAGCCATTGAGCGTACATCGGTTGTACATTGAGCGTACATCATTATTGCTGTGCAATATGGGATAGAATAAGTGCACTCAATAACGTCCAATATGGTTTCGGACACAACTACAAATGGCTGTCCCCTCAAATAATGCACAACAACACTACTGTGTGCTTCTCTGAGATACAACATAAAGAATTCAGTAACTGAACATATTGAATATACAGTGTGTATATATATATATATATATATATATATATATATATATATATATATATATATATAATTTAAATTCAAGTAAATACAGTGTAAAAAGTATTAATTTAATATGAGCAATTAATATACATTAAGTTATGTATTATCACTGCCGAAAATCTCTAAATTAATATTGCTTAGAAAAAATATCTATTAGCCTACTAATAATATATTTCGACTAGGCCGGTTAATCAGACAATATTTTTTTTTAGATTTTCTGCATCGATTATACTAGTTTTGTGTCTTCCAAAGTCTATTGACAGCATTGTCGTTTTTTTCTTTTTTTTCGTGATTTTATTTAAAATAAAAATGTGGTTACATTACACTACAATACGGATGCATTAATATGCCATTATACCATGGTCTGGGTGAATACTCGATTCTGATTGGCTGCAGGGTGTCCATTAAAAAGTGATAGAGGACACCTAGTAAAGGAGTTCTGGTGAAACTGACTGTTTACCGTTCGAAATTAATAAATAAATGCGCTGGTTACGGCTGTGTGTAACCATAGCAACAGGCAGTCAAAGTATCCGTTTACAATATATTGTATCAAAACAAACATCTAGTTAGCTGTTATACTATGCCTACCTGTGTGTTTTAATTATAGGTTAAAAAAAATGAAAGTGTTACGCCCATGGCTAGACAAGCCTATCTTACATGAAAAAAAAAAAAAAAAAGTTAACTTTCTGGCTCATATGTTAGCTAAACTGAAGGGTTCTACGAGCTGAGCGGACTATAAATATCTCCGGTTGCTAAATAAACTGTCAGGCGTAACCAGGGAAACCAAGTTATTGTTTGTAAAAACTTTACATTTCGATTGTAAAACTAATTAAAATATAAACTAATGTTTTAAAAATGTGTTATTTGAACATGGTATAAGCAGTCCTCGCCGTCGTCCATTAATAATACCTGACAATGGACATCTTGTCGGGCATTAACCTTTACATAATGGTTGGCAAATGTATCATTATGATACGACTTTACTTGTTGAGGCACCGTAACAATCCCAGGTCAAAGATGATGAAGAAGAAGGCAGAATAAGTATTTCCCAATAACAGCTAGATTTACTCAACACAGGCAAACTACATGAAACAGTGCTACACACTTACAGTACCGGACAATGAGTATATACAAACAGAGGAACTTAAATAGACAGAGATAATGAACTAAATGATAAGCAGCCGATGACGATTAATCGTGTCCATAGAAACTAGTAATTGGCGGGAAACGCAGACTGACTGAAAAAACAAACAAAAGTCCATGCAATGAAACTAACTGAACAGAAGGCACATGGCTATTAACTAAATGTTAAGTAATATGTTTATTATTACAGTTTAAATATATGTTCTTTTTGTAGCTTTTTTTTTTTTTTTACCACTTTAAGCTGTCATTGTATGGGAAGAGTTGCATAATGATTCTTCAAAATGTGTTAATAATAAAAATTAATAATAATAATTACATACAGGTTTGGAACAGCATGAGGATGAGTAAATAACAGCATTTTCATTTTTGCGTGAACTGTACCTTTAAACATAGTACGCCAAGTGTGTTAGCTAGGGGTGGGGGAAAAAATCGATTCTTAGATGCATCGCGATGCGGACGTGGACGATTCTGAATCGATTCACAAATGTCAAAAATCGATTTTCAAAAAAAAAAAAAAAATGTAAGATATATATTTATAATAACTTAATATTGACGGAACGCAAAAGACGGAACTCTGAAGCGCGGAAGTGCAGTGCCCGCCCGGACCGTCTGTGGCGTGCACATAACAGAGACGCGATGGCGCGCGAGATCCAAACACACTCGTTAAAAGCTGACGTGTGGAAATATTTTGGCTTCTGAAGTTGAAGGGGGAAAGGAGCTGGACAGTCAAGAGTCACACTAGTTGTAAGCTTTGTAGAATAAAACTAAAATATTTCGGAAACAATACAAATATGAGAAGCCATATGACGCGTTTCCACCCAGAGGAGGAAAAACACTCGGCTGTACCGGTCGTTGTTATACTATTAATTTACTACAAGTATGCTGCTAGTTCAGGCACACATTTATTTTCCTGTTGGTTCTTTGCAATGTTAATAAAATCTATTGTACGTTAATTCTTTATGGGTCATTACTTACTTTTAAAGCAAAGTATTTATAGTCACACAAAAAGATTCAGATAATCGATTTAGCATGGAATCGCAGCCCTCTGAATCGTAATCGAATCGAATCGTGGGGTGCCTAGAGATTCCCTCCCCTAGTGTTAGCATGCAAAAAGCCATCGATGATACTTTGGTTTAAGGGTAGGGCAGAGAAAATACTATAAAAACAGTAGAAATGCAGTAGAGGTCTATAGTTCACACAATGATATATACACACACTGTACACTCACAGGCCTCATTTAGATGCCTTAATGTCGGTCTCATTCTCAGTATCACATTAAACACATCTGCATGCAGCCATCATTCCCTAATGAAACCTTCCCGTTATTTCACCTGATTTGATTTGTTTCATGTCTGAGTGAGCCTCACATTTACCATGATGTTTTTCACATGGTTTCACCCCCCCTCTCTTGTTGTCTTGACTTGATTGATCAAAACGTGTGATCGCTCTTTATGCTAACTATATAAAAGTAATTAAGCTAGGAATTTACTGCCGCACCATAGCAAAATGGAATTACATAGCATGACGATGAGTTACAAACGACTAAACACAAACACAACAATTACTACAGCGAGGTCCTATTATTTCTAATAATGCTTGACATTTTCATCGTGAGATCTAGTTATGTTTTATATGTGTGGTTGGATTGTTAAATTGAAACACATTTGTCAGCGTTGTTATCAAAGAGTCCAAATGCTTAAAGCATCACTCAGTGGCTATACTGTACTCTCATGACAAACTTCTTATTTGAAAAATGACCTGGTTTATGTATAAAAAAATCCTTTAAACTTCTCCTGGACATATATTTAAATATCCAAATCAATAAAAGTCACTTGAAATAGAATATTAACATTTTATGAGCTGGTTCCACAAAGGATTCATTTGTAGACAAATGGGCTGCAAGTCAAACTCAAAAGAAAGGGAGAAATTATAGTCTTAGTCATTTTCTTTGAGTCTTGGCTTTAAAAATATCCCTTCTACTGTGGTACTAATGCATGATTCATGCAACTGTTGGAGTTTTAATCGCCATTAAGGGCATAATTTCTCCACTTCAGAGGTAACGCTTTTAATGACCTGGTCATATATTATTTTCGCCGAAGTAGGCCTGTCTTTATCTACTTCTCTCTGTCTACCAGAAGCGTTGCACCCTTTCAGATATTTCAGCCAAGTGCATTTTTAATACAACTTTCTCAAAAAGTTATTTAACATTTTTTATGTAATTTGCACATTTTTTATATATATGTTGAAAAAATGCTTGACCGTTGCATGGTTCATTTTGGTTCGGTACATTTTTTTTTTTCTTCTGTTTTTCTGAACAAAAATTGTATATCACAGGAAGCTTGTTTCCACCACAGAATAATTGCAATGTGTTTTGACTTTTTCTCAATTCTGAAAT
This sequence comes from Tiaroga cobitis, assembly GCA_030578255.1. NCBI lineage: Eukaryota > Metazoa > Chordata > Actinopteri > Cypriniformes > Leuciscidae > Tiaroga > Tiaroga cobitis. The sequence continues at coordinate 43,259,679 of CM060596.1, forward strand.
TCTCAGAATTTCATGATATAAACTCGCAATTGTGAGTTATAAAGTCAGAATTGTGAGATACACTGTAAAAACTATATTTCCATATTTATTTGGTCAAATCAACTTAGATAATGTGGTTTGGATAACATCATATTTTGAGTAGTTATAACTGAATAGTTGAATCGTTTTTTTACAGTTACAATTGTGAGCTATAATGTTAGAATTGCGAGAAATAAACTTGCATTTGGGAGTTATAAAGTCAGAATTGTGATATCTAACCAATTCTTATTTTTTTCTCACAATTGTAAGTTTATATCTCCCAATTCTGACTTTACAACTCTCAATTGCGAGTTTACATCATGCAATTCTGAGAAAAAAGTGAGAATTGTGAAATAAGAAGTTAAAATTACCTTTTTTTATTCAGTGGGGGAAACCAGCGTTTCTGGACTTCCCTATTTTATATTTATCAAATAAAATGACTAAATAATAGAGGGGTTTTTGTTTGTTTGTTAGGGTCCGGAGTGAGTCAGGACTAGTCCCAGAAAACTTGTGGGTGCCTATATCCTCTCTTGAAAAGAGTTGATGAATTATGGATAGGTTTGTTTTGGCATTCTGAGTCATTATAATGAGGAGGGAGCATATTTCGTCTATTTCTGAATGAGGAACATCAGTCAAGCTCACAATTACATGTGGAGACATCATTTAGACAATCAGCTTACACCAGGGAAATGTGTGCTGAAGAACAGTTTGGGTGTTTACACACTAGAGAAAGCTCTGATGGCACGTTTGACAGATTAGAATGCAGAAGATGCATTTTGAGGTGGTGGAAAGAACTGTCAGTTTGAAATCAAGTGGATTGAATACAACGAATGGAATTCCCAAAAGCACAACCAGCCCCTGCTCTCTGAAATCCTCATTGGTCAAAACGTTCTCAACCTTTTGCTGCATGATCAAGCATCACTTTTTGCAAACCTTTGCTTTTTCTCTCTCGCTCTCTCTCTACGTCCTGTTGACAAAAAAATGTGTGGCTGCTTCTGCCTTTACTACAAACAGCACCATTCCAGTGGAAAAAGTAGTGGGCTAAATATGAGTGGCTTAATGTGCTCAATGTGTATTAAACATAAAAATAAAACCAGAACCAAAATGAATCGTTTAAATACGAGCGAATTTGGGCATCACAACATTATAATGCACAGTCAAGTCACCTTTATTTATATAGCGCTTTATATAATACAGATTGCTTTCGAGTGATAATAGGAAAATTATGCATTTCGGCTGTTGTTCAGCTGAAGTCAGTTCAGTGCTGATTCAGTTCCGTTGTAAAGATCATCAATTAATAAGTTCATGTCATCTATAAAGCAGTTCTGCAAAAAAATGTCATCATCCAGCTCAGTTCAGTTCTCATACAACAGGGTCATACACATACAGTCAGATCAATAATATTGAATATATATGTATTTGCAAATGGATAGATATTCATGTTAATATTGCTAAAGATTACATTTAATAGTGCTAATAAACTAGTGCTTTTAAGGATGGATGAATGGATGGAAACAACCAATATGATACCAATATATCATGCATGCCTTATAAAATTTTTTATAATTATGCATGCATGTATGCGAAGAAGCTGGATCCTATATCCTGCTTTGGCAACTTCCAGCAGTTGGTTTTGAGTACAAAAATAACCGGCAAAGGCGCTAATATATGCTGCCCAACAACCTCCTCTTCTCCCTCTCTATCTTTATTGTCTTTCTCCCCCCAGAACCTTGATGTCGTAATTCAGAACAACTTTAAATGTCTTTCTAGCTGTAAAAACAAAATCATCTTTCTGTGTATTAAAAAAAAAACAAAAGATAGAGTCAAAGACATACACAATTTCACCAAAAGATTGGCTTAGAGGGGTTCCCCTACACTGTAAAAAAAAAAAAAAACTGTAAAAAAACTGTAATTTTCTGGCAGCAGGGGCGGCAGAAAATGTTTGTTAAAAAACGGAAAAATACTGTCAGGAAAAAAACTGTAAAAAAATGGTAATTTCTTATTCTATAATTATGGTGTATTACTGTTATTCAACACAAAAATATCTTCCCTTATCTGATATAATGTTAATTTACTGACCTATTGAAGTATTAATATCTGTTTTGTACCATTGTAACACTGACAACCACAGTGGTGATGAGAGTCACATGATCATTCAAAGCTCATTACAAGCAGCTTTTCCACAAGAGAGTGAATACTAATATATAGAAACTGCACAGACTCATTCGCAGAAACATTAAACACCATCATGGTAACACATGAAATTTAAAAAATGCAATAAACATTAGTTTAACAACATTAAATGTAACATAAAACCCTAATATACATAACTGATTCTAAAAAAATAAGAAAACTATGAAGAAACATAGTTATTTCAACAAAAACACATAAAATGTGAAGTGTCACGCAGGGAATTGTGGGAATGTCAATTTACGGTTTTTCACTGTAAATTATACAATGAGTTGTTCTTTTTCACTTTCAAAAACTGATTTCTGCAGTTATAGTTTGAGATGGCAAATATTTGATATCTGTCAGAATTTAGCAAACAGGATTCACACTTCATTTGAGTTTTTATTTCCAGAAAGAACGTGGTGTACTTTTATGACAAAGATTATTGTGCTGTCTATCATGACCTGAATCTCTCACAGTCTTCATACAAGCTTCTAACTTGTCACTTTAAATAGCTTGCGACGCTCAATATCTTAGTCACAATTTGGAAATTCACACAGAGGATGGTTCCTGCAAGACTAAGTCTTATTCACTCATTGCAGTCTGTTACTCAATGTTCCTTTGCTCAAAAATTAATTTGGGGTGTGTGTGAGTTAAAGAGAGAGGTCTTACATTATGGGGATAAAATGTCCCCACAAAGATGTCAATATCCGAAATCTTTGTCCTTGTGGGGACATTTGTTGGTCCCCTTAAGGTAAAAAAAAACCTTATAAATCATACTAAGCAATATTTTTTTAAAATGTAAAAATGCAGATAGTTTTCTGTGATGGGTAGGTTTAGGGTTATGGGATAGAATACAGTTTATACCGTATAAAATGCATTATGTCCCCATAAAACACGAAACCCCCAATGTGTGTGTGTGTGTGTCTAAAGAGCATCGAGGCATCTTATTGAAAAAAAAAATATTTATTAGAATTAAATATATACTACAATATTATAATATTCTGATCCATATTTGTGTGAACAGACCATTATCAAGCATCTACAATATTAAAGCTGCAGTCTGTAGTTTTTCCTCTTTGTCGCCATCTCTGTTGGAAATCTGCAATTTCAGTTATTTGCGGAATTATCAACTTTGCATGGGTTGTGCCTCGACGCAAAGACATGCTCGAATTTCCCGCTGAAATCCACCAATACCACTGGAATTAAAAACACTATTACAAGCTTAGCGTTTTGAATCGAGCTTAGGCAAGCAGATAGTTTTGAACACTGGCTGGTTATGTACTTGCTCAAATTTGTTTTTGATCATTTTTAACACAAAAAAAGTTACGGAATGCAGCTTTAACAACTGAAGAAAATATGATTTTATTCAAGTGATCAGTACACAGGAACAATGCCCCTGGAGCAACCTGAGGTTAGACACGTTGCTCAAGGGCGCTAACTTTATCAACTACGCTGTATGCATGAAGCTCTTCATTTATTGCATCATTAATATACTCCAACTAAATTCATTTAACTATATTGGGTTTACTCATTTAGTTATAGAAGGAGTACTCATACCAGTGATATTTTAGTTATAATTGATATACAATTATAGTTTTTGTTAATATTTAGAATTTTATTTTATTTTATTATTTTCCATTTTCATTATAATCTTAAATGTTTTGTAATTTTGTTGTGTATTTCAGTTCATGTTTATTTTAAGTCATGCTTCTCTGTCCGTTTAATTCTTTATTTATTTAAGGCTTTGGTTTTAGTTTTAGCAAATTATAAAAACCCTGATCTATACTCATCCAGAAGACGTTGGATTAAGTGAAAACCCAACACTATCATCATATTAAAATCAATACTATTCAAATATCAAAAAAATATTTATGAATAGAAATTTCATAACTGCATATGTCAAACAATATATTTAGAATCTATTTATAAAAATTGGTATTTTAAATTAGCACTGCATTTTACAACCAGTTAAAAAGTAACTGTTTTAATAATAATAATAATAAAAACATGAACACAATTATGAATTTCATAATCTAAATCACAAGACAATTTATTTAAATTGGGAACACTCTCCATATATAAGGATGTGGACGTAAGGCTAAAGGGCAGTCTTGGATTGAGCTTGAAGGTCTTCACACAGGATATTTTGTGGGCGAGGGACATGTCAATAGGTCTCAGAGGTTACGCTCATCTGTGGCTGGTGGATTACAGTCTAATACAGCCTGTCACAATGGAGCACAGAGAGCACAACACACACTGATTAATGCTCAGACTGTTGAGAATTCTCATAATGAACCACATTTAGGCATCTCTTGAATATTTGACCATATAAATGACAAACAGCATTAAGTATATGTGCTATGGCTATGTCTATATTGTTTAACACACACATATATATATATATATATATATATATATATATATACATATTTCTGAGGAGAACAACAAAAAAATATGGTCCCACTTTATATTAAGTGGCTGTAAGTACTATATACTTACATTGAAATTAATAATTTGATACAATGGACTTATTGTGTACATACATGTTTTTACATTGTACTTATATTTTGAAAATACATGCATGTAATTACAGCTGTAATTAATTTATGTAATTACATTTGTAATTAGACAGTTGCCCCTTCCCTTACACCTTAACCCACCCTTAAACCGACCCATGCCACACACCTATCCCTAACCTTACCCGTATCACACCTCAATAGCAGCAAAAGTGTTTTACAATAAAACCTGAACACAATAAGTACATTGTACTTATTTTTCGATGTAAGTACATAGTAGGCTACTAAAAGCCACTTAATATAAAGTGTGACCGTGGCACAAAATAATATTTTGTGTGATTATTGTGTTTTATTTGTGTAAAAAGTGCAATTAATTAAAACTGAATAAATAGAAGAATGCCATTTAATTGCTATATGACATCAAAAAAAACATTAGCTGGCTTTTCATTCGCATATTTGTATGCAAATTTTAGGCTATCGCATTAAATATGCTGGATGGAAACGCAAAGTAGCGCATACAATCTTTATTTACTTATTTGTTCGTTTATTTAGGTAAGAAAACATGTTCATAAACTAGGATGGAAACACATTTAACACATTTTTTTTTTTTTTATTACTGATACTTTGTGCCAGTTTTTCAGGAAGTGAAGATTTTGGGCTGTTTCATTTGCAAATGTTTTATGCAATTATGCAAGTTTAATTCAGAACTTTAGATGGAAACATAGGTACATAGCATATTTATAATTCCATGTGTGCACGGAATTGCAATTATAACATAAACTATGAGCTAAACCATACTTAAATGCACATTTTGGAAATGAAGAAATGTGAAATAGCGATTTATTATAGACTGTTGTATTATAGACTAGACAAAACTAATCTCCAATGCATAGTCTTTCTGTTCAGAAACCATCTCAACTCAAGGTCAGTATTATTTAGTTATTATATGCATATATGCATATAGCTTGACTCCTGTGTAATAATTTGAATGAGTGTACACTGATGTACAGTATTGTTGTGGTATTAAATATTGATTAAATATCTTACATAGAACTTCAAGACAAAATGAGCTGTGGTTGGTCACACTGCATGTTGATCAGACTTTAATGTCTCAATGGGAAGTTCTTGTTCGAAATAAACTGCAAAGTGGACCTGACAGTATGCTAGATATTCTTTCTGAGAAAAGCAGCTTTTCTCTCTGCTAACAGGTTTCATGATGACAAATTCAACAGGTGTCCCACATCGATGCCACAGTGGCATCAATGTGTCTTTCTTAAACACAAGATCAGACGCTGCGTAGTTGTCAGCACTTGTTCTTTTGTTCAGCGGTTGTTGGTTACATTTGTGAAGGGAATAAACAGTCGAAAGATTCCTCTGTGGCGCTATGCTGCGATGTTCGCTGGGCTTTCATTTGTCGGCGAGAGCGGCGCAGGGCCGTTCAGCATTGATTAACATTAGGGAGCTGTTGCTTTACTTGAAGCTTCTACACCAGGGACACCAACAAGCAATACAACAATAATTTTTTTTAAAAAGAAAAGAAAAGAAAGGAAAATAATAACAGCAAATATTCAAAGCGAGGAGTCTTTTCATTTCATTGTCATTGTATTCCCGTACGTTGCGGAGGTGGCCTGATCACATGCCTCAGGGGCTAAAGGGGATTTCTAGCTGATTTTGTGAAGTGGCAACCTGTATCCCATATCTCCCCATGGCAACCAGCCAGGACTACAAGGAGCGCGCTGAGATATTATAGGCTGGAAGATTAAAATGGCCCCTAGCTGTTGAGAGGGTGAGCGGGGTCCCCTCTCCTCTCGCGCATGGAAGCAAATTAGCCAGGCCCAGCAGGGTGTGTGTGTGTGTGTGTGTGTGTGTGTGTGTGTGTGTGTGTGTGCGAAAGGCAGTGTTTACTTTACACTCACCTCTCCCACATCTCTACAGAGAATAAGAGAAAGATAGAAAGTGTGTAAGAGAGGGAAAGCACATGCTGGTGCTTCGTCAGCCACTTGGCCACTTATATGAAGATGGGAAAAGTATTTAAAAAAATTATTTTGGCGTAGAATGGTATAGTTGCAGTATCTACCCGAAGGGACTAACTGGACCATGCTAACTAGCCAAACCTTGACCACTTAAAGAGGACATTCTCATTCTCCTGATTTTGATGTCACTGGTTTTTGGTTTAAGACATCTGCCTTTTCTTCTGTGAGAGCGCAGAAAGTGGCCATGCAGTTTGAGCATCTGCACCCTGTCAGTGGAAAAGAAGTAAATGATCTCCTACCGTGCATTTACGGTTCGAACGACCCGTTTCATTCCCTGTTTGCCATGAGAAAAGTCAACTTGCTTCTCTTCTTTTCCAAATTTTCCTGCACCTCATTTTTCTCCCAATAGATCTCGGCTGGAGTTTTAAAGTGATAGCTGTGGATGCCAGGCATAACCTCTCCCTCCCCAAACTTCACACAGGCCTTCAGTATGTGAGTCCTGGCTGGCTCTCGCTCCTTTACCAAGACGCTTCATTAAGTTTTTATGAGAGTAGCTCTTGTCACTGACACTGACAGGAGGCCAGAGAATGAAGGAGAACAAGAGAAACCGGTGATGAGGGAGGCAGTCACTCCGCAGCCCTCCATCCATCCCCTGTGCCGCATCCTCCTTTTTTTTTCCCCTTCACGTCCCTCATTGCCTGGCCTGACAAGGGCCCTGTGGTTGAGTTTGGGCCCCGTGACACGCTGTGGCAGATGGGAGGACCATAATAGAGATCAGGGCCCAACCTGGAGGCGTGCGGTTCCGTCAAGAAAGACTGACAGCGAGGGAGAAAGAAATTGCGAGTGCGACGGTGTCTGAAAGAGGCAGCTGGCATCTGCAGTGATGGGCTCTGCTCATTAGAGTTACTTCTCAAGCTGGATGGAGGCTCCAGTTAGAAAGAAGAAAAAGCCAAAGAGGTCAACCCCTGTCCTTCAACATGCTCTCCGACTCTCCCTCGCTATATCCTGAGATGGGTTTTAACAACCTTCTCTGAGAGACCTCAGTGACAGGTGAGCTGGTCACTAGCTTAACATATCCGGGAAATATACATCATGTCTTTTGCCTCCAAATCTCACGGCGATGTTTCAGTCATGCGAGCTGAGCTTGTCTGTAATATGTCTAATTCACTTCAGATGATGTTTCTCTGCTGTGTGGTCTCTCCCAGATGGGAACCGACTATGTGTCTATGTGAGCAAATCGGCTAAGTGGAAAAACTTGTTGGACTCTCGTTTCCTGCTATCGCGGGTTGCCGAGTTTCAAAGCGAACACGGCGAAAAGCTGAAACTGAACATCCGCAGCTTTTAACGGCATGTGTTCGTCCTCCATCTGCCATTAGCATCATAGCGTTACCTCCTCAAAGAGGTCAGAGGATAGTAACACACACACACTCAGGCATCATTTGTTTTAGCTACTCTAGCAAACAGATGGGCTGGAATTTCAATGGTTTCTCTTGGAAACTGTTCAAAGTGAATGTGCCTCGTAGTCCTTCCACTTAAAACTGAAGGATCGTGCTGAGAGATGTTTTTGTAATAAGGGACTATTGTAATTGCAAGTTGGAAAATGCAAAAATTAAACTAGCTATGTGTGTTTTTAAAGTACAAAAACTTTTGAAATGGAATAATGGTAGGGTACAGTGGGGTGCACTCTGGTAAAAAAAAAAGCATTTTCTTTTCTTTTCTTCTCGTACAGTATAATAGATAGCACACAAAAAGTCACCACAGGACTTTTCTGAACATCCACGTTGCACTGGGAACTTAAGCTCATCTCTGCAGCTTACGTGGGCGGCATTTTTAAAAAATAATGTTCCGTTTTAAAAATTGTTCCTATTGTTTGGGCTAAAGTTACAATAATTGACATGATAATAAACAGCTGGCTAACTTTTTCATTTGTTAGGATTGATTTGGATTGATTTAAAGGGTTAGTTCACCCAAAAATGAAAATTCTGTCAGTAATTACTCTCCCTCATGTTGTTACAACCCCGTAAGACTTTCGTTCATCTTCGGAACACAAATTAAGATATTTTTTTATTAAATCTGAGAGCTGTCTCACTCCTCCATAGGCTTCTTAAGGGATCGAAACTGGCCGGCCCAAAAGTTATGAAAGACATCGTTAAAATAGTCCGAGTGACTACAGCAATGGCCAGTACAAATTTTAGTAGCATCAGTCATGCATTTCATAAATAAGTAAAAAATATTCTTTAGTGAAAGAAGACGGGGAATTATGTGTCGTGACGTGCTTTTTAAGTGCCAAACGGTTACAGTATACTGTTACAGCAGCTTTTTGATGTGTCTTTGCCACGTTTTGACAAGCAGGGATGCAAACAGCGCGCTTTTCGGCGGCTCCCGATTTTTTCACTTCAGTTTGGGTGACAAAGTCATCTGAAGTCATTCCATAGCTTAATGTGAGGGACAGAAGTCTTTTTACATCATTAAAGTATACGGAAACTCGTTTTCCCTCCTCTGCGGCTGTCAATCATTCTCCATTCATATTCAAACAGCGCGCGCACCTCTTGGATGCACGGTAAAACTCTCCCCAATATGATATATTCACATTATAATGCATTATCTGTAGATAAAAGGCTGTAGATTTGCATAAAATTACTTTATTTTGTTGGAGTTTGTTGCTGTTTTTAAACGACTCACTACCGTGTGCTTGCTAGATCACACACACACATCACAAGGACTATGAATCGGCATCAAACGCACAATAACTGGAATTCAAAACTGTGAAACAAAGGAACAAATCGCACTAGGATTTGTGCGCTCGACAATTCTTCGCTTTGTGACGTGAACTTTTAAATGCGCACTTATGCAGCGCTGCACACTGTGACTCCATGTTGCTTTGAGCACATCATTCTGCACCCGCGAATCCCGCGATGCGCATACACGCTGTGTGCGCTCTGTTTTTCATGTTATCATGGGCTTGCGCACTGAATATTGTTAAAAGCCAATATATTTTGTTATACCTAGCCTGCTCAATACATTTACAATAGGCATAATTTAATTGCATATTATTTCTTTGTAGTGTAGGCTATATATGCACTTCTGAATTCTTGACATTCATATATAAATATAAAATTTTGAAATGTATGATTGCCTGATTGAATTTTATAAGAGAACTAATAGTAATATGTTTTTATTCACATTTAGATTTTATAAAATTACTTTGCAGATTTTCTCAAGAATTGCTTTTTGCTGCTGATTTATACACTCATTAAGTTTATTAAAAATTAATAATACATTTATGTAATATTTAAAGATGTTAACTGTAATCTTACACTGCAAAACAATAACTTAAAAAGGATTAAATTCATCACAATTATGTAAGTATCTGGAAATTTGCCGCGGGGCGAGGGCCCTTATATATATCATATCTATATAATATATATCATTATTTATAATATAATATATATTAGTAGGGCCCTACTAATATCATTAGTAACATTAAATATAACACAATAAACCAAAGTATATCAGTAGGAGTTTCCTTAAGTCTTTGTGATAGTTTTCTACAGGCCGGTTTACTACAACAGTAGAATACAATTCTGAATTTATGGTTTATAGTTTTGGTGTGCCACCCCAAGATTTTAAGTGGCCCCATCTGGCCACCCCTATGAAAAATTTCTGGAGGCGCCACTGGACTACAGTGGCTCAATCTTAAGTTTATCAAGCGACGAGAATACTTTTTGTGCGCAAAAAACAAACAAAAATAACGACTTTATTCAACTATTCATTCCCTTCTCTGTGGGCCTCGAGATTTCACGTGGTGAAACTGCGCAAAACTTCTAGGTTGTACGTCACACGCATCACACACATGACCAGCGTCGGCCAATAGTGAGCCTGCGTGTGACGTGCAAACTAGAAGCTTTGCGTAGTTTCTCTTCGTGAAATCTCCAGGCCCACAGAGAAGGAAATGAATAGTTGAATAAAGTCGTTATTTTTGTTATTTTTGATAAACTTATGGTTGAGCCACTGTAGTCAGTCGGGCTATTTTAACGATTTCTTTCATAACTTTTGGGCCGGCCAGTTTCGATCCCTTAAGAAGCTTATGGAGGAGTGAGACAGCTCTCAGATTTAATCAAAAATATCTTAATTTGTGTTCCGAAGATGAACTAAAGTCTTACGGGGTTGGAACAACATAAGGGTGATAATTACTGACAGAATTTTCTTTTTTGGGTGAACTAAGTGAATATCATTTTAGTTGTGTGTCACTTAGAGATAATCACCATATTTGTAATGAAATGTTAATCATAAAAAATAGCATTTATTGTTTCTGTAAAGAAATGAAATTGAAATTGTTTCGAGCATTGTAAAAAGCTTTTAGAAGCTTTATTTTAAATATTTTTACAGTGATCAAATTTGAATGACCATGTATTAATTCACTAAAAGTCAATTATTTGTATCTATCATTGGTACAATATTTGTTGACGTGATTGCACTGAACAAGAATTAACTTAGATATTATGCCAAATATATTACTTTAGCTTAGGTTTTCAAAGAACACTGAGCAAAAGGACCTCCTCGCCACCTCATTTTTATGACTTTTAAATAAAGCAAACTACTTTTATTTGTTTTACCACAAAAAGTGTTGACCTATTACTTTTAAATAAAAATCTACAATCATAATGGCATACAATGATATCATTATTAATAATCATAATAAAATTAATCATAATTATTTATAAAAAAAAAAATCCTAACATGTCTTTTACATGTCACAAGCCAGACAATCATGATGCTCTTCAGTGTGACACTGAACATGGTGACAGCAGAACTAATATTTATCTTTAAAATACCAGAACCTTATTTTATTTGACAAAAACTACACCTGTGTGTATTTGAGAAAATAGATTACATACTGAACTGAATGGTTTGAATTCTACAGTGGTTGCAAATTAGCTGATTTGAATTTAATCCCAGGTCTGCTGGAGAACATTTAACCAGAATTCATTTTAAGTTTGTGTATGTGCCAGGTACGCTATAGAAATAGGTTCTCAGAAATGAGAAATGTGTGATAGACTGTAGAGAAGCTTTTGGGAAAATGTACAATTTGGGCTCAGATGCAGGATAAAATGAAGCAAATGTAAAAGAGGGAACTAGATGTCCACACGGCTATACTTTATTAGGACCAAAAAAACATTTCACACACTTTTTCTCTTTACTTGTAGCTTTTTGTGTATCAACAAGTTTGGAGATTTAATATTACTCTGAATCTGAATCAAATTATCATTTTACCAATCCAACATCATTAGTAAAGTATATGCAGTATAACCACTAGGTTACTAATGTTCCGTGAAGGGGGGAACGGAGCCAGAACAATGAAATTGTCAGGGCGGGCTTTTTACAATGATGGACAGATGATCAACAGTAACGTAATCATCCATGTCACCAAGAGCGCTTGGGTTGAATTAGTTTACAACAAAGAATGGCTGCCGCTGGAGATTTTAGATGTGTAGATTCAGCCATGGCGTCTGTTATAGAAGATCTAGACAGCGCATTTATTTTAAAAGAGGAACAGAGAACCACGATCAAGGCATTTGTCGATCAGAAAGATGTTTTTGCCTTACTAGGGGATTCGATCTATCTAATTGAGTGCATAGGCATTTTTTTTTTCTGGTTCGGTTGAAACACGCCCCATAACCATGCCCAATGGAGCAGTATCAGACTCACATTCTGACTAGAATCTGAGTATGGCGACGTCAGGCTACGTCCCCTCCCAAAGGCCAGTGAGTTCTCGTCCGTTCCGACAGGCAGAGCTTACAAAGCCTGTGGGCAGGCTGCCTCCTCTTTGCGTACCATGGCGCTGATACAGGTCTGTCAGGCCAGAGCACTCATGGACATGCAGGAGGGTAGCCCAGACCGTGCACTCATAGCTGAGCACCGCACTGCATCCGACCTCATCCTCCGGGGCACGAGTGTCGTGTCGTGCGTGATCGGCCTGGCGATGTCCACCTTAGTGGTTCAGGAGTGCCATCGTTGGCTCAGCCTGGATGATATGGCGGATGTGGACAAGGTTCGGTTCCTGTTCTCCCCAATATCCCAGGTTGGGCTGGTCGGCGACGCGGCGGAGAACTGCACCCAACAGTTCTCTGCTGCCAAGCTCAGACGGAGGCCATCCAGCACATCCTGCCCCGGCGGCCCGCTGCTGCCTCCACACCGCCTCCTGTGGCAGTTCCTCCACCTGCTCATCGCCGAGGCCATTCCCCTGGCGCCGATCCCGCTGGGCCTCTGCAGCAGCCTCCAGCCAGGCCTCAGCATGGAGCCGGCCATTGTAGGGACACCCAGCCCGACAGTGACAGCGAAAGCATTCCTGAGTGGGCCGCTCAGGGATGGAGGAGGATGCCCTTGGAGTTGGTCACCGATCCACTCCCCCCCACTCCCCCCGGGTGAGGGCCGGGTGGGGTCTTAGTTTGTGTGTCTGTTTCACCGCTGGCTCCCAAAAAAGCGCAGCAAGCGGTACCCACACTTCAAAGGAAGAGCAAATTCCTCTGTTCCTGGTTCCCAAGAGGGCAAGTCCGGCGGTGTGCGACCCTGTAAAGCCTTGCACCCCTCAGCCCCCTCTTGTTCGCTAGCACGGCAGCTGGGTGCGTTTCCAGGACCCGGTCATCTGCCTTCTCACGCATCCCTGGCTGTCTCGTGGAGACAGGTAAGTGTTGTGCACCACACTCAGACCCTGCTTCGGGCTGCCTTCGGGCCTTCTGAGCTCGGTCCTTGTCCGCCACCTCGCTGCCCCACCTCGGGTATGTCTGTGGTCCCCTGGCCCGGTTCGTGGAAGCCAAAAATGCTTCCTAACCGGTCCAGATGGCCCCAAACTATACCATCAGACTCGGCTTGCGATTCCTTTTCGCTCGTCTTCCGCCCAAGCTCAGTGATATTGATCACACCTAGGTTTTGACCAAATATGCTCCTAAAATCTGTGACTTTAATCACACCTAAGTGTTGAGCAGTGCTCCTGTCTTGTGTGCACACATAACAGTCTACTGGCGAAGGACGCGATGCAGCCACTCCCTCCAGCCTATATGAAGGCCATCTTCTATAAGCCCGTACTTCATTTTACCCTAGAGAGGTGGGTCATGACCATGTTGGTCCTGTGTTAATTGAGATGGGCCCTTTTTTGAAAGCCTGCTTTCAATTTGTTACACAGAGATGCATTTCCAAATGCTCCGTCCTCAAGATTGGTTTGCAGCGTTCGACCTGAGAGACATGTACTTCAGATCTCTATCCTTCCGCACCACAGCCAATCCTGTGTTTGTGCGTTCGAAAGGTGTGAAGTATTAGTACAAAGTCCTACTTTTCAAGTGCTCATAGTCAGTTGGGTCCTCAGGTCAACTGGGAAAGAATAAACTCGTCTATGGGCTGAGGATCTCTTTTCTAGTTTGGAGATGGATTTGGGCCACCACATGTCTGAAAAAGAGTGCGTGGATGGTTAGTGCTGTATTGAAGTGAGAAAGGATCCCACTGAAACTCTTCAGAGGCTCCTGGGGCATCTGGTAGACGCAGCCGCTCGGCTTCCTCCATATGAAGAACGCTTCAGCACGGACTTCATGGCTGAGTTCCGAGCTGGCCGTGGCAGAGCGACACGCTCCGTGTGAAAGCACCCTGGTCTGCCGCCAAACCCTCAGTCCGTAACAGACCTTTTGTTTCTCCGGGCCAACAGTCCCTAGAACGAGTGTTCACCAATACCGGCTGAGAGGCCACGTACAAAGGACATGCAGTAACGGAGTTCTGGGCGGCCTTCCGACTGCATTGGCATCCATTGCCTTCGAATTGCTTGCAGTTCATTTCGCTTTGAGACACCGCTAATCAGCGAATTTGTACTGGTCTGAAAAGACAACATTGCAACCGTTGCGCTACGCTTCCCTCGCATGTCACAACTCGCCCGCCACCTCCTCCTCGGAGTCAGAAGCTTCTGAGGTCACATCATTCCACTTATTACTTCTGGCCTGCTCAATCGTGCCGCTGCTAAATCTAATGTTTGGGTTCTCAGAAATAGTTGCAGCAGGAGACAGTATCGGCTACGTTTAGTGCAACTCGTGTGAAAAATATACAAACAGGAGAGCCACAAAATGGGCACTTCCAGCATGTCAAGACATATTTGAATGTCAAGACATATTTGGTATAAGAAATAAAAAAGTTGTTTAGCCTATTAGATGAATACAAACACTGCTTTGTAAATGTTGAACATGTTTATCATTGTCTTATAAATATGACCTGATTTATGGTTCATATTCATAATCGTCTGTTGTTGCCAGTTTATAGGGCGATGTTTACAAGCACTTTCAGGCTGAAATAAAGGCTGTTTTCATTTACATTACAATGCCTAGTTTGTCTATGTAATGGTCGCGGGTGCGGGGCGGGTTGTAAAAATAGATACAGTGGTGCGGGGCGGGCTGGGGCGGGCTGGGGCGGGCCAAATAATTTCATAAAAGCGAGACCCGCGGGTTGGAAAAAAAGCTGACCCGCGCATCTCTAATATATACCAATTGGCTTCATCACTTTGTCTCCTCTCCACCAGTAAGCTGGTGTGTGGTGGGCGTTCTGGCACAATATGGCTGCCGTCGCATCATCCAGGTGATGCTGCACATTGGTGGTGGTTGAGGAGATTCCCCCTTCTATGTATAGCGTTTTGAGTGCAGAGAAAAGCGCTATATAAATGTAATGACTTATTATTATTATTTTTATTACAAAGACATGTGGTATATGATTGAATAATGTTTTGTCTGAACTACTCTTTTAAAACTGATTTCTTTGCCTCATTGAACTTGAGCATGTTAAATTGTCTTTGCATCTGACATTCATCTTGAAAGGGCAGTAAAAAAAAACTCAAAAGATTAGTGCCTAGCACTTGAGCATAATGAGCTCTCTTAGTCACAAATCGATAGTCAGTTAGGAAGGGAGGCCCTTCTTGAAGGTAATCTGTTGTAAAAAGCCTTTGCTTTGGTGCACTTAGGAAACAAATAGGTGTTTGCATTTGTGTCAAATGGGTTTACATAAAAAAAAATATGTCTAACATTATTTCTGCATGATTGATAATAAAATGCAGCGATCAGATCAGTGATTACATACAACTGGAAACTTGATCAAATATAGTATCACCTTATACGAGACACAGGGACAAAATGTTTATATACCAAATGTGATATTAATATAATAAGGCATACAGTATATTGTATATTTTAATCAAAGTACATTATAATCTTTAGGGTAATATTACTCATAAAAGTTGCCAAAATTACCTTTTAGCAAGTATTTGCTTTTATGCATTTAGTTACCATTCAAAAGTTTGGGGTCAATAAGTTTTTCTTTTTAAATGTATTAATTTATTTTTATTAATACTTTTATACTGCAATGTCTCATTAAATTGATCAAAAGTGACAGTAATTTATAATGTTTTCAAATGATTTCTATTTCCATTAGTGGAAAAAAAAACTACTTTCTATTCACCAACGAATCCTGAAAAAAGTTTCATGGTTTCCACAAAAACATTAAGGAGCACAACTGTTTTCAACATTGATAATATCATGAATGGTTCTTGAGCATCAAATCAGCATATTAAAATGATTTCTGAACGATCATGTGACAATGAAGACTGGAGTAAGGATGCTGAAAATGCAGCTTTGGCATTCCAGAATACATTATATATATATACAATTTAAAAATAAATATATCACAATATTACTGTTTAATGCAGCCTCGGTGAACATAAGAGACTTTCAAAAATCTTACCAAAACTTGTACCAAAAACCTTTGAATGGGATTTACATTTAAAATGTAGTCTTTCTCTTTTGGGTAACTATAAACAAACCAAAGCATTTTGGCTATATTAAAAAAAAAAAAAAAAGGTAATGATCCCTTTTAATAAGAAATATGCCAACACATAAATAAAATAAAGTAAAACGATTTCATTGGGTCTTTAAAACCAATTTTACATCCTCCAGTCCAAATTTGATGAACGTTCTTGTGCTTTTCCATAGACCATAGTGACACAAAGAGGAACATGACTGAATTTTTGACATCATTTCTAGTCTTCCGGCTTCTCTTGTCATATGATATTTTCTTTAAACTTCATTACAAGCTTACATAAAACTGGCACACCATTTTGGGGCAGCTGATAATTTGGGAACTGCTGGCAGCCGTTGACTTGATACAGAGTTTCCAGAAGACGGAAAGCTATACCCCACTTTCTGAAGATGCTCGAAACAACCCTACTGGGACTCTTGTATAGCAGATGGTGTACAGTGAAACACGCTGCTGCTCTTATATGATTTCTAATGCACCACTCTCATGTCATCGCTCCCCAGACTCACCCTGGCATGAATTTGTGTTTGGGAAGTACTCTCATTTTTTTACTAGTGTTTAGAGGGCTGACAGGTTCGCAAAGGTCATGTTGGGGATCTTATAGCAAATGCTAGAGCTTAGTTTAGCTGTATCTGTGGGAATGTCAGAGCGGTGTACACCAAACAAACGGTCAGGAAATTAAGAGCGCTGTCTGCTTTATCTGCTCTGACTCTGAAAAGGTGCTGTGATATTAGTATAACTGTCTTATGCCTTGTCTTTTTTGCTTTTTTCATTCCCCAGCAGCTACAACGATGACAGGAATGTGCACTGCACATTAAAATCACATCTTCGATGTATATTAATGATTATGCGGGCTATTTAATCTGAAACGCAGTGGCTCTAAAACAAACATGGATCTAAAAAAATGTGTGGCTCTATGGTGCTAAATAAAATACAACAATACTTGGTTGGGGCGGGACTATCTTTTTTATGGCAGACATTCCTTTGGTGATGCTATTAGTGCCGAAATAACACAATTGAAGAAGAAGAAAAAAAATACCCTTTTTATTTTCTCCATTGAGAAATTGATTTGATAAAATGATGAGCAGTTCCTTACACCATCAAAGTCAGTACATACACAGTTCCAACCCGATCTCACGGTAATTCATAAATATTTTACGAGGTGGCTAATTCGTTCGAATTTGTACGATTTGAATCGAATACATTTTTTTAAAAAGTCACCAGGAAGGACCACTCCAAACTCCGCCTCTAAACTTACCCATCACTGGGGTCTAAACAAATCATACGAAAACGTACGAGTGAGGTCATACGAATTCGTGTGAATTAGCCACCTCTTAAAACACTCACTAATTCTGTGACATTATGTATAACAATGCAATGGGGGAATATTTGTGGGTCCTGATAATGCTAAATGTCTTATGTTACCAGTAAAAAGTGGCCTACATTAATCTAGTCAGTGATAGAGTGCAAGCATATTCGTCTGTCACCGTTGTCCTGTGCATTGGGTTACCAGCACCAAGTCCAAGCCTATTCATTTCCACACCCAATGTCATCCCATATTTAACATTTTAATCAACAGTACATTTTTAGTTAACATTTTACCATATATATTGGAGTATCGTGAGTTCAGTATCGTGATATGTATCGAATCGTGACATGAGTGTATCGTTACACCCACAGTTGACAGTACATGTGTCTTTTATTGTGATTTTCAAGTATGATCAAATCAAATGTAGTATTGTTGTGATTCATCTCAAAGCTGATTGGTTTGGTTCAATGCTTAGAACTGTTCACTGTTTTACATTTGGTATCTGCTGAGGGGACTGACTTGTCCAAAAGGCACTTTGGTTGGATTACTGAGAGATGGAAAGAGAGAAACCTTACAATCGGCTGAATGTGTTGCCAATTAATTCACAGCCAATTAATTCAGCTCATTTCATACACTGCAAGATGATCTGAAACTGGAGTCCATTTAAAGCTGTGCTCAGACTGGCAGTAATGATTAGATATCCTATTTAAAACCCCAACTAGATGTTCAGATTTCGCTTGTCATGTTAACCACTAAAACACATTAATTAAAACACTAGCACAATATGTTCTTTTGAAATACTTTGTGTTTCAATTAAATTATCTTCCTAGTTCATTAAGACCCTTAGAATTCAAGCTGCATAAATGGTTATTTCAGAAACCTATATTTTTTAATAAGTAAATGTACTGTTTACTCCAATACATTTGTCTGTATTATATATAATAAATACTCATTCATAGTTTAACCAGTTCTGAGGTTAAATTTGAGCCATATATTATCAGTAAGTTAGTTTCCCTTAGTCTATTGTAATTAGAGTAAAGAGTCTCTAACACAGTTTCCTCTACAGTCCACTCAGGCCACGCATTGAAACTGCAAAAATGGGTCATTCAGAAATCTTGAGGCTGTTTTTGAAGAATGAGGCAGTGCCAACTAAACTTGACCATACGGCAAACAGAATTAAGCACAGTTCCTAATTTCACAAATGCAAAGTAGTCATTTTTATATACAAATCTTAAAGGTACAGTAGTAAAAAGACATATGAAATGACAGTTTTAGGTGCAAGGCACCTTGGCTAACATTCTAATTGGGCGGCAGTGAGATAAGTAGCTAAAAAATAAATGTTAAAATGTAATATATGTCCCTTTTAAAGCAAGTTTTTGAAACAATACATTTTTGCTACTATCACTGTTGGAGAGTCCAGTGTTCAAACTGTGTCTCTGCCTCATCGTTCTCTCCACTAATGACAACAGTCACACTGTAGATTGAAATATCTTTCCCTCTCTCCATATGACAAATTAAAATTCACTCAAGCATCGATTCTCTTATTATAATTGCCCTTAGGGAAATGAGCTTTTTAGGAGAGAAGAAAAAACGTGAAGGAAAAAAAGTAAATTGAGTCTTAACCCCATGGATACATTGACAGCAGTTGCTTTGTGGGTCTCATCTGCCCCTGTTGAATTAGTGTACAGGGAAAGTATAGAGTAAATGTGTTGTGTATGGAGGGTGAGGTCAATACACAACAGAGCGAAGCTGACATGACCTCAGCACTCTTAAGATACTGTTTGCTTAGACAAGAGCCGCACTGAATTCAATGTGTGCTGTTATCAAAGCTGACGCCAGCGACCCTGACACCAAGTAACATTTGATTCAAATAGGGTTCAATTTATAGCTTACAGGGGACATATTATCTGTATTAGGTTTGAAATGAATTGCAGAAGGAAATAAAGTAATATATACGCTAATTCGTCAAAGGGGCAAACTGTTATCTGTTCTGTAGTGAGATTACCAGCCTGAAATATTACTCCATTCACTCTCTCACTAGAGACTCTCTTTTTTTTCTCATATTACTAAAATATTTAGCATTCTTGATTCCCAATGTCTGACTCCTGTTACATCAAATAAAATCAATCAGCATCAACTACTCGGAAGGTTGTTCATGCAATCCTCTTGAAGATAATTAAGAGTCCATTGGGAATTCAGAGTAATATCATCACTAAGAATTGTAATTTCTTATATTTCTGGTAAGAAATATATGAAAGTAATAAAGCAAATGTTTCTGGTAATTTGATGCTAAAAGGGAAGCCATGTATAATTTCATATTTAAAGAAAATTATATCTTGTTTTGAGAGTGTATGTTTAACAGGTTTCCCAAACACTCTCCGTCTGCTATTGGTCAAAAATTCAGGTTGCCCCGCCCCAAACTAATGCCATTGGTTGAGTCAGTTTTGCTGTGTTGGGCTGGTTAAAATGTTTGACATAAACACAGCCTCTGCATAGGCAACACAACGACAGCAGAAATGATCAGCTTTAATAGTAATGCAATAAAAGCACACTCGTGTTAATGGTTTGCCTTTTGCTTCTGAAATTCTTGCTCATAGAGTCTATATCAGGACTCTTCAGCTGCTTGGTTTTCAATGTCTGAATTATTCAAATTTAAATTAGAGTAGGGAAAAACATTATCAAATCGAATGATCTAATTATCTATTGTAGTCAAACGTGTTAATGTTAAAAGCAAAGCTAAGCACACTGTTTATTAACATTAATATTGTAAGGGGAATTCCATTAATACGTGTGAATATCTTTTTAAAGGTCTGGCTGGTGAACAAACATGACTTCACAGCTTCAACTATCTAATAAAATTCATATATAAAATGATCATTTGAAAATGGTGCTTAATAAATATACTTTATACAGTATACTCTATCTTTGACTAAATTAACGGACACAACCGTTTATTCACAAAAAGAATAATGCATTTTAAAATGAAAACATTTTTTTAACCCTTTCTTTCAGTCTTTAGAAAACATGTGTTTTGTGCAAGTATTTTGACAAATGCAACCAGTGAAATTCCCAGACATTCCCAGATAATCGTTGAGGAGTGCAGAGCAAACCTTTGGAACGGATGTTGTTAAAAATAGAACATCAGCATGAACACTTACACTGTAAAAAAAAACATTGTTGGTTGAACTTAAAAAATTAAGTTACCTGGTTGCCTTAACATTTTGAGTTAATTATATTTTAATAAATAAATAAAAAGTAATACATTGAAGGAGATTGGTTTCATCAACAGAAACTCAAAATATTATGTTATCTCATATCAACTGGTAATCTATATCATTCATCTGAATAGTAGTATTGTAAAACTATAATAATAGTATTTGCATAAATGCATTTGACTGCTATAATATAATATCTGAGTCTATACTGTACTAATTAAGAAAAGTAGCTGAACTATAGCCAGAAATAACTTGAAAGTGCGTGTTCTAGTTCAGAAATGGGCTTTAGCAGTGCTTTTGAACTCACCGCATGAGTTTTGCAAATAAATCTGATCAGCAAGTTCACCGTTATCAAAAAAAATTTATTAACAAGCCAGATGTGTGTCTTCTCCAAAAACCTACATTGCTGCACAATTAATCACATTTAAATCTTGATGCAAACAGAGCAATTATTATTAATTATTAAAGCATCAAATATAGTTAAATAAATTGTATGTAAGTTGATTTTAATTGCTTAGTCCCAACATTTTGTGGTGAAATATATTTAATAAAATGACTGCTACGCTATATATATATATATATCATTGCTAACATGGAGCAGATGAAGACGAAGGAGGGAAAAAAGTCCCCACTGTATTCGTATTCAAATATTGTTGAACTTTATTTTTGTACTGACACTGTATTAAGACATACATTCAAGTATTGAATCAAAAGTGTTTCTGTTGCTACAGTGCATTAGAACGTCTAAAACATCTGTGTATTTAAGAAATATTGCATTTATTTCACTTCTTCTGTGTGCTTTATAAGTACTAATAAACAGCCAACATCCTAGTAATATGCCTGCTAACAGCAACTACTTGATGGTAACAATTTAGTTTAGGGCCTAATTCTCACTATTAACTAGTCACATAATTAGTCTTTAGGTTGATCTTCAGTGTGCAATACATTATCCCTTGCAACTTTGCACACATTTTATTAGATGTTCAATGTACCTTTTAGTCTTGATTTCTAGGCAGCAGTCCTGCTCGCAGTTCAACAAGCAATACTTGTTTCTATAATCGCAATATACTGTGCACTACTGTTGAAAATTTCCAATAAGGTCAGTAAGATTTTTTTAAAGAAATGAATATATATATATATAAAGCATCACAAACTGTTTTCACTAATTGATAACAGTCATAAATGTTTCTTGAGCAGAATATTAGAATGATTTCTGAAGGATCATGTGACACTGAAGACTGGAGTATAATGATGGTGAACATTCAGCTTTGACCAGGAATAAATTACATTTTAAAATATATTAAAACGATTCTTTTAAATTAATATTTCACCACATTGCTGTTTCTACTGCATTTTTGACCAAATCAATGTAGATTTCCTTTGAAAATACATTAAAACAAATATTGCACCAAACAGCCATAGTACAAAGTGATTCTGATCCTTAAGAACTGGTCGACTTTGACTTGTAGGATCAAAAGATCTGACTGGTGAATATGTGTGTGTGTGTTTGTAGGGTATTACTTTCACAGTTCCAGAGGTCACTCTCTGTGATCTCCTCACTGAAACGCATTATGACACGAGAAGAGAGATAGGCGAGAGCGCTGCGGACCGGACGCTTTTTTTCCCCTCTCTCTTTGCAGGAAAAGGACATGGAGTCTCTGCGAATTCTCGCAGAAGAAGCTGTCACTCCCTCTGTCACTCGCCGCATGTAGCCTCTTGAAGGCAAAATGTCATCCAACTTGTCAGGACTCTAATCCCAGAGAGCCATTTACTGTAGTGCTCCATCTCTCTTTCTGTCCTTTTCGTCTCTCAACATCCTCTCCTTTCCGAACTTCTCCCCTTCCATTTGTGTCTCTCATAAATATTCCTTTCTCTGCACCCACACTCTCTCTCTATCTACAGGCCCGCTGACGATCATCTCTCCAGCGTGACACGTTAACTTGATCAGCGATCATGAGTGATGTCACGGACAAGAGGTGTGTGTCTCTCATCCCTTAACGACCTCCATGACTCACTCCCATCCATCATTTCCCTTTTCCAGCACCATTCCACTGCCTCTGTCATTGAAATAACAGCTGTTCCTCCCCAAAGTTGCTGTATCCCTGTGTGGCGCGCTCACAGACCTCTCCCTGAGCAGCTGCACTGCGACTGGAGATGCTGGGGTGTTTTCCGCTAATTACCCAGCGCAAACAAAGCCCCAGGGCCGTGTTTCTACTTCCTGTTTATTTCTTTCATTTGCTTTTTTTTAATCAGGGTCTGCTCGCACTCAATCAGAGATGCTAATCTTGCTAGGGGATTAGCTATTCCGCTGTGTTGCAAACACGGTACAGTTCTCGTCGACTTTCTCAAAACAATCCGTGTTCGGTGGAGTCATTAGCATGTTTCTGTCGAAGCAAAGCAGTGCCTTTATCTACACCTCTCGTCTTCAACATCCTTCCTCTCAGCCTCACTTCCTTCTTATTTCCAGTCTATATGTCTTCTCAAATTAGCCTCAGAATTAGACGGGCAACCCACACTCAAAACAGTTGAGGCCCATTGCACTCAAAAATGTCAAGTGCTAAACAAAAATCAGCAGTTTAATATGAATTTACTACGTGCACCAGTCTGCATGAACTGAGTTGTCTTTAGAATGTACTGATTTTCATGCATTTGTCAAAACTTTGTCCAAAGCTATTTACATTGCATTCAAAGTATCTATTTAATCAGTAACAATACAATAAGGTTTAGTTTGTTAATATTAGTTAAAGGGATAGTCCACCCAAAAATAATACTTCTGTCATTAATTATTCACCATCATGTAGTTCCAAACCCGTAAGACTTCTGTTCATCTTCGGAACATGAATGAAAATCTTTTTGATGAAATCTGAGAGCTTTCTGTCCCTCCATTGACAGCTACGCAACTTTGATGCTTCAAAAATGTATAGAGATCCTTAGTGAAAAAAAGTATGCCAAAATGTATTTAAAGTACATTTTTTTAATACTAAGTATATTACAAATCCACAATTTTTAGCTGGATCCATTGCTCCTCTAAGTGAAACTAAACTGGCACTTCTGAGGATGTGTTTTATCGAGTTGATGTGGTGTCACGATACACACACGGGAAACAGTAGATCCAATTGCAGTATTTATTGGGTAATCCGTAATACGTTACCCAGTCCAGGCAAGGGTCAAATTCCATTCAAGTCAGTCCAAGAACAAGAATAAAACAAGAAACAAGCAGACAGACCTTCGGAAGTGTGGTGACAAATAACAACTACAACATGACAAACACTGAAACAGACAGGGTATACATACACAGACACTAACAAGGTGACGGGAAACAGCTGAGTGCAATCATCAATGAGTGACAAACAGGATGATGGGAAATGTAGTCTGAGTGAAGGATACCGTGGTGGAAGAGGACCTCTAGTGGACACCAGGGAACATAAACCAACACTGTGACATGTGGGCGTTCACAGGTTTGTATGGATTGCCTCAGATCATTTGCGTTTGAATAGCGCGCGCTCTCCGTGGGCGTGTTCACATTAGCAGATAATGAGCTGAACTGAGAACGACTGACATCTCTCTCTTTTCAGACAGATTACATAAACAGAGAATATTTGTTTTTATATAAATTACTTCATTTAAAAGAAGACAATTCAAGCTTTATGAAGACATATCTCTCGTGCCTGTGTGACTGAGTATTCGCTGAGTTACAGTTCATTTTCTAGAACGTTTCAGAATAGACTTCACTGACAGAGAGAAGACAGAACTCGCATCATGTTTATTTTTCTTTATTTGGCAAAAAGCACAACACTTTGTTTTTATTGTGAGTATACACAAAAAATAGACACTTAACAGGATCGAATGATGTACATGTATTTTGAGTCTCTTTTGCACTGATAATAAAAATAAAAAAAAACAGCTGGCATCGTCGGCGCAACCGCCGACCCCAGGGTTAACATTACTGACATATAATGCTTGAGGCTTACTGAAATAAATATTATAATTAAACTTTATTGCAAATACTTCTTCATTGCACAATGCACATTTCTTAATATTACGCCTAAAATGTGTTTTAACACCACTATTAGCAAGGATGGTATGATCTCTGTATAATATCAGTCTTTAAAGGCAAGATATTTAAGATATACTTGGAATAGTATATTGCAATGCTTAATTGCATCCTAAATCTAGAAGACAATTCCATTGGTTTTGTTTATTTTTAAATTTGTGTATTTTGTTTGTCCTTTTTATTTGAAACAATTTTTGATTCCATATAGTTCTTATTCACAGACATATGCAATATAATTTTTTTCTTGTTTCTAAAATTTTCTGTGAAGTCGGACATTTGTCATTTCAGTATAAAGGCCCTTTTGACGGGAATAATCTTACTCTTTCTCTGAGATCTACCTCCCTTAATCGCTTTAGGCTATCTTTATTTTCTTATCTTAAAATAACTTCATGTTTTTGATTTTTCTTCTTCTTCTTTTTTTGAGAATTCGAGGATTTTCAGTTATTAACTGTCTTATGTTGATGTTACTGATGTATGATGTTGAGTTTTTGTATTTCAACTGTGGTTTGTGGATGTGGGGGACAGGTTGAGAATTTATTTTGTTTTGTGTATTTGTAGTGTGTGTTTGTTTTGTAAGGTTCCTCTGTTTTGTGTTATATTATTGTCTTTGTGTTTTTAGGACCCCTTGAAAATAAGATGTTACATCTCAAGGGGCTATCATTTCAATAAATTCTAAATAAATAGTTCCACTTTAGCACAATCAAGTATAAGTATATATTTGGTTGGACCTTACCACTATTTCTTCTGGATTCTAGTTCTGGATAACTAAAGTGCATTAAGTAGCTACACAATTAATTGTTCCAATTTAGCAGACTTAAAGTATACCAATTTAGTATATTAAAAGTACAATTGCAGGGTATTTATATTAATTACATAATATGCAAATGGATTTGTAGTACACTTATGATTCAATAAATCTATTTCAAATACATTTGGTACATTTTATTTTCACTAGGGATTGTAAAACAAATCCAGATGAATTGAGCGGTTTTGTCCAAATTATCTGAAGAGACACAATTGCTATATATGATGAACAGATTGAATTTAGGCTTTGGAAATCAGTTCATGCACTACCTTGAAATCAAGCATAACATTTGGCATTGCGCCAAGCACTGCTGTTTGAGTTTTTAAACATTGTGGTATCAGTGTTTACAGTTATACCTGGTTAAACAGTACATAAAAAACAAAGTGTTGTTGGTTAGACGTTGGTTCCTGTCTAAGTAGGACAATCTCGGCCTACTTAGGATAATCCATCTGATCAACCTACTAGGCCATCTTGGATCAACTGATGACCAACTTGGACCAGTTAAAAACCATGTAATTTTTACCAAAAGCTGTTTTTAGCTGGATTTTCTTGCATCTTCCCTTCCTTATCCCCCACAAGGTGACTTTTTACACCAGGAACGTTCATTGTAGTTGATTGTGTGCTTGTTCTTAAGAAATGGGTATCTGTCTGAATGATGAAATGGCTTCCTGTAAGCTTGAAGCTTTTTGTTTAAACACGGATTTGTGTCACATTTCCATTCCAACTATACAAATAGAGCCCCAAACAAGCTGTGCCTCCCACCATGCATTTGTAATGCCGTCTTTTCCTCTCCGGATTGTTTGGATTCCTACACAGGGGATGTTTACTTATAGAACAGTTTCAGACATGATAGCTGGTCCATGAAAGTGTGATTTTACAAAGTCCACACAATTTGCTTGTCTCAAGTTGCATTTCGAAATGTAAACAGGTTCGTTTTCGCTTCGTGAAATGCGATGCGCTGCGATTAACATCCGAAAACTCCTTTACCCAAAGCCTCTCGCTCGCTCTCTCAAAATATCTCTAGTCCACACTTAAAAGTAGACCAGTGGGGTGTCAGTTATAATATCTAATTAATGAGTTAATTAAAAGACTTCTCTCCTCTTTTCACGTGGTGTCAGAGACAGGGAGCAGATGTCTATATATATTTAGCTCTAAAGTTCCCATCCATTACTCTCCTACTTTTATGACTTTTTTTGCTTTAGGGTCAAGCAACCAGATAGAAATCTAGGTAAAAGCGTTGTGTAATAGATCCTATGATCCAACAAGGATACAAAGAGGACTTACAAAGATGTCTTCCATGTCCTCAAGGGAATTTTTTTTTGAGAGAAAACTGTAAAAAATGGAGAGACTGGGCTGTAAGTATCTTACAGAAATTCTGCATGTGAAGCTGCTGAGTTCAGGTCAGTCAGATCTGTTTAATGTCAATGATGTTGTCGCCTCTGGATGAATGGTACCCTAGGGGTCCATCAGGAGCAGCTCGACTCCCATTCCAATGACCTTCACTATGATGCATGTCTGCACAGGGAGAAAAAGAGTGATTCGTGTGTGTATCCTTTTACTGCGTGGGTCAGTCCACACGGGTTCTGTCTCGGTTGTAGGGTTCGGCGTATAATCTGGAAAAAGCATCGGCCATTTGCTATGCTGTCACAAACATCTCCCTTATGAGCCCTCCGCCAGGGTCTGTGTGACAGACCAATAAGAGGCTTATTAGAAATACATGATTAAGTGATTAGTTTTACATCAGCAGAGAGAAAAGTAGTGGTTCTGTGGAAATGAAGCATGCGGTTAAAAAAGGAATGTCAAAATCTTGTTCTCTCAAGGGGGCAGTGAGATCTTCAAGCTCAACTTATTTCACACTGCCAAGATACAGTATTTTGACACCCATTCAGCCTAATGTCTGCTTGCTTTTATTGCAAAAAACAAGTCTTTATTAGTATTTTGTCTTGTTTTCCAGTAAAACATCTAAAAATCTTTAAAAGAAGATTTACTTGAGAAACCAAATTATATACCAAGACACCTTTGCAGAGAATCAATTAGATTTTTTTTTTTTTGCTACATTGACAACCTAATGGATTCATTCGACAATGCGCATGTATGGAATAGATTTAAAGGAATTTATCAATAAAAGAGACTGCAACGCTTCTGAAATGAACTACATTGATACATGTATGTTTATAGCTTTTGATTTTTTTTAATCAACACACACACACACACACACACACACACATTTATATATATATATATATATATATATATATATATAAGTGATTCAATTATTGACAATTATGACAATAATTTGATTCGATTTTTTTATTGCATTTATTGATCAATTTAAATGCATTTTCCAGTGATGTATATTGACGAACAAAATGGCACTAATTTATCTTCATTAATTACACAAAAAAGGTTTAGGATTTACTTTGCAGGATATACTTTGAAACAATTTTCATTAAGACATTTCTAGTGAATTTAAAAAAATAATAATTACAAAGACCGTTTTATAAGAAAAGTTTGATTTACAACTTCGAAAAATGTTAGTGTACACAATTTTCATTCAATGAAAGTGTGCTGCACATATAACGTAACTTTTTTTTTAATATGTGTATATTTTAAATATTGCACACCAGCTTTTTATCTTTTTAAATCAGTTATCTCAATCCATTTTAAAGTCAGTTCAAGATCAATGAATCGAAACAATGAGTGAATCGTTAACCTGCTCATCATGCTCAGTCACTTTATGTGAGCCTGATCCCAAATTAAGAGGAAAACTGTGCTTAGATGATTGTCAGATGACCAGTTTTGGAAACACAAACACGAATCAGATGCCAAAAAATCTGATTTCAGAATTGTTTTTGGTATTTACACAGATACAACAATATCTCTGCTACAGTAGATGTGTGAAACAGTCAGAAGTGGTTGATAGTGTGAAACCAGAGTAACACAGAATATTAAAAGATGTGAAATTTCGAGAATGCCTCATGAGAGACGAATGTGCTGCCCATCTAATTATGAAAATTAATCTTAAAGTGAGCAGTGTAAACATGTTTATTGACCCAGTGCCCCACTCTTGTGTCTCTTTACGTGGTGTAATTGCGGTCCAGCATCGAATGGAGACCGATTCTTCCGGAGGATACATCCATTTGTCTTAATCTGCCGTGACCTACATCCCTGACATCTTCTCCTCTAAAGCCGAATCTCGCACTGGATTGCAGGAGCACTCTTCTTAGCCGTGCATAAGTGTAATTGATGACTTTGACCTTCTAATGGTCCAGCATATTCAGTCACTCACAGATACAGCGTCCCATGTCTCTTAAGGGGGCAGGTACACAAATAAATTACCTGACGAGGCGAGCGGTTTCACCAAATGGAATAAAATAAAATGCGTGGGAGCTGTCATCACCCTTCTTCTTATATGAAAAGGTTAATCCTCAATCTTGGATTCGTTTGAGTGTAAGCCTGAAAATAACATGCGAGACATGTATGTTTTCCTAAACTCTTTCTTCCTCCATCTCTCTCTCTCTCTCTTTCTTTTTTCTGCTTTCTGACTTGGTAAGATAGGTCTTAGACTCAGACCCGCTGCTGTATTAAACTCAAATGCTGCTGAAGTGGATTGGATCACACCAGGAAACAACACTCTGGCTAATCTAACACAGTCAATGTTCATCAACAAAAATGTGTCATCCAGTGACAAGGACAAATCGTTACTCTCAAATGGTTTGGCAAGGGAACTCAGCGTGATGTGTTTGCTTTGTTCTTTCCGAGACTTTGCAGACATGTACACATGTTCGAACCTTCCATTCGCCAATCTATCTGTCATTAGTTATGTTGCGTTATTCTTTTGCAATTAATCAAAATGCCGTCAAATTCCTCAAGAACTCATTCAGCCACATCTGTCTATCCCTTTTTGGGATATTATATGTCTGCATTTGAGATACACATTTGATCAGTTCATGCATTATCTGAGACGTGAACCCATGACCTTTGACATAGCCAGTGCCATGTTTAGGAATTTATACAAGTTAACAAGTTTGAGTGAAAAACAGGACACTCCTTGTGAAAAAGAAGTGTGCTTAATTGTACTGAATGCACTTGTAGTGTACAAATTGTTAAAGTAGTTTTAGTAACAGTTTTTTTTTTTTTTACAGCGTCCCGTTACATATCTTACATGTACGGACTAGTAATAAAAGTAAATTATGCATAATTACAATCAATACCCTAAACCAAACCCTAACCCTAATTATGTAGTATGCATAATTACACTGTAACAAGGAAACCTTAGAATAAAGTTTAACCATATATTTAAAAAGAAAATCTGTACTTACAGATAATGGTATATTAATGAAATAAGAGGCTAATTAAGTGTAATTAAAGAGATTACACGTCCATATCTTAACCCAATTAAGTAAACTTTTAAAAAGTGCCCTTTGTAATAATATCAAATTAAAAGTTTTACATTAAAGTACATTTTAATTATTGTTTTAATAAGATGTGTAATGATTTAAAGAAGTACACTTATTTTAATGCGTTGTCTAATATACTAAATCACATGTAAAGTACTTGATTTGATTCTAATTTTAACTATAGTGTGCTATTTTATATTATTTAAAGTTAATTTTTAGTGTTCTAAACTGCAATTGCGTCATTACAAATATGAAATTTACAAATATACAGGATATATAATTGTACAAATTACATTAAAGCATATTTTAGTTTACCATAAAGGTTTGTTGGTACATTCAAATGTACACTTTAACCAAATTTTAAAGACAATAGAAGTAATTATGAAATTACATATAAAGATGTGCAACTAATTACATTTAATGTAATTGTATACGTCTCATTACATTCAGTTTGCACTTAAGTATATTTTTTTGTAATAAGTACAGTGAAAAAATAATGGTATATGAGTTACTTTGAAACAAGTTTCCCTCATAAATTGCAAGTACATTTCATAAATAAAAGACTGACATTTACTTGTAAAACATGCTCCAATGATATTGTTTCAAAAAATAATTTGATCACACTTTAGTTTACGGTCCAATTCTCACTAATAACTACAACTTTTGACTCAAACTTCTAATTACTACTTATTAATAGTTAGGTAGTTGTTAAGTTTAGCTATTGGATATGGTTAAGGGATGTAGACAATGGTCATGCAGAATAAGGCATTAATATGTGCTTTATAAGTACTAATAAACAGCCAATACCCTAGTAATATGCATGCTAACCAGCAATAGTTAACAGTGAGAAATGGACCCTATAAAATGATACCAAACATTTGTATAGTGCTTTTTTTTTAAAGTATGCCTATGTGTACTTCTTTTTCACAAGGGCCAACACAACCTGAACCTCCTGAACAAAGCAGAGTTTGCACATGCAGTTGCTCCAGAAAGGAAAAAGGATGAATTATGGTGTGGTCAGGTATAGCAGGCAGCATATGAGGGACATGGACATGCTTTAGATGGATTTCCGACATGCAGTTCCATTGTAAGCTGTGACACAAAGACTCGAGACGTCTGCCAGGAGCTTTACATCCATGGCCAGAAACCACAGCTGGCTAGAGGCTTCCTAAATCTCATCTCCTCGTCCAGACACAAGGGACGAGGAAAAAAAGCTTGGTAGAAAGAGTCAAAAGGAAGAATTATCAGACTGACAGAGAAGTGCACCGAGGAAGAACGAGGGAGGGGTGACGAGAGAGAAAGCCGCCCCGTAGCTCTCGCTCCTCTGGGGCAGGACTTGGCGGGTGATGGCACAGATGGTACTTATCGCCAGGGGTATGGAGTGCCTTCGGCTGGGGGGAGAGCAGAAGGAGTCATGAGAGGTAGAGAGGGGACGTCATGGCAGGTAGAAATCCGGCGAGGGTCCGCCATCCGGCTCCAGTCATAGATGGATGAGACCAGGAGGAACGAGCCATTTATGCGCAAGTCGCTGTTGGGCGAATGGGGCAGGAAAGAGATGTAGAATGGGGGTGGAAAGACTTGGAGTGCTTGAATAGGTTTCCTGGCAATCTGAGTGCTGGATGGCACATTGAAGACTGCTGAATCCTCCAAAGACGCTCCGTGCCAGCTAGTGCCAGCCTGTACTATGGCGTGCCATGTGCTAGCACGGGACGGACCTTGTGGATTTTGATGCACACGTTTGTTGCTCAGTTCTTGGAGATAGATAAGTTGCTCGGTAGACATAAGTTGACTGGAGTGATAAATGAACTTCCAGTGACAAAATCCTTCCCTCACATCATTAACTCGAGTGAAGTATACTGCTGGAAATCCAGCAAAAGCCACCCATGCTAGCTGGATTCACAAGCTCTGTCTGGTCCAAGCTGGCCTAGATGCTTGAACAGCTGGACTACCAGGACCTGGTTGTCACCATGAAGACGTTCCCTAAGCCGAGTGCCTTATTCGGAAAGGCACGGAAAATGGCTTCAAAACGAATAACGGATTCTACCGAAGAGTAGGGGAAAATATTTGGCAGACACAGTCACTCCTCGTGTTTGCCGGATAACAGTTGCCTTCGTACAACTCTCAGAAATCAGCTTGGCAAGAGAAATATCAACTAAAATATATTATACACATTTTTATTGTTTGATGTTGATTGATATGATTTAAACCTTGTACGATATGCTACATGAATGAATGTAATAAGCACGATTTCAAATCAAATAGCTGTGTTGCCATCTTGATATGTTTTATATATATATATATATATATATATATATACTGTATATGAATGATATATTTCTCTGTCTTTCTCTCTGAGATGGCCAGGATTTGTGCATTTGTATTCATAGTAAAAGTTGTTTTAGCAGTTTTCAACAACTGAATATTTCATGTTCTGTAATCAGCTTTCTGACTCCTCTAATTTGAGGATGTTGCTTCAACTGGAATACATTTAAATAAATGTTATAATTATAATACAAAAATATATTTTATGAGTTATACAATACATATTTCTTAAATTATATGAAAGAAACATAATTAAATACTCTTTTCAAGGAATTGTACGAAGGTCCCCTTAAAGCCCTGCCACTTCCGGTTTTATTCCAATACAGATAATGTTGAGGTTGTTAAAGATACAGATAGAGGAACAGTTGTAGACCATATTGGTTAATCCGGTTTGAGCTAGAACTAAAGATAAAATAGTCTGTAATCATTTACTCACCTGTATGTCACTGCAAAAAAAAATAAAATAAATGACGTTTAAGTAATCTTTTATTTTTTTATTTTTTTTTATTTAAATCAGTTTGACAGATGGCAACCAGATGGCAAATTATTTATAATTTCTGATATGAATAACATAAGGGTGAGCAAATGTTTTTATTTTACACTATCCCTTTAAACTGGCAGGGTCTGTCTGTGTATCTATCTATCTATCTATCTATCTATCTATCTATCTATCTATCTATCTATCTATCTATTAAAATTACTAGCAATATGTGAGTGAAAATTGTTTCAAAGTAAATCCTACATAATTTTGTCAGTGTATATATTGTATGTATTGTGTATATACTGTATATATATATATATATATATATATATATATATATATATATATATATATATATATATATATATAATATATATATACACACACAATCCATGCATATATGCTGGTTTATGTCTTGTATACGTGGAAATGCAATTAAATCAGTGATCTCTCTGCAAACCACTGTTCAGATATTTTCGTACATGCATGGAGAAACACAAGCTAGATAATATATTTTTTTTAATAGTACAACGTACAATAATACAATGTGATGAGAGCGAACATCCAGTTAGAATGAGAATGAGTGGATCTCTGCTGTGAAAACAACCATGAAAGCAGACACACAAGATCCTCTCATTTATTAAAATGTGTTAATGAGAGTCCTCTACAGCTCAGAGAATGACACTAGTCTGTTTCCATTACACCACATCATCTCTCAGAGAACCTTGCTCTCCTGCTATATAAAAACCATTGTCAGTCCTCGAAGCCTTTGATGGACTGACAAGCCTGGGGCCATTTGTTTTGCAAATCCAGTAAAATACAACGAACCGGACTCTGAAAAAGCTATGAAAAATCAGAGGGTTGGTGATGGAAAGCTTCGTTTATTCGCTTCCAGAGTAAAGTTGGTTCCTTCGCAGAGCAAACAAAAGACTGCTTAGGAAATGCACTGTATCCAGCAAGCCATTTTAAACAATAGGGGTATTTGGGAAGTCCCATAGCTGGCACTAAGAAAACATCTCATGGCAGAAGTAGAGCAGAGAACTAATGATTCCAGCAGGTCTCCAAAGACCCCCAGCCCCAGCAGCTTGATCACTGTCAGCACGGCTGTTGCTGGGTCGCCCCGCTGTTTGCTCGCGATCGGCCCACTATGGTGCGCCAAGCCAACAAGTCCTGCAGCCACCATTTGCATATGGCCTGCGTCCACTAATATGTTTCATCTGTTGTCGCAAATATTTATCCTTCTCTTTGTGGTTCTCGGAGCCCGATGGGTTCCTTAGAAACCTTTATTAGTAATGATGTATTAAAAATGTGATTCTTCCCCCCCTTTAGTTTCTTTTTTCCCATGCTCTGCTTTTTATAATTTATGCTTCTGTAGTAGTGGCTTTTAGCGTGAATGCAGATGCTGTAGGACAAGTTCGCATGCAATTGAATATCTCCTCTAGATCTCTAGTAGCAAGCAGATGCAGGAAGGTAGATAGCAGTTCTACCCACCGCAAAACACACGTCATTTCTTTCATGTTCGTCCGAGATGGTCTCTTCTGACAAATCAAGGAAATCAATTCCAAGATGAAAGCTGCCTGAAAAGTGTGTGAAATGTGTTCTCATTGAAACGTGCCATTTATTTACAGCTCAACAAACAGGTCCAATAAGGGTGTGAGAAGAACTTCAAGGGTTTTAAAGCAGCACTCAAAGCTATTATGAAATCCTCTTGATCCTTTTGAAAGATTCAATTATTTGTGAGAACATGTAATAAGCTAAAAATGTACAGACCAACAGAAAAACAAAACAAAAATATATTTTACCTACAGCACAATGTATATACATCCAGTTTCTTGGTTACAGAGAAGCTGTTTTATGTATCAAAAATTCAGGCCCAAATTGAGCAAAAATGTGCAAATTTGGTGCTGTTGCTGATATTTATATCATGGAAGCTTGTTTCCGAATTGTGAGATCACAAGTCTGAGAAAAAAAGTCAGTCTTTTTATCCTCAAAATTGGACTGTACAACTCGCAATTGCGGGTTTACTGTATATTTCACAATTACAAGAAAATAAGTCAGAATTGCACGATATAAACTCTCAATTGGAAGAAAAAGGTCAGAATGGCTAGTTATAAAGTCAGAATTTCAAGTTTATGTCTCGCAATTCTGACTTCATAACTTGCAATTGAGAGTTCACATCACTTAATTCTGAGAAAATAAAATGATCTTTTACATTTTGTTTTATTCCATGGCAGGGGATACAAGCTTCCATAGTATAGACAAAAAGTAAGATGAAATTCTTTGATGAAAATCAAAATTTAAGATAAAAAAAAAAACAATGAGATCTTTTTAACAGTATAACAGACTACTTGCATAAAATGCTAACACTGTAAATACCAGTCCTCACTCTATATCTCCCAATAATATGTCTTAGTAAGATTAACTTTAAATGCTTAGTTTATATGATCAAATCTCTGTAGTTTTAAAACGAAAAATACAATGCAATACAATGATTAAGATATGATCAAATAAACCTTCCTCAAAAGCCTGATGGATCATCTGATATATTTTATAAAAATAGATGTATGAAGAGTCAAGTAAATGTTGCTTTATTACCCTGAGTGTTGAAATATTACTAACAATTTTAATTTATTCCCATGTTTACTTTATAAATTAGAAAATATTTCACAGTAAAAATAGACGTGTACTCCGAAGTTTTTAGAATTATACTAAAAGTCCATTTACTTCCTAAAAAGTATAAAGGCATGTAAACAGACAGAAGGCATGTAAAACATTGTGTACAGGTTTATGTCATGTTGATAATTTAGAAGCCTTATTTTGTGTATCAAATATAATACAGAAGGCTCTGGGTTAAGACTCTAATGTGTAAGTAGTATCACAAATAACTGAAATCCTTGAAATGTGGTTTGTATTTAAATGTAAATAATGCAATAAACAGGGAAAAAAAACCTGAATTAAAAATAGAAGAACTTAAGCTGCTGGAGAAGCTGTTTATGTGCATCCTCAAGCACAGAAATACCTTCTCTGGAGAAAGCTGGTCATTGTGCTGCGGCACAGCAGAGGTTTTGTGCGTTTTCATTAATGTTTCATGCTTAACAGCGTGCGAGTGGTTAGCGTAGTCTAGCAAGCCAAAGTTTAATATTGGCAATAGGTCTTACTGCCAAGACAATTCCCTTGGATGCATTTGAGCATGCTGTTTTCTTTCTTTTTCTTTGGACATTGCAAAAGCAAAACAAATATAACACTCCATATGGGTATTACAACTTTATTTATTACCAACGATAAAGAGAACCCTGGAAAATAAAAGAGATCCATTACGCATGCAATGTAAGCAAACACTGCTTGGAACAGCCAGGGGTGTTCAACAGGATAATGGATCGTATTATATCATTGAGGTTTATACCTGTCTTTCTCACCGCAAAAAGCACACAGACATGAGATTGTATATGTCTACAATTTTGAAATGACGACAAAGTGGTAATTCAACCACGTTTTTGTGTCTGTAAAACACAATGTTCTGCCATAGATCTTTAATATTTTTTTTACATGGTCAGGTGTGCTCCATCCCAGTGTCAAGAGTAGAATATATAGTCGAAAGTCGAAATTGAACTATCAAAATAGTCCACTCTGGCTAGTGGTTTTCCAAACTAGCCACTCACATTTTCACTAGCCACAATTTTGACATTGATACCATGGGGAAAAACTGCCGTATAGATATTTTTAATATAATCTCATAATTTGGCAGCAGGTGTATTATGCTGCGGTCACTTCACGACCTGACACACGGATCCATTTTACTGTTACACATACGGTTTATTTCTCAAAATGTTTACGTGAATACTCGCCAAGACCGGCATTTTGACATTATTTTGTGTGTACTTGACTGTTTAAGCACAATAAGCAGTGAAAAATAACTCAATTTAGTACTGAGAGGCTTTATGTGTGGGCAAAATCTGTGGAAATTAATAAAATGATGCACAATATATTTAATCCCATGCTGAAATTCAAGCCCTGAACACCAACAATTTTCATTTGGAACAAATGAAATGAGTGAGTGAGGGGGGCGGGTTTGTGTGTCAACTCGCTGTTGGAGAGATCATGAGAGAGAGAGAGAAAGCGCAGCTGGTATCGTGTATCTAATCTGGGGAAATGAGTATTGGAAGCTTTTCAGAAATTTCTCTATCAATATGTATCACTGCACTTAGTTCATTATTTCAGATGTATTTTTAAAAGACTGCTATTGAAAAATGAATATATTATAAAATGCAACCCGCCAAAGTGGCCCTTATAGGAGGGACTGCCTTAAACACCACTGCTGAAATACACTGCCATTTTACAGGTGTTAATGTCAAGGCCTGGTTAAAAGTAGCATTCCATTACTGTTTGAAAAATGAAAACAAATGGAATCTTCCATAACATTCACATTACCAAGATAAAACATGTTTTAAAGTGTTTTTAATATTCAGAGATAACGTTTGGATTACTTAACATATTTCTGTTAGCTGGGAGGGGACCATTTCCAAATTGATCCACAAAGACACATACTGTCAGGGTTGTTGCAGGATACTGAAGACGAGGGAACAGAATTTCAATGTAGCTGGTTTATTCACAAACTCATGATACATGAAAACACAGGAACTCAGGAAAACAACCATACATCGACGACGACCAAACAACCACTGAGGGAAAACACAGGGCTTAAATGAACAGGGACTAATGGGATAATTAACAGAACACAGGTGAAGGGAATTACTAATTAAACAGACCGGGAAACACTAACAGGACTAAACCAAAATCACAAAGACAGGGGGAAACAAGATCACAAAACTGAACTAAACACATAGAAAACATGACACATACATCCCTTCGGTATTTCTCAAACATCTCAAGGACTGTCAGGGGCCAAATTGAGAATTTGATTTCATCTTAAATCCCAGAGAAACCTCAAACCTGTCAGAAACTCGGAGCCTTGGTGAGCGCGCTGCTTCAGGTTTGTCTCAGAGGGCGCATCTGCCCAGGAGAGAAGGGCTCTCACAGAGCAGACAGACAGATTGAATCATTAGTGTGGCTGTGTGAACGGACAGGGGCCACGGACAGGGGCCAGGCACCGGGGCGGGGGCTGTTTGTACGTGAGTGAGCACTTTGACTCATTCCAGTCTATTCATAGACATGGCAGGCGTTATTGGTAATGCAACGTTCTGTGTGAGCTTTGGACGAAATCTGGATGATTTTGGTGGAGAGTTGCATCAGTTATCATCAACCTAATATCACATAGGCCTTCCTATACTGTTAATCTCATCGATGAAATCGCAGGTGAAAATATTCAAAGTGTATTGTTGATACTTCAAAGTGTATTGTTGATACTGTTGTTGATATGTTCATCATAATTATAATTAAATGAGTTTAATTAAAATGTACCGTAGATTCAAATATGGTGAGAACAAAATAACTGAGCCACTTTGCTAAAGGGTTAATTAACTTACTCAAATGCATCCAATTGGTTATATCCAGAACATAAAATAAATATAATATGCACAGACAATGAAGCAAATTATTGTTAAAGTTTACGGGCACATTATTGCAAACTAAATTATCCCTTTTTTGTGTGCTAAAAAGAACTAAAATGAATGAATATGAAATTAAATATGTAAAACTAACTGACTAAATTCAAAAGACAAGCCGTTTCTTTTTGATAAATATGATGCATTGCCACATTTACCATGCAGTTACATGGTTTTAGGTTCTTCGTCTTATGTCTTTCATCGCTTTACTATGGGTTATAATAATCCTAATGACTATATAGCATGCCGCTGATTACCACAGACATTAGACATTGTGTTCCAACGTACCTCAGTGTTTAACAAAAAGCCTGGGAGTGAATATGAGTTTTTAAAAAGGATTTAAAAGACACCAGTGTGGAGGCAGTTCTAATTTGAAGAGGAAACTGTTCCAGAGCTTCAGGCCTACCACTGCAAAAGCGCCGTCTAGACTTAGGAACAAGCAAGACTAGTAAAATTTTAGTAGGTCTGACATATAATATTGTGCAAGGCCATTTATAGATTTAAAAAAACGAACAACAATATCTTAAGATCAATTCTGTAACGGACCAGCAACCAGAGCAGAGAAGACGAAACAAATTAGTAATATGGTCACGTTTATGAGAACCTGTCAACATTCTAGCAGCAGCGTTCCAACAGAAAAGCAGACTTGGAGTGTAAATTTGTTTTTGTTTTTAAAGCACTTACATGAATCCTTTAGTGAATAAAATGTAAATGGTCAAAATCATCCTTTTGAGGTAGGACTACTTTTCTAGGGCCCCGTTTATACCTGGTATCAAGATGCGTTTTGGTCAATCTTGGATGATGCCAAATACAGGTGTAAACGAGATGTAAAACGTTTTGGGCTTGTCCAATATTGATCAATTTGAAAACGTATTCGAACGGCTTACATTAGTAGTGCAGACACTCATGTGTTCGAATACGTTCGAACAGCCACAAAAGATGCCTTCTCGTTCTCTCCACCTATTGACCTAATGCCTAAACATTACAGGAAGCGCTAGACAGACGGGATTTAAACTTAGTAAAGACCTTGAAGACCTATGTTTGGTTTGAAGACGAAACACAACCATCCACAATGTCCTCTTCCCCATTCCTTATTTCTAACAACATTCGGCGTGGTCTTGTGGCTGTCAGAGCAGAAACTAAATCTGCTGCTCTCCGTATGTTCTTCAATCTTCACCTTTCGCGCTCATATGTAAGTTGTGCGAGCTTATTTCGTCCATTAGATTGAAAGATCTGAAAAAGCCCATACATTTATCTACCCATAGACCCTCCCCTTAAAGAAATCAGGACATAAGTGGTTGAAAGTGGACAAAAGAGACCAGGTGTAAAGGGGAATGTGTTGCCCTCGTCTACTTGTGATCCGATCGACCAAAATGCATCTTAATACCAGGTGTAAACAGGGTCTAGGTTGGTGAATTGTTTGGAATGTGCTCCATGTAAAAGGTGTTGTACAGATATTTCATCTTGTCCTTTCACTTTGCCTGGTATTCTCACATGATATCAAGTGAAAGAAACCAGGTTTATATTTTTAGCTAGTCTTGACATGAGTTGAAAGATTGGATCCAACATTACATTGACAGGTTGATCAGTGGGTTGCCTGGGGAAAAAAAAAGGAAAACAAAACCTTCAACAGAGGCAAAACACATTCTTGTGTCATATAGTATACATTTCACCAGATTAATCTGTGTTCTTATGTATTTTTTTGGAAGACGTTGTAGATAATAGCTCTGACTGGAGAGTTAAGTCACAGGGTTAACCTTGAAATTGGAGATTTTGACAGGAGCACAGAAGAAGCACGCTGAATAAAACTGCATTTGCTACAACAGAGCATCTGCTCTGAACGTATACATCCACTATCTATTTTTCCTGAGATTGACTTTGTGGGGTAATATCACCCAAATTGATCCAATTCTGAGAGGCTAACGGGTATGAATTTGTATCATAGCCCAGCGGAGCAGTACACATGACTGTTGGGAGCTGTGAAGGGTATTACAAATAAATGGAATATCTCAACAGGTCTTGGGACATGCTTCCCCTGCGCAGACCAAAAGAGGTTCAATTGTTATGTGTATTATTTTATTAAACATTTATGGACAAAGCAACCTTGCTTGGCTGCCGGTGCTGCTCCGCTAGCCGTGAATGGCCATGGTCCTATTGTGACGTGGCACTTTGAGCTCATATAGTGTGGATTTATACAGATTCGGGAAAATAAAGGGAGCGGAAACATTCCCCATGGACACAGAATGCCAAAGAAAGGCACAATCACATGTTTTAAACGATAATAGGTATTTGTACTCTCTGTTATGTTATTTCAAACTCGAACAACTTTCTTTCCTGCAGAATGCAAAAGAGAATTCTTGAAGAACATCCTGCCAGTTACCTGCTCCGAGCGGGATTCTAACCGGCGTCTCCGGCATGGGCGCTAACAAGGACGCCAAAAACTACAATCTTTGGCATCAGTCGCTAGTGCGCCTCTTGAGCTTGAGGGAGTGAGGTTTACACAGTTCTACTAGCTTGCCTCCGTTCCAATTGCACTGTAAAAAAATATTGTTCAAAGTTGTAAATGAAGATAATTGGAGTACGTTTTACAAAAACATACTATTTCAGTCTTTCTACTTCAAAATTACATGTTTATTTCAATGTTACTTGCATGTCTTGGTAATTATTTGCAAAATGTACTTTCAATTTCTGAGTGAAAATTGTTTCAAAGTAAATCCTGCACTATTTTTTGGTAACAATTTATTCAATGGTCCACTAGGGATTTTACTAACTATGAGTATCTTTGCAACTACATCTCAACTAACTCTCATTATAGCATTGACTGTTGACTAACACTTTATTTGAAATGCTCCCCTAAAAGACATTTTACTAACTATAAGTAACTTTTTAAGTGTGTAAATTTATTCCACTAACCCTAACACCTAACCCTAACCTAACAGTCTACTAAACATTTACTACAGTCTACTAATACTCTAATCAGAGTTGGTTGACATGCTTGCAAAGTTACTTACAAGAAAGTGTAACCTTTTTTTGTGTGTGTGGATGGGTGCTGTCAAAAATCAAAATGAGCTTAGAAATTGGTGAGTAAACAATCGCAGAATTTTTTGTGAATTTTTATAATTTTTATTTTTATCTGTTTGGCAGCTTATTGCACTTATGTAGTTTGTTCCTTGAATGAATGAATGAATGAATGAATGAACTTGAAAATCTGACAAATGATTATAAATTATAATACTGAGCAGTATGCCAAAATCAGCCACGAAATGTGGGAAAATGACATAAATGCACATTGAATAGGCCTTGAGACAATGTCATGGAAGTGCAAGCAGTCAAGCAATCAAAACACTTCACAATTATAGTCAAAATTAGTACATGTCATGCTCCTCATTGGCAACTACTGAATGGTTTCAAAACTGGTTTCATTTTTCCCTTTGTAGTCTAAAACGTTATTAAGCCAGGCCAGAAATGCTATGATCATTTTAAAGAAGCATGCTCACTTCTCAGCTCACTCAGACCAACAGAGCCAAGGATTTCTTTTCTTTCTTTCTTTTTTTTTTTTTTTTTGCATCCAAGTGTCTGAAGGATTTTCAGTCCATATAATTAGGCATGAGACAGTTTCAACACAAAAAAATAGTATGCTGCCAAATGAACGAGGACCTCATAATGATATTCGTTTGCTGATCTGGTGACCGTGGACTCGGTTGCCTTTTAACAAATGCAATACATCTGGTTGAGATTATGAGCAGCCAACCTGTTTGAGTCAATGTCCTCTCTGTTGTTGCCTATAAACCTCAAATTTCAGTTGCACTGTCAGTGGGTAGCTCATTTTAATTGGTCTACGGAGGGAGCATCAGTTTGAGTTTGTTTACGTAGTGGCTTTGCGGGGATTTCTTGTTAATGAGATGTTGTTTTGATAAGTCATTGCCGAGTGAATATTATCAGCAAATATGCATGGTCCACAAACGATTGATTCGTAATGTGAGCAGAAGCTGATATTTCAGAGCTGTGAAATCAAAAATAGCACAGTACATTTCTGTAATTAGCAACGTAATAAATAAAAGCATATGCATGTGTTGTTTTCTGAGGGGAGGGCGACCTCCAAAATGGTGGTGGGCAGAAAAGGATTCATGTCACCTTGGAGGGTTTCTGTTAGACTCCCTGACAGACGGATAATCCTCTAGTTTAAACTTGGCAAATATTGATCCAATGGCCCTCTGTGGCTGGTCTCAAGACCCAGAATTGAGGGAAATGGATTATTGTGCAGGGACGGGAGGGTGGGGGGAGATGAAAATACTATCTTGACGGTCAAATGAGATAAGATCATGTGAAATCCAATGTTGGCCCCATTCTCTGGCTTTGTGGAGATGAGGGGGGAGGGGAGGGGAGGGGGGTCTTTTGTGGAAGCCTTTAACCTTGTGAAAGGTTGATGAAGCAGATTTCTTTTCACTGCATAGACCTTCAACAACAATAGCGGAGGTCGTTCCTCAACTGCCTTTAATCGCATGTTGACGAGACTTGGTACCAACTTGGTACTTTATTATAGAAAGTTTGAAGTAGTTTTAAAAGCTTGAAGTTTGAAGGTTTTCAATTGGAAAGTTTTAGTTTAGTAAGACAGACTTTGTTTAGGCTAGTAAGAAAATGTAATTTTGCCAAAAAATAACTTTAATTTTAAGTAAATGTTATTTTTAAATCAGCTTCAGTTTGATATTTAACCATATTATCATGCTTAACACTGATGATTTGAATAATTGTAATGCGATGATCAGATATCTAAATCAGAGAATATCATACGTTTGGGCAGTTGGATTATTTATTTTTAACAGTGGATTCGGGGGACTCAAAGTGCACCAGATTAATGAATTTATCTTTAAAATGTACATTTTCTCACGTAGATTTTGTTTTGTAGCTCCACAAAAATACTGTGCCACAGATGATGGTCTACGAAAAATACACATTTTATTAACTTATTAAAATACATGATCACGATTTTACCACCTCCGCCTCATTTTAAGCCAAGAAAAACCCTGCATGTGCAATATAAAGAACTGGACAACTTTCTTTCTGTTTTATTGCTTTAAAAATAAATAGCATATTAAGCAAATTAAGCAAAAACCTCAACAAAAGTCTGAAGAAAAAAAAATGGTATTACACTTGACATTCTGTCCCCCTCACTTTTGAAATGGTGCGCCCCTGCCAGCCAGGGTGTGTGTGTGTGTGTGCGTGTGTGTGTGTGTGTGTGTGTGTGTACACATAAAATTACATTTTGAAATATAATCTTAAAAAGTCAGGGAAATTCTTATACTGAATATAAATCTTAGTCTACAATATTTTACAGAGTATAATATTGTAAAATATACATAAAAAACATATAAAAAATTTTTTAATCACAAATGACTAGAAAAGTCATAGGAATTAATTGGTAATAAAATGTAAAGAGCATTCAGTTACCGAAACTTCGTAAATTTTTTATTTAAATAATTTATAAATATTTTATATGTTTAATTTGATAGATTGATAGATTGCTTCTGCAAAAAAAAACAAAAAAAAACAAAAAAAAAACAGGAGCAGTTATTTAAAGGTATTTTTGACAATGGCCTTGGAGTGAATTAGGTTAAGAACCACTTCACTATTTGATTGGACTGAGAAATGTAGAGATATTTTTAAATAGAAAAATGGGCTAAAATGAAATATAATAATTGGATGACACTGGCTGGCTGAAATATAAATAAAGAGATCATGTGACAACAATAATAACCACTGTTTGAAATGTTGCATAATGCACTTTCTATTGTTAAATAAGAGTTTGTTACAGTGTATAAACTGCAAAATATTCAGAAAGCTGAAGTTCCATTCAGAACACATCCACTCATTCATGCAGTTCCACGACATTCCAACAAAGGACAGGT
Source organism: Tiaroga cobitis (assembly GCA_030578255.1). NCBI lineage: Eukaryota > Metazoa > Chordata > Actinopteri > Cypriniformes > Leuciscidae > Tiaroga > Tiaroga cobitis. The sequence goes on from CM060596.1 coordinate 43,304,248, forward strand.
TCCAAATAACACAAAACCTGGCATATTTCTGCAGACTAGTACTTCTTAATACGTTCTGTACTCTTGTGTTATTTGTGCCAGATCTGTTTTTGTCCCTGTGGCACTGCTGGAGCGAAGGGTAAAACCACACTTTTCCATTACTAATATCATGACTCCTGAGTTTCAAATCCACCATGCAGAGCAAACAAAACAAAAACTTGCTGTGTACCAGAAGATGGTGAACTAAGACTCAGAGAAGAAAACATGCATGACACTGAGAATCTGTGTTCCTCGACCCACAACTCGGCAGAGAAAACGATCGCTGAGTTTATGTGCTGAGAGACGGGATTGGAAGTTTGCTGAGGTCAGGGAATAAACGGGAAACAAACTAGCCTGGAAAATATGTTTAGGGCATTAGGGCACTGTAATCTCTCATGAAAATAAATAAATAAATAAAACATGTGCATGGACTCTGAAATCAGAAGCTTTAAAGGGCAGAGAAATATATGTATTCTCGTCTTTGTTTAAAATCACACCAAGAGCACAACATGCTCATACACCACATTTTACATTAACAGGATGCGATTGTTCCTTTACAATTTAAAGGTACAGTTTACCCAAAAATTGATTTTTGTCATTCATGATTTGAAAACTGTATGACTTCCTTACTTCCACAGAAAAAAAAGGGTCCAAACAGTGGAAGTGACAAGTGATGTTTTAGGGCCAAGCTCCAAAAAAAGATCCAAATATCACAGATTGTGTTTCACATTCAAGCAATGTTGTTTCACAATGGTCACCAGGCATGTGAGAACCAACAATCTTTGATGTCAAAAGACGAGATTTTTTTTTTATTATTATTATTTTTAGCAAATAACAAATTCAATGTCAGTCTTTTATTTGCTATATCACTAAGCAATTGTATGGCTTCAGAAAAGAAAACTACTTTAATGGTGAACCACTCATCGCCCAGCAACTATATCAAACAGATTCTCGAACATTCTTTAAAACATCTCCTTTTGTGTTCAACAACAACATGAAGGTGAGTAAATGATGGCAGAATTTTGCTTTTGAGTGACCAAATTCTTTAAAACTACTAAAAAAAAAACAGTGTTGCCGGGTAACAGCAGGGAAAATAAAAAAATACTATGAAAATCTGGGCAGCTAGCTTATGCAACCCTGAGATTTACTTCTAAAGCTTAATATATAAACAATTTATCTTTTGCTTCATTCTTTTTGCCTGCCTTCAGTGTTGTTGCCAGGCAACATTGTGGAAAAGTTGCCCTGTTGACCAACTGGATAAGACTAAGAGCTCACTTCTAACAGGTTTAACTGGTTTAGTGTGCGGGTAAAATCAATTTGAAATCCTTCTGAAATGTTCTTTCTCAGACTTCAAAAGCTAAAATTACTCACATGATTAATGTAATCTGTGCATCTGCTTGCGCCATATTTTTGATTCGTCCAATTTCAGTGCCATGAATCAAGTACTGGTCTTCTAATCTATGTGAAAACTAGAAAATGACTTCTAAGATGTCCAACATAGTAGTCTTCTACTAACATGGACTACTTCCAAATCATTTACATTAACAGGGTAATGTCAGCTTAAGTCCAAAGCAGGGAGAAATCAATACAGGTCATTGGAAGAGTGCACTTCGGCTGCCCTGCGGTCTTAAAGGCATTAGCAATCAACTAAATCTAAAACCATGGCTAGTTTTCAGCTACTCCAGTCTCTCCAGTCACATCTGGAAAATCTACATTGTCTTGTTTTGGTAGAAAAGGCCTTGAAAGACATGATATACTACCAGACAACTCAGTTCTAAGGTTAACATGTGATCAAATCGTGCCTTTGACAAAAAAAAAAAAAACATCAAAAATAAAATGTAACTGTTAAAGGAAACTAGCCGTTAAGAGCAGAAACAAAAGGAAAACACTGAAATCTGGCTTGCTAACGAATATATCAACACAATGAAACAGGAACCCAATTAAAAGGCTTCTCCCCCACAGTATTCTCACGTGGGCTAGAGTTAGTCATCTCTCCAATTTGTGCAGCGTACACTTTATTTTCTTTCTTTCTTTTTTTTTTAGTTTTTTTTTTTAAGAAGGAATGCAGTGCATCTCTCACTGCTGCATAAGCCTATGTTCACACAGAACTTGGCATCAGAGAATGGCATGGCTTGTGGGTTGGGTTGGGAGTCCTGCATGATGGCTGAACCTGATCATCTAGTCCAGGCTCCTGTTTTAGAGATATGGATTCTTTGATCAACTATATTTCTGTCACGACAACTCTCGTAAGATTGGCATGGTAATAGAGATTGGCATGGTAATGTATATGGCAATGATAATGTATTTGGTTTTGGCGGAATAGATATGCTACGCTGCTTCTGCTGAACAAGTACAGAGACTTGCTACTGCTATAACAGATCTATACAGGTGGAGCTGGGGAAAGCGCACTGCAGAGTGTTAACAGGAACACTACTGCTATTTGTTTGAATGTTGAGCCGCAGCTCATTGGACGCTGATGAAACAACAACCAATCAGCTGTGCTATATGTAGATAATGACGTGATTGCTACCAAACGAGTTAAAGGCCTATCAGCCGGCACCATCTAGAGTTTCATGGCAGAACGAGGTATGAGCAAAAACAAGCAACTTAAATCTGTACGACCATTTGTGCATGTCCACCAATGACATGAGCTACAGACCAAGTTTAGACAGTACAGATTATGTCGTGAAAATGTATATATTTGTACATATTTAATCACCTAAGTATTTGGTCAACTTCACGTCACTCTGAATTCATAATAATTTGTATAAAGCCTAGTTCACACTACAGGATTTTAAGCCAGATTTAAGCCCGATTTGCAAATCGTTGAGCTCGCCGACAGGTCAGGGTGTTATCGCGGGGGATTAGCGGACGATGGACGCTCGCCAATCTGTTAGTATGAAAGAGCCAACAACGCATCAAAGGTGCTCGCAGACGCCTCGCAGACGCCTCGCAGACGCGTCGCAGAGCCCAGAAAAATATCTAGCATGCTAGATATCCAGAGCTGTCGCACGACTCAACCTCAGTGATGTCATGAGCTACAGCCAATCAGAGCAAGGCATGGGTCTTCGTCTTCATCGCTGAGTATTAGCGCGCGTGCTGTTTCGCGTCATTTCCGGTTCGTTTTATCGCGTGATTTTTCGTGACAAAACGTGGTTTGTAGACAAGATAGAATCGTTGGGTGACAGAGTTGTTGTCAACTCGTGTAGTGCGTTACCTCCTGTTGCGGATCAATCACGTGTGTCGTGTGGTGTGAACAGCTCAACAACTTGAACACTCCTGATTTCACTGAGAGCAAGTCATGTAGTGTGAACCGCACAGTTCAGCCCGACGTTTTAAAATCATGTAGTGTGAACTAGGCTTAAGTTGTACAAAAATCGATGGTTTAAACTAAACATGACCTGAATATGAATTTAGATTTTTTTTTATGTATGCATGTATATATGTATGTAAAAAACAGACATTTAATTTGTTCATTTGTCAATGCACAATATTTGAATTATTCATTTTTTAACTTCAATTATTTATTTGAAGAGTAGATACAAACAGATAAGATGCATTAGATCAATAATTGCATTTGTTCAATTTGTTCACATACCAGATTTGAAAAGATTTGAAGATTTGAATGCTATTCAGAGACCTTAGCATGCAAATTGCATGTAACTATTTGATTGTTTCTATCTATCAGCTCCCATTCACATATAAGAAAATAATAGCAAAAATATCTAGGATTTGGATATAAGAGTGAGTAAATAATCACAAAAATTTATTTGTATTTTTTGGGGGGTATAGGCTGCATAATACGGTCCAAAAATAAGTTTGTGATTGAGCTGAATGATAAGGAGAGGGCAGGTATAATACAGGCTGACATTCATTTGTAGAGTGTGTGTTGTGTAAATGCATTTGGAACTGCGTTTTATTTGAATTATTGGCAAATGTCCCTTTCTTAAATCGAAGTTTTGGGTAATAATAAGCCAATTACTGTATTGTGCCAATTTAAAATGGTGTTAATTTGTGTCAGAGAGAGAAAAGGGTCATGTGTTTTTGTATGAAGCAACTGGTATCTTAGTTTTTAATCACTTAGTTCGTACTCACGATAAAGATAAATCATGATTTGACATGAGACATGGCAACCAATAAGGCAGAATACTTTAAAAGAGGCTAAAACATGTTTTAGTACTTTCAGTTGACTGTGCCAACTTTTGCTCCAATATGTCCAACTACCGACTGTGAGATGTTTACAAGGCAACTTTAGGAAAACTGCATATGCATCAAATCAACGTCTTCCCCATGGGAGAAAGAGATAAACAAATAAAATGAAATAAATAAATAAATTGAGACATCTTTAGAGGCGTAAGTGCTCGTCTTGATTACTGTGCAGATATTTTTTGGATGGGCTTCCAGGCTCCAGCAATATGTGCTGCGGAGTGTGAAGCGACATGGTAGCACTCTATTCCCGCTGAATAAAGCAAGCCGCTCTCCCTAAGGCAACGGCACTTTGGCAGGAGTCTCATTTTCTCGTCTCTGATAATATTTGTTTTAAGTTTAGTCTCTCCCTCTCTTCATAATGACTCCACATTTGCCACAATACAAACTCAGCACTTGAGCCAAGCTGTTTGTGTCGGCAATGGGGAAGAGCCAGCTTTATCTCAGCAACAGGATGGATATAATTTTAATGCACTGACTGAATTAAGCACCTTTTCTCTACTGAACCAATAGAGACTGGCCTATGAGAGAGTGTTCTCTTAGACAAATTAATGTGTGTCTATTCGAAACTGCCTGTAGGAAGAAACTGCAATAAAAGGGTGATTTAAACTCCCCCATTCAGAGAAATAGAAGGAGGCTTAATTATAAAATTCGCACTTTCAAATCCTCCCTGCTTACAGTTTATCTTTCAAATGCATGTTTTTTTTTCTCTATTGAGAAACAATCAGAGTGATACACCCCGAGCACTCTTCCATATAGAACTGTAACAACACTTGAGTAAATTAATAATTTGTTTTGATTGTGAAAGAGGGAAGCAGGATTAAAAAAGAGCAAGTCTTTAGAGGTTGTAGAGGAGGTTGTAATCACGATATCAAATAACTGTATGACTTTGTATCACTGCAATGGTACATTTCATAACATACAGTATTTATTTTTGCTGGAAATAAAACCCAGAATTGTTTTCTAGGGGCAAGTTGTCACACTTCTTAGTCCACAGGTTCTTCAATGGCATCGATGGTTCCACGAAAAACATTTAAATGCACAGACTCTTTCCATTACAAAAAAGGTTCTTTATAGTGGAAAAAGTTCTTTACATTAATATGTTTTTTTTTTTGTGCATCACGGAGAAAACCCCTAACTTTTTTTTTTTTTGAGTGCAATAAATATTTTTAAGAGTGGATTTATTTTTTCATGATTTTTTTTCCTTTATAGACACATGCCTTAAAGTCTTGAATACAATAAAAATACATTTCTGAACTAACCTTTGAGAGCTTGTACAGTATAACAGAATATTGACAGTATAACTATCAATCTTATTATGCTTTCCTGGACAACAAATGACAGAGATTACAGAGATGACAGTTTGATCCATTAGGAAATAAAAAAAAGACATATCAGGGACACATTTTGGTTACACTTTACTTCAATGTGTCCCTGTTACAGTGTAATTATACTTGTAAGGACTGAATAATAGTAGTTAACTACATGTATAGGGTTAGGATTAGGATTTGGTTTAGGGTTAGTTGTATGTAAAAATGCCGAATTTACATGTAACGTGTAACAAGGACACATTCAAATTAAGTGTTACCAATATTTTTTTGTACCTTTTTGTTCATGGTTTTGAGGTTGTATACTAGTTGTATACTAGTTGTATAGTGATAGATAATTTTGCACCGAAATGCTGTGATGTTTGATTAGATACAGAATATTTGACTTTAACAAAAAAATATATGAAAAGGTTTTTTTCTTCTTGAAAACTTTTTTTTTTTCCGGGTGGGTGGGTGGGGGGGGATGGGTTAGGGGTGGTATAAAACTTTATTTCGATGGTCCACTTTAGATTTTCAACTAACTATGCAACTACATGTCAACTAACTCTCATTAGAGGATTAGTAGAATGTTTGCTTGATATCTGCTAAACACTTTATTTTGATTCTCCCAGATATCATATTAACCATGCAACTACATGTCAACTTTTCTACTAACACCTAAACCTAACCTAACAGTCTAATACTCTAATGAGAGTTAGTTGACATGTTGCAAAGATAGACCAACGGAATAAAGTGTAATTAGTTTTTTTCTATTCTAAATGCACAATCATATTAGTTTAAATCGAACATATTTTTGCATATTTCTTATTAATAGCATTTCCCCCTCCTGCTCGTGACACTTTCAGAACAGGGGTGCGTTTCCCAAAGCCAACTATGATCGCAAGTTCCGTCGTTACCAATAGAGTTCAATGGAAATTGCGATCATAGTTGGATAACGATGCTTTCGGGAAGCGCACTCCGGGTTTGCAGCTCATTTTTCGCTCATGGCATGCAGGAACCACTGCATTAAAAGTGTTTTAAAGTTATACGTGATATTAAAATTACCCATTTAAATTAGAGTCCAGCAACTAATTTAGACTCTATTTACCCTCTCTAAAGTTGAAAATAAGCAAGCAAACTCCCAGCTGACTTTGTGTGCTTTTTAAATGTAGTTCTTTGAGTTTTTTCAAGCAGTGAGATAAGATGGACGCATGAATGTCTCTTTGATCTTTCTCTATTTTTGGTCTATAACTAATTAGCTGCTGTCTGCTCTCTCTGCTTATGTTCATTAGAGCCTTAATTTGCTTTTTAGATGGTAATGGGGTGAAGTCTTTCCATCTGATTACAAGGGTGTTTTGCCCTCATCTTGATGGTGGATATCGTTGCACGCGCTAGCGCTGAGCTAACCAGGCACAACGTGTCTTGCTTTATCTCGTTTCTCTGTGATTAGTGTTCTTTTGTCGAGCCAAACGACTGGCTTTTTTCCCCTCAAAGAAAGGGATTCAATGTCAAATATGAACGCGTAATATTAACGCGGTATATTAGCCATCCTGTAATGTTATTAACAATTAAGAGCCGTTGATTAAGGGAGAGACTGATTGGCATATTTAGCGTGTTAAATGATCCTTTCAAGAACCAATCTTTAACCCACCCACAGTAATCAAAAGCTCTGAGCTGGCATCAGCAAACACGAAGAAGAAACTTTACCCTCTGCATTGCTTGATGTCCGCCTTGTCTTTGAAGTTTATGAATTATGAGGCGCAATTCACGCTCTGTGGGTGAGCGTGTGCGCCTGGGCTTGGGCGCTTGTGTATGCAAGGTGGAAATGAGCGTGTGTCGGTGTGTGTTTTCCTCAAATTAATACTCTGGCCTCAGTCGACAAACTCAATCAGGTTTACAGCACCTAAGTGGGCAAGGAGCTAATAGAGGTCAGCTGCTACATATGGAACAGGGAAGAACACGTTCACAACCACAGTACATGACGCAAAGAACAAGCACCTCCAAGACACCGCTGCTTCCACCCGTTTCCCTACACTCACACACACTCACAAATGCAATAATACTCATTCACATCACAGACATTGACCACCTCACAATATGGATAACTACGTTTGTGAACATTTTATATTGGTTGTCCGTTTTATACATTCTGTTGACTATAAGTTACTTTGAACCTACATGTCAACTATCAGTCAGAGTAGACAGTCTTCTTAATATCTACTAACACTTTACTGTGATGCTCTAAGAAAAAGACATTCTACTGACTATAAGTAACTTTGGAAGTACATGTCAATTTAATCCCAACCCATTATTCTACTAACCTTAACCAGCCCATTCTCATCCCTAGGCGTCATGAAACTGACGCCTTGGGAATCATTTTGACCATGCTTCAATATTCGACGCTTTAGGCACCCTTTAGCGTCAGTTACATGACGCAATCCTAGGGCGTCATCTTATTGACGCTTTACCTTAAGCGTCAGTTAGATGACGCTATCTAATCCTAACCCTACCCCAGACCTAAACCTACCCGCGTCATCTAACTGACGCTTAAGGTAAAGCGTCAGTAAGATGACGCCCTAGGATTGCGTCATGTAACTGACGCTAAAGGGTGCCTAAAGCGTTGAATATTGAAGCATGGTCAAAATTGTCATTTTAGTGACGCCTTGGGATGAGAATGCGTTGCCTTAACCCTTCCTCTAACAGTTTACTAATACTCCACTAATACCCTAATGAGAGTTTGTTGACATGTAAGTGCAACATTACTTATAGTCAAGACTGTTTAAAGGTGACCATCAAACTAAAAACGAATGCGATGGCTTTTTGATGAACAATATATGTATTATGAGTGATTGTTGCAGGATGATTGAAGAAATGGTGGGTATGACACCATGAAGGAGAAGGGGGACAATTTTGGGCTGGTTATTGTGTTAAGGTGTGGATGTTTCATCTTTTCCCTTAAATCATTGTTTCTTTCTTTTAATATGTTCTTTCTTGCTGACATTGGATTTCTGTTTTGCTGCTGGTCAGCAATCATGTAGCCAATTTAGTCAATTATAAAACATTTATGGGCTATACTCATAAACACACTGTGTGTTTTGGTCAAAGCATTGCAAACTGAGAACAATGACCATAGAAATGTTTGGTGCCTGTACAGAGTGACAGTTTTGTGGCATGCTTTCTCTGATTGCTTATGGATACACCCAGCTGAACCCCGTTAACACCAAACCATTTTCAACTTAAACAGAAAACTTCTTATGAGTTTTGGCTGTTCATTTACTCGGCAATGCCATTTTGGGGGCCTGAAAACGCAAAGTTTAAAAAAACGGGGTTCAAAAAAGTTTCGAAAACTATACCGTTATCGTATCCATGTAATCTACAAAAACGGGAATTTGTGAAAACGATGACAACATACGCATGCATATTACGTATTCAGTCTATATTTCTTTACAAGGTGACATTGCCAACTACTGGCCTGGCACGCAAAATACAGTGTTTTTAGTCATTTTCGTGGTCTGTGTGAACGGGGATCGATTTGGCAACGTTGTGGCCTGTCCAGAAACCTCACATGAAAAGTATCCTTTTTATAACCTAACATTTTACAAAATATACATATAAATATGTATGTAAATATATATGTAAATATATGTATATGTATATATATGTATATGTAAATATATGTATATGTATATATATATGTATATGTATATATATATATATATATATATATATATATATATATATATATGCCTTCCCTTTGTCTCCTTTTCTGGTGTACCATTTCTATGACATTTGCAATTATTTATTTATTTTTACTCATTTTGTTTATTAGGCATCAGGCATACGAGGTCTAATACAGTAAGTGTGTGAACAAGCTTAACAAAATTGTGCATACGGTGGACACTTTTACTATCTTCTGAGGCCACAGGAGAGGATTTATAAATGGCATTGAAGCGAAGTAACTGACACTGGAAGGTCACATGACAATGACACATGACGGATGTAGTGCATCCTAAATTCATTCATACTACCCATATTCATAATATATAGAACAACGTACTGTTTTAAACTGTCGTGAAGTTCAAATTCAAATGTAGGACCTACTCAGACAGTATGTTATTTTAGATGCAGTGACGGTGAATTTACAGGTTTTTTTACAGTTTGATGTCTTGATTATTTTTTTATTTTTTTTACTCAATTGATTTACGTCATTGGTATTGCAGTGTTTAATTGACCTTATTGGTCCCACTTTATATTAAGTGGTCCTAATACATGTGAACTTACATGGTAACTACATGTGTACATAGTATTTAACTACAGTGTAAGAACACACATTGGTATAGTACCTACAGCTGTAAAATTTGTGTAACTATACATATATAACAACCCACGGAATGGTATGTGTAAGTACAAATGTGTAACAGGACATTGGTAACAACACTTTTTTCACTTCAGTAAGTACACATGTGTAACGTAACATGAATTATGTAACTATATTTTGTAACAACATTATGTATTTACACAAGTTATTCCACTTCCACACGCAGTCACTGTAAATACTATACCAATGTGTACTTACACTGTAGTTAAATACTATGTACACATGTAGTTACCATGTAAGTTCACAGGTATTAAGACCACTTAATATAAAGTGGGACCAATAAGGTAAGAATATAAGTTCATTTGTCCACAGTCAGGCTTTATATTGTGAAAATGAACTGCTGACTGGACATGGCCATTATTATGATAAATATGTTCAGTCAAGATCTATTTCAATTAACACACCTCAGTCTGCCCCCATTTTAGATAGTGTCAAGTAAGACAGTTTGTTATTGTATAACCAATACTGTATATTGTTTAGCATAGCAATGTGTGTATGCGTAACTGTCAAGCCTGAAACGCAAAGCAGCATCATATCAATATCCCGTAAAACTCTCCATTTGCTATTGAGTAGTAGATGTCACCAATATGCAGAGACAATTTGATGACCGTGAATATATTACAACGAACTGTCCTCCATATCAGACCAAATGCATGCATGCATGCTCACTGTGAATTTAAACACATGCTGTTTTCAAGATGAATATTAAAATATAGCACACACCAACACTGGGGCCGTAGAATGTGGGGGGTGAAAATTGCTCATGCATTATACATGACACTAATGTCGTGTAATTATCTTGAGGCCCATAGAGAAAATTAATGATGCCAATTAGAACAATTGAAGATTGTTAGAAATTTCCCCCCCTTCTGCTACTTTTATTAACCATTGTAAGTTACATGTGATGTTATGGAGACCTCTCCTCTCAAATGAGTGTTTTGGGAACAGAGAAATAAACAGTTGTGTTAGAATCCATGTTCCAAAATTAAGAGCCGCTCTTATTACCAAGGACCATACAGATTCCCACAAATGCTTATTTATTTATGATTCAACATTGTAAACAATCTATCATTTGTGATCTCTTGGGATTTATTGGTAGACACTTTAATGCATTATCTAAAAATGGCAGCGATGTAAACAGCAGGTTTTTGGCTCTTTAAAAATTAAGTGGCATTACTGTGTGATCTCATTAGTATTCATAGGTATTCATACGTAGGTGTGGTCCCAGCACACATACATTTTTCATACTTAATGAGATTTGATCATTCAATTCAGCCACACAAATAGTGCAAATGGCTTCATTTTATTAGTCCATCTCATTTCATTTCAGTTTCTGTGTCTGTACAAATCTTGTACATCCGTTCAAGATTGTTCATAAGCAAAAGGGTTTGCATTTAATTTATGTTTCAGTGGCGACACTGTGTGTAGTGAGCACTTTAAGTTTGAAAACATATTTGAATATGAATGAGTCTGGAAGTCTCCCATTACTCCCATTACAGTTGTAACTATAATTCACTGAATGTACAGATGTGGCTGGTATTGGAGACCAATAACCACCAACTTGTTTTGGCTTTTCCAATAACAAACAATCTTACTTTTTTTGTGTGATTTACCCCAGAGTGACTTGCTAATTACTGTAATTGAAAACTTGGCATTTAAAACTTTGCACAGTATGTGGACTTCTATTTACTGTTGTTAATAGTGTGCGCTTGGATTAAGAATTTTTTTCATTCATGAATGAATGAATGAATGACATTTGCACATTATACCATCACAATTTTTTGCTTTCATTTTTTTTTTTTTTGCTAATAATAATAATGGATTTTTCCCAGAAATCAACAATAATACTTTCCAGCCGTATGCAGTTCTAAAAATGTCTGCAGTGTTGTGTTGTGTCCCCTTCAGTAAACTCTCTGAGGTTACTCTGTTACTTTTCTACCAAACTTTGAAGTGTAACTTGTGCCTGCCCCAGAGACCCTCTCTTTTCCTGTTTCTATTCCTTTAGTTTCCCTCAAATAGAGCGGACTGCGTCAAAGTGAAGGACACATCCATCTGATGTTTATGGTCTGACATAAATGAGTTCAACTTTAACAGGATTATCCTGCAAAGAGTGCCATGAGAGACAAAAATGATGTGCTTTAATGGTGAGATTATAACCTTATTAACCCAACTACAGACGAAGTGCTCATCTGGGACTAAGACGAGAGTGGGATGTCTGGGACTACAAAGGCTCTGGTGAAGAGAAACACGGTATATATATATATATATTCTCTCAGTAGAACGGCCTCCTGTTTGCAAGCAAAACCACAGGCCGTTGTATCATTCTAAGGTGAGAAGACAGAATATTGAATTTCTGCCGCGGGTTTGGAGCATAGGCTGTGCTTCGACACTAATGAAAGACAAACAAGCGTCGCTTTGAAGGTGTGCGAGACCAAAGTGTCGAAATAAATAAAAACACACCCGTGTGTTTAGTATTCACCGGCGGTTCGGAGGAACACGGGTGTTTGTAATACATTATTTATCCACACATTTTTAATCCCACTTGCAAATTAGTAACATTCTTTTAAAGTGCTATTGTGGAGAAGATTAAAGGAAATCACTTCAACAAAACCTCTGGCGCAAAACCAGACATGCCGGACATTAATATTACAAGGCAATGCTTTTGTTTGTGTGTCTGAAGAGCATGTAAAGGTGCTTTTGGACCAGTAAACACAGCAAGATTGTATCCCAAGCTGATGAAAACAGCTCCTGCTTTTCACAAAAGTGTCAGTTTGTAAAGTGCTTGTATTGTTGACAGTCTAATTCAGTGCTTTTCAATTTGTCAGGGCAACTACCACCTTTGATCAAATCTCATTAGTATTCAGAGTTATTTGTGGGCGTGATTTATATGAATATGAACTATGAGTCTCGTTCACATTGACCGTTTTCATGCAGAAATCAAAATACTATATATTTTTTCTGTAAAACCACTCCTGGTGGCAACAGAGAGAGAGAGAGGGGGGGGGGGGGGGGAGGGGGGGGGGAGGAGGGGGGGGGGGGAGAGTTTGCAGTACTTAAAATGGAAGTGAATGGGACCATTTCTTAAAGTATTTAAGAAAGTACGGTACGGTACAGTTTGGTACGGTACGCAACTATTTGCGTTTCCACTGTCAAAAGTTGTGAATGGTACCAAAAAGCCGAACCATACCGTACCACTTTTTGAGTACCCTTCCGTTGGGGTACCTAGTGGTGCGGTACTAAAAGGTCGAGCTAGACTCACTGCAGAACGTTGATTGGTTGACAGAGTATCGTCACTTGCACGTGCTACAAGGGCATTAGAAGCGCCATTTTTTAATACACAGTTGAAATATAATACTACTGTTATTGTGTCACAAAATGTATTTTTAAGAGTTTTTCAGGTGATAATGTAGTTTTGTAAAGCTCAAATCTGTGGTTTATTTATAGATTTATGCTAATTTGACTGAGATCCATTCCAAGTAATCACCGGGCGATCGGCGCTCAAGTACCCCGCCTGGAACAGCCTTTCCTCGGCTAGTCGTTTGCCGCTGCCTCTGACGTCTCAGTAGTGGTTAAACATGAGATATAATTCGTCTTGTATAGACCTAACAGGCGATCTTTGGTCTCGTGAATCTATAATTCGTTCCCTGGCCAATAGTTTTGGCAGAAGGCTAAGTGAAGTTTCATATATTTAAGCGCTGAATTTGTATATTTGACTGAATTGTTTGCTTTATGTTAGCAAGCTTTACTGTATAGCTTTTTGTACCTTTTACTTATACTTTTATAATGGCTATTTTGATAAAACTGAAATTTAACAAAAAGAGATAGGGTTGAGTTTTGTCATTTTTGTTTATTTTATTACAAGACCATCTGTAATGTTGTTTATTGCAACATTTGTACCAATGCACATATTGCCTGGAATATGTTTAATATTTTAAAATTTAAACGAAAAGAGGCAGGGTTGTGTTTTATATTTAGTTTTGTTATAAATATAGGCTACATACATGCAGTGAATATAATCAATATATGCGTTGCCTGAACCACATTTGTGTGCTTATAATGTTTAAAATCTAGGCCCTTTTTAAATGAAATCAAAAAGAAGCAGAGTGGTGTTTTATAACATATTTCGTTTTATTGTTGCCTAAAATGTACATACAGAGATAACCGGAGTAGCAGTGCGAGCTGAGTGGCGCTTTCAAGAACGCGCTGTTCCATTAGCAGAATTACTGGACTCGCGTCCTCGGGAGTCGTTCTCCTGAGTCGGACTTTGCGTAGGCTACTTGGTATTGAGAAACGTCTAATGCCGGCGCTTGTTTCTTGTGACAAACATGCCGAGAAGCAAGAACAATATCTGCAGTATGTCATCCATAGTTGTTTACTATGTCGCTTTCTTCTTCGCGCGAAAATGACGTTGATCGCTTCTTTCCGGCAAACACCACGCCTATCAAGTACTGTTGGCGGTGGAAACGCCATCGGGTTTACCAACCCGAACCGTACTGTACTGTACCGTACCGTACCGCTCAGTGGAAACGAGCCATAAGTGAACATGCAAAGAGTTTTATTTATTTAAAAAAAAAACTATAAAAAAGACAAATAAAACATGGAAAGCATAAGGAAATCATTTTGATTCAAAGTATTATTAATATTATTATGTAGACTCGACTGTTGAAAATAAAAACATTACTAGACTGAACGTTAAATCCTTGATTGTTAACTTCAAAACCTTCTAATGTGAGAAGGAGGCTATCATGTCTTTTTGACAGGAATGCACGTCTGTCGTGTCTTACGCAAGAGTTAACCCTCTACTGCACGCATTATTATGCACTGATGGAAAACATTTTTACAGTGTTTTTATATATATAAAATGGACTCAAATTAACATTTCTTTTTTTTTTCTTTTTTTTTTTTTTTTTCTGGGGTACTTTTGGGTGCGTTGCCATATGGCAACATTGTGCAACAATGGAACAGTTTTCTCCCAAAATGACATGAAATTCATAGATGATTACAGACCTGTCTTATAGAAATTAAAATTGTTTTTACTATTTAAAATGTTTTCAAGAGCTTTGTATACAAAATATGAAACTAATTTTCAAAGTATTATTTCAACATTTACAAAACATCTGGCGCAAACTGCCAGAACTGTTCAAGTGAAACTACTCAATATGAAACGATTATTTCAAGAACATTTACAAAACATCTGACGCAAACTCATAAGAACTGTTCAAGTGAAACTACTCAATGTGAAACGCCTTGAAGCAGTTCCTTTTCCACCCCAGGAGGTGCAGGTGCCTACCCCTGAACTTCAACTTCAAATGAAATATAAGAAAAAATTGTTACTGCTGCCATCAAGTGTAGGATGATAGAACATGCATGTGTGTGTGTGTGTGTGTGTGTGTGTGTGCGTGCGTGTGTGCGTGCGTGCGTGTGTGTGTGTGTGCGTGAGTGTGTGCGTGTGTGCGTGTGTGTGTGTGTGTGTGTGTGCGTGTGTGTGTGTGTGTGTGTGTGTGCATCTGCATGGGGACTGCACAGCGACTTGTGTATGTGGTTATTTTTTGTTCACCATACAGATTTTGCAATGACAAAACCTTCAAATTCTTGATATACTTTACACCTTTCCCAACATCAGCTCAACACTGTGCACTGTGCATTTTCTGAACAAAATTTGCGTATATATATTTTACTTTTATACTTTACTTTTACTTTACTTTATAAATATATAGTGCATCCATACAAAGCTACTCTGCATTAGCATGGGCAAAATATTGTTCCATTACTGCACAATGTTGCCATATGGCAACATACCTTTTTTATTGAATAAAAAGGTAATAGTAGTATCAAAACAATGTGACAATGATTGAAAAAAGATTAGAATTTACCCCAGATGCTTGACATATTTTTTAAATTCTGAAGAAATATGAAAAATTGAGGAAAATCTTCACATATTCACGAGCACTTCTTCAGCAACTGGAGTCATCAAAAGTGTGTGAAGAAATGACAGTTTAAGGGTGTGTGTAGTGTGATGTGATGTCATCGAAGCATATCATTGGGTACCACCAGGTTCTACCATGAATTTAAGATTAAAATGAGCTTATGTTTATTTTCAAATTTCAAGAAATGTCCAAAGAAAGGGTATGTTGCCATATGGCAACACCGGGCAGTAGAGGGTTAAATCCTGCTGACTAAACGTTACACCCACAATCCTCTCTGTGGTTTAACGGCAACCGTGAATATCGCATTGCCAGAGAGGGTGACTGATCCAGACCTGTCCAACCCCTTATACCGTGGCTCCCAGTGCTTGACCAAGCAGAAAGAAGGAGTGGAGTCTCAGAGAGATTATGTGACTGTTACTACTGTAATATATAGAGCTGCTTTAATGTGGACTTAGGAGAGGGGAGGTCTTGAACGACTCTTTTGGAAAATGCCAGTGGAGCATGATATCGGTGTTCATGGTATGAGTTTCTCTTATACAACTAGCCTCTACTGATGATGTACACCAACAACCTTTACATCCATTAATGATTGCACCATAAATAATATTTTCAAATATTCAGACAATATTCAAACATTATCTATGGACTGACTGATCTGTTGCAATAATTCGTTTTTAAACTAATTCAATCATAAATGTATTAACATGTTTTATTGTAATTTTTGTAATGATGATAATAATAATAAAACATTATAATAGTAATATCATTGTTTTAATAATAATGTATCTTGATTGTTATTACATGTTCTTCTCTAAAATATATATATATTTTTTATTTGGCTAATGTAAACAAAGCTAATTGGGCAGGGAAAACTAAATTAGACCTCAACTTGAATATAAGCCATATTTCACTTATTAAAAATAGGCTGTGAGGAACAGAAGTACTGTCTGTTTGTTAAATTCTTGGCAAATGGTGTTTTATGGTGTATTTTGTATTTCTGCACTGTGTGTTGGGGTTAACCTGTTGTGTTATTCGTTGAATGAATGGGTAATTCTTTAGATTTGTTTAAGTCTTCAGTAGAGGTATAAGACGGCAGAGTTTTCTGTCATTCTGTTCAGCTCTCAGCACAAGAGGAAACCTCATCTGACTCGGCTGTGTGAGGGATGTGGAACTGAAGTCGTGTCACAGTTCTGGGTCCAGCATTGCAAACGTGTTGTTCCGGGTGCTGAACTCTTCATGTAGTGTGTTATGGGTGCTGTCCAAGGTGCTGAACCACTTCAGCAGTTTCCAAGAGAGCAGTGGTGATTGACAACCAATAGCTAAACTCAACGAATCTTTATTAATGCCTTTATTGGTCAATTAAATTGAATCGTCAAATTCTCGTTGTGACAACTGACCTCATTATGTTCTTACATAGGGGCATGTTGTCACGGAAGGTGAAAGTGTGTTAAATTGAATGTTATTTTGTTGCCAAGACTTTTATCTGTACAGAAATTGACTTTAGAGAATAAACCCTCCCTGAGAAATGGAGTAAAAAATATGACAACCCTAATGATTCTTTGAGTTAAACGCCTCAAAGAAAACGCAATGAACGCAAATGTCATTAAAAGCTAAATTGCAAAACTGATTGCAAACAATGACAGCAGCCTAACAGATATTCATTGCATTCCTTCCTAAGCAAATTGCAATTAGAAAAAAAAAAGACTTGTAATCATTTAACAGTGTATGTATTTAAAAGAATGGGCTTAATATCTGAGAAGACAGTTGTTCATTTCATTTGCTCATTAGGGGTGTTGAAATCAAGAAAACAATCAATCTCTGATTGTTCAGTCCCAGGAAATGAACCACAATAGCGGATAGTCAACAGAGCGGCATGTCGCAGCGAGAAATCAAAGGAGCCGTCACTTTAAAGCACAACTTTTCCTTTTTCAGTAGTTCAAACCATGTACATGGCACCTGTTGGCTCATTGAGTATTCATCACCCCACCTCCAGGCACAAAAAGACTCGCTTTCTTCCTTTAGAGAGGCATCAAAGCGGCCCATCCTTAGAGGAAATAGCAGTTCATCATTGTTGTTTTGGTTTTCGGTCGACAGTATGTAAATCTGCTCTCATATTGCGGTGTTTTGCATTAATGAAGTGAAGTTGAGCTCCAGACCTTTGACTGCAAACTCTCTCTCTCTCTCTCTCTCTCTCTCTCTCTCTCTCTCTCTCTCTCTCTCTCTCTCTCTCAGAAATGCACGGACTCGTTCACAATAACGCACTACAAATTACGAGACCGCAAATTTTTGACAGCTTAATATTCATAGAGCAAAATGTCAGTAGTACTATCGACGGCCTGTGTTTATTTGCTTAAATAAATGCAATAAAGCATTTCACCCTATTTACTGAAGTTAAGATACCCAAGTGTGAAGCCTGACTGACTCAAGGAGGAAATTATCCAAAAACACATTGATTTTAAGATTAAAATACCGTGCACTCTGGAAACAACAAAGAAAATTGACGAAAGAAGGGTTAAGTGATCATACGGGTCAGTTCTGCGGAGGCGGTCGTGTCACAGAGGTCGTGACCTCCAGCGGTAAATCAGAAATAATGCACTTTCTTAACACGAAAGGCGATTGTCCTGGAGATTGCACTGTTCTATGATGTGTTTCAAAATCAACATCACTGTATTGACTAAAGAGGGAAGCTTGAAAATAATAGGCAGTGCAGAGGATAAATCGACATGGGGCCGACAGGTCAGAGGTCAGGAGCGCTATAGTCACTGTTCACATAACACCAATCAGCTGACCAAACAGATCAATAAAGTCAGATCACTCGGGTCCGATAGAAAGCACGAAGCTGTCGAGCTAACGTGCGATACAGAATGAGACGTTCTATTTGTTCTTCGTCTTCTTTTAAAAGTGCATATTTATATGCCTGCACGTGCTGATGTATTTATCTTCTTTTAAACATGAGTATCCCCTAAGACATGTGAATGATATCTTGCGATCCTCTATTTGACAACATAATGCTTTCCTTTTGAGCAACTCATCACACACGCCGTACAAAATTCCATCTTTTGTCTTTTTATGCAAGGCATCTTTGTGATTTTGATCCCTTGCTCATTTTAGATGACACAGGACAGATGCTCTCTTTTTTACAGCGTGACTCGCTTCTCTCAGTGGAAGGTAGAAGACAAAGAAAAGATGGGGACGGAGAGAGAGCGAGAGCGAGAGAGAGAATATCAGGGCTTACGGAACTGCTCCGAGACCTTGAGAAAGAGAAAAGCCTGTGTAGTGTACTTGCAGTAAAACTAAGAGGAGATATGAAACAGATTACAAGTTGACTGTGCCCCAGCACCTCTTTTACCCTGGAGGGGCCAACCTTGGTCCCCAGAAATCACTCAGCTTCATTCATCAAAGCCTCTTTTAAAGGGCCCATCCCTGAGCCCCCTCTGTGCCTCAAATCCTCCTCTCTCACCCCCATCACGCGTATCTTTCTATCTCTCTCAGCTCGAGTCTACATCTGGAGCCATTTGCTACAGTCTCTCACTATGTCTTTCTTTCTCTCTATATATATGTAGTGAAACCAAAATTTATTCAGACCTTTAACATTTCTCACATTATCACAGTTTATTCGCTACAGTTTAGAGAATGGTAATAAAATAGGACAAGAACTCAGAGTTATCACATCAGTTGATATTTCACTGGTTTTGGCCATCCTTCTGTTAGACTGTCACAAATGAATTAGGTTGAATAGCTGTTGCTGTCAGCTGTTAAATTTAAGTACAAAATTAATACCAATTTAGCTCAACCAATTACCAAGCAATGCTTAATTTTGTTCAGTCTATGGTGTAAAAAGGTCGCATTAGCAATTAAAGAAAAAACACTAAAGCAAAACATGGTCAGGTTAAAGTGTCTGAATAATTCTGGTCCCAAATTTGTACATTTTACTGGTAGTCCAGTGTATGACGAATTTTTGGGTATAATATGTCACAGTTTACTCAATTTAGCTATCCTCACTTATAGTGTAGAACGTCTCGGTTACGGATGTTGTTCTGTAAAGGGAACTAAACTTTTATGGTGACACACGGACGGTTTTGAAGGTGACACATATGTTCCTAGTAAACGTTCATGCTAAGCATACACCAGAGCTGTAATCAGCTCTCAGTGTCTTTATTCAGTGCAAACACCCGGCACATTTAACGTAACAGATGTAACCCTCGTTCCCTGAGTAGGGAACGGAGACGTTCTGCCGGATGACAACGAATGGGAGTTTCGGTTAGAAAGCCTATCGACTTCGAGTATACAAAAACGAGCCAATGGCAAAGAAATGCCATGGGTCTGCGGAATTTGCATAGCGTATCTCCGCCTTACCTCGTGGGTATAAAGGAGGACGCCGGCAATATGCAGATATGTTTCTTCGCTGAGAAGCCAAGACTGAGCTCAGGCGATCCCCGCGGTACAGCGGAAAGTGGCAGGAAGACGGAACGTCTCCGTTCCCTACTCAGGAAACGAGGGTTACATCCGTAACCGAGACGTTCCCTTTCGTTGTCACTCCGAGTTCCGTCGGATGACGACGAATGGGGATACCAGTCTAATCACGCCACCTTCTCGGCTGTCTTCCAGTGCCCTGCGTAAATCTGAGATACCTGTCGTGAGACTGGCACGGACGAAGGACTCCTATTTAGCACAGGAATACCAATGTACACTGGGGAGCATATCTCAAGGCTTTACAGGAAATATGCAATTACTGCCAACCCAGAGGGGGGAAGGGTGTTGGGGGGGGGGGGGGGGGGGAATACACATATGACCCGGAGGGATGCATATGGAGAACACTGGGGTGTCCAGCCGCGGGTGGAATGTTTCAACCCCAGGGGTGGCATGGTGGCTTGACAAGGGAAAGACACATGCTCAGAGAGGCTTACAGTGGAAATACACATGTGGGGGTCGCTCAGAGGAGGGACCATGCACACGGGAGGCACGTAGCCGACACGCAGGCAATAGACACTGGCGTCGACGTCAGGAGTACTGGAGGAACTCAGGGCTTTCGGGGAAGCTCACCTGAGGAGAATATCGCATGTATCCAGTCCGAGGAGTGGAATGGCGAGCAAGTGAAGACACCTGAGCGGGTCCGGTACTAGCTGGTTGAAGCGAGTACATTGGAGGACACTGGCTCCACTCGGAGATTGTAGAATCTGTCGAATGTGTTGGGTGTTGCCCAGCCTGCAGCTCTGCAGATGTCTGTTAGCGAGGCGCCATGCGCTAGAGCCCAAGAGGACGCCACACTCCGGGTGGAGTGGGCAGTCACACCAAGGGGGCAAGGTCGGCCTTGCTGCTGGTATGCCAAAGCAATGGCGTCCACTATCCAGTGAGACAGCTCTTGCTTGGAGAGAGCCTTTCCCTTCAGCTTCCCACCATAACAGACAAAGAGCTGGTCTGAGGTCCTGAAACACTGCGTTCTGTCTACATAGACACATGTACACACATGACACATGAGGAGTACAAGGAGTACAAGGAGAGCACGTACTGGACAGAGCAGTGCCAAGGCTGGGTCTGCCTCCTCCAGGGGCAGTGCTTGCAGGTTCACCAACTGGTCCCGGAAGGGAGTGGTACGAACCTTGGGCACATATCCAAGCCGGGGTCTCAGCATCACGTGAGAGTAGGCCGGCCTGAATTCCAGGCACGCTTCGTCAACGGAGAATGCGTGCAGGTCCCCTACCCTCTTGATGGAGGCCAATGCAACCAGGAGCGCTGTCTTCATCGACAGGAACTTAAGCTCCACTGATTGCAAAGGCTCAAAGGGAGCACTCCGCAGGGCAGTTAGAACCACTGCGAGGTCCCAAGAGGGAACGAGAGGAGGGTGAGGAGGATTCAGTCTCCTCGCTCCTCTCAGGAACCTGACAATCAGGTCGTGCTTCCCCACAGACTTACCTTCGACTGGGTCATGGTGTGCGGCAATATAGACTTTGAGGGTGGAGGGAGACAGCCTTTGCTCCCACCCATCTTGAAGGAAGGAAAGCACGACACTGATCGAACATCTCCGGGGGTCTTCTCGGTGAGAAGAGCACCAGTTGACGAAGAGGTTCCACTTCAACGCATAGACGTGTCTACTGGACGATGCTCTAGCGGAAGTGATGGTAGCCACCACCGCTGGTGGTAAGGTACTCAAACCTTCCTCAGGGGAATCGGCCAAGGAGGTGCTGTCGCGAGGAGTACAAGTTCGGAGAACCAGGTCCGGGTGGGCCAGTACGGCGTGACCAGAATTACCTGCTCCTCGTCCTCCCTGACCTTGCGCAGGACTTGCGCAAGAAGGCTCACTGGGGGAAACGCATATTTGCGGCCCCGCGGCCAGCTGTGCGCCAGAGTATCAGTGCCGAGCGTGCCCTCGGTCAGGGAATAATACTGGGCACAATGGGTCGAGTCGTGAGAGGCAAACAGATCTATCTGTGCGTCCCCGAACTGGTCCCAAATCAGCTGAACCGACTGGAGATGGAGTCGCCAATCATCCGGGAGGGGCTGAAGCTGTGAGAGCTCGTCGGCTGCACAGTTCAGGGCTCCGGGGATATAAATGGCACGAAGCGACATCAGTTGCTTCTGACTCCATATGAGGAGGTGGCGGACGAGTTGCGACATACGGTGGGAGGTAGACCACCTTGACGGTTGATGTGGCGGTATTGTCTGATCGGACTAGTACGTGTTGATTCTTGAGCAAGGCCCAGAAGCGGCGCAGAGCAAGACGTACAGCCAGCAACTCGAGGCAATTGACGTGCCATAGGCGGTGGGGTCCTGTCCAGGAGCCCGCGGCAGCATGTCCATCGCACATGGCGCCCCAGCCCGTGGCAGAGGCATCTGTCGTTACAACAACATGCTGGGAAGCTCGTTCCAGGGGCACACCGGCCCGTAGAAAACTGAGATTCGACCACGGGGTGAAGGTCTGACGGCAGGTTGAAGTAACTGGTACTCGGAGGGTGCCGTGTTGCCATGCCCACCTCGGGACTCGGTCGCGAAGCCAAAGCTGAAGCGGTCTCATATGAAGCAATCCGAGGGGCGTTGCCGTGGCTGCAGATGCTTGATGCTCCAGGAGACTCTGAAAAAGTTTCAGTGGAACCGCACTCTTGCCCTCGAACTGTCTCAGGCAAGTCAGAAGTGACTGCGCGAAATCCCCCTTCCCCATCTCTTTCCAGGTTTGTTTTCACACGGATGCTTTTAAATGTAATTGTCTCTCCTTTTCACTTCTAATCCCTATTAAGAGTGTAAATGTTTCTAAAGCAGGTAAATACAATATTTATTGTCTGTCAAAATGACAGAAATCACTTTGAAATATTAACCATCAAACATTTTTGAATAAGGTATTGCACAGACATATATTACAGTGATATTTAACACATCCGTATTTCTGCAGAAATAATCACAAGTTTAGGGTTATTCATGGTCTGATGTAATTGTTTGTTAATGCTTTTATTCTTTTAAATTTCTTAATGTTCAATGGTTCAAGGGTGAGTTCATTAACGTCACGTCATGTACTCAGTTTTTTTTTTTTTTTTATGCTTATTGCTTTCATAGAGTGAGCCTTTCGATGATTGTTACAGCTTGACAGAAGTTAGTCCTTTCATTTGCAAAAAGCGCCATGGGGCGTATAGGAAAAAGGTGGATAATAAACCTGTTTATCGTGATACATGGGGCCCTGATAATCCTGCTGGGGTTTATTTTGTGATAATGACTGTCTGACTGCACATTGTCCCTCAATACACACACACACACACACAAACATCTTAAGAATCCCTTAGTGGGATGAAACTGACTAAATTATATAACTCTATAGTATTGAATTTCTAATACATTTCCATATACACTCACCTAAAGGATTATTAGGAACACCATACTAATACTGTGTTTGACCCCCTTTCGCCTTCAGAACTGCCTTAATTCTACGTGGCATTGATTCAACAAGGTGCTGAAAGCATTCTTTAGAAATGTTGGCCCATATTGATAGGATAGCATCTTGCAGTTGATGGAGATTTGTGGGACAATATATATGATCTAGGGCACGAAGCTCCTGTTCCACCACATTCCAAAGATGCTCTAGTGGGTTGAGATCTGGTGACTGTGGGGGCCATTTTAGTACAGTGAACTAATTGTCATGTTCAAGAAACCAATTTGAAATGATTCGAGCTTTGTGACATGGTGCATTATCCGGCTGGAAGTAGCCATCAGAGAATGGGTACATGGTGGCCATAAAGGGATGGACATGGTCAGAAACAATGCTCAGGTAGGCCGTGGCATTTAAACGATGCCCAGTTGGCACTAAGGGGCCTAAAGTGTGCCAAGAAAACATCCCCCACACCATTACACCACCACCACCAGCCTGCACAGTGGTAACAAGGCATGATGGATCCATGTTCTCATTCTGTTTACGCCAAATTCTGACTCTACCATCTGAATTTCTCAACAGAAATCGAGACTCATCAGACCAGGCAACATTTTTCCAGGCTTCAACTGTCCAATTTTGGTGAGCTCTTGCAAATTGTAGCCTCTTTTTCCTATTTGTAGTGGAGATGAGTGGTACCCGGTGGGGTCTTCTGCTGTTGTAGCCCATCCGCCTCAAGGTTGTGCGTGTTGTGGCTTCACAAATGCTTTGCTGCATACCTCAGTTGTAACGAGTGGTTATTTCAGTCAAAGTTGCTCTTCTATCAGCTTGAATCAGTCGGCCAATTCTCCTCTGACCTCTAGCATCAACAAGGCATTTTCTCCCACAGGACTGCCGCATACTGGATGTTTTTCCCTTTTCACACCATTCTTTGTAAACCCTAGAAATGGTTGTGCGTGAAAATCCCAGTAACTGAGCAGATTGTGAAATACCAGCCCGTTCTCATCCTTTGGCGTCATATAGGTGACGCTATATGACAAAACGTCGAAATACTACGCACATGGCACCCTTTTGCGTGAATATAACACGCGAACCCAAGGCGTCATAAAGTTGACTGGCATCCTTTAGCGTGAATATGAGACGCAGACCCTACAACACACCTAAACCTACCCATCACTTCGCGTGTTATATTCACGCTAAAGGGTGCCATGTGCGTAGTATTTCGACGTTTTGTCAGGCGTCACTTATATGACGCCAAAGGATGAGAATGCGTTGGAAATACTCAGACCGGCTCGTCTGGCACCAACAACCATGCCACGCACAAAATTGATGAAATCACCTTTCTTTCCCATTCTGACATTCAGTTTGGAGTTCAGGAGATTGTCTTGACCAGGACCACACCCCTAAATGCATTGAAGCAACTGCCATGTGATTGGTTGATTAGATAATTGCATTAATGAGAAATTGAACAGGTGTTCCTAATAATCCTTTAGGTGAGTGTATTTCACCATTATAAGAAGGAACCAAAGTGACATTTGCCAGAAGTAATTGCAATGTATAAGATCTCTGGGTCTGTCAGCCATGTAAAGTGACATAAGTGAACTTGTTCCTCTCTAATGAGAATTAAAGTTACTTTACCAATGTCACATGTCAAGACGTGTCACCACTTTTGTAAGAACTATGTTACATAATTGTTTTGTGAAGTGTATATTATAGAAAAAAAATGTGCGGTGGATAAAGAACTAGTACATGGCCATGAGCGTGTGAGTCTGTTCTTTTGTGTGTGGCTCTCATGTAAGACTTACAATAACACCAGTTCTCTGAGGACTTCAACAATGCTTTTACCTGCATGGAACAAAAAATAAATCAATGTAGCAATCCTGCGATGATCACCAGAGTGGCGAATAAAACCTAAATGGAATAAATGCACTGTCACTGTTGCGAATCCTTTTTGCCTCTCCACTATTTATTCGAGGGGATAATTATCAATTTGACACACAAGTTAACATGTTGGGTTCACTGAAGTACTCAACTAATATCACAGAACTTCACATACAGCATATCAGCCCCCAAAAAATACTGACAATTGCAAAGTTAAGAGCAACAAACTGTGAAATCTAAGACTCTACACCTATGACTCACATAATTTTAATTTAAAGGGATAGTTCGGCCAAAAATGATATTTAAACCATGCATTACTCACCCTCAAGCCGTTTGAGATGCATCTGTCAATCTTGTTTCAGACGAACACATTTTCAGTTATTTTAGAAAATGTCTTAGACCCTTCAGTGGATATAATGTGAAGCAATGGGGTCCACCTCCTTCAAGTCCCAAAATGTGAATACATCCTTCACAAAAGTAATCCATCCGGCTCCAGGGGGATAAACGAAGGCCTTCTGAGGGTAATCCGTGCGGTTTTGTCCTAAAAATATACATATTTAAAACTTTATAAATGAAAATATCTGACTTCCGGCAACGATCGACGCGCGTTCACGGGTAATGGAAGTCGGCGTACGAGGTAAGACGTAGCCTAGGAACTGTTGTGACGTAGAACGAACGCGCCAGCGCAGCCAGAGAGCAGAGCAAAACAAAACACGAAAGCGCGTGAACGCATCGATCGTTGCCGGAAGTCAGATATTTTCATTTATAAAGTTTTAAATATGTATATTTTTACGACAAAACCGCACGGATTACCATCAGAAGGCCTTCGTTTATCCCCCTGGAGCCGGATGGATTACTTTTGTGAAGGATGTATTCACATTTTGGGACTTGAAGGAGGTGGACCCCATTGCTTCACATTATATCCACTGAAGGGTCTAAGACATTTTCTAAAATAACTGAAAATGTGTTCGTCTGAAACAAGATTGACAGATGCATCTCAAACGGCTTGAGGGTGAGTAATGCATGGTTTAAATATCATTTTTGGCCGAACTATCCCTTTAAATCATACAAGGTTATGAATGTTGCCGGTCTAAAACAGGTTTTGAACAACCTTGAACACCAAAGAAAAGTCAGACAACATTTGTTCTGAACTCTTCAAGCTTTGCTGAATTCTGCATTGCTGCATGAACAGACTCGTTTGTGAAAATGACTAGTCCACATGGATTGTGAGTTGCAATTACACTATTTAAAAGATTGGGCTGATTTATTTTTTTTTATGTCATGGAAAAAGTCCCTTATAATGCATTTATTTGAACAAAAGTACAGTAAAAATTTTGAAATATTATAAAAATTTTAAATATAGGGTATTATTTACTATTGGAAGATACTGGATTATGTTTAGACTTTTAAAGCTCTTGAAATTCAGCAACAGTGAGCATATATTATGTTTTTTTCTCCATGTTGTTCTTTGGCCACATAAGGCGAAATGCTGTTTCATTGATTGTATAAAATCACCTCTGATCTGTAAATGACATGCAGGATGAACCGATCAAATCTTAGTTCATGTGAAAATCTTAAATATTGAGCTTTGTTGTGTAATGATGTTTTAAATAATCATCATTATACTCCTATAGCAGATAGTGACGAATTACAAAAGAACACAGATCCGATCAATTCATGATTAACACTTTGCTGGCAAAGGTGAACTCAAGCAGACATTTGCTCTTCTTATTAAGAGACTGAGAGGAAATGTCATGTTTCCAGGCCTGGCTAAGATTAGCTCACGATGAAGTAGACCTCTGATTCCCATGGCCACTGCTCAGGTCCTGTGTGTGATGTGTCGGACGGGTCAAGAATCACACACACACAGAGAATGATCTTCATTTCATATTTGTATTTTTGTCTTATCCGATTATTGATTCACAGTCCTGCTGTTCTCAATTGTGATGTATGTGTTGGCATCTGTACATAAAGTGCGCACATTGTAAATTTGGAAAGACTGAAAAGTACAATATACATATTGACCCAACTTTAACTTTAACTTTTGTTGTTGGGGTCTACTAGTTTAAATGTTCAAAAACACATTATTTTTCACACACTTATTTGACATTATTGCAGCACCTCTCTTCTCAGTCTGTCAATAACACTCTGTTTAGTTCCTGTCTCTATGAAGCCCATCCTTCTGGAAAGATGTGCACTGATATATAGAATAACTCCCTTTTTGCTTTGCAACTTTGCAGACCTTATTCTTTCTCAAATATCAACATTACTCACTAACTAAAATAAGTTGAACATGTAAAAAAGCATAATAGTAACGCATATCTTAAACTGCTCGTTTATCAGTTAATTATGGAGAAGCTTGGTCCAAGAAAGACCTTTTAATTAATTGACTCTTTAGAAATAACATAAAACAGATTAAAACTTTTACAATGTCAAATCATGTAAGTAAATATGTTAATGTGATGACGTCAAACATATTTATTTCATTTCAGCTATTAGAAATACAGTGAAAGCAGCCAATTCATTTCATTATTATTATTTTCTATGAGCCTCAAATGATTTGTAATGTCTCTAAAGTTGTATACGTAGAATGGTTCAATAGTTTTGGAAATTGTGTGCAAATACTCAGCACTAAAAAAAGATCCCGTCGAATTGGTCTGCGGCTCTGGCCATTGAAAGATAAATCTGTTAATAAATCCAAAGCTGTAGAGTTGATACTGAAACTCATCTTAATGATGCTAGATGAACATGGATAAAAATAATAATAATTTAAAAAAAAAACCTACTGGGATTAAAATAATAGCGGAATAAAGCCAGGCAGATATGGATATGATATGGAGAAGCTAGTGAAATGAGCTCCATGTCTCATATTATTTTTAATTTGTGGAGTCTATCAAAGGATTATTACTCCCCGCTGAAGCTTAAAAATACCATTTTCATTTTTCATTTTCAGCAGAAATGTCAAATACTAGAACAGATCGTGAATTTTTAAATGCATTTTTTTTTTTGCAGCCATGATTTGCAATGAGTGTAGGATACTGTTTGCACAGTGTAATAAACAAAATATATGATTTTATGTCATAATAATAATAGTAATAATAATAATATTAATGATTAGTATGAGATCAGTGCGGACCCGAGCAGATTCAATCACTCACACACCTCACAACACACCCCTGAGAAGATTTTCAGGACTTTATAGGATCTTCAGAAGGGGAGAATTGGGTCCAAAATCAGCTCGATTATCTAATAGTGTGTGGCTGTCTTTAAACTGGGCTTAGGATTTTAAATCGGAATGATTACGTCAGTACTTCCATAATATTTTGCCCCACTCTCGCTTCTTCAACTCTCTGATAATCTTCATTTTCATGTAACTCTTGAGTAGGCCTATCGTTATTCTCTTGATTTAAGCCTACGGTGCGCTTGGGTTCAAACTGAAAAGGCTGAACGGCAAACGTGTTCATCTCGCTACTGTCAAAACTTGGCTAGCTACAACCTTTACACATCACTACCCAGAATGCATTGAGACGTAAATAACTATGGCGACCTATGAGTGAACGGATTTTCGTCTTTTTTTAATAAAATCAAAAACATTTGGAGTGTTTTTGTATCACCTTTTTAATCTTATAAGGCCAACATTCCGCACTAGTCGGGGTTCCCTTTAATGTTTGTGTCTGCACACTGGGTTCCCTTTAATGTTTGTGTCTGCACACTTTAAACAATATTCACTGCATGGAGTTAAAAGTGTGACAACTAGCCCCTCAAATGTTTAAACAATTCCCTGGTGCTAACATCACACAGCATATCTCAGTGGTCTAAAAACAGACAATTGTGTCTTCGTCTAATTTCTTCACAACTCTGACTCCACAAGGACAGCATGAGTTGAAAACATTTGTAAAATGACGCTATTATTAGACTTTGCAAGGCTTTGAGTGTTGATTGAAGTTAAGATGCATTACATGTAATGGCAGCAAAGCTTGCTCTGATGTCATTTACCAAAAAAAAAAAAAAAAAACAGGTGGAAAATGTGAAAGCTTTGTCCTGATTGAATAATTTCATTCTATTTCAGATAGATGCAGTCATGCTCTGCCTGTCCTGAACACACACACTCAAACATCCCTTCTGACAATACTGATTGTTAAATGATTGGTGTGTCCAACCAAATATTTCCTGTGTTGAATCTGAAATGAAATTGAATTTCAGGCTCCAATGAGATGGCAGGAAAAAAAAAAACTTTTTCAGGGAAAGGTTTGCTGTCAAAAGTACAGCACTTTTTGGCAATCGCATTTATTTTACACATTATTCTATATATACCAATGAATCTACTTTTTTAGCCAAGATAAGTAAATGAATGTCAGTCTTAATTTAAATGTAAATTGTATTTAGGTATAAATGACCTTATGCTTTTATGAGCTGAATTGTAACAAACTAAACAAAAAGCCATGTTATTTTAGTATCATTGAGATCGTTGTTAATGTGTTTTAATAGTTTTTTATTTGTATTGTTTATATTTTTTCCAGTTTTCATTTTAATTTTAGTTAAAGTTTTAGTAATTTTGTTGTGTTTTTTATATATAGGTTTTTATTCATTTTTATTTTATTTTTAGTTTTAGTTAGCTTAGGACATCAAGTTAAACTAAATGGAAATGATTAACTGATTTTGTAAATCCATTTCTGTTTTTTTTTTATTTATTTTTTTTAAATAATGTGTATTTTATTTCAAGTAACGAAAAAAAATTATGCTTTTAGTTGAAGTTTACTTTTAAAACTGACTAGAACATATGACATTTCAATAGAAACCTAAATTTGTATTTATTTACAAAACGTGCAAAGTGATAAATGGATTTGTGTGAATCTGGCTTTACGTAACATGTAATAAGAACCGTGTGATGACGTGATTTTCGTACGTGAATCAGTTCATTGAATGAACTCTGTGAAAGTGGAAATGATTCACAAACCTATTGGTCTGAATATTGTATAAATGAGTGTTATATCCTTTATTGTATAATTGTACCCCACTTAGACAAAGTATAGCTGTTTCACTTATTTTCAGTTTCCTCATTTTCTTCGCTAAGCCTGTGTTACATGACCTGTCAGTTCTCTCCTTAAGCCTGAAGCGCGTGACTCTACAGCCACAGATCTCCCCTGCATTAGCTTAAACTCACAGAAACATGTTTACTTAGGTAACTTTAAATAACTTTTTTAAACAACTAGCGTTGTCTTATTAAGATCTCTGTTTAATTTGGCAGGAGGGTGGATTAGCATGATGCTTCTGCGCTAAGCGCCTTAAAAAGTGTACTTGCAGAGAGTACGACTACACAAGCGACTCTGAATGCTGTGCCTGAGCTGATCATCTGACTTCACTCCTCTATGTGTTCAACTCATTTTGGAGGATGCTATGATTTTATCCAAGGCTAAATTTCGGATAATTCTATACACTCATCCATCTTTCAAAATCATATGGCTTACTGTCCTCTGTGAAGGTCAAAATTCTATATTGTGAGACAAAAACTCATAAAACAATCCATTCTACTCATATAAATAAGAAGTAACCAACTTAAGGTTATTATCTGAAAATCAATTTTCATAACATTTGAAATATAAAACATATTTATATAAACGCAGCTAATATTACATGTATTCATTTTGGCACCATGTAGTGTGTTGGTTATTAATTTTATTAAAATTGAAATCAGACAAATCTACTGTTAATATTGTTGTAAATATTGTCTTGTTGCCAGTTGATTATGTTGTACATTGTTCAGCACTTTATTTTAAGGTGACAGTTACACATGGTACTTATCATAGTAGGCTAATAACAGTAAATTATGCATTATTACAAGTAACTAAGCCTAAACCAAAACCGCTAACACTTTATTTTACGGTCATTGTTACACGTTACATGCGATTACTATAGTAATGACAATAAATTATGCATAATTGCATTTAACTTACTCTAAACCAAACCCTAATCCTAACCTTATAGTAAGTACATAGTTAATTATTCTTACTCAGTACTTATGTATAATAACATTGTAACAAAGACACCTTAGAATAAAGTGTAACCCCAAAGCCAAACCCTAATCATAAACCTATAGTAATGTAGTTAATTCATATTATTCAGTACTTATTTGTGTAATGACACTGTAACAATATCACCTTAAAATAAAGTGTAACCATTTTTTGTAATGCATTATAAGTATATACTATATATCTAATAATTTCTTCTTCTTCTTTTATGAGATGTCATATAGTAAGTGGGATGACTGCTCATTATCCATTACTTCAAGAACAGATTCATCTTGTTCAACCTTGTTCTGAAAGATGCCTTCTAGGAACTGTTTTTCTTTGCAGAAGCTGTGAATGTATTGCAAGTGAGCTAATGCAATATTCCAACTCACATCAGTATTTTGTGTGTAATTATATTTGTGGCAAGTATCAGGCATGATAATGTAAATCCAGACAGTTGTTTTCACAAAATAAACCCTTTCAGGATGATGCAACCCCCCTCTGCTCTGCTTGAACGTTATAAAATGATGTATATTATTCCTTACATAATGTAAATATATTAAAGCATTGATGTTAAAGCCCTTTCCATGTTTTGCATCATTCAAAAACACAGAACTGAGAACTGAGCTTAGTTGAGAATATGAGAAGCAACGTTTTGGTGGAGCAGAATTAAAATATGAGACTGTCCTAATTTATAGATTACAATTTTATGAAGTTCATAAAATCAGGGATGTTGCATTAAAAAAAAAAAAAACTCAATCTGATGGCATTTTAATGAATAATCCGTGATATTAGCTATGTGAATGTGAGGTCACTCTTGCTTATTTAAATGCTCATAAAATATTCTGACACAGGATATACATTGACAGTAAGGCCTCATTTCCCATGGTCAAATGTGTCACTTAGCATTAAAGGTTCTTTCTAGCTACAGCCATAGAGGGAAAACACTTTGTCACAGATGAGATAAGCTCCTTTTAGGTTTAATGTTATGCCCCTGGAAGAAAAAAGAAAAAAAGAAAAAAAGAGGACCACTAATTGATAAATGGGAGCAGAGCCGAAGGAAGTAGGCTACTTGTGGCTACTGGCTGAAATAGACCGGGATGAAGCTCTTTCATCGTGAAATATTAATAGGCCTATTTCTCCCCTGACCCCCATTTTGCTGTATGGCAGACACTGACAACCACAAAGAGCCATCACCATGGCATAAACCATTCCAGAGATGAGACACTTTCACATTTGGGCGAAAAAAAAAGAAAGAAAAAAAAACCTTCGTTGTCTGAGCTCATCAGTTGTCTAAAGTGTATCTTACTTCAAAGTTAGCGTACAACAGAGTGGCTGTATTAAATAAACGGCTATCCATTTTGCATGAACGTTCTAATTTAGAAGTTACGGAAAAAACGACTCTTCATTCAAACGTTTTGATATAAAAATAATAGTGCCTCCGGGACAGGGGCCTTGATTCGGGAGCGCTGGGGGTCAGTCTGCTACCGAGTTGGGTTTGATTGTTTTATCTCCTCTCATATCTCCACAAGATACCCCAGAGCCATCATCATCTGCTCCACAGTTTTGTAATCTTTATTTAATCTGATGAAACCACGCTCTGGAATGGGCCGGTCAATGCCACATGGAGCTCATTCGCCTCTAAAAATCATATGCAACTGCGTCTAATAAACAAAGTGGCACCCCGGAGTAATTCAATTATATATTCTAAGAGAGACTCGGCTGTGGAGTCGATGGTAAACAAAAAACTAAATCATAAAAAGACTGTGGAAAAGAGTCTGAGAGTCTAGGGATTGGATGCGGTCAGAATGATGGCTGTGTGTTAGGGAATGATGTGAAGGATTTTTTTATTCAACTGAGACTATGATTAATTGAGCACATGCTTGTTTTTGAAATAGACAATCCTGGAGAGAGTGACTCCATTTTCAGTTTAGCCATTGTGACGTTCTCCACGACCAGAATACATTAAAGCAAACAATCAGAAAAGAAACACTCTAAAGGAAATGACAAAAAGATAAATAGCACCAGCTGTAAGGAGTAAAAAGAACAATGAATTTGACAAGCTGCGGCCACACTAAACAAACAATGACAATGAGACAATGAGTTGAATTTTGTTTGTAGGGTGAATTAGAGTAAACTAGGCTATCAGATTGAATTTCATATTTTCTAAGATTCAAAGCAAATCACTGTACATTTGTAAACCTTTGGCACAGCTGGCATTGAATGACAGTCTCCAGTGTCACATGATCCTTCAGAAATCATTTTAATGGGTTGAATTGGTACTCAGTTATCTGAAATGGTTATTTGAAACCATGAAAAGCAGTTACTTTTGAATGGTAGTATATCAGTTTCCACTAAAACATGAAGCAGCACGACTGTTTTCGACATTGATATTAATCCGAAATATTTCTTGAGCAGCAAATTCGAATGATTTCTGAAGGATCGTGTGACACTGAAGACCGGAGTAATGATGCTGAAAATTCAGTGTTGAACACAGGAATAAATTACATTTTAAAATATATTCATATAGAAAATAGTTATTTTAAATTGCAATAATATTTCACAATTTTACTGTATTTTTGATCAAATAAATGCAGCCTTGGTGACCATGAAACTCTCTCTCAAAAAACAAAAAAAAATCGTAATTATTCTAACATTTTGACCGATAGTGTTATTTTTGTCCTGAATTTCTTCTTATTGTTATTTTTATTTATTTTTCTGTCCTAAAGATGTTTGTGTGTCAGACACCAAATACAGTAGACTGAACACAAAGCTCACCCAGCACTCAGTTGTATGTAGGCACATTCATCTGACACTAGGTGATGCTCTAATAATCATTCCTTTCCTTTATATTTTCCTTTATAACTAACTGCGACTAACTAGTGAAATGTACATCTGGCCATTCATTAATTCAGTCATCATCATTTAACCACACAGCCAGGGTCTTTGACATAACAAACATCTGATATAATCTCATCTCTTCCCTCATCTGCTATCGCATGCAGGCCAGTCAGTGAGTCAGCTGAAGACGCCTCTTAAGTGTCCCATGGCTCCTCCACTTGCCCTGTCTCACCTACAGGCCTGAGAACAGCTGTTCAGGATGATACTTGAGGTATGGCAGAAGCCCCACTGTTAGAGCACAGCTCTCTTTCTCTGGTTCAGCCAGGACTGGGATTATTGCACTGGGCTGACGGCTAACCACACTATCATTCCCCTGCAGCTGCTGCCTATCTGTCCAATCCAACCCAACCAACAGAAGCCCCACGGGGAGGAAGAGACGCTCCGTTTTACACCCCCGTCTCCTTTTTTTCCTCCAACCTCTGGAATTCACTTTAAGGCAGTGAGAAATATGTAAAAGATAATAGAGCAAATGGTTTACCATGGTAAGTGTAACTACATAACCTTTAATCAGAATTAAATACTTGCTCTGAAAGGCGCTTACACTAACCAATCAGCTCTAAGCTTATCTATCTATCTATCTATCTATCTATCTATCTATCTATCTATCTATCTATCTATCTATCTATCTATCTATCTGTCTGTCTGTCTGTCTGTCTGTCTGTCTGTCTGTCTGTCTGTCTAACTATCTATCTGCACTGAAAAAAATTTGGAGTAGGATTTACTTGAAAAAAGCTAGGCAACTTTTTCCACTCAGAAAATGCTAGTAAATTTACAAAGATTTGCCAAGTAAAAACCTAAACATATTTATCAGTAGCTTTAATTAGAAATCTTTAAGTGAAAATTTGCTTGGAATAATGGAATTAAGTAAACTTTACTTAACCTAGTTAAGTGAAAGTAACAAAGAAAATAAGTAATTTTAACTTGTCAAGTAAAAGGTTGATTAATATCGATTTAATTGAAATTTCCTTTGCATTACATTTCACTTAAACAATTGTATTGATTTATACCAGTCATTTATAGTAAGTGTTTTACTTAGAGTATCTAAGTAATTTACACTTCTTCATGTCAGATGTTAAGCATGATGTGAATGCAAACACCTCAATACTAGGTAGACAATACACAATGACGGTAACATTTGATGGATCGTTTTTGTGTTAGAATGTGTCATTTTGAGCAGAAAATTTACTCAAAATGTCACAAAATGGCAAGTTACTAATCATGACAACAAAAGCAATGATAAAACAGTGTAAATACAGCTGGAACCCAGTGAAAAATGAACCTCATTAATTATTCAAGGTCCAGTGCATGATGGGAACCCCAGTATCAGAAAAGTTGAGTAGTTTTTTATTCATTTTATTGAGTTGATATTTACGCTTTCATTTCTACTCACTTGAATTAAGTACTGATATGGAATTTACTTAGTTTTTTTTTTATTCTTGCCTGAACTGACTTTTTCTTGTAAATTACACTGTTTTTTTTTTCAGTAGTATTTACCTTACCAAAAAAAACATTTTTTACAGTGTGTCTGTCAGTCCGTCTGTCTGTCAATAAGTTGTATCTAGAGGGGATATTTGTTTTTTATGACAATTAAAATTTGAGAAAAATTTATAATTTTATTTTAAAAATGAGGTATAAAAAAACATTGATCTTGGTATATATATCAGGTATATATCATAATAAGCTGGCATTGCTGTAACATTACATAAAAAGAAAAATTCACAAAGTTGGTGTGTAACATTCATATAAAAAAACATACATATTTATATCACTTAATTTGTAAAGTTGCAGGAAAGATGATGTCTGACTGATGTCAACATCTGAATGATAAAGTTGTTGACCTAAAGTAAAGACATTATATTTTGTGCAGTGCACAGGAAATAGTATTAAACCTTGTATTAAAAATGTGTAATATGAATAAGTAAAAAAGGTTATTTACCAGCTGAAAGATACACAAGCACGGAAATAAATAAGCTTAAATAAAAAATTAAGGGCATATTAGCGCCACTTATAATTCAGCTTGCCATTTATGAATTATTGATTGTACACATTATGAATATCATATGGACCAGCAAACAAGCATATTTACCCTGCAGCTATTTATTCAGCTTTCTCTCTCTCTCTTTCTTTCTCGCTCTTTCTATTGTCTTGCGACAAAAGTCGATTGTGTTGGACCTGAATTCAGTCTTCCCTCCCAAACCACATTAGCTCTCATTGAAGACACAAACACACGGCTGTGTGACAAATCACCTGGAGAAAACCCTCGAACACGGGGAGAAATCGATACGCGTCCATGCCGAACAATTACATAATTTATCTATCAATCTATATTCTGTTATTAAACGTCAATGGGGATATTCCAGCTCTGCGGATTCCTGAAAGGCTGCAGACAGAGAGTTTGCACATTTGTGCAATATTTATTAATGCTTTTACAATGTAAAAACCTTGTTTATCGTGGCAGTAAAGCTGTTTTCTATCCAGAGAGACAGAGAGAGAAAGATGGAGGGAGGGACAGAACTCACTTTTACTACGTCATTAGCTGCTCCATGCATGCATTGATTTCCACATGATGGAGAAGACCTGGGCTCTCTGAGGTAATCAAGACACCGATCTAATGAATGGCATTAATCAAGTAAAGGAGTAAGACTTCATTTTGATGGTTCCTTTTGAACATTCTGTTAACTAAGTGTCAACTAACTTTCATTAGAGTATTACAGTAGTAGTCTGTCTGCTTAATATCTGCTAGCTCTTTATTGTGATGCTCCTCCAACAGACATTCTGACTATAAGTAACTTTGCAAGTACATGTCAACTTATTCTAACCCTAACAGTCTACTAATACTCTACCCTACGACATGTAGGTGCAATGTTACGTACTGTATATCAACAGAAGGGACCATCAAAATAAAGTGAAACCAGTTAATGTGATTAGCTAAAAATGCCTTTGTCTGTCAATGGATCATGACAGTTCATTATTCTTATGTATTAACAATTTTGTTGCAACTGGATCTCGATCTTTGGGATATTTTACAATATCATAGATTGAATCTGATTTGTGTATGGCCAATTTAATAACTGATCATATTTTTACAAATTAAATTGCATTATAATTTTAAGGGTGATGTGTTACAAAAAAATATGAGTTACACATTGTGTGTCGTATCATTTAAATATTTATTTTATTCACATATATATAGGCTATCTACTTCAGTCCTGGAACTCTAGAGGGCGCAGGCTTGGGTCCTTTATAATAAGTCCCTAAATAGTCTGGTTCAGTGTTTGCTGTATTAGTCCTGCAGCTCGCTATCAGAGTTCAATCTGTCTTGATTGTTAAGTAACACATGGTCATGGAAATGTAGTTGTGGTATCTTGTGGGTTTATATTCAGATCTGCTTTATTTTAGCTAAACGTTGTACTTTTATGTGCAGTATTATTAGGGTATACTTCCCACTCCACTTCATGTGAAATTATAAGGGAAACATGATCTAATTGCAGCAGTGATATAGTTTAATAAACAAGACACAACAACAGACAGTGACATCAACTTAGCTTAAATACACTGAAACAAACCAATTAACTAAATTAACATCAGCTGCAAACACTAAATAATCCATGAGCAACTATAGAAATTAATGAACACAGACAAAAAAGACTGATATAGAAACAGTGAAAACCAACTCAAAGTCAAACACAAGCAAACACAAACAAAAGACATAACCCTGACACAGTTGTTACACTTGATGCGGCATTTCATTTACGTAGAACTAAAGCCAAACCGCTTGCCTAAAACTTTTACAATATTATTTTGCCTCCTTGTAAGCACAGGTATTTCCTTTGGGAAATGCAAATCTAGTTTACCATAGTTAGAGCTTCTATAAGCAATTCTTTTCTAAACCCCGTCTCTGTTTGGACAGACTGCCTTCTTGTGGACTTTATCACCGTCTGGATGGCCTTTTTTATTGATATCTGCCTTTCCCTACAGAGAAGTTAGCCATCATCAAATATTCATGGTGTATCAACAGAAAATGGCTGTTTTTTGTAAAGCTGACCCATTTCCAACATTTGCCCTCAGAGAAACGCACTTTGGAAATGCGAGGAGTGAATGGCGGCCCTCAGCAATGTTCTGTTGGGCACGAGGGAGGTTTGATTGCACACGTGCCGTTACAGCCATTCGAAAATTACACACTTTATAAGCTATTTAAACTGAGGTTGGACACTAGTTTTATGTTATACACATTATTAGGTGTCTTCATTCACGGTTTGTCGTGAGATGCTAAGCGTAGCGATTTTGAATGCCAGAATTAATGACATGGAAAAACACTGCGGCAAAGAGCAACACATTATTTCCCATGTTGCTTATTATTTTCAGCATAAAATATAATCCCCCCTTTCCATATTTCATGAACGCCCTGCCAAATTTATTAAACCATACATTTGTCACGAGTAAAGCTCAGAAAAGAGCTTTTCCATTTATAAGACCGAGATTTTATAGTCTTGTTGACAAAGTCGGTGCTAAAAAGAGCTACCAATCTGAGTAGTGAATTTCACTCATGAATTATCATTATTCCCTGTGTTTGTTACGCAGCAATAGCTGGCTGGGGTGAGATGAATTATTACAGTATCAAAGTCACGCAGATATGATGTATCACTCATAGCTGCTGAAGCACTAGACCCAACTGTACGGGCCCTGCAAGGCCTCGGATGTGTGGAATTGTAGTGCATCTTTAGCTCTTGGACTTAATGAGACAGAAAAGAGGGGAGATGAAGGAAGTTTGGGGCGAGAGACAGTGAAAAAAGGGCGACAGATTCTGCATCGTTCTGGTGCCCAATGGTCCTTGCAGCAGTAATATTTGAGTGCTTATCTGTTCTAACGGATCTAAGACTAATGAGGCACAAACATGCACACTCATATGAGCTTCAGTCCCACCCACAGGATCATGAGACAGGAGTTATTAATCATTATCAGGCCAAAGGTTTTCATAGGTTTAGCTTATTGAAGGACAAATATGTGGTCAGGGTCTCAAATATCATACACTTATATGAATGGAAAGGATGTGGATGCTTTGCTTAAGTAACCAGCACAATTCTCTATTGATTGGTTTAAATGTGTCACTTGCTTAAAATGGTCTGGACTTGATACTAAATTACCAACTGCAAAGTGAATTTCAGTAATTGTGAATATAACACAGCCCTAATATACAAGTTGCAGGTTATTATTGTTATCTGAACCTAAAACTAAAACCAAAAAAAAAAAAAAAAAAAGACAAGTGTGTAAATAAATAAGAAACAACAACGGTGTGTCTTTAAAAACCCTCTTTTGTGACTACTTCCTTCCACCACGGATTCAAATCTCAAGTTGTCAGTTTCACACAATTCACAGTTGAGAGTCCAAGCTTCCTTTACTAATTGTAAAACGTCAATTTAGAACAAGCAACGAAGTAACACTGAGTCGCTTCATTAAGGCTTATTGTATTATAGAGTAGAGAGAGAGAGAGAGAGAGAGAGAGAGAGAGAGAGAGAGAGAGAGAGAGAGAGAGAGAGAGAGATCGACTAAGCGAGTGCATTATACCTGCATCTAGCTGATATTCTTATGGTCAATCTTATATTCATAATCACAAAATCAGTTTGAATGTCCGCTGGGAATAGAGACGTCTTTGTCATTTTAACAGTTAAGGGGATTTCCCATGACAGCGCTAGTCAATGCACTTGTAACTTGTGTCTTATTGTTTACAACATTGTTTCAATCTATTTCAATATAAAAGTCTTTGCTCCTGACTCACTCAAAAAGACAACCTTTGCTGCCATCTAATAGTGTAATAATGTACTTTCACTGAAGTCGAAATCAATCACTGACCCTTTCTCAGTACCAAATTCGAAGCTATTTATATAAAGTATTATTTATTGAAAAATAATATTTAAATAAATAATTGTAGCAATTATACAAGTATAAGAAGTTTGTGCAATTGAAAAATAAACACAGGCAAACAGTTCAGTCAAATGAAGAAAAGCATCGCTAGTACAGGATTTTAGTTAAATTTAAAGTTATGAAACTTTTCCCTTGGCCAAATAGATTTTCTCTGAAAAAAGTAGTACTAATAGATTAATAAGACGAAATATTGCCCGCTTGATATACCCAAATTGAATCAAACCTCATGTTTAAATGTACATAAGAGCAAGTGTCAAATTCCCAAAGGAGTGGCCAAGATAAAGACGTTCTGGAGCTCAATCTCAGAAAAAAAATCGCCTAAAAAACTTTTAAAACTACATTCCGTGACACAATAACGGTTTGTAAGATTTTGGTGTTTTGCTCGTCCGCCATGACACTCTCTGTGAGAAATGTTGCAAGCGGAGTGATACAAGCGTTGAAACGGTTAGAGTGCTGATAGGGAATATCGCACGGCTGGAAAAGACTCTCAGCCAATCAGATTTGAGAACCAGAAAGAATATATATATATATATATATATATATATATATATATATATATATATATATATATATATATATATATATATATATATATATATATTCTTTCTGGTGAGAAAGAACATATATATAGTTATATATGTTATATATATATATATATAACATATATATATATATATATATATATATATATATATATATATATATATATATATATATATATATATATATATATATATATATATATATATATATACAGTATATGCAGTTATATTTAAAGCTATACAAAAGTGAAACTGGAAAAATGAGGTGAAAAGTTTTTAAACATTTGTTCTCATTAACATCCATCAAATAGTCCATTTCTAGAAATGAACATTACACATTTTCGAAAACGAAACCTCTAACACCAACTGTCTGTCGCCAATTCAAGACCAGATCTGTGTCTGATCCATCGCAGGTCACCATCCATCATTATCTGGAAGTGAGAATCTAGAATCTCTCACATTTCAAGGTCATCAAAAGAAACATATAGCAGCATGGAAGACTTGAAATAATCAGGTCAAAGTCTAGTAAAGCTCATCTGCACTCACACTTGTGAGAAACTCAGCTACATCGTTCAAATATGACCTTACGTTTTCATCTCTACCTTTCTCTCGCTCTTCCTCTCTCAGTGTCTATTTCTCCTAACATTTTTTTCCTTTTTAAGTTTTTAAGGTACTAGAGCAGGCCAAACTTTTCCGTTCATCGAAATGAGACAATGCCAAATTACACACAAACAAATGTTTCTATTTTGACTTGTAGTGAAATATTTTAAAAATCCAAATTAGGCATCATCTTTCAAGGCATGCATAAATTTGCATATTATATCAAAAGTTATACAGACCCCATTATTGATGTTTTAATGTGATCAACTACTCAGTGGTTGCTAACTTTCATAAAAAAAAATTGTCTTTAAACAAAAATAACAAATAATAAATAAATAAAAACATCTATCAAATACCAAAAATATCATTCAAGAAGAAATGTCTAAAATTATGAGTCTGTACCAGGCAGTCAGTGCCTCTTCAAAAATACTTGGAAGAGAAAATAATTGATTAAAGTACCCCTATTATGCTTTTTCAAATATAACCTTTAATGCAGTCATTGTTGTTATTGTAGTTGTTACGTCTGTTTCTGGGTTTGAGTTGTCTGTTAGTTTTGTACTGTTCCCAGTTCAGTTTCCTTTGTCTCTGTTCTTCTGTTGCTATGATTTTTGACTTGCCCTTGCCAATTGCTATTTTTTCCATTATTCTCAATGTAATGTGGTTGTTTAGTTTTTGGAGATTGCTAAGAAGCCAGCACATTTTTTTTTTGTGATTTTTATTTGGTTATTAATAAAGACTGCTGTGCAATAGATCCTGCATTTTTCATCCCTGTGGCAACCACCGCCCTGACAGTAATATACCAATTTGTGAAGGTAAAAGGTATGCAAAGGAGGTAAAAGATCAAAGTACACAACAAATAAAGTTATTTTCTCCTAAATAAAGAATCGATTCTGAACTGCCTGATTCTGTAACATACATATGTATGTAACAAATTTGTATAAAGCCAGCCTATGGTCTTGATTGGATGAACAGCATCTACTTTGACCCTCAAACACTGTAGTTGTAGCTGAAGCCAGAAAGAGTTTAGTTCATGTTGTCGACATGTCGATAAGACACTGTTTTCAGCGCTGTGAATCCACATTACATGAACTTCAAAAGGATGAGGACTCGCGCTGGAATTGATCTGGAAAAACTGACGGCATCATTACTGTCCGTATCACTGTGTATCAAGTGCTGAGGGAGATCCAGAGCTGAAATTCAGAGTAATAATGGGCGTTTCCTTTCCAACACGTGCTGTAAGCGGTCGACTAATCACAACAGACTGGGCCTGGGTGATGTGTGCAACGTATATAAGAAAATTAAAGTGTTTTTGACCTGGGATGCATGTAAACCGATAGTAGGAGACCATCAAAACAAAATCAGGAACCTTTAAAATAACATAATAGAAGGACTTTAAACAAACAATGCAATACAAATATTATGAAATATTAGCCCAAGTAGTTTGTAAATCACTAATTTTTAGAAATAAAAATTCCAGAGGGAGGCAACAAACCACTGTACATTTTGTGAAACAAGGCATATTTTTGCAATATATGAGCAAAATGTCACTTTAAGAAGTCTGTCTTTGAAATATACTATCCAATGCTAATGTAATAGCTCAAGATGATATGAATCACACATTCTGTTTGCCAGTATTTTGGATTCTTTATGAAACTTCAGTTCAAATTATTTGACTCTAATTTACGCTTGGAACCAGTGGTTTTCAAGAATTTAATTTTTTTTTTTTCTTAAGTGCTTACTATCAAAGGGAGAAAAAACACAATGTCTAAACACTTTGTTGGCAACGAGTTGAACAAAAACAGAAAAATAAGTTTTGGGGCAAAAGAGATAAATTACATGTACACACACCGGCGGTTGGTTTGCCTCTCCGGAGGTGCTCTCCAACCCCAGAACCCATAAATCTAGGCCATAAAAGAGATAATCGGATGGAACAGAGGTGCTCATATTGGTGCAGGGGGGAAGATTTGATTGAGGTGCATTTGAAGGACACTTTGCATGTTGTTAGAGAGAAAAGGAGGACACTGGACCAAGGAGCAGTATATTGCCTGACCTTTGCCTACCGTGTGCA
This sequence comes from Tiaroga cobitis, assembly GCA_030578255.1. NCBI lineage: Eukaryota > Metazoa > Chordata > Actinopteri > Cypriniformes > Leuciscidae > Tiaroga > Tiaroga cobitis. The sequence continues at coordinate 43,347,855 of CM060596.1, forward strand.
ATGTCCCCGTGATAAAAATTTACAGTTTTCCTGGCAATAAGGTGTGTAACTCAGCAGTAATAAAGGTCAGGCACTGCTTCCACTGAGAGAGGTGCCACAGGTCAGCTCTGCAATACTGATGAAACGACCTCTGTTTGGAGCGCCTATGAGCTGGCTGTATCTGTTAAGCTTGCTGAGGTGGGTCTTTATCCAACAGGCTTAGAAAAGACAAACATAGACATGAGCAGATAACACAAACAGGCAGAATTTGGATTGGAAAAAAGACTTGTCACTGTCTTATTCAAAATGGCTGTATGTACTTAGTAGGCTATGCCTTGAATCTCATTCACTCCTCTGCATTTTCAAACTTGGCGTCAGTAAATAAAAGGCATATACCTTAAATTTTGTTTAATTCACGTGAGGTAATAAAATGGCTTCAAAAACTTGGAATATACAGTAGTGCTGAGGACATAAGGAAAACTTTTACTATTAATTAATAGTGCATTTAGTCATAATTGGATTGTATTCATCAGGATTTTTGTATATACTGAAATGGAGTCAGATTTTGAAACAAATTGAAGGGGTCATGAAATGAGAAATCAAATTTCCCTCTGAAGGAGGGAACGGAGATGTAGTCGACGTCGACTGAATGGAATCACGCTTAGGGAGCCTGTCCTCTTCGAGTCCTGTTAAAACGAGCCAATGCACATAGGCGTGCGAGATTTTGTTAGATGCAGGCACCAGGAGGAGGAGCCGAGCGGAGCCTGAAGTCAGCGGTTGTCCAGCAATAGTGGCGAAGGGACTACGCATACGCAACCGAGACGTTCCCTTTCAGTTGTTCACGTTCGACGTAGTCGACTTCGACTTAATGGGATCACCATTGAAAAAGCCACTAGAGCTGCCACCTTCCAGTGCCTAGACAAAAGCCTCCTGATCCCCCGCATTATTTGAGGTGGAGATGGGACAGGGCTTAGGACAGGGAAGTCCCTGCTGTTCCACAAGACCACTAGAAAAGCATTCTCTTTCGTTAAAAAGGAATACACTACGGAAGCCACATTCTGCCCATAGGGAGGTAACGTGGAGAATACACATATGGACTGGGCGGGATACCGGCAGTACAATTTATGGAATGTCACTGGGTTGGCTCCAGCCTATAACAGGGGGAAGACTCAACCAGACAGTGACAGCAGAGCGGGCTCTGCCAAGGGAAGACCGCCGCAGGGAGCCGTACCGTGGAAGAATACACATATGGGATCGCCGTAGGGATCACAACATATGGACCCAGCCCAACACAGGTTCCACCAGTGCATACGAGTGAAAGGCCTGGCTTCGGACGCTTCGCCACGTCCGTAGCCGAAGGGTATGGAGGAGCTCGTCAGGGTTCGGCTAAAGAGGAACTCTACTGGAGCAAGAATTGTGCACGTATCCAGTCCATAGTAGGGTAAAGGTGCAGCAAGCCGACACTTCGAACCGGGCTTACAGTGAGACTGGCTTCATGAGAAGGGAGCCCAAGGGAAGCAGCGGTTTGACACGTAGGCTATTTTTCTAGCGAACGTGATGGGTGTCGCCCACCCCGCAGCTCTAAACCACCTGTCAGCAAGGCACTCTGTGTCAATGCTTAGGTAGGAGCTATACTCTCTCTTCGGAGGAGCTCACTACCCAGGGGGGCACGTGCACATTGGGATAACACACCAACATGATGGCACCCACTATGCAGTGGGCCAACCTCTGCTTAGAAAAGCCTTACCTTTCTGCTGGTCTCCATAACAGACAAGAGCTGGTCTGAGGTCCTGAGACTTTGCATTCTGTCCAGTATAACCGCAAGCAGCGGAAAGGACAGAGAAACACCAGAGCTGGGTCTGCTTCCTCCGGGGCAGCACTTACAGGCTCACCACCTGGTCCCCTTTTCAAGGGAGAGGTAGGAACCTTGGGCACACATGCAGGCCGGGGTCTCAGGATATCGTGAAAGTTGGCCAGTCTGAATTCCAGCCACGATTCGTTGACTGAAAATGCGTGCAGGTCCCCTACCCTCTTGATAGACGCCAAACAAGCAGGAGAACTGTTCTTTTAAAAAAAACAGGTTTTTAACTCAGCTGCCTAAAGTGGCTCAAGGGGAGGTCCCTGCAGTGCAGTAGCACCAGAAATAAGTCCCAAAAGGGTAAAGAGTAAAAATTCAGTTACCTTGCTCGCCTCAGGAAACCTGACGACCAAGTCGTGCTTCCGACAATGTGGAGACAACAGACATTTTGAGTGTGGAGGGAGACAGCCCTACTCCAACCCATCTTGCAGGGCGTAAGCATGCCTCTTTAGAGGGTGCTCTCACAGATGTGATGGTGTCTACGACATGTTTGTGGAAGATCACGCAGAACCTCCGCGTCCGGTCCTTTCGAGAATGTACACAGAGGAATGAGTCAGGAAGGGCTGTCGAGAGGAGCAAAAGTTCAGGGGAACTAGATCCGGTTGGGCCAATAAGGGGCATCTAGCAAGACCTGCTCCTTCTCCTCCCTGACTTAGCACAGTTCTGTGCAAGAAGGCTCACTGGGGAACGCATTTCTGCGGGGGCTCTGGGGCCAGCTGTGAGCCAGTGTCTCCGTGCTGAGGGTTGTCCGCTTGGACAGGGTGTAAAACCAACTGCCAAACAGGACGAGTCCGGAGAGGCAAACAGATGTAACTGTGCAGCCCCGAAGTGGTCCCCGACCAGCAGGACCCCCAGGGGATGGAGTCTCCACTCTCCCTGGACCATATGCTGTTTTGAGGCTCGATAAGTGTAATGAAGCAACCTCAGAAGCTTCTGACTCCAAGGAGGCGGCGGGCGAGTTGCGACATACGAGGGAAGCTTAGCACAACGGTCACAGTGTTTGTCTATTCAGATCAGTACAGGCTCGCTGTGCAACGGTGTCTCAAAGCGAGGTGACTTGCAAGCAACTCAAGGCAATGGATGCCAATGCAGTTGGAGGCCTGCCAAGACCGCCATTACTGCATGCCCTTTGTACGTGGCCCCTCAGCCGGTGTTGGTGGACACCTGTTCTAGGAGAGGTTGGCCCGGAGAAACAAAAGGTCTGATCACGGACTTAGGGTGTGGCGGCAGGCCAGTGTGATTGTCACTCGGAGCGTGCCGCTCTGACACGGCCACCTCAGGACTCGGCCGTGAAGCCAGTGCTGAAGCGGTCTTCACATGGAGGAAGTCGTGCGGCTGCGTCTGCCATATTCCCCAGGAGCCTCTGAAAAGTTTCAGTGGGACCCTTTCTCACTTCTCTAAGCACCGACCAGACATGCTCTTCTTAAGAGACATGTTGGACCAAGTCCATCTCCATACCAGAAAAGAGGTCCTCAGCCCGTGGGCGAGTTCACTTTTTCACAGTTGCCCTGAAGACCCGACTGGCTATGGAGCATCCGAAGGGTAGGACTTTGTAGTGATACTTCGATCCTTCGAGCGCAAGAACACAGACATGGCCTGTGGTGCGGAAGAATAGAGATCTGAAGTACATGTCCTTCAGGTCAAACGCTGCAGACCAACCTTGGGGTCGGAGCACTCGAAAATGTGTCTCTGTGTTAGCAACTTGAACGGAGGCTTTAGAAAAGGGCCCGTTACAAGAGTCACAGGTCCAAGATGGCCGTAACCCACCACCTATCTTGGGTACAAAGTACGGGCTATAGAAGCCGGCCTTCATATTGGCTGGGCTCCATCGCGTCCTTTGCCAGCAGGGCTGTGATGTCCGCACGCATGACAGGAGCACATTTGCTCAACACAGAGGTGTAGCGAATAGCACTAAACTTGGACGGACGCCGAGCGATACTGATCGCAAAGCCGAGTCTGCTGGTACGGAGGAGCCAGCTGGACCAGTTGGGAAGCATCTTTACGCAGCTTTACAAACCGGGCCAGGGAACCAGAGGTACCAGAGACGTACCTGGAGTGGGGCAGCGAGGTGGAGGACAGGGACCCGGCTCGGAAGGCCCGAAGGCGGCCCGAAGCGGGGTCTAAGTGTGGTGCACAACACTTACCTGTCTCCACGTGATGCCAGGCGGTGCGTGAGCAGGCGTGACCGGGTCCTCGAACCACACCCAGCTGCAGGCTGGCGATATACGAGGGGGCTGAGGGGTGCAAGGCTTTACAGGGTCACACTCCACCAGTCTGGCCCTCTTGGGACCCAGGAACAGAGGAATTTGCTCTTTCTTTTGAGTCGGGTACCGTTGGACTCCGGGGCGCCAGCGGTGGAAGAGTAACACCTGTTGGAAGGTGGTGTTACTCAGGTGGAACACCTGAGGCCTGGGTGGAGGCTGCTGCAGAGGCCCAGCCGGAGCAGGAGTGGCGGCAGGGGGACGCCCTCGGAGACGAGCAGGCGGAGTAACTGCCACCGGCGGCGGGGTGGAGGCAGCAGCAGCCCAACCTAGGAAATTGGAGAGTCCATGAACCGAACCTTGTCCACATCCACCATATCAACCAGGCTGAGCCAACGATCGGCCAACGATGGCGCTCCTGGACCACAATGCTCGTGCCCCGGAGGGTGAGGTCGGTTGCAGTTCGGAGCTCACGTCTGGGCTTCCCTCGTGCATGTCCATGAGTGCCCTGGCCTGATAGACCTGTAGCAACGCCATGGCATGCAAAGAGGAGGCGGCTTGCCCACAGGATTTTAAGCTCTGTCCAGCGGAACGGATGAAAGCTCACAGGCCTTAGGAAGGAGACGAGGATCCTCCGTCCAAAAGGCAGCGGCCGCCGGACACAGGTGCACCTGTGTCATGTCACACCTTTTCACTGGAGGGATTGCCTCGTAAACCACCACCACTCCTCTGTCAAGGATAGTGAAGGGGGAGAAGCTGCTCAGGCAGTTTCTGGCAGAGAAAGGTGCCATCCATGACCTGATAGCTCTCCAAGCATTTTGGGAAATAAAGGCACTGGGGCGGCGAGCTGAGAACCTGCGTGGCCCGCCCCGAGATACCAATCAACCAACCGAGACTGTTCGGGACACGGTGGAGGATTCCACTCGAGCCTGACAGCCTCGGCGGGCCGTTTCAGCATAGCTGACATTTCTGGATCTGGCTCGGGGCAACGTTACACTACCAGAGGGAGATAACGCAGCCGAGCCATCAATTCCAGAGATCAGCTCACCCTCCAATGCTGCAATCGACATCCTGTCCTCTGGAGGGGCCCTGAATGAAACAGCTGGTCGGTCCATTACAGGGGGACCAGCGCACTCAACGGGGAGCTCCACCGGCTGCGGTGTAGAGGAGTGAGGGGCCCAGATGGATTGGTTACCGGGCGGGGAAGCCTCACTATGATCCTCTGATCACCCATCCCACACGGCGCCGTAGCGGGGCGTGGTAATGGGGACTCCACCTTCAAGGCGAGTATCGATTTCAACAAAGCGAAAGTCATGTTCTCGCAATGAGAACATGAACTATCCAAAAAAGCTGCTTCAGCGTGCTGAATATACATATATATATATATATATATATATATATATATATATATATATATATATATATTTTTTTTTTTTTTTTTTTTTTCAAACACATGATGCAACCAGTTTGACCGTCAGAGGGACAGGTAACAACTGCATTCAGAAATGCACGGATGGAATGACATCTTGAAAAAGACGCAAACGCAGCCGTGTTGCTCTTTCAGGAAATGGGACCCATCACTAGTGCCGGAGCACACAGGGGAATGACCGCGGCAACACTAAACAGTGAACTGAAACAGTGAAGCACTCACTTCTTTGCCCTCTAACCAACAGTCAACAAACACACACAAATGATGCTGTTGAAACAGCAGTTGAGAGCTCAGAAGCTCACGATCACCGCTGAGCTCGTGCTGTAGAACCACCAGCACTGGGAGAGTCTTCTAGAAGAACACCGACACACTCGCTTGTTGAAAGCTTCAACACTCTTCAGAGCCATCGACACGATCGGCTCCGAAGCGAAAGACAACTGGTGCCTGCATCCACTTCCGTATTTATACCCGCGCCGCAGGGTGGAGTGTGAGATGCAAATCTCGCACACCAATGTGGATTGGCTCATTTTAACAGTACTCGAAGATGACAGGCTCCCTAAGCGTGATCCCATTCAGTCGACATCGACTACGTCGAACGTGAATGACTGAAAGGGAACATCCTGCAAGTTATATAGCTTAAAATATCATCCTCATTATAAACAAATCCTCCATTAGAATCACTGACACTGTCTAAAGTATACAGATGAATACACTCAAAAAAAAATGCTGGGTTGTTTAAATGTTTTTTTCCCCCGCATATACATATACATATACATAGCCCCATTGACTTCCATAGTATTTTCACGTTTGAAACAACTTGAGGGTGAGTAAATGATGACAGATTTTCCATTTTGAAGCAAACTATTCCTTTAACATTAAAAGTGAACCTCTAGGATCATAGTAAATTAACAATAAAAAAGGAATTCTAAAAATTAAATCAAATTTTAAATTGAAAATAATAAAAAAGGAATAATACAATTTTTAAAAAAATAAGAAAACTGTTTTCAACATTGATAATAAGAAATGTTTCTTGAGCACAAAATCAACATTTCAGAAAGATCTCGTGACGCTGAAGATTTGTTTAGTGACTTCTGAAAATTTAGCTCTGCCATTACATTAATGAATTGCATTTTAAAATATGTTAAAATTTGTCAATAATTTTTCACAATACTACTGCTTTTACAGTATGCAACCCAGGTTAAATGTGGTTATTATAAGATAAAAAATATATATAATTGTATATTCTAATAATTATAGTTTTCATTAAAAAGTTGAAACGATCTATTAATAAACACTGTGAATTAACTATTCATAAATAAAAATAATAAGAATGATAATTGAGCACAGAACATGTGACGTATTACACGTACGCACGTTGTGTATGACGTAAGCTGATGATTCGCGGAAGTGTGACAGACGCGCTGAACACGAGATGAGACCAAGGGGGTAATCCATCGACCGGAAGTTGAAGCCGGCCGGGTGCCGCCATGTTGTAGCAGAACTTCACTTGGGTTAGCATTTCCATTGACTCCCATTAATTTTGGCGTCACTTTGACAGAGAATAACTTTACATCTGAGGCGTTTAAAGACTCCATTTGTCCATTATTTATTTCTAAAGAACAGAGCCGGCCCTAGACCTTTGGGGGCCCTAAGCAAAATTTGGTTGGAGGCCCCATTGACTGTTTTAAGGCCTAAAGAAAAGCAATGACTACCTTATAACTATACCATACTATATAACTATATTATACTGTATATACTATGTTTGATGTCTAACAGGAAAATTATGATACCACTGAGCTGAATGGCAGTGCAAGACACACACACACACACACACACACACACACACACACTGATTAACTTGCTGAATAAAAAGACAGATAAAGTGATTATCACTGAACAAAGATACATTTTTATTGACACCAGAGTTTAAGAGTCACAAACTACAGCACATATATATATATATATATATATATATATATATATATATATATATATATATAATTTAAATTAAATAGAGCAAATAGAATAACATTTCAATATAATATTATATAAAATAATAAATAGATTTTTCAAATAAACAAAATGAACAATAACATCTAAAACACCACAAAGAAGATCAATAGTAACAATATTAAGAATAAGGTAACATTTCAATATAACTATTAAAATCCAATCCAAATAAAGAAAATAATTATACATAAAGTTAGACTTAATTTTTAAAATGCAGAAGGTTATCATTTTACAGCCCCTTTATACTCACCAACAGCTGGAGCTTTGCTTACTGGCAGCATATAACGTTACTTTAATAGTGCTCCTAAGGGGACATAAGGAGTAAACTAATGTTAGCCCTTTAGTGTAGAATCCAAACTGGGTTTATATTGTTCTGTTAAATGCTTTAACAGTAACACCACAGCAAATGGTATAGGCCTAATACTAAACCAATTTTATGCAGCATGTTATTAGCATGTAAGTTAAACAACTGTAGAAAATTAATACAAGCACGATTTAGGCTAATGTTAAGACTTTAGTGCAGATTATCCATATTACAGAAATCGGAAAATTAAGCCTACAGGCTTACGTACCTTTATCTTCTTGCTTCTTCTCTTCTTCCAGGCTCTTTTTTGTCGTTTTTCTTGGCCAGAAAGATATTTTCGTTTCTTGTCAGACATCGTCGATTCGTCGGAGTCGCTAACTGACTGACCAAGTGACAACGAGTGACATCATAGGGGCAGTCGGGATCAAGACGCGCGCGCGCCTTCGCGGGGAGCTCCCGGTTGATTTGCCATAATACAGAACCAAATAAATAACAACTCTGTGCGTATCATGATGCCTGATAAAGAGCGCTGTAGGTCCATTTCTTTTTATTTATTTATTTTATGTTACTTTCGTTGTGCGATTTTTTCCCCCCACTAGCTAGCAGTGACTCTAGGGGGCCCTCTGCTGGCCACGAGGCCCTTTGCAATTGCAACGGTCGCTTAGTGGCTCGGCTCGGCAAGGGAGAAGCCCATATGGCGCTTTTCCATTACCAGTACCAGCTCGACTCGGCTCGACTCGCCTTGGCTCGCCTCGACTCGGCTCGCTTTTCGCTCCGTTTTCCATTGCAGAAAGTACCCCCACAAATAGTACCCGGTCGTCATAGCGACGCCTTTCGTTCCTCGTTGCCCCATCAAGCTCTCGCTGGATCCTCTCTTCGGCAACCAAACAAAGGAATGTCTGCACCTCCTCGTTTGACCACGGCGTATTCTTTCGAGTTGCCATAATAATAGCAGTAAGTTAACTATCTCTGGCCAAACTATTTAAAAATGGCGGGGTTATTTATTCTGGATACTCCATCTGGCACGTGCAATGATGACGCAGATTCTCTGTGACCAATCAGCAGTCGGCATTGTTTACACGTCACATTTTAGTATCGCCTTAGCTCGCTTAGAACCTCGCCGGAGGTGGTACGAAAAAAAGTACCCGAAAGCAGGTACAGGTACAACTTTTACACAGTGGAAAAGCAAACAAAGGCGAGTCGAGTCGAGTCGAGCCGAGCCGAGGCGAGCTGGTACTGTGTAGTGGAAAAGCGCCAATAGATAATCCATAAAAGCAACGGAATACTTACTCCTGCTCACTCACGCCAAAGAACTCTTTGCTCAAGTTCCCCGTCTCTGCAAGATTAACGTTGGCAATTTTCACGCACAGCTACTAGAAGATTAACGTCTGTCAGACAGGTTGCTCACGTCATCAAGCTTAGTCGGTTTGAGTCTGCGCGTCAGGAACGGAAGTGCTCAAAAATCGCTAAAAATGGGCTTCAACTGTCTCAACTGAGTTCCAATGAGATGGCTCTGTCCACTTCTTATACTGTCTATGGATGAGACTGATGCAGACGGGATTAAAAAGTTTTTTTATTGGTGAAAATCATTTAAAATTATTATAAGCAACCTTATAATACTTAATGGTTAATGATGATAAATCGTTTTAGAGTGATGATTGCTGATTTAATCGCGGATGTTAGGCGATTGTGAAGCTTCTCGGAATCTGAAGTGTTTAACAAACTGTGAAACTCGGGATTTGGTGAGTTTATTTGTATTCTCTTTTCTTTGAAAGATGTATTTTATGTTACTATGCATATTGTGTATGCTGTAAAGATCGTTTACATATTTTCTGAATGTTAATATGATTTATTTAGAAATTTTAAGTGATATATTCTGACTAGCCATGGATGAATATTAATTTTCACATGTTGTCATAAAAGTTGAGATAGATGTTTAAAGAGTAAAAACGTTATTAAGAAATAGTATTGAATGTTAATGACACTGTTTTGGTCAAACAGGTCAGGTTTATTTTTTGAGTTGGAAATCTTTCTCAAGGATTTGAGATGGCGAGCCACCCATACCATTGGATGCTGATATCTGAACCTGGGAAGAGACCTTTGGGCTGTATACGAGGACCTTTTCGTCACACTATAGACCAGGGTTTCTCAACCGTTTGCCTACTGCGACCCACTTTTTTTTTCGTATGCCAGTCATACGACCCACTAAGGCTGGAAATAATTCAATAACTGAAATGCCTCTTAGATATATAAGCTACTACTCCGTAGGCCTATGTTTATTATAATTAATTTCACAAAAACACAGAAAAATTTTCAATAGACAGACAATGAGGCAAACTGATTTTTTTTACTCGCGTTAATGTGACACTTGAGACTGCCGCTCTGAAATAATCATATCCAGACGCGGTGGAGTTTGGGAAATTGCGACTCGCACACAAACTAGCTGTTGTCAGCCTATTCCTGCTTTTTGTTTTCGTTGCAGTCACTGTTGAAAATCCTGACTCGCAAAGATAGGTAGTGCTAAATGGCAAGAGAAACTTCGTTGCACGTTCTGCGAGTTCAGGATATTCGTGTCTGGTTTGAATCCAGAATGAGCTCAGGTCTGTTTTGCGAAAAGCAAGCTACAGGCTGCCGTCAGATGCAAGTTCCACTAACTGTGTTTGCAAATTAATGGGGAGTACAACATCCACATCACTTGGATCTACTGAAAAAGGATCGCGAATCCACACATTCCCAACTCTTCGGTCGTTGGGGAAATAATCAGAGAATTTCTGTGTTAATCTGGTCAGGTGTTCCCGGACAATTCTCTGTATGTCGGTGCTGATGTGAGGGAATTCCTGCAGAACATCAGTGAGGTTAGGAAACATGTCAAAAATGTTCTCCTGCACTCTCTTCTCCCACAATACCAACTTCCGTTTAAATGCTTCAATTTTGTCAGCCATCAAGAAAACACTGTTGTTTCTCCCCTGAAAGGATAGGTTTAGGTGGCCAAAGATATCGGACATGTATGCCAGTTTCCCGAGAAATTCAGGCTCCGTATAATGCTTTGCCGGGGGAGACCGTTTCTCCTCCAGAAATGTGTGCACCTGCTTGCGCATTTCGAAAAGACGATTAAGAGCTTTTCCTCGCGAGAGCAACCTAATTTCACTATGACATAACAACTGGCGGTGGTCTGATTCCAGCTGGTCGCACAAAATTGAAAACAAGCGGGAACTGAGAGCACTGTTCTTCACTAAATTAATTGTTTTGACAGCAATGTCCATTACCTCATTGAAGGGCACTGACATTTCTTTGGCTGCAAGGCGTACGGTGTAAAAAGCAGTGAACCCACTTCGCCTCAGGTGCTCTGTCCAAAATTTTTCTCACAACATCACTATGTTTGCCAGTCATTGCGGCCACGCCATCCGTGCAAATACCTACGCAATTATCCCAAACCAGGCCATTAGGGATGAGTCGCGATCTTTGAATAGTCGAACTGCGTTTGAAATTCGATCATAAAATTGCTTATTCGAATATCATTATATTTTCGCGCAATTCCAATGTGACATAATTGACGGCGCGCCTACTGTCACAGATCGCGCAGCAGGGTATTTTCCTGTCGGGGACACAAGGTGTCACTAACATGAATGAAATCCCCTCCTGCGCGATCTAGGATACCAGCGTTTTATACAAAGTGTAAACAAACATCAGAAGAAGAGCATTGTCGTGACCGTTAACTCTGCGCCCAACAGAGGTGGGTATAACCTTTACTGTCTATGGTAGAATCGTCTATGGTAGTAACAAAGTAGGCTACATTTACTTCACTACGTTGGGTGAGGTTCCTCTCGTTACTTTATTTTAATGCAATATGTTGTTAAATGCGTAGTTTATTCCAAGCGCGCTCTATCTTTTTTATGGACATGAGCAATGCTCCATTCACAAATGAATCACTCTTTTGAGTCGATTCTGTTCAAAGACTTCATCAAACAAGTTGGCAGATCTGTCTAAATCGGTTCGCGAATCAGTTTGAATGATCTGTTCAGTTCCTCGCGCACTGAATCGTCTGAAGCGCTTTCAATTCACACTCGACACGGAGTCGTAACAGGAAGATTTAAGAACGTCAAGAGCGTTGGATGAAGTGGCCGTGGATCTACTACAGTTTAGTCTAGTGAAAGCAAATCTGCACATGCATCATATTTTTGCCAGCGATGAAGATCTAGTTGAACATCTTCGTATGATGTCTGTGAATGAATGATTCCACAGGACGATACATTCGAGTTCATTTCAGTCAGGTAATACATGTTACAACCAAACAGATTATTACTCGACGATAGCACTACAAGTATGATGACATTGTCCGTTTTTTTGGACATATACATTCATTTATAGGCTACATTAAATAAGCTACCATTGTACACAGTTTATGAAATGAACACCCGCCATCCCGCGGTATGTGTGTGTTGCGCCAGCCTGTTGGTTGCGCAGTGGCACACGAGTAGTTTTGATTTAAACTAATTTGTTTAAAAAGTAGGCTTTTGCAGTAACAAGGCAGGTTTGCATAAAATCATTATGACATTTTTTTATCTAACGAGCATCTGGTTTGGCGATGCAAGAACGGACTGTCGTGCTTATTGTTTTTTTCTTCTATGTTAACTAGAAGAAAAAAATGTAAAAAAAAAAAAACGACGAAAACATGTTAATTGTTCGAATAATAAACAGTTTGTTTGATGACACATCGCTAAAGATGAAATCGGCATCCCTTTCTGTCATTGTGAGTGTGCGGTTTTTTTTTTTGTGTTTTTTTTTTTATTTTTGAACGATAATGAGACTTTTGCTCCTCGATTTTCGAATGGCATTTTTGGCAGAAATTCACATCCCTACAGGCCATTCTTTGTGAAATAGCCATCAAGGCAATTGAAACGCTCATCTGCTGTCGTCCGTGTCGAGAGCTCATTACACATCAGTAGATCCTCATGTGTTGCACCTTCGCAGTTGTAGCGTACAAATGCAAGCAATAATGCCATCTTTGAAATATCGGTTGATTCGTCGATTTGAATGGCGAGGGCTTGCTCACACTCGATCCAAAAGTTGCGTTTCAATATCATCGCTCATGTCTATTATCCGTCTGGAGACAGTGTCGTTGGAGAGTGGGATTTCTTTTATTTTGCTAGCAGCACTTTCCCCTAGTACCTCGCGGCACATGTCAACTGCACATGGGATAATTAGCTCTTCACCAATATTAAACGATTTCTTAGCACGGGCGATATGGCCAGCTGCCAGATAACTTGCCTTCAGGGTGCTTTTTGAAGCTATTGTGAGCGACACAATACTACTTTGCTGTCTTTTAAGTAGGTCTCGCTTTCGTACAAAGTAATCCACAGGTTTACCCACACATGTTGGATGTTTAGTCTGTAGGTAACGTTCAAGTTTGGATGGCTTCATGGACTCATTTGCCAAGACCTCACCACACTCGACACACTGTGGTTTTTCATCCGAAGAAGTAAATTCATATTTAATATAGTCCGGGTTGTACTTGCGGAATTTACATTTTGCTGCCTTTGAAGTTGAAGAGTTTCCGAATCTTCTGCTTTTTTCCTTTAAAAAAACCGGATGCATTTTGTCAAGCTAACAGGCCATGGCTGCGTATAATTTAATAATAAGGTCTGACATAGCAGGTAGGGCTAGTGTGTGTAACATTATGTAAATAGAGTAGGACCTTGTCCAATAAGAGCCTTTCGCGGCAATAATAAATTATTTTGATAGGATAGTTGAAATACAGCGTTAGAAGCCACGGCAATAATGAAGTACGACATTCGAAAATCAGATTCGTTGGAGGACTGGCTATGTTTACATGCACAACTTTTGTTTCAATCTGTGAGCGTTTATATGATTAGGTGTTAAGGCTTTTTAGTCCGATTGAGCCGCCAATGCGTTTACTAACGGATTATTTTGTTGCACTTGCACGTATTGCAATGAGCCTATTGTGAAGCCCACTGATTGGCTGTGCTAGTGAACACTGAAGTCTTGCGACCCCCTACAGAATTATCAACGACCCACTTGTGGGTCGTGACCCACCGGTTGAGAAACCCTGCTTTAGACATCACCCTTTTTCAAGTGGGAGGACATTCTTTTCCACTTTGAACTGGTAGGATTGAACTGATTTCACTCACCCACTGGACTTTATTAAAGGACTTTTCTGGATGATATTCCGAAGACAATTCATACAAAGAGTTCTAATAAGGGTATTGTTAATTGAATATTATTGAATGTAAGTCGGATGTGAATTTTGTATTTCTTTTTGGTTGTTGTTTTAATTATTTCATGTGATCCAAGTTTAAATTGAAATTGAATTGTGGTTACATGATATTGTACCTTTTGTTTGAGAAATTATTTGGTTTGGCAAAACAGTATAGGAGTTTTAACACTAAAACTAAATAGAATGAAACCCTAAACTCCAAATTAAAGATTAGTAAATCTAAAGAGCTTTCCAAATTAAGGCGAAATCAAATAAGAATTGTGCTATAATCTATATCTGAACAGAGATAAAGTAAATAATAAAGATGCTCCGATCAGCATTTTTGGGGCCGATTACCGATCACCAAAATCATGATCTGCCGATCACTGCCGATCACAGAATGGCAGGGGAATGGGAATCTTTTATCTATAATCTAGCAGAGTTTGCACCATTTGTAGAAATGTGTTTATTTAATTGTATTTAGAAAATGAGTAGGCCAACTTTCCAAATAAGACAGTAACATAAAATGATTCCAAACAAAAAGGGGTCAGGCAGACCAACACACATCAGATCAGCCTAATGGGAGGGGATCAAGTTACACTTAAGCATACTTGGAAATTGTAGCCACTTAATACACCGACTACATTTACTAATTGGCAACAAAATGTACAACTTGTTACACCAAAACTGGCTACTGACAAAAGGACAAAACTATGGCAAGTTTTTTTTTCTGTTATTATTATGAACGTCTGATGTAGTTGAGCAGAAGTTACTTCATTAAAGGACATATTTAATGAGATTATGCCTGAAAAGGTTTTGGATTTTTTGTTAATTTAAAAATATACAGGCCTATTGTATAAAATTACTTGTTGTTTATATTTTTTTGTTTTATTGTATTTATATGATATTCGTATGTTTATAATTGAATTTTTGCCATGAAAATAGCTTTGAATGCTGACATGGCATTAAATAAAATAATCTGAATCTGATGTAGTTGAGGAACCAACTACATCAAATAAAAAAATACCACCACCACTTTTGAAATGTCTCGCGGCACGAATGTACCAATACAAATAAATAAAACATCTCCACTTAACTAGCAGAGCATTAATTTTGTTCATTTGTTAAATAAGAGGCGATCTAGCGCTGAAATGTTTTTTTTTTTTTATCAAGTGATCAAAGTGCTCGTTGCCGCAGCGATCAGTGGCGCGGATACTGTGTTCTGTTGTGGTGCACGCGGTCTTCACTCGGAGGCTCGCTTCAATCCGTTGAGAGACTCCCTATTCGTTCCGGTGATTTGAAGGAGAACTCATGTTGCCACTGCCAAGCTCCGCTGTGCTGTTGTGTGCCCGTGCGCCACGCATGCAGGTGGGAAAAAGTAACGCGTGTAATTTACGCCACGTGATCGGCTTTTTTGATCGGCGCTTTTGGGGTTCGCCGATCAATCTATTTTTAGCCAATATCGGCCGATCATGATCGGCGTCCGATCAATCAGAGCATCCCTAAATAATATAGATTCAATTTTAAAAGGGGAAATACAACTTAAAGAGAATAAGACACGACAACCAAAGACAACACTGATAATTATTATTTTCTTTTGTATACATTTTATTGTTTTATTTTTTAAATCTGATTCATGTTGTTTACATGACTGTTCAATCACAATACATATTTCTTGAGTAATCTTCCTTACCTGTGGTGTGATTTATTTACTGCCAGGAATTTATTCTGTTCACCACTAACCTAGAAACTGGTCCATTGCTCCAACCTACGTTGAGGTGCACTTGTTACAAGTATTTTTACCAACCCAAAACTTTTGAACTGTAGTAGATTTGGTAGCATAGAATATTGTAAATGGAGTAAACAGCCTGTGGTTCAGCTGCATGAATGGGTAAACACATTTCTATCTGCCTGTATCTGTATCGGCCGCCTCTGCATTAGCAGCATGTTTATTTTCCTCCCCCCTCCCACTCTCTCTTTCCGTCTTTCAGTCTCTCGTTTCGCTCGTAGCATCTCAGTTTTCCAATCTTGGCCGGTTGTTTTGGAAGAGAGCTGTGATGAATGTGGCTCGGGTCGGGTTGACCTCAGAGATAACCCCTGCTTTCTCGTGGCGAAAATTCATCAGCGCCTCATGCGGAGGCCCACGGGACCCGTGATTCAGCACTCAAGGTGAGTGTTTGTCATGAGGCTTTGGGAAGACAGGACTGGGAGAGAGGAGAAAACGAGAGCAGCTCATGCAGGTTTCATTCTGCAAAGTCCCCACTGAGTCTTTCTGTCCCCTCCAGGGACAACAGAAATCTCCCATCTGGACTTTTTCTTCTCCACTTTTCAACTCTCTTACTTTGCTTCCTTTTCTACTCTGTTTTTCATTTCTTTCTGCCTGTTTTTCCTCTCTCTCTCCAAGGCTATTGTGGTCTTATTGAGGTCTTAAAACCCAGATTGTTGAATAAAAGCTTTGCTGCTCACAGGGTCATCCAACATTTAACACACCTTCAGCGTTCACTGCACCATTTGTAGTTAAATTCACGGCTAGCATGCTTAGCCAAACGTGTGTGGACACCCCTTTCTAATGTATTTATTGTATTTATTTAACATTTATTTAACAAGGGAGTCCCTTGAGACTGAAATCTCTTTTTCGAGGGAGACCTGGCCAAGACGGCACACCAGTTACAATTTAAATACAACATAGTCAACAAACAAACAAGTGTCACACATAAAAAGGAACAGGTCACATATGGCAGTTACATTTTTTAATTATATGGCAGTTTAGCATGGCCTTAAAATCATTTAATGGGACTAGATCAGTTAGATGTAGCAAATTTTGCAAGTTATTCCAAGACCATGGTGCAAAGTAAGAGAAGGCTTTTTTTTCCCAGCTCAGTACAAACCCTTGGAACCTGGTAAGAAGACCACCTTGTGGAACGGAGATGAAAACTGCTGGAATTTTTCTTCAGGAGATTACATATGCCGGCAACATGGCCTTATATACAAATGAAGTTGTCTACGTAGACTTAGTGACGGCCAGCCTACCAGTTCATACAGCGTACAATGATGAGTACGGAAACCAGAATTAGTTAAAAAGCGTAGAGCACTATGGCCTCGTTTACACTGTCAGTGAAATGTGACCCAATTCCGATTTTTTACTCGTATGCGACACAGATCGGATGTGTTCTATGACAGTGTAAACAGGAAAAAAAAACGCATGCATTCGGATATTTCGAGATCGGTTTCAGGCCTCGTTCATATGTGGAAATAAATCCGATGCAAATCGGATATGTGCCAATGCGACTGTCATGTAAACAGGCAGATCGGATTTTCCGAGGCATTAGGCTGCGTCTCCACGGTTTAATGACGAGACAAACCCCGACGCGCATCTGCGGATGGACGGATGGCCCGACGAAACATTGTGTCGTCGTAGGAGAGGAATGTTGACACAACATATCGAAGGTTGGCTTGCTCATTCTAAAATTTCGGACCCACTGCTCCTCGTTAAAGCCCGCTACGATCTCATGAAAGTGCGTTTATTGCACGATTTTTTTTTTCACGTGCCATTTACGCCAAAAATAGTATTTGCGTGCATGATACGCACTTTATGGCGTTTAATACGCACGTTTACAGTGCGTATCATATGCAAGCAAAAACTATTTTTGCCGTATAAATGGCATGAGAAATCAAATTTGTGCTATAGATACTCACTTTTATGAGATCGTGTTGTATAGATACTCACTTTTATGAGATCGTGTTGTATGTTCCCACCAGTCCTAAGATCTCGCTGCGTGTTCGTCCATCTGAGCAAGAAGACCCCTGTAAACATGCGTGATGTTTCAGTCAAGTGTAAACACATGACTCGGATATGGGTCACAATTTAAAGAACGTGTAAACGGACGGTAAAAAAAATCGGATATAGGCAACAAATCAGAATTGGGCATCAAGACCTGCAGTGTAAACGAGGCCTATGATACACAGAATCTAAAAGGTGGAGAGTACTAGAGGCAGTATGCATGTAGACAACATCACCATAGTCCAAAACACTCAAAAAAGTAGCCTGCACAAGTTTTTGTCTAGCTAACAGATTAAAACAAGCCTTATTCCTAAAGTAAAACCCCAGCCTTTGTTTCAGCTTTTTTACAAGCTTTTCAACATGAACTTTAAAAGAAAGTTTGTTGTCCAGCAAAAAACCTACATACTTATATGATGAGACATTTCCGATTAAGTCCCCATTTAGTTATCTTGGGATTGGGAACGAGCCCTTGAAAACGTCATAGATTTGGTTTTCTTAGTATTTAGCACTAACTTGAGGCCATGTAGTGAAATTTGTAACTGTTGGAAGGCTAACTGAAGGTAGTATATAGTTTGGTTCAGTGAAGGGGCAACTGAATATATCACAGTATAATCTGCATAAAGATGTAGTTTAGCATTTTGCACATCCCTTCCAACATTATTTATGAATATAGAAAATAAAATAGGAGCTAAAATGAGGATTACAAATTAAAAAGGTATGCTATAGGCTTAGCTATAATTTCAGCTGCAACCTTCAGCAAAAAAGGTTCTAGGTTGTCTGGCCTGCTGATTTTTTCTGATATAGACGTGCTGATATAGACGTGAAAGACTATAATGCGTTAAGAGCTCGCTCAAGTACTGGGGAGCTTAAACCATTTAGTGCTTTATAAGTAATCAGCAATATTTTAAAATTAATACTTTTATAATTAATATTATAAATATTATTAATACTTTTAATAATGTTTAATAGGGAGCCAATGCAGTGTTGATAGAACCTGGCTAATATGGTCATACTTCCTGGTTCTAGTAAAAACATAACTAATTGTTCCGCATTTGTCATTGAGAGCATATGGCGTAATTTAGATATATTTTTAAGATGGAAGGATACGGTTTTTCAGATACTAGAAACGTGACTTTCAAACGAAAGATTGGTATCAAAGAGCACACCCAGGTTTCTAATCGACGACGAAGGTTTGACATTCTATTGGTCTATACCAATAAATCGGTCTTTTGGTATTATCGGTCTATACCAATTATTGTGGTAACACTTTATTTCGATGGTCCACTTTTGACATTCTACTAACTATAAGTAACTTTGCAACTACATGCATTAGAGTATTAGTAGACTGTCTGCTTAAAATTGGCTAACAATATATTTTAATTTATCAATTTATGACTATAAATAACCTTGCAAATAACCCTAACCTACACTCACCTAAAGGATTATTAGGAACACCATACTAATACTGTGTTTGACCCCCTTTCGCCTTCAGAACTGCCTCAATTCTACGTGGAATTGATTCAACAAGGTGCTGAAAGCATTCTTTAGAAATGTTGGCCCATATTGATAGGATAGCATCTTGCAGTAGATGGAGATTTGTGGGATGCACATCCAGGGCACGAAGCTCCCGTTCCACCACATCCCAAAGATACTCTATTGGGTTGAGATCTGGTGACTGTGGGGGCCATTTTAGTACTGTGAACTCATTGTCATGTTCAAGAAACCAATTTGAAATGATTCGAGCTTTGTGACATGGTGCATTATCCTGCTAGAAGTAGCCATCAGAGGATGGGTACATGGTGGCCATAAAAGGATGGACATGGTCAGAAACTATGCTCAGGTAGGCCGTGGCATTTAAACAAAGCCCAATTGGCACTAAGGGGCCTAAAGTGTGCCAAGAAAACATCCCCCACACCATTGCACCACCACCACCAGCCTGCAGAGTGGTAACAAGGCATGATGGATCCATGTTCTCATTCTGTTTACGCCAAATTCTGACTCTACCATCTGAATGTCTCAACAGAAATCGAAACTAATCAGACCAGGCAACATTTTTCCAGTCTTCAACTGTCCAATTTTGGTGAGCTCTTGCAAATTGTCTCCTCTGTTTTTCCTATTTGTAGTGGAGATGAGTGGTAACCGGTGGGGTCTTCTGCTGTTGTAGCCCATCCGCCTCAAGGTTGTGCGTGTTGTGGCTTCACAAATGCTTTGCTGCATACCTCGGTTGTAACGAGTAGTTATTTCAGTCAAAGTTGCTCTTCTATCAGCTTGAATCAGTCGGCCCATTCTCCTCTGACCACTAGCATCAACAAGGCATTTTCGCCCACAGGACTGCCGCATACTGGATGTTTTTCCCTTTTCACACCATTCTTTGTAAACCCTAGAAATGCTTGTGCATGAAAATCCCAGTAACTGAGCAGATTGTGAAATACTCAGACCGGCCCATCTGGCACCAACAACCATGCCACGCTCAAAATTGCTTAAATCACCTTTCTTTCCCATTCTGACATTCAGTTTGGAGTTCAGGAGATTGTCTTGACCAGGACCACACCCCTAAATGCATTGAAGCAACTGCGATGTGATTGGTTGATTAGATAATTGCATTAATGAGAAATTGAACAGGTGTTCCTAATAATCCTTTAGGTGAGTGTATAGTCTACTAACAGTCTACTACAGTGAGTCTACTAATAATCTATGAGAGTTATACATGTAGTTGCAAAGTTACTTAAAGTTAGTAGAATGTCTAAAGTGTAACCATTTTTTAGTGTAGAATAGGATTCATACTGGTACATAAGTTGCAGTATCATTACATAAGTGTAATCTTGCAACATGTCACAGCATGTGCATACACCCAGACAACGTTTTGAAGAATACAGCCCCTTTAAGGCATAATCCATCCGAACAACAAGATATAGAATGAATATTAATGATTAAGTGGTCAACAGAACTAGGCCAATTGGTCTAATCTTACCAGCACATGGTTGCGATTTTATCCTCACTAATACATTCCACACTATCCCAATAGCCTGAGATTGTACAGTCCATGAATTAGCAAAGGACAGGGAATGTAGCTTAATGTCTATCAGACATCAAAAGACAGAGCACAAAAAAAAAATACATTCTCCAATATATTTCATTATTCCATCTCTTTCTCGCTGGCTGAAATGAAATTGTCCTCGTCTAAATCAGATTGGGAGATTTGGATAAAGGTTGCTCAATTGCAGCAACATCCAAAGCCGGCAGAGAGGAGTAATATATCCTGATTGAAGTGCATTGTTGCATCAGCTATGGCGGTTTGCGACGGAAATGGTATTATTCGGCTGCTCATCATATTGGGAATCTATGAAAGCTTATCGGAGAAGCGAACAGCGCGTATGCAAATGGCCGTCTCCAGTAGAATGGCATTGGAGCTGATTAAAATAATTCAAACAAGTACATTTGGGAGCTGTGCCAGACAGACGTTGTGAGTGACAGGGCCTGTTGCTCTCACAAAGGACAGAGTCCCTGAGTCCTGTTTTCTACACCAAGGTCTCATATATGAGACATCAAGTGCACTTCGATGTCTCTCTAGGATGAGAAGACATTTATTCAGCGAGCACATAAACAAGGTCTCAGAGAGTGAAATGTATTCAAGAATAGCACCATTGTGTTAACTCGGAAAAGTGGGCAATTATGTTCATCAAAATGTTCAACAAGATGTGTTCATCTGTATTTATGAATATAAACGGGTGAATTTATGTTGCAGGGAGCAAAAAAAAAGAAGTTCCTTGCAAAATTTGGCAAGGCTAATAATGTCATTTAGCTGACAGTGATTCATGTTAAGTCTTAATTTCTCGCTTCTTGTCAGATTTTACCATGTCCACTCCTCTGTCTGTGTCTTTCTCTCACACTCCTCCACTCCCGCTGTTCTTTGAATCCTTACAATTGTTTCTTGTGGGTTATGGGAGGTTTATGCAGGAAGAATGGGAATGGGGCAGGTCAACGGTGTAAATGCCTGGTGACACTGAGATCTCACCAGAATCCCACCATTTCTGCAAGAACAAGGAGAAAGAGCGATTACTTACACATTTGTGCATATTTTTCCATTTTAGGTCACTGACTCTTTTCAGAAAGAGGATTTACAACGAGAAGGAAAGAGAAATTAATGGAGAAAGTTGGAGCAAAAGGAAAGTTAGTTATACAAATATATACAAATTGAAAGACGGACGGACGGACTGGCAGACAGTAAAGGTTAGGGAATGTGGAGAGCACTTCCTTTATTCAGTGCTAACTGTGCTGTATGTTGTTTAAGCACGCTGACTGCATGCAGTGTATTTTAGTAACTTCAGTGGTTCACAGGCGGTACTGCGAGCGTCATGGAGTGACAGCAGGGACACAGTGTGGTATGGATCAGCAGCTCTGAGCACTGCTGCGCACACTACCTTTGATAGCAGCTGTGCCCGTGCTGTTTCCCATCTCTTACTGAAGACGTAAAGACAAAAAAAACAGAAGGGAAGCTGTCCACTGTATATCTCTTTGTTATTGTGCCACAAGAAGTTATGTTTACTCAGAGAATGTCACAAACACACAGTATGGGCTGAACCTTGGCTAACCCGGCGCTTCAGAACAACAGGCTGAAGTGAACACATCATAGACTTAACACTGTTTCCTAGCCCTGAAAACACTAGCATTTGTTTGGTTTGTTTTTTGACAAAATATGTAGTTGAAAGCCCCTGTGGTGAAAATCAAGTTTGTAATGTTGTTTATATGTCTATGTGGTGTTTTTAATATGCTTTAAGACAAACCATGTGCAAATTCATGAGTCAACACCATTGCTGAGCATTTTCTCCTTAAAACTATAGTGAACCAAAGACTGTCTCAAAAACATGGTTTGAAATCGCTGGTGTTTATGTCACAAGCATGTTGTAACCAATCAAGGCAACGTGTGGGCTGGCTTTAGCATATCATTAACTGCTCTGAAACAGGAGAGTCTTAAGAGAAGAAATGTGTTCTGGTATATTTTTCTGTTGAAATGAAAAATCATGTACATTTAGCAGTATAGCGGGTGAATGATGTATATTACAAAGTTATTATGATGTAACTATATGCCTTTCTCCACTGAGATTCTAAGTTGTTCAAAGCTTTCTAAGGATGCTGATTTTAGAGGGCAGCTGTCTGACTCGGAGATGGTGAACGGGAACATGGTTTGTGTTACTTTAGCAACATATTACCTGTTTGACAATGTAGTCAAGCCAAATGCTAATCACAATTACCGTTATGTGTCCATTGATGTAGAGAGCGATGCATAAACACATTACCATCAACATGGCATCATGACTTTTGCGTAAACATACACGCCACTTTCAAGTCAAGTGGCGTGTTATCTATACACTCTTAACCCGAATTAGTTGACTTTACTCGCAAATCGCGTGGAAACCCGTTGCCTTAACATGTTTAGTTTCAGCTTGTGTAAAAACTAAAGTGGTATGAGTTGTATTAACATGGAACCCTTAGTTTTTACACAAGCTGAAACTAAACATGTTGAGTTGTGTTAACATGGAACCCTAACTTTTTACACAAGCTGAAACTAAACATGTTGAGTTGTATTAACATTGAACCTTAAGTTTAGTATTTATATTTATTAGTAGTTTGTTCTCAAAATCATTAGATAAAACTAGCTATTATGACTTGTTATTGCTACTCATCATTTAACACAATTACTGTATTTTCCACTAATTTAATTAGCTTTTGATTTTTAAAACAAAAATATGTTATAAAACATTTTCAATTAAATTGGATGGATGGAAAAAAAGAAACACCTCTTAATGCTTCATGCATTTTATTTTATTTTTAAATGGCAAAACACAGCCAAACATCAGGTAAACATCAGGTAAACATCAACAATCAAAACATCAATTATCCAATCTAAAATGAATCTTAAAAAGGTCATTTCAAATCGTTGAAACAATTGTGTGTGGGTGTTGTATGTGTTTGTGTGTGTGGGTGTTGTCCGTGTCTGTGTTGTTTGTGTGTGTGGGTGTTGTCCGTGTCTGTTGCCGTGTGTGTTGTGTGTGTGTGTGGGTGTTGTCCGTGTTGTTTGTGTGTGTGGGTGTTGTCCGTGTGTGTTGTCTGTGTTGCCGTGTGTGTGGGTGTTGTCCGTGTGTGTTGCCCGTATCTGTGTTGCCATGTGTGTGGGTGTTGTCCGTGTGTGTTGCAGTGTGTGTGGGTGTTGTCCGTGTGTGTTGCCCGTGTCTGTGTTGCAGTGTGTGTGGGTGTTGTCTGTGTGTGTTGCCCGTGTCTGTGTTGCCGTGTGT
Source organism: Tiaroga cobitis (assembly GCA_030578255.1). NCBI lineage: Eukaryota > Metazoa > Chordata > Actinopteri > Cypriniformes > Leuciscidae > Tiaroga > Tiaroga cobitis. Next base: position 43,371,924 of record CM060596.1, read on the forward strand.
GTGGGTGTTGTCCGTGTGTGTTGCCCGTGTTCGTGTGATGCTGGGAAGACGTGAGCACAGCACATTCACGCTCAATAAGAAGTATCCCAACGTCAAGGTCACGAAAATAATCATCATCATCAGATTCCTAAATAAAGAATAACAGAAGAGCACAATCATTACATTATATTTCTCATTTGAAAAACAACTTTAATCAATATAAGAGTGTCATGGTGAAAAATAAATAATGGTAAAAATTACAAGAAAGCAAGAGCTTACTTACAAAGCCTGCTTTGAAGAAGTTTGTGGGGTTGTCCCCAAGGATGATAGGAAGCCCTCTGAGCACTTGTGTCCGGATCGCAGTTGGCTCTGTAGTCTTTTGAGAATTAAACACAGTACAACAAGTTAGCTAGCTAAAATAAAAAACAAATAATGATCTATAAGAAAGCTTAAAAAAACAAGCAATGTTTTGATTGAATAATACAACTAATAGAGTAGCATTGTGATGTTTATACAAAACCTGAGAAAAACAACACCAAGTACAGAATGTGTATGGACTTACATTGGTCTGTTGTGAAATCTGTGTCAACAACTGTCCAACATTCCCTCTCTTGGATTGAAATAACTCGAGGAGACGAGGACTGTGCTGGTCGATGCTCTCATAGAACTCCTGTTTGAGGTTCTTGCCCACAATCCTGTTGAACTCCATGAACACCTGAAAAATACAGAGAACAAAAAAAATTAACTTGGATAAACTGAACTATAAAAGGCAGCTAAGCCATCTGCAAAGTAGTGCTGAAATGGAAATGGGACAGTTCTATCATAGTTTCCGTGTTTTAAACGATAATGTTTTAAAAGGTAACCCCTTTTCTCACACATAAACTCACAGTACTTACACTTCCACAGCATCCTAACACCACAAGGATCTGTAAAAATAGAAAACAAGAAAATGTTTAGCTCAACGACTCAGTTCAACAATGTCACTATAAGGTAATAGAACCGAAACGACGCCTGTTTTACAGAGAAAGCCAGCATGTGTCAGCTTCGTGGCGTTTTGTCTTTGTACACCAGTGTCTGACGCGTGCTGCTGCTAGCCTTGTCTGTAACTTTACATATGGATGTTTCCCATAGATTTACTGCACTCAAGCAGTAGTACACTTCATGTTAAACATAAATATATAACGTTACTGATTTGATTACAGCAAAGACAACGTCGGCAGTATTAAAGGCAAAAAAGCTACAAAATATTCCGTTATGTATTCACAGGTGCAATATTTGAAAATCGATCATTATTCATTATTATTTACACCACCACAGCGAGTGCTAATTTACTTTCATTTGCCCCAACAGCGGTTGAATCGCTTTTCTATTGCGTAAAAGGCCATTTATATAAGTGATACAATCGGGCAAACTCGCCGGTATAAGCAATCCTTAGACTGTTAACACTAAGCTAACTTTAACATTCAGAAGACACTTTGAGTAACTTAGTTAGCTAGTGTTAGCTAGTGTTAGCAATAAGCATGTAATAACACCATGCACAGGTTCAAACAGTAACATTAGACGGAAAAAAAGTTGCGTCAACAAATTATCTGCAAGCTTTTGGGTATTAAAAATTCCCACAATTATAACTAGGCTACAATAGTTATTTTAAATACTAACCATTCCACTTGCAGTAATGTTGCTTCCTAGTCAGGGTACCGTCTGCTGCCGAGGCCTGTGCTCGTCCCGCCAGGTGTAGAGCCTCTTGGACGCACGTTAGACGCGCGGGTCTTTTCACGTGACCAGGCAGGTTTTTGAATTAGCCCCTCCCCTTCCTTATGAAACTAAACATACCAAGTTATCTCTACTAAACATGATTAGTGCAATTAATCTTTCAGATAAATAGTACAAACAACTAATGTTGTTTAGTAATGATAGCAGGTTTTGACAAAACATAAAAGAATAAGTAATGATCACTCGTAAGTTTAACTAGAAACAAAATCTGGGTTTACAGTGTACGCATTTTGAGCTATCCGCGTGTATGTCTACGCCGTTAAATGTCCGAGTGATTCCGCGGGTATGTACACGCCGTTAAATGTCCGAGCGAAACTAAACAAAATGTAGATCTACATCTGGGGAGCGATATTTTTTTTCCTAGGATGGTAGGGGAAGACTCATAAATGGTATTAACCCCAGTGACGGGTAGGTTTAGGGACGGGGTTGGGGTAGGTCATATATTTATATATACAGTAAGTCAACGGCGTTCATAAACACGCTGAAAAGCGATTATGCGTGTTGATAGCACGCCAAAAATGGAAATACGAATTGCCGTGTCATACATACACCATTTCATGAGATCAGTCTGTTACCATTCTGAAACATTGACTTGTAGACGAGCCTGTATAATTCACTCTTCCACTTCTTCTTCTGAATCAGTTTCTGGTTCTAACATAGATGGCTGAATCAAACCAGTATTTCCACTTGCCATTGTGTAGCATTTACTACAGTAAAGTTGACAGAGTGGATCAGTTATCCTGAGCTTATGTGATTGAGTGGAGGCGGAGACCAATTTGCATATTCATCATACTAAATGAAGCAAGGGTAGTTACATTCAAGCCATTTTAAGGCATTAAAAAAAATGACGTTTAAATACGTCATTTTGATGATCAAAGATGCATTTTAAGGGATACAATTATTGACTACAGGGGGACTTTAAAACTTTTTTTTTTGGTCCAGTTAATAAAATATGTTAGAGACATTTCTAGAGACACTCTTGTTTTATGATTGTCTTTGCTCAAATCAGTTGTCTGCTTGTATGGATATCCACCGCCACAAATGACAAGAATTTAAATGGAGATTTTTTTTTCTCATTAGCTTTGCTCCATTGCACCGGAATAGATGTCATTCCACCTGGTTCAAACCGTGCTTTTGATGGATGGGCTTGTGCGATAAAGAATTAGTTTTAGGGCACCTTAGAGCATTTACACAAAGCCAGGATAAGAAAATATCATTTATATCTTCTCGTAGGGGGAGGAAAGTCAGTAAATTTGACAGGTGAAGCGTGTCAATTTACTTTGATTATACGCCCACTTCAATTCATAGGTGAACTTGAAATTTGCCTTTTTTGTCATTCATGTGAAGAAAGAAGAACTATGTGGCTGAAGATTGTGTTTTGAGCAGTTGTGACAATAAAACCTTAAAAGAGCTATCCTGCTGTCATGAGGGAGACATATGACAGCTAGGGCTTAATACATTTACCTGATATTAAATTATTCAAGAAGCGCTGTCAACACTTCCAACCCGGTTTTCACCCACTATCCACAGATGCATGCTGGGAAGTTAATGGAACCCCCTTATCCAGTTTTGGATGCTTTGTCCCTTGATAAAGGGCTTTGTATTGGGAGCTTTGATTTTCGCTTTGACTGACTATTCCAGATGGGCTTTTTCTCTTTTTCTTTTTTTTCTGTATAGCAAAAATTACTAAAGAAAATGTCAAGTCTTTTTTTGAATATAATGAAAGAAATATAATTCACATAAATCACACATATTATTATTCGATTCATGGCTCTGTGCCACAACCATGGTATGTCAATCAAATTTTAAAAATTGTTTGGTATTTTTAGATAATTTTTTTAAATTTCAGGTCCTTTTTTGTTTATGTATTAGGCTGAAGCAGTATATATACTATATATATATATATATATATATATATATATATATATATATATATATATATATATATATATATATATATATATAAACTTTTTATAGAGAGCTGTTTGATAATATACTTTACATGTATACATGCAAAAGCCAGTTAGCAAAATACATTTTGTATTACTGTAAGGTACTAATATAATCTAGATGTTTATTGCATTTGTGTTATATTCAATGCCTACCCTGAGATGTTTACTGTAAGGAACGGTTAGTAACATGTTGCATGTTTCCACTACCATTGTTTTATTATTTTACAGTATGCAATGTGGCCACTCAGACCGCGTTTGTGGCTGCTAATGATATCATGCATTCTAATGTAATGCCTTGATGGAGTAATCAAATTCTCATTAACACAACACTCCACTTGGAAGGAGCGAAAAGATGAGCATCACAGAGGTTGAGCATCTGCTAAGCTGCTTTAAAGTGCCAACATCCACAAAATTCAACACTAAATTTTTTTTTCAAAAAAGAGTAGGGAGATCTATTATTAATAGGAAGCCTTTTGTCTCATTAACCAGCACTTATGTGTTAAAGAAATACATGATAGAGTTTAGCATACTGGCCTGTTGACTATAGGAACACATGTATTTATATTGATGGTGCTTTTATTTTCTTTATGTGATTACAGTATCCATACCTGACCCAGACAGTAACAGTCGGGCCAGATCCGGCCCACATCTGGCACGCATGGAATCCACATGCACCAGATGTGGCCCGGATCTGGGCTGACACTCTTTTGCTGTCTGGGGAATAATTAAAATAATAAAACGTTTTTTTAAATTATTATTTATCTTAAAATCAAGAGATGATGAAAATCTTTTGCAGATAAAGTTAACTCATTTAAGTTCCACCTTATTTATTTATTTGATCAAAAAAGACACATTTATAGTTCTTTGATAAATTTTGAGTTTTCAGAGGGCAAATAATCTATATCGTCTGATTAATTTAGTTCATGATTTGACTTCTCTTGACAAAGTTTTAGACTTGGCCCACATGAGTGCTATGACTCAGTGTGTCACGGCATCACACTACCACTACACTTATGAACGCGTGGTAGGTAATTATTACTTTTATCTAGAGATAAAATAAAACGTATTGAATCCGCAGGGCTATCAGAAGTTCTGTGAGGTTGAGGTCTGGGCGTGAGGTGTTCACATGTGTCTTCTGAAGCATTAATATGTGCATTAGGGGACTGTGCTATCACTCGACCTTGTCACCCCCAAGAAAATGACTCTCATATGGTTTTCTAATGATGCTGTGCATTAGCCATAAAACTGCAATAACTAATGCATTATTCAGGCCGAAATTACGTCTAGGTAATCATTTGAACTTAGCAATTACCAGGCGAGTGTGTCAGCTTCTTTGTGGTGATTACTGCAAAAATCTCTCCATTAGTGAATCCAAGACTTCATCATTCAAAAGGTTCAACTCTTCCAGTCAAAAGATTACACATGCAGGAAAGGCTTATGACTCACTGTGAACAAATTCTTTATTCCGGTAGTTATTCTCTCCTTACATTATTGTAAAATGATTGACGGTTCTATTCTGTGAAATAAGGATAGCATCTTGCCAGTTAGATATTTGGTTCAGAAACAACTTCTGACTGAGTCTTGAGCCAATGGGACAAAACCCATAGATTTTAAATATTAATTTTGCATTCTTTTATTTAAAGCAAAAATGAGGAACATCACAAGCAGCTTGCAATGAAAGTCACCTATATTTTGCAGTATTATATATTCCTCTTTCCATATTCCATATTAAACTTATACAGCAAAATCAAGGCCACACAGGCTCTGACGTTTTTATGTCTTTTGTCATTTGAATTAATTATGCCTGCATGTTTCTGTGTTTTGATTGCAATGTTAATTCATTAGGCAAAATATGACAATAAACAAAATATCTGCTGCATAGTTTGTGATGTGATAAAATGTGGTTATTATCAAAACCATCATCAGATGCAGCTGACAGTCAGTTTTCAACCACCCATTCATTCGTAATTGAAACACTAGATTTCAATATGTTACATTTATGACATGACAGTATTTCTGTGATTGACATTATCATTTTATATCTGAATGCTGACACCTTGAGTTACATTAAAGAAAACGTGTTTTATGAGAAAATGAAAGAAGCCACAGGTTTCACTGTATTTATTTATTAAGTGTGATTAAAAACTTTTATTTTGTCAGTCTTATATCCTGTTTTGTCTCTCGTCTCAAGAATCAGTGCGCTTTCAGTGATACGCTGTGGTTTGTAAACTGATCTGTGCGTTCGCCCCTCTGGGTATCTGTCTGTTGAGCTCTAAAGACAACACTTCATGAAAGCTCATTTGAGCCTGTCTCTCTCTTTTCCCACGTAGCGCTGTCAGAAGACATCACGTCAACACCATTGTGACTGCGCTATCACTGCTGGTTGAGGTAATTAACCCTGGAATTAAAACTGTCAGATCAAACAGGAGACAACTGCCTCCCTTTCCAATCCCGCTCTCATCATTTCTGTTTTCGCAACTCAACTTCGGTTGAGATGATTTGATACAAAAACACAATTTTTGGATGGAACAAATTTTGTAGACTCAGGGAAAATAAAACTGGCATCCACTCCTCAAGCATTGACAATACATGCCATATAGTTATGTTGTTGAAAAAGTTATTATTCAAGCTTGGGTTGCAATTATGTCAGAATCCCTCATTCGAGGCCTAAATAAAGCCTTTAAGCTACATATACATAAGTCACAGTCCTACGTTGTTCTGACTTGGTGTACTATATCTTTTCTAACGGATCAGACAAATGTTTCCCATAATGTATAGCTATCCATTTGCATTTTAATTCTTCTCAATGCCAGTTGTTTGAAATCCGTTTCAAACTTTTGAGAGGTTTAAAAAATGAATTTTGGCACAGTTTAAGCATAAATACAATACAATGAAAATACATGAGTATAAAAATCTAAATGCACTGCTATTTGTGAACTGCTAACATTAGGGAATATGCTTTGGGTCTGCAGTGTAGTTTTATTGTTTACCAGCAGGGCCAAGCTAACCAGACAAACATAGTATAGATTTTAAAGTTTTAAATGTACACAATGCCTATACAACCTTCTAAGGCAAGGCTTGGGATGCATCCAAAATCGCATACTTCCCTACTATATAGTAGGTGTAAAACAGTATGTGACAAAAGAAGTATGTCTAAATTCACAGTACTCATAAAAGAGTACCTACTTCTTCCGGCGAGATTCTGAAGTATGCATATGATGGACACTTTACTATCCCATGAGGCCACGGGAGAGGATTTGTGAATGGCAGTGAAGCGACGTAACTGACGCTAGTAGGTCACGTGATAATGACAACGTATTAGAACATACTTATTTAGCAGTTGTGAAGTAATTACTTATTCAAAATAAGTCCCTACTTAAGAGAGTATGCAATTGCGGATGCAGCCCCAGTCAAGCAGACATCAACATTAGACAAGATGATAAGAAATAGTAATTACGACTTTCTCTTCAAGGCTAATAGAATGTCACCAACAATTTAAACATATGTTCCATAGGTTTATCAAATGACTCTTGGTAACCACTGAAAGTTTTCATGACTTCTGAGAAGCAAATTGACCAGGTTCAACTTGTTCTCTGCTCATCAGGTGTGATTCCAACTTTTTTGAACACCAATTAGTGTCACTCAGTCACAAAGCGCCGGCTTCTTTTCTCTGTCCCCCTCCAGCTCATAATGAAGCTTCTAGAAGAAGCGAGCAGCTCTCTCAGCAACATCATCTGTCATTACCAAAAGTGTGGCTTCAGCAGGGAGAGCCCAGTTATAGGTCAAGTGCTGCCGACCCGGACAAATGGCTCTCTTCCATATTGTATTATCATAGGAGCTTGAGAGGATGTGGGTTATTTTAGTTGAGAGTGCCATGGCACCGAATTCAATGTTGAGAGTGGATAGAAAAGCAAATAAACAAGGTCAAGAGTCAGAGCCATTGTGCCAGATGAGATTTTTGGAAGCCAGATGTCACATTCTGGCCTGTAACCACTGCAACTTTAAACTATAACTTTTAACTTTCAACGTATTCCCGAGCATGTGCTGTGACTTCATATGATAGACACAACTATATAGCTAGAACAAGATATCGCTTCATTACCACAAATGAGGGTTGGTTGAATTTGTTTTGTGACTTTCATGCAATGTCACCACAAAGCTGTGACTTTGTTGGATTGTCAAGCCCCTTGCAGAAAGCTGGAGTGAATTCCCTTGCTTAAGGGTACAGTCGTAAATCGTGATGGCTCATGGCATGCTTTTCATGGTGCCTGAACTATCTACCCATAGCCATTTATGCCGTATCGTATTTTTTAGTCTACTACATTTCACAAAAAAAAGTGTCGGTCCTTGTTATTTTGAACCAAATAAATCATCACCCACTCCTAGACGTGATAGCAGTGTCCGGTTCACAAATTGCACTGAACGATTCATTTGTGAATTTGACTGATCTTTTCTCGAGTCAACAACTCACTGATTCAAATGATCTGGTCAGACCGAGTCTCCAGTTAACCATCTGGGGTCGACGGATGCGCCGGCGTGTTCTGCTGGAATTTTTTTTTCACATAGCGGTGAAATCGACTTAAAATACTCCATCATGTATGGTCATACAGATGAAAGCAATACATCATTCAAAACGGTAAAGGGTCTACTTATACTTATATACTATTTGTGTCCTCTTACAATCAAAACAAAACATTGTTCTTTTGTAAAATATGAAAACTAACAGTGCTTTCTGCAGTTTCGGTCTCTGTGAACTTTTTTTCAGCATGGAGCAGGTCACGTAATTCAAGAATTTATTCTGATTCAAGGGGAATCATAATGCCATACTGACTGGGCGAGAGGAGGAGCTGGGGATGGAGGAGGGTAATTAGCTCCTGAGAAACGCGATACCTGTTGATAATACTGAAGGAGCTTATATATGTATACAGTGATATGCGTCGTATTCCTATTGGTAGACGTGGATCAGCCGAGAGTCAGCTGATGCGAGCTTGACTAATGTAACCTGCCAGAACTAACGCTACGCTTAATATATGGTATATTATGTTATTTTCACCTGTTCTTTACACTTGAATTATCAGTAATTGTCAGTGTATGAAAAGTTTTGGAAATAAAAGAAAAGAAAATGTTTTCTTACTTGCAGAGCAATACATATTTGTTTGCATAATCTTCCTTATTTACTAGTACCAACTACTTGACAATTTACAATAATTAATAATGATGTCAGACTGAGCTGTAACCTGTTTAAGGTCTATCTGTGTGTCTACATTAGGTAGGATGAAGTATATAAAATTGCTAAATAAATAGGCTAAATAGGCTAAACATTCATTGATCAGTACTTTTTACAGTACTTTAAGTACATTAAGTGCATTTTGTACTTTCACACGTAAATACTTAAATGGAATGGTTACTGAAATATAATTGTATCTGTACTTTTACTCAAGTATATGATTCACGGACTTATTCCACCACTGCTTGTTGGTATGAAAAAATGTTGAAGAGCACACTCTTTCCACACAATTCTAGAAACAACAGCACACTCTATTTAAACTATTGAGCAAGCTAGCAGAAAGCATGAATGCTGACCACATCTCTCCTGCACCGGAGACTCGTCCAGAGCTTCATTTTCTCTCATTCCAGCCCGAGGCCTCTGCATCTAGATCGATATTGTCCATTGCACCGTGGTCCATCTGAGGCTTCCCCCTCCTCCCCGCAGCGTCTGTGCCATGCACACTTCATCCCCTGTCTGTCACCAGCTAATCTCCCGGTTTTGTTTTTCTTGGGTATGTCGAATAGCCGTGCCGTGATCTGCCGGCGTATCTCAGCCCTACGCTACTGAATCTATCAACCTTTAAAAGTTAACAAGTTGTCTAGGGAAATGCCATTTGTTACCGGTCCAATAGGAAATGTCAGTGTCTAATAAAACGGTGACGGTTGATACACATGTCAATAGTGGCAGAGGCTGTCCGATATGCGCTCTCCTGGGTGCCGAGGAGGAAGAGCGGACTTAAAACAGCAGCCACCTGAAACGGCCACTCTCCACCAGCCCTGTAGGAAATGAACATTGTCAAGGAAATAAATCATCCTATTAAGGAAATGCACCATTCCTGGTACCAAAACTGTTGACGAGGGCCCTTAACACAAATGACGAAGACAATCAGACTCGTCTTTCCTCCCAGCGCTCTCGTGTGTGCACGGATTGCTCTCACAAGTATTCATCAATGAGCATTTCAATTTCCAGGGAAGCTCGATGGCCAATCGGCCGTCCACTGAGGCTGATGGTAATGAGCACCATGCTTCTGTCTGTCTCTTGCATTCTCCCCTCTCTGTGCAACAACAATTACTACTTCAATCACATTCATTTGGCGCCCATAATTGACTAGTATAATTTACACCACTGTGTTTTCCTGTTATGAAAACCTGATTGGTTTTAGTGCAATAAGAGTCGCAGCGCTCATTTGGTGATCCATAGAGACCACATGTGCAGCGTTACTGCCGAATGAGGTAAAACAGACTGAGTGTATCACGAAGATGCTATTCAAATCAATTACTGGGCATCTAAATAGAGATCAATTTGCAATTTACGTTCTATATAGTATGAGTGTGTGTAGTATGAATGTAATCCGGACGTCAAATCCAGTTACGTCGCTTCACTGCCATTCATAAATCCTTTCCCGTGGGCTCATGGGATAGTAAAGTGTCCATCATATGCACACTTCAGGATCTCGCCGGATGAAGTAGGTCACCGGGTACTTTTTTCCTACTCTTTTGTACTGTGATTTGGACATCTTTTGTCACATACTGTTTATCACCTACTATATAGTAGGAAAGTATGCGATTTCGGATACAGCCATTCCTTTGGGGAGGAAACATGGGGTTAAATAGCCTGTGAACTTTCAGCTTTCATTATTGTGATTTAAAGGGATAGTTCACCTAAGCATGAACTTTATGTCATTATGTTCGAATCGTGAATGACTTTATGATGTGTTAAAGGTGTTTGAGCTGCTGTTTTCCATACAATAAAAGTAGACATGATTGCGAAGTATTGAAAAGAACCTATACTGAAAAAAAAACTGTTTAAACAATTTTCACTTCGAAACTAATATATTTCATAAAAATGTCACGTTTAAATCAGTGCATCACATGTCGATTATTTGTAATTATTTAATTAGAAAGACCGAAATTGTAAAATGCACTCCAATAATCTTCGAAAATGAAAAATAGCATGAAGGTTAGTCGAATTTTCATTTTGTTCAAACTGTTCTTTTAATATAACACGCAATTCTTGAGTGGTTTAGTAACATTTACTAAGGTCCTCAACTCAATGCCAATGCCAATGCAAATGCAGTGCAGTATAGTTGTCATATTTGAAGAGAATGTGTAATAAAGGAGAGAGTGCTGCTATGCAATCGCCAGAGACACTATTAATCTTGTTTTTGTATCTGTACATGCGAGGTCATGCTGCTTTGCATGCAGTTTTTCTTTTGTTTGGTTGGACAATGTCATAGCACATTGTGTCAGCTCAAGTGTCAGCATACAGCCACACCAGTCCTGGAAAGAGGTGGAGGAAAGATGATTTCCCGAAAGACACTTACAGCAGATTACGTGCTTTTCATAAAACATCGACTACTAGGGCTTTTCCTGAACATGTTGGAGGTTTGATATTATCAAAGGGGTATAAACGTGACTAATCTCCTTAGATTTTGCCTCATTTATGTATTTATTTTTATATTTAAATTATCAGTAGCTACTATCAAAAGAGGGTCATGGTTTCCTTTGAACTTTCAGCACAATCTAAAGTCGGGAAAAGAAATAAATAAGAAAGTTCATCCATGGGAATTAGTGTTCAGCCTGAGTAGTTAATTGCTTTGATTGATTTCCCCCTCCTCCGTTCTCCTCTGTTCTCCATCGTGCCTCCATCTCTTTCTCTGTCTCCGGTTTCAGGCCGTCTGGGGTAGAGCAGAGGTTATTTTCAAGAAAAACTCCATTGTTTCTCCCGGCCGTAAGATCACTGTCTTCCTAATGGGACTGAAACAGAATACGTAGACATGGTCTTGCAGAACCACTGGCCTCTTTCTAGATATATATCGAGGTAATGCGCACACACATAATGGGTTCTATCTGCCGGCCCTTACCGTGGCACCAGCTCAGCTCTCCCTGTTACTGTTTTTGGAAGATGAATATTGATTGGGCTGCTGTTACAGCACTAGTCGCTGTCTTCCTCTCTCTGCCTCAGTGTCATGGGGGACGTGAGACATTGGCCCCTAATAATAGGCCAGTAAGAACACCTCTCTACTCTGGAGACATAGAGCAAGTTTCATTCTGTCCTCTCCTCCTCTGGAAGATTGGATCGTGGACCACTAAAGGCTTCTTTCAGCAGCTATCTCAGGATAGACACGAGATTCCGTGTGACAACGGATCTCTCCGTCAATCACTCCTGTTTTGCTGTGACGAGCTGTGGATATGCACCCAAAACCCCAAATAACCAGATTTTCGGAGGATGTGTGCCACATTCATTGAATTAAAGATGTTTGGATTGTTTTATATGACAATTTAAAGCAATACACCACTGGAGACATACGCTACAGTGATTTTACCATGAGCAAACTGACTTCTTAAGGCCTGTTCACACAAAGGACGATAACTATAACAATAAAGATTTGGTCATAAAAAGTGTTCCACAAGTCCACACCACAACTATAATGATAATGGCAAAAAGAAATGATGTCGTTGGAATCACTTTCACTACAATATTTCCTCATTGACTTTAAAGAGCTTGAGCATTTAAAGCTGCAAATGCCAAAATGCAGTGTACACTTGTAATAAACTGAACGATATCGTGTGTTGGTGTGGACGCTAATATAATTATCGTTCTTGGTGTTAATGGGTCTTTATGCACAACATGAAGCTATTTTAAATCAATAGATTTTCAAAAATCAATGTAGAGCACTTTGACAACAATGTTATGATTAAATAAACCAATATTCAATTAATGCAGTTCTTCCAGTTATTCATTAGGTTACGTTGTTAAAAAGTGCACATTTTCAGTTACATTTAGAAGCAAAAAACAAAACAATTTTGTTCAGTTAACAAAACAATTTTACAGTGCGGCCACAGGTGTGTGTGTTTTGTTTTACAAAAGGTTTCCAGTGTGACTCATTCAATGGACTAGGGTCCATTTAAAAATATATATTTTAAAAGTTAATGTTTTTATAATAAATGTGGATGCTTTGAATTTGGAACTGTGTTCTCATTAACCTTTGGAACAATTCAAACTGAATGAAAATGGCATTCTGCCGTAATTATAACGATTATAAAGACGTCATAGCCTAGCCTAGATTTAGCACAAGTAAAAAGCAATTGATGCACTTTTACTATTTTTACTTAGTATAGTGCTCTCTGATATACTTTCCATGCAGAGAAAAAAGTATAGTCTTACAGTCATGCCCTGACATTTTTGAGCTTTTTTTTTGTGTCGTTCCATATAACCCCTATCTTAATACTAGACTGAATTACCCGAGACCATCAAAATTGTTATATCACTCACATTCACCATTGAAGGATTTCTCAAGACCCCCTAGATAAGCCATTTAATTTCCGCCTGTGGCTGCGAACACTGGAAGAATACAATTATTTTATCTAAGTTGTCGTCTTATGACCGGATTCTTGAGCTGCTGCGACTTCTATGAGCCAAAAAATGAAAAACAGTTTTGTCATTTTCATTAGAAGAAGAGGAAAAAAATTCTCCACACTTTTAAAATGTTCATTTACATAAGCATATAAGAAGCTTATGTTTTTGGCCACTAAAGTCTTTGTGCAATGCAAAAATTATTTCCCTGTTATTTGCATTTGCATTGAAATATGCAAATTTCGATGTATTAAAATCTATCTGCATTCACACTATGTGTGAGTTCAAATCACACCAAAATCTCAGTTCTGACGGGTCATATTCTTCATTATGAATCTTGTACTTCTCATAAGTGAAACTGCTCTTTGAAGCATATTTTACATGTTGTGCACCTTTAACAGGACCCATCACTCAACTCAGTTACAGTAATTGGGGAGTTTTGCAAGTGCTTTGAAGACGCTTTGTTAAAATGCTGAATTAATGAAATCTCAGGCATGCAAGTGGCATCTTCTAAACAAATATTCTCCTTGGTTTTCCCTTAGAAGTGTCACTCAGTAGAAAAGTGGCGAATCTAGGATCTTAAGTGTGTTTTCTTTATTTAAAGAAGCACGTATGAGACCTAACCTCTTTTACATATGAGTCAAAGTGTAAAGGGGTCATTACCGTGGCTCTTTTCCTCTTCATTATTTCTGTATCTCTCTCGCCATGAAGCAAACTCAATTACCCAGCTACGTTTTGGCCCTCTGATGAATCTTCAAATTATGCTTTTTTTGCCTGTTTAATTTTTTATGTAAGCATTATATCTGGAGTTTAACTGCAAGTACCATTTTATTGAATATATCATTGAGAACTATATTTAAATCTGAAGTGGGCAGTCGTAAAATAGATAGTAGATTATATTTAATTGACTAATTACATAGCCATGATTAGTTTTTCTGTAGATTAGTCTTTGTAATGTGATCCTACATGCAAATGTACTGCCAACCGGCTATTTTCAGCTATTTTAGTTATGAAGCTTTAAATATTCATGATTTATAAAGTTAAAAGACGAAGCCTCAGGCAAACGCATATAGTCGTTTTACCCTACCTCTGTGAAGCTTTAGAAGTTAAAAACACAGTTCTGTTGTGTTACTTTGTAAATATGTATCAAACAATAACCTCGATCCGTTAGCACACGCGTGAATATGCTCTCAAAGTTCAACAAACTGTATCGTTTAATTACATCAGTAAGAACAGAGCAGTTAAAAAAAAAAACAAGATATGTGTTGAGTATGTAATTTCTTCACTGCTTCTGAATGTTTATGGGAAACAAACTGCAATTTAACACTGTTAACATGAAGAAATGACCTATTATTGTATGTAAAAATGTTCCATTAGTGGTTTACACGGGGGGGGTCATCAAATTGTTTTGGAATTTTTCATGGTATGTGTGCATTAGTGTAATAATGAATTTAATGCATATGCAGACAAGGTATAAACAATTACTAAAAATAATAAATAATATTTAAATCAGCTAAATGATTACATCAAAATGAAAAGTATTATGAAAAGTCTTGTGCTGTGTGTGGGCACTGGAGCAAGGATAGCTGGATCTTCTGTCCCAAAACACCTTGATGAAAAACAGAATGGATAAAAGAAAGTGTGAAGGAAATATTGGCCGAGTGAGAAGCCCGATGCCCTCTGCAGCTGCAGGAAAACATATTTATGAAGCCATTGTAGTGCACATTGAAGCCAACATGCGGCCCCAGTGGGGACACGCGCCGCCCTGCTGGCCTGCCCTGCTTGACTCGCGCGCACATACAGGATAATCCTCATCCTCACACCAAAACACTGAGCTCAGAGCTCCAGTTCGGATGTGTGGAGGATGGACCACCACTTCTCAATCCAATTAGCATCTGATTACAGACAGCTGCTAAAGCAGAGCGCTTTTCCTCATTAACAGCAGACACCTAGGGCTCTTCAACCTGCGGAAACAGTAGATGAGCGTGCTGAAAGACGACACACACACGACACGCTATCTCAAACCACCCGTAGCAGGAGCTGCCGAGAGTTTTTTTTTTTTTTTAGTTTTTTTTTTTTTTGGTTTCATTTATTTTGTTTTATTTTATTTTATTATTTTGTTTTATTTATTTGGTTTTTATTTTATTGTTTTATTTTATAGATAGATAGATAGATAAATAGATAGATAGATAGATACACAGACACCTGTGGAAATCTATTGAATTAGTTCTGTCCATCTTGTGTAATTGTAAAATGAAATGCAGGAGAACATATTTTATGTGGATTCGATAACTCAGATTGTCAGGCATGAAGGGGATGAAAGAGAGGAGACTTAATCTATATTGAGTTGGCTTGCAGGACAGCTAACACAAAATCAATTCTTTTCACTCGCTGCTGGTGCCAAACAAGCCCACTTGGACCATGCGATACTCTCTCTCTCACACACACACACACACACACACACATGCAGGTGGGCACAAACGAAGGAAGAATGTTCCATAGCTCATGGCATGATGCAGGTGCAAGCACACACACACACACACACACACGCACATACATACACCCATCATAATAAATTATTAAGGCATCTCTTCATCTTTCAGGAAGCACCTGGGCCATGATCCAAAAACAGCCAAACACCCTCAAAGACTCGCTGACCAAAACAGATTCCCTGCGTAGTCCGCTGTACCAACTCTGTGGTCTCTATTTAAATCGATTTGAATGAATGAGTGGGAGAAAAGCATCAATCTTGAAGGAAAAGTTCACCCAGAAATGTTGCCATTATTTACTCGCCCTCATGACGTTCCAACCCAAAATGTCAAAACTGTTTTCCATACCAAAAAGGACAAAAAGCAGATACAATCATCATAAAAGTAGTTAACATGGCTCGTGTGCTATTTCCCAAGTCTTCTGAGGTCATTTAATAGTGTGAGGAGCTGACTGTAATTAACACGGTTGAACCAGTGGTGTTTGGCCGTGTAAATAACCATCCGCTTTTGCTGTATAGAGCAGCTCGGGCATTCTGCCCAATTTGTGTTTCTCTAAATAAAGAAAGTAATACTAGTGTCAGTATAATAATGGCGAGTAAATGAAGATAAAATGGTCATTTTTGGTCACCCATTCCTTTAATGTGTTAATCATTAAATGAGCAATTTCACTACAGAGTCTCTTTGTCTCTAATGTCAGAAGGACTGACCTCAGGTTAAATCAATTGTAAGTCACTCTAAATTACAATGTAAAGTTATACAAGTGAGTCTACTTGGGAAAGAGCTGATTTTGAGCGCATTATTAAATGATAACCATGTAAGAGCTCATACAATATTTGCATGAAATATTTAATAATTTGACCACAAAGCTCATTTTGTCTTAATTTATTATTATGTTTTACATTTGAGGGAAATTGGGCTTATTAGCCACCTTGTTTTATAATCTCCTGATAAAACCAGACCTCCGACACTATTACATTTTTCACCTGTTATATCTTCTATTATAAATAGAGTGGAAATGAGGACGTTTTTTTTTTTTCCTCTTAAAATGGCTGTTCTTTTTATACGTGTGCTTTTAATACACGTTCTGAGCTCCATCGGAAATGAATTAAAAGAGCAAATCTATTTTTACTCTGATATGGTGCAAAAAGTCAGTGTTAACTCTGAAAAAAAAAGACCTTCACATAGTTTTAATTGTGTTCATTTAGGTCATACTTACAATCTGCAAATCTTTTCTCCAAGTATGCAAGAAAGAGCAGTCTGTGAGTATATGTGCATCCTAAACTAACTCTTACAGGCTTGGCAGACTCAAAGGATATACTCTTACAGAAAGAAAATATAGTCCCGTATTTTTATGATCAATAAATAAATATTAAATATATTGAAAACCCTTTGGAATAATATATTGCGTTGATATATTACAATATATTGAATAATACATAAAGAATTGCCACTTTTCATATATTGAAAAATATGTTACAATATATTTACTGTTACACTGTGTATTGACATGAGTTACTTTGACTCAATTGAGTTATGTGTCTGCTACACAAAGTATTTGATTTGAGATTACCAGGAAATTTGTGTTGGTATTACTTAAGGGTGCATGTTGAAAACATGTAAAGTCTAATTGGTCAAACACAAATTAGTAGAGTTCAAAATACTCAAATCGAATGCAAAGACATGCCTCAATTATTTTTGAGTCAATGTGCAATATTTTTACAGTGTGTGGAAACGTGTTGCCTTGCATTTCTCAAGCATGGTTTACTCAAAAGTGTAAGTTGTTAAAACAAAGACATACAAAAGAGCGTTGGGATAACGATAGACCGTTCAATTTGAAGTCGCCATTATGTTGATCAGTGTTTGCTTTAGTTGGGCACTTGACCCTGGAGTTTGTAATGCTGTTTTAAATTATTTAAAGAAAATATGTTTTTTTCCGTAGTATACTAGCTTAATGAGTGTTATGTGCAATATACACCCTACTGGTTATTTTAGTTTTTTTGTTTGTTTGTTATATTATATTAAATGCTATGCATTAATTTACAATAAACATATTATAGTACAGTACAATGCTACATTGCTTTCATGGCCTCATCTTTTTGCATATGAGTGGCATACAGTTATCAACTTGGAAACGAACAACAACAATAATAATAATACTTCTAAAAGATTTGTATTTCAAATAAATGCTTTTTTTTTACTTTCTATTCATCAAAGAATCCTAAAAAAAAGATGATCACACAAAATTAAGCAGCACAACTGTTTTCAACATGATAATAATAAGTGTGTCATGCTTTATAATAATAATTATCATTTTTACAGCTGCTGAAAATTCAGATTTGCCATCACATGAATCAGTTATTTTAAATTGTAATAATATTTCACAATAGTGCTGTTTTTACTGTATTTAATTGTATCAAATAATCCGACCTTGGTAAGAGACTCATTTTCAAAAACATAAAAAAATCTTCCCATCCCCAAACTTTTGAACTGTATAAACTCGCTATATTTTGCATTGTGTCTTTTGTTGCTATGCTCATGCAAGTGTAGTGCCAGAAGTTTAGTGCTTAAATTGTATAATATAATTCTTAAATTATATATTTTCTGTAGTATGTTGGTTGTGTGTTTGCATGTATGTCAATAATGTTGTCCTGAAAATGCTGAAGGAGTCTGCCTGTAACATTACACTATCATATAGCGCAGAAGCAGCATTATTAGTATTTTAGCATGCTAATCAGATCGAAGATATGATTTTAACACCATAAAGTTAATGTCAACAGTACATGATCTAGCTATGGGTTCATGTGATTCATTCACTGCCCTTTTATTCTTTTTTCCCCCCTAGTTGTCAGATTTGATTCTTCTGAGCAGGGGATCTTGCTTTCTTCCCTTTGCCCAACTCAGCTGCTGATTTGAGCCGAAGGTTTTTGCTGCATTCTGCCCAATGGTGGTGGCACAGATAGGGCATACCTGCCAGGCTGACTATAGCAGGCACACAGACAGCAATTGTTGAGTTGTAATCTCATGGCGTATGCCTTTGCAGATAACTGTGGAAGGTCATTGCCAGCTCATGCCGATGTCTTGATTTACAACTGAGCTCTGGCCTGATGCACATACTGATAAGATTTTTTATTGTGCTCTCAGGGACATCTTTTCAAATGTGGTTAGCATTTGAGAGCCCCACTCCGTCTGAATTCTCCTTTGCAATGTAATATTGTTACAGACCTTAAGGTAGGTTCCTTTATTCTAAGCTTTTGATGTGAACAATAAATTTGAACACAACAATATTTCTGTAATAAAAGTCTCATATGAGAAACGTCACTCTAGCGACGTTTATCCAGCACCACCAAACCGTCACTCTGGTGACATTCTCACCTCAGTCTGGAGGATCAAGCGTCAAGCCTGGGCCATTTCCGGGTATTATCATGCGTTTGAATGACACAAAACATGATATTGGCTTTAGCTGCAATATACAGAGATATTTATGAGCTTCTAACCCCAACCATAAATAAACCAGCCTCTCAAGTGCATACTGTGGCACCTTTTTCCAATGTGCAAATATTTATGTTTACAGTACTGTACCTTACTGCAATTTGATCTTTTTAGATTCATAAAACATTGAATTCATGGAAATTAGTATTGTATATAATGGATATTAATTAAATCCATCCAATGCATCACATTTATTTGAAGAATTTACCTAACCATTCACTAACAATTCATTCTGTTCTGTGTGTGATTTCTGGTGCCATATTCAGATAAACAAATTGCAAAAATCTGAATAACAGTATTGTATTATATTATATAGTTCAATTATTGTCACTGTACATTTGTATTCAAATTATGTGTTTGTAATAATGTCTATATTGTATGTTTCAGATTATATCCAAAAATAGAAAAATGTTCATATGCATCAGGCTTAAATCAGGCTGAAACATCAGTGTATGGCATTAAATTTTTTTTTTGAAAAATTGTTGCACCTACAGAATATATATCAACTAACTCAGAGTATTAGTTGAGTATTAGACTGTTAGAGGTGGGTTAGGGTTAGTAGAATAAGTTGACATGTAGTTGCAAAGTTACTTATAGTCAGTATAATGTCTGTTGGGGACCATCACAATAAAGTGTTACTGAAAATGAATAATTTTTGAAGACAATAAAATGAAGAATAAAAATGTCTATTAGAATGGAGTTGATGATGGCACTAGAGTGACGTTTTGGATTGCCCTTTTAACAGTAAAGTGACCTTTCTTTAAGAGATTCTGCTGTGCTGTTTCCAGACAAGCTTCTGAACACTTGGCACAACCAAGCACAGCATGCTTCAGCTCTCCAAGAAAACCATGAAACTTTGATGGAAAATCATTTCACTACGGGCTCTCCTCTGCCGTTCCCCCTTCATCCTTCTAAAGGTTGGTTTGATCTTTATCTCTCCTCTCAAAAACATTTCTGTTTGCCTTTCGGCCTCCTCGTCCATCGTCAATCTTACAGCCTCTGACAGAACAGCTCGACCAATTGATTCCCGTGTGACGGCAAATACCACTAATGGGACAAAACAGCCTTAAACATAGAGTGAGAACTCTCTGGGAGAACCTCCAATCAAAAAGTCTCTTGAGATTATTATGAGGACATCTGAGCGGAGCAGCTTTGTTTGCTATGGTCTTAATGAGCATCATGGTAAATCTAGATCTCTCCTCTCCCCTGAAGTCCCATTAGTGCGATGAAACATTTTGTTCCCTATTATTTCACCCTTTCTGCAAGTGTTTGCCGCTACTTAACCTCTTAATTGTACTGCATAACCCTTGGTTATCATGACAGCATTTTGTCTCCAGCGTCACATTTACACTTGTGTATGTTTTTATCTTTTTAATTCACATTCAACTGTCTCCACTTGAGGATCAATGTAGAAACATGGAATGAGCTTTATAATATTCTGAAATAAACTGTAACTCAGATAATAACTGCTAACATAGCAAAAAAGTGCTAAAAGTGTGCAACGATAACCTTGGGGATGTGCGCAAGAGAATCTGAGAAGAAGAAAAAAAATCGAAACAACAGCGCACTGATTAATTTAGCCTACATTTACATATAATACCTGACACAAGCTGTCTTGACAAACGTTTGCGGTGGCAAATGTTCGGGACTGTAGCTGTACTTGGCAAGCTGCTACTTCTCTCCTACCATATGGCAGTTTGACAGTGTTTTCTCTGCTAATTAGTACCTTACACATAAGCCAGGGCAACGGACCAAATGTCAAAGCATTCCTCCTATTCTTGCATCAATATTACCACCTGAAAAACCAAGACAAACTTCTATATGTCTTTTCCAAAGAGAGCGAAAGTGGGATTGTGATCAGAGATTTCAACAGTAGGACACATCCAACATTCAGTGCAACAAAACAATGCATTTATGTTGCAAGACTCTGGGTTAGGTTCTCCCATTCCACGAGTACCAGATGTGGGCCGGATCTGGGCCGACACTATGTTGCTGATGTCTGGGTAGGAGCTATCAGAGTATTTCATTCCACTTCTGAACACAATCATATTTGCACAATGACCAGATGTCCAAGAAACTGTTTCATTCTTAGGTATTTCTGGGTGGGTTTGTCTCTAAATAGCCACACCATACCAAGAGAGAGGCTCGAAGATACAGGCTCCAAGGTTTTAAAATGGTCATGGTGGTTGTTTTATTAGTGTTGTAATTAGCAATCATTGTATTTAACACAGTTTGATAGAGTTCATCCCTGTTAGTGCCAAAATGTTGATTACTAATCGAACATTTTTCCATCAGAATACTTACAATGGATGTAAGCTAGGCCAGAGAAGTCAGTTCCATAAAGATGGAGTTTGTAATTTTGTTAAGGAAGTAATTGATTATGTGTTTCCTAATTAACTCCCATAGTGAAGATTGCTCTATCTAAACAGTCCCTTTTTGTTTTTTTAAAGCTACGGTTAATGATAATTTGAAAGATTGCCAAACTTTAGACAAGGTTAGTATGTAATTGTCACCTGCCAACTCATAGGGCCAGTTTCCTAAACATAGCTATTATATCAAGACAGTATCTCAAGATCTAGTATGACCCACTAGCTGTTAGTCAAGGGGCAGTCAAGCCGCAGTCACACTAAACTTTGAGTATGCAAAGTTTCTTCGGACACTGCAACGGTCGTGATATGATGTAACGCTCTGCAGCGTCTTTTTTACGAACATGAATTCAACATATAACGAATAGTAATACACTCAAAATGTAAAAAAATATATACAATCTACTCAACTGCAAAAATATTGTTCTAATAATACAGCCAAGAGGTCATGCAGACAAATATCGGTCTTCTACTGGTCAAATGTGTTCATGTGATGCGAATTCGCAGCTCAGACTTCACCAAACTTGAACTTTGGAACGCAGCAAAATGTAAAACTTTTCCCATGAGCTTTCTTTTGTGGTCTGCTGCATTCACATGCGTATGAATGGAAGTCAATGGAATAAAAAGTGTAGTGTGACAGGACCTTAAGTGTTACTTTTTGGTATCAAATTAGGTCAATTTATGTTTTTATGTAACTGACTTATAAAAGTTATGAACAGTCTTAAAGAAAAGAAAAAAGATGACTAACTTGTTAGACTAGCCTTAGCAGTTTATGCAACTGACCCATAATGTTTAAGTCTTGAGGCTATACTTTTTAATCATTTGTCTGATGCTCTCTACTTCTATTGTAAATGCCTTATTGTAAATATCTGATGGGTGAGTCAAAATCATTTTCAACCATAATCGACTCTCTGACTGTAATGCATGCAGGAGTTTGCTGACATGGGATTGGCTGACATGTCTTATGAAGGTGGGATTTTGTTTTGGGTTTTATTCAGTGGTTTATTCAAAAGTATAGCAAAACATCTGAAATCATAGCACCTTTATTGCTTAGTTGAGTCTTTTAGATAGAAAATACTGTTCCAGTGTATGTTGAAGAACAGGCTAATCTGATTCTATTTTCTAACAATGTAATCACGCAAAGCACTCCAAATTTCATTAACACATTGCTTTCCGACCTCATGAGTATTTACATATAAATATATTCCCGTGTGGGTATTCATTCAGTCACAGCATGTAGATAGAGATAGTCTTTTAGTCTTTTACATGTTTGGCTTTTCATGATTACGCTGCCATCAAATGACTGAGAAAGACATCAACGTCAATTTTGGAATATTTTCAAAGCGTTTACATTACAATGTTCTTCTGGGTTTTCTTACCAAAGCAAGACAATACAGTGCAAAAATAACATTACAGATAAGAAATGCTGCCAACATGTTTGCAACCCTTTAATCTGTAGTCATATTGCAAGATCATTTCTTGATTCAAAAGAACAGTGATTTTTGGAAACAAGTTACCCATTCATGTTCATTGTCTCTAGAAACTTGTGCTGTCTTTGTTGTCTCTCATATGCCAAATGGTTGCAAAGTTACATGGTCAAAAGAATGTTCAAAACGTGCCATCAAAATAAAGTGTTACCATATATATATATATATATATATATATATCAAAATAAAGTGTTACCATATATATATATATATATATATATATATATATATATATATATATATACTGTATATATATATACTGTATATATGTATATATATTGTATATATATATATACAGGGGTTAAATTGGAATTTATTATGTGGGGGTGCTCTCCCTAGGGCGGTCCGGGGGCATGCCCCCCCAACCCGTGAATTTTTTTTTGAAAAATAAACCATTAAATAGCACTTTCTGGAGAGTTTCGTGCAAAGAAATGGAGAAATTGAGTATTACGTGATATGTGAAAAACTGCAAGGTTAAGAGCATATACTTTGCAACAGGTATTAGGACATTTAGCATTCACATTACTGTTAATCAGTCATCACTTGATTACACGTTGTAATACCTTGTTATGATATAGTGACCCATACAATGTGCCAAACATAATGTGCCACATGGAGAGACAGTGCAGCATATGACAGTAGCAACAGCTGAGAAGATTTGGGTCTGTGGTGACCAGGTCCACCTCATACAAACTTCCTTCTCCCATTCTCTCTCTTTACTACGACAACACACACACACACACACACACACACACAAAAAGGCAAAGTTTTGATTTCTTGCCTCATTACACAACCCACGTAAAGTTGATAATTCCACGAATAACTGCAATTGCAGATTTCAAACAGAGATGGCGATTAATTTTCATTAACCACAGAGCTTGGTAGCTAAAAGTAACTTAGGTCTAGCAAGTCTTATATTTCTGTAATTCACACAGATCAAATACAAATACGCTGACCGAATAGATTGCTAGTTTATTTTAAGTAGCCAGCTAACGATAAATTAGCAGTTCTCTTGGCAGTTTGATGATAATCCGGTATCTGAAGTAAAATGCTCAAAACATCTCCTGAGAAAAAATCACATGGTCAACCTAGTCCTGGTTATTTAATTTTGATTTAGTCTTGTTTTCCTTACCTTGTCATTCAAGGCCAGGGCACTTTTTTTGACATTTCTGGAACATCCACATCCCGCGCAACCACGGTCTCCCAGGAACATTCATTATTGCTGCGTACATTTATCCGTGTCAGATGCGCATGCGCGAGCGGTGCGCGATCATGGTCGACTGACAACGAGATTAAGCAGCTGAACAAAAATACGGCCGTGTTCCAATTGTTCTCATCTCAGCTCCGCCGAGACAAAATAGACATGCCATTTGAAAAATCTTTCATTTATTGTCAGAAATATTTTTTCAAAAGCATCACTTTTATCAAATTGTATGTGACATAATTTCCAGTAGGCAACTGACTGCAAACGAGCAGGCTTATGTGCCGGGGCTGAGCCCCGGAGAGCCCCGGCCCAATTTAACCACTGTATATATATATATATATGTTGAGCTTCTGTTTATGTTCATTGATCAATGTTTAAATTTGAATAAACGCCTAAATTAAGTCTGTTCATCATATAAAGCAATTAAGTCTCTTCAGAAAATTTGGACTAAACCACTCGATTCATATGGATTAGTTTTGCGATTGTTTTGAAGTGCCAAAGTGTCAGTTGCATAGCTAGAGGGACAGAAAGCTCTCAGATTTCATTAAAAAGATCTTTATTTGTGTTCCGAAGATGAACAAAAGTCTTGTGGGTTTGGAAAGACATGAGGGTGAGTAAATAATGACAGCATTTTCATTTTTGGGTGAACTAACTCTTTAACTGAACCAAACATCATGACATGTTCAAAAATAAAAGTTCTAAATTGACTTTGAGGAAGGTTTGACTTTCAAAATGTTCAGTAAATAACACAATTTCTCCAGCATTTAAAGACTGATTCATTTTAATAAAGCAAAGCCGCCTGGTTAGCCATACTGTTCTCATATGAGTGACTTTGTAATGTGTCCCCTCACACTTCTGCAAGGTTGTATAGATGCAGTCAGGTGCTTGGGGCCAGACTCAGGGATGTTTGAGCCCTCTTCCCCCTGCTAAGGATCCTGACATCAGGGTCAGTGATAATGGCTGTGGCCAGATGGTCCCTGTCCACTGGGGAGAAAGGATGCAGACAGCATGGTCACTCTCTCGCTTTAGAGGTTGCATATTTCACCACTATTTAATACTTATTACATGCATCGTTTATCTTAATTATTTCTCTATGAAAGTTTGATGTGGAACACAACATAGTTGACACAAGAGTAAGTACTTTGCCCTTGTTTGCAGATGATGAGGTGGGAGGTAAGAGGTCTTAAAGGTACAGCAGATAAAACAGATTTACAAAGCAGCCACTTTACCTCATAGTATTTCAGTTTCTTATTCACAAACCACCTGCAATCTAGTCTAACAGGAATGAAATATACTGGGATAGTGCTGTGTCTTAATGTTTTTTGGGGGGTCTATTCAAATAGGTTTGCATGATTGAAAGTTCAAAAAAAACTTTTTTCACATATGTGACAATGTTGCAGCTCCTCTCTTCCCAGTCTGTCAGTAACACTCTGGGTGCGTTTCCCGAAAGCATCGTTAGCCAACTATGGTCGCTTGTTCTGTCGTTATCATCATAGTTCAAGGAGTCGGTGTTTCCCGAAACCATAGTTGTAACGAACATTCGCATTGCAAAGTTGTGTGTTTGGAACGACAGCTCTCAAGCTGTGGTTAGAAGCATAGTTTCTTGTTTGCATGACATGTGGACTCAATAAATCCTTATCTTGAGCCAAATAAGCAAGCTGACGTTCAGTACAATCTATATTATTTAGAAAATTAACTGAGAAAAAGTCCTCAGATGACATGTCTGTAATTTATAGCAAAACCCACAGCATTAATTCGATCTCAAACAGATTCATTAAAATAAGTTATTACTCCACCACCTGTGTGACATCATTAACCAACGTGGTTGATTGACCAATTTGCGACAATACGGTTTCGGTAAACAGTCGTGACTAGCTAGGTGATTTCTTCAACGAATGGTAGTCAAGCTGCGAGTTATGTCATTCTATGGGAAACGCACCCCGGTTTAATTACTGTTTCTAGGAAGCCCCTCCTTCCGAAAAGTATAATGTGCTCTGATTGGTCAACCGCTTTGAGCGTGTTCCAGTAATGGCACACCCTTACCATAACCACATTTTCCAGGGTGGAAAAAAGTAATTTAATCTTGGACATGGGGACACCCATTAATAACGCAACCGAATAGGCCTCGTCACTTTTTTGGCGTATGTCTTGGGGAGGAATATTGTGACGTACATTCCTGGTAGAAAAATAAATCAATGTAGGTGTTTCAGGGAGTTCAGAAACAGTGACACTGATATAGAGAATAACTCCCTTTGTAGTGACTTTGTGCTTCGGAACTGTGCAAACCTTTTTCATGCTCAAACAGCAACATTACACACTGAAGAAAGTAAAAAAAAAAAAATAATAATAAATGAAAAAGCATAGTCCTTTCTTCTCCATTGTTTAAATGCAAAGTATCATTGTTAGATGACTGCAACTATGTCACTGTTTGAATGAAATCTCTAAATGGTAAAATAGTGATAATTTTATATTTTCATGATGCCTGATGTAATAGGTGTCGCAATGAGGGTTTTACACTCCAGTCAGCCATTTTGAGATGCAATGGTGCCATATCATAGCAAACAACATGTTGCATTTATTTTCACTGTCAGGTGCTTAACAGATATTCAAATATTTGAAAATGCAAAAATAAAAAAGATGCAAAAATAACCCCTTTCAACAGAGTAAGACAAAACCCTCACAACAAAGTTTTATTTTTTATTGTATTTTTTATTGATTATTTTATAACTAACAGTAGATAAATAATGAGGACTAGAGGAAACCTGTTTATGTGGAAAAAAAAATTATTCTACACATCCAATTAAATACCAATAAACTCGACTCTCTTGATAAACTCCACAATTTAAAAACATTGATATACAATAGATGTGTATGTCAAGCAGGGTTCAAAATACACCCAGTGTACTAATACACCCGCTTTCCTTCAGGAAGAAACGTCTTCTGAAGCGTGTCCTGGTGATATGCAGTTGCTAATGCTGCATAATGCACTGTAATTGATAATAAGACCCTCTTCCAACTCAAAGCAGAGCAGGGAGATAGTGCTGCACCTCATATGTCACAGAGAGCTGTCTGTCTCGTCCTTCCGCGTGGCATTCGCTACTGTGGCTGAAGGATAATTGCCAAGCACTGCTGCAGAATCAAGGTGTCCGGCCAAGGCTGGGTCTCCACAGTGATAAAGCACAGAGAGATAGAGGACTGAAACCATTACACACCAGCTAGAAGAAAGGAAGGCAGAGGAAAAAAAGGCCTGCATTGCTGTGAAGACTTTGAGCAAACCAGACCATGAATATAATGTCCTTATTTTTTGTAAAATAAACCATGGTTTTCCACAGCTCACACTTTGGCATACTTTTTTTCATATAATATACAGATACAAACCTGAGTTTTAGAACAACTTTAGAACAAATTTTAGAACAAAAGCACTATGGGTAAAAAAAAAAAAAAAAATCCCATTGGAGATTTTACAAAATTACGGAGACCCTAAAATATACAGACTTTCATGTGCGCACCCGTTAGTTTCTAGTGAGCACGTGAAAGTCTGTATAATTGTATTTTTGCAAAGGTCACTTTAGGAGCTCCGTACAAAGTACTTTCCCTCAAAAACATTTTTTTTTCACATCACAGAAGGAGGAAAGAATAAAGAAAAAAGGAAAACACGTTTCACTTCACTGACCTTACAAAAGCACTGTCTACCACAAAAAAAAGAGTTGTTTTTTTTTAATTACATTTTCTGAAAAGATGGCCTCATATCAAGGGTTTCTGTTTCCTACGATACAGCGCATTTTCAACAAATTTTGAATGTACCTTAAAGGGTTAGTTCACCCAAAAATGAAAATTAAGTCATTAATTACTCACCCCCATGCTGTACCAACCCCGTAAGGCCTTCGTTCGTCTTCGGAACACAAATGAAGATATTTATGATTAAATCTGAGAGGTGCATGACTGCTACATAGGCTCCCTAAGGGAATGAATCCTGACGGCCCAGAGAGTCATTAAAGAAAATGTTTAAATATTCCATGTCACAACAGTGGCTCAACTATAAGTTTATCAAGCGACGAGAATACTTTTTGTGCGAAAAAACAAACAAAAATAACGACTTTATTCGACTATTCCTTTTCTTCCTTGTAGGCCTGAAACGAGACTTCAAGAGATTTCCACGACGTGCACGCGCGAGAACTTAACTGAAGTAGTTGAAGGAGATCGCAATTCTCGCGCATGCGTCGTGGAAATCTCTTGAAGTCTCGTTTCAGGCCTACAAGGAAGAAAAGGAATAGTCGAATAAAGTCGTTATTTTTGTTTGTTTTTTCGCACAAAAAGTATTCTCGTCGCTTGATAAACTTATAGTTGAGCCACTGTTGTGACATGGAATATTTAAACATTTTCTTTAATGACTCTCTGGGCCGTCAAGTGTCATTCCCTTAGGGAGCCTATGTAGCAGTCATCCACCTCTCAGATTTAATCATAAATATCTTCATTTGTGTTCCGAAGACGAACGAAGGTCTTACGGGGTTGGTACAGCATGGGGGTGAGTAATTAATGACTTAATTTTCATTTTTGGGTGAACTAACCCTTTAATGCGTTTTTTTGTCTAAATATATTCACAGTATTTTAATGTGTTTTGTTTTTTATTAGTGATTTTAAAAATATTTCAATCTAAATGTTTTTTTTTGTATTTTCTTAACTATAAATGTATAGTTTTTTTTTTTTTCTGCTATTTTCCAGTTCCTCAATGGCATCATCCTCCAGGTAGTGAGATCATTTTGGAGGAAAAACTACGGTACAAACAGTAAGTATTACACTGTAAACAATGATATGATCAATAAGATATGACAACATATATTTTTACATTGCTTTAAGTCATCAAAATAAGTGAAGCAATTTTTGACTTTATAAAAGATTCAACTTTTTTTAAAGTCAGTTTAATGAAATTTAAGTTAATTGGACGTACAAATTTAAGGCAGCAACTTTTTTTTTTTTTTTTTACTGTGTAGCGATGGATTTGATGGATTTGTATTAATTTTACAATTAACAAAGTCTGTATGATAATGTCAACACTTCAAAAGACGGTTAAAATATTAAAGTGATCATGAAGTTTCACAGGCTTGTAAGATGTCAAACACAAATTGATTAGGCAATCACACATTTTCTTGCTTTATTTTCATATTAATAATTTTCTTGCTGTTGTGTGATTTATATCATTACAAATAAAAAGTGTAAGTGATTGACCTCGATCAGAACATAAATCTGCACATTCATTCATCATAAGTCTGCTATACCTTTCAATAGAAATCCTTTACTAAGTTACGGACATCACCGCAATGCGTAACAGGAACAGAATTGTAATGGCTTTTGAAAAACGGTAGAGGTAAACAATGCAACATGAAGATAATGGCTGATCTTCCTCTGAGGCCGGATTACTCATTGGTTTACTCAGCTGTAGGAGGGCTACAAGAGTAACCCCGAAGTCCAGTGCCACCAACAGCACGGCAACCCTGGCTCCGGTTTGGCTGTCATGAGGGGGCCAGAAACAGTATAAATAGCCTTTCCGCTGAAAAGCTTGACAGGCAGTGTCAAACAGAGGCAGGAATTACTTCTCGAGTATGTGTCTGTATGTGTCATGTGGCACCATTGCATCTCAAAATGGCTGACTGGAGTGTGAAACGCTCATTGCCACAGCTATTACATCAGGCATCATGAAAATATAAAATTATCACTATTTTACCATTTAGAGATTTTATTCAAGCACTGACATCGTGTGGGTTTCAGTCATCTAAAAATAATAATTTGCATTTAAACAATGGAGTAGAAATTACTTTTTTATAAAAAGGAGAAGAAGAAGTTTTAATATGATGTTTTATTAGCAATGTTCGGGAGGAGCACGTTCAGATAATTAACACTGAGTGGAGAGCATTCAGCAATCAATGATGAGAGGTGTATATATATATTCAGCAGTCTCACCTCAATTCGTTGACAGTTTAGCAGCACCCCTCCACCGCCCCTTCTCCACACTTCTAGTCCTAACCATTTACATATGGGGGGAGTACTCTGGGTTCGGGCCAAACTCCGAGTTCGGAGCCCTCGCCCCGGATACCAAATACGCATTAAACTTTACTCCCTCTAATTGTGTGTAAGTGTGAACTCGAGAAATAGCACCTTTCTGTAGCTCAAGGTCGCTTTACATTGTACAATACAATACGTCTGCACACTAACACACACATCCAAAATGCATATTTAATAGATATGTTTTTAGCCAAGGCATGATGGTAGATAAAGGAGCATTAACACACAAAAAAAAGAGTTGCTGCCTTACATTTTTAAGTACCAACAACTTGGATGTTTAAGTCATTTCAATGTAAATTACACTAAACTGACTTAAAAAAAAAAGCAATATAAAAAAAAAAAAACATGTTGTCACAACTTATTGATCATATCATTTTTGTTTACAGTGCACTGTATGGCATGGTCAGACCAAGAAACAGAGCATTACAATAATCCAGACATGATGTGAGTATCGCATGAATTATGATATTTTAGCATCAGAGTGAGAGAAGATTGAATATGTGGAATATTACGAAGATGGAAAAAAGGAGTTTTCACAACAGAATTAATATGAGAGGCAAAATATAGAGTTGAGTCGAATAAGACAAATGTATCTATATTTTTGGTAACACTTTACAATAAGGTTTCATTTGTTAACATTAATGTATTAACTAACAAGAAATAACCATGAGCAATACATTATTTGTTAATCTTTGTTAATGTTAGTTCATAAAAATACAGCTGTCCATGTATTGTTCATGTTATTCCACAGTGCATTAGCTAATGTTAACAAATACAACTTTTAATTTTAATAATGTCATTTATTATTCAACATTACAGTGATGCAGTAAATCACAGAAGAGGATGTTTATAAGACAGTTGTTTAATGCCATTTAAAACTTTTTTTTTTACTGTCAATTTACTGCAAACGGTATTATTATTTTTCTTTTCTTTGGACAAAATCAATATTAAGCAATTTTTTACTTAAACTGAAACTGTCTGAAGTCGTAGGTGGCTCAGTGCCACAGGGATTTACTGTCCTTTGAGATTTATTGGGCGGAATCGAATAAATAAATCCAATGATTGAATTTGAAATTCATTTGCCATTCAGTCCATTGAGACCGTCACATGAGGAAAAAGTCATTCTGAATATTAATTTGCAATAATTTTGCAATACCCTTAGGTGAAAGAAATCTTTATAGTTCACAATAAAATGCATTTAAGAACTTGATTTGAATGGCGGGGTAAATGCTCATTTTCTACAACCGCTTTGATCGGTGGAAAGGCGACAGTCTTGTGCGCCAATGTTTTGTGGGTCACCGAACAGTCATTTATGGATAGGACATATCTACATAGTTGGCTTTCACTTGCAATCTAGATTAGTCAGACCATCTGTTAAACATCTTTTTGGTCCATTTAAAGAAGTTTCTTCAAGGAAGTCACATTGAACAGGAAACGAAAGTAGACTTTCCGCACTTCTTTTACATTTTAGCCTGCAGATATTCTGGTTATAAAAAGAGTACTAACCTACTTTAATAAGAACTTTGAGCCTTGAAACTCACGGTATTAACTCAACATGGTGTTGATGTCACTGCTGTTTTTACACAGCATTTCTTTTTTTAACGTCAAAAAGATTAAGGGTAATGATTATAACTTTTTGAGGCTAAAATACATTCTTTTATCCCAGTTTTAGTTAGTTTCTAGCGGACATGTGAGAGTCGTTTTGCAAAAGATTCTTACAAAACTTCCCTCTTTGATTATTCTTCTCAGTGTTGCTGAGCATTTGTAAATATGTCATCACATTTATTTATTTATTTTTGGGGGGGGACTTCTTTCTATTATCTTTCTATTGTTTAATTTGACTTTATTTGTCACAGTGTGAATTTATATCCAGCATCTACAACTATTTAACATAATTTATATCTTGCAATTGCAACTTTAGTAGACTGTTGGGTTATGGTGAGGTGTTAGGGTTAGTAGAATAACTTGACATGTAAGTTACAAAGTAACTTTTAGTCAGTAGAATGTCTGTTGGAGGATCCTCAAAATAAAGTGTTAGATATTAAGCAGATATACTAATACGGTAATGAGAGTTAGTTAACATGTAGTTGCAAAGTTATTTACAGTTAGTAGAATGTGTAGAGTGGATCATTGAAAAAAAGTGTTACCCAACTAAATTGCCAACCTTTTACATTCATAGTTGTTCACCACACAGAGCCCACAGTCTTTACATATGCATGCCCTCACGAGCAGCCGGTGAATGTTTCAGACACAAGTACAGTTGAGTTCCTGTGCGTGGAACTGTAACGTCCTTGTTCTGACGCACGGCTCCAACTCTCTGTTCCTAGTTTATCTATAGTCTTGTAGTTTATGATGGAGATATGTTTGGTAGCCTAAAGTGGCGGTGCGAATGTGAGAGATGTGATTCAGATGCACTGTGATTATTTCACAGCATACTCAACATAATGATGTGTTTGCATCATAACTCAGCATTCCGACACATTTTCTCCCAGCTCACAGTACACGTTAATTTCCTCTCTCTACTAGACCCAAAGCGCCTCAAAAACAAATAAATTGAGGTAGTTTCAGCACATAGCGGGGATAGTTTCATTTGTCTCGGTTATTACAATAAGGCAGTGGTTTTCCCTCTAATGAGTGAGAGAGGCAGATGAGAGAGTGAATGGCGAGTGTGTTCTCGGATAAAGCCGCGGGTCAGTAAAGCAATCGGAGAGGGATGCTCTGTCATGCTCTATAAGTCATACCGCTCAGGGTGAATCAGAGGGAGGTTCGACTCCGAGCCATTTCACATCCTGAGCACACCTCTCCAAAAGTGTTGCAATTCTTCTCTCTCATGCGCCCCGCGTGGTTCCGTTCGCCCGTTTGCTATTTTCAGGGCGTTCCCTCAAGATAATCATATAAAGTGCAGCGGTGATGACGTGTTTTTGAAGAACATCACGCAAGTTAGCATCACCCCGGTTCAGTCGACAAAAACCCATTAGGATTTTTTCATTGGCTTTTTGGATTACTGCAGAAAATAAGCTCTGTGACCAACAAAAGTTTATGATTCTTACACGTTTTGATTATCATGATAATCTTCACAAATGAACACAACTTTCATGAATTTTGAAGCTATAAACAATTTACACCACAGTCACATTTAATCACCACCATTAAGCTTCCGCTTCCTTCAGTCTTTATTTAAAAACATTTTCCCTGAAAGTTTGAGTTAAAATAGTTTGCAAGAGCATGATTATAAACAGAATGATACTGTAAAAGCAGACTATAAAAAAAAATATTTTTTGTAGCCGATGTAATCTTTTCATCTCTTTTCAACCACTTCCCCCAATATGATGGAATTCTATTATGTTGTCTTAATGAAAAGTTCAGTTTCCATATTGTACACATCATTTACAATTTCTTGCCATTCATATGGGGGATCTTCCTTGAGCCATTTTCTTGTAATGGCCTGCTTTCTAGTTGCTAGTAATATGATAAAAAGGTATAGGCTATGTTCTTCTTTGTTATTTTTGAAGGAGAAATGCTTAAGTATATTGTTTTAAAGTTACACTTAAGATGCCACCCCATTATTGCATTCATTTCTCTATTCAGATCTCGCCAATAAATATGAATTATGTTACAGTCCCATTCGATGTGTAAATGGTCGGGCTTTATATTTCCAGCATTCACCAGCCTTTTGATTCCCAGTTTTCATATATTTTACTTTGGGGGTTATAAAGAACCTTATTGCATTTTTCCAAGCAAATTCCCTCCATGAATCTGAATGTGTTGTACTCATCTTACTTGTACTCAACTTACTTGTAAAATGTTCTTCAATAATCATTGTTAGCCACTTGTTGGCAGCCGTATTTTTTTAAAGAAAAGTAAAAGTTATTACTGATGTGATTTATGTTGTAAAATAAAGTGTGAAAATATCTTGGGTTTGTGATAACCATAAACCTTATTTCAGGCATTTAACCAAAAACCCATTGACTGCAGGACGATGGAACTTGTTTCCGTGTTTTGGCCTACACAAACACATCCCCCCTGCAGCACTTCATTGAGGCTTCTGGACTAGAACGGAAACTAAGATGCCCGGAGAAGCGTTTCAGATTGTCTTGAGATGGTGTCTGACTCTTCAATGAGGTTAGCTGACAGTCATTCTTCATTACCGGTGCTGACATCCCGGTAAAGAGCTCGATATTATCAGGGAGGCCTGTCTCACTCCGTCTGATTGTAAGCACCTAAATCATCGACGTTGGCACTTTCCAGGAAATTATTTGTTGCATCCCTCTCTGCTTGATTGAGGGGTAAACAAAGCAGCGGAGAGCTATAGCTGATGAAAAAAAAAACTCCTTCCTGATATGCATTGATCTGGCATGCTTGCTCCTGCAGACTTAAAGCATATTTAGCCCTCGTTTTGGCGGTTCTGATCTGGTCCAATTACATTCACTGCTCTCCCGCTGCATGCAGTACAGTTCATATAAAGGCTAAATGGAAGCACTCGCCATCTCAGCGGAGGCCAGAATAGGAATCATTAAGTGCTCGCCGTTCCCCTCTATTCCACAACTGGAAGCATGCTTATGACTGAACATTTTCTTATTAATTGCCAAATCATGAATGTCAGGTGGTCATCCACAGCTAACTGCGATCTGAGTACTCTAAAATGTGACCATCGGCGTCTCCGTTAATAACATCACTTCTTCCTGCTGCTTAATGGCTATTAGATAAGCTGCCATGAGCGTAGTGTAGGAACCTATCAGTCTTCTGTTTCCACAGAGATATGTTGTCTCTTCGCTTCCCGGCAGGATTCCTCCAACCTCGTCACTACAAGACCTGCATGACCAGAGCGTGGGGTTTCAATCAATCCTGCCGCCCCGTTCCCATTGCAGGAACCCATTGGCGTTTCTTTCTGCACTGTGGCCACTTCTTTCTGTCCTGCCGCTGAGGCCTGGCTCTTACAGTCATGCACAGTGGGACAGTGAGTGGAGTTATTAAACCTCCCCCCAAGGGGACGGGAGCACGAGAACCACGCTGCCCCTTGGAGAAATCATTATTGGAGCGGACAGAGCCCGTTAAAAGCCCTGCCGCTGTGGAGGAGGAGGAGGGAAGAACCAGAAGTGCTGGGCTAAGAGCCTGTGGCTCACGGCTACCCCTGCTAACGCATTCAGGAAACTGATTCAGATCCCTGTTCTGGGAACAGCTGGAATTAAAGAGCTTGTATTATGAGGAATCACATTTTCCTGGATCTTTTGCGATTAAACAGGTTTTATTTTGAAAAAATAGCTAGCACAACTGACACCATCCACTGGAGGACATTTAAATACTTTAATATACTTTATGACTATATCAACATGTATTTGCAGTTAAGAAATTTTTCCGCCAATCATGGCAAAGTTAAACAGCCAAAGTAGCATGTTTCTCCATGTTTGAATTCTGAGGAGGTATGAGGTCTCAAATGTACGTGTCATTTAGCAAGTAATTAGCAATAAGCAATTTTAGCAATATGATCAATATGGTTTTATTAATTTTATTCATATTATATGATGATTACATTAGCAAGCTTGCCTTTTAAATAAATAAAAAAAATCTTAACGAACCGAAATTTTGAAAGTCTCTTGCTCACCACTACACTAAAAAAAATGCTAGGTTGTCAAATATGGACAAACCTAACCGTTGGGTTTAGCAATTCAAAAATTCAAAAATAAGCCAACGGTTGGATTTATCCATGTCTGACCCAAACATGGGTTGAAACAACCCAGCATTTTTTAGAGTATACATTTATTTGATCAAATACACAGTAAAAACAGTAATATTGTGAAATATTATTACAATTTAAAACCTAATTATGGGTGTACCAAAATATTCAACAAATTGTTTATTTAAAATAGTATTATTATATATCTGGTTTAATAAATATATACTCCAACGATTAAACCAGGAAAAAGCTACCCCTTCATGATGGGGTCATGGGCAAAGTGTGGACATTCCAGCGGAGAGAGTGCCATAGCTTGTCAGACGTAGCAACCGTAACTAAGATAGGCGGGTCTTTGCGAAGGGTCAATTGTACACGCAAGAACACTGATTTTGAGAGTAAAACAAATTAGGCAGAACTAATATGCAGTTAAAACTTAACAATGAAAAGGTCAATCATATATGTCTATGTAATGCTTAGCTAGATAAACCAGGTGAGTGTTTGGCTCAGGGTTCCTTAAGTGACGGAAG
Source organism: Tiaroga cobitis (assembly GCA_030578255.1). Taxonomy (NCBI): domain Eukaryota; kingdom Metazoa; phylum Chordata; class Actinopteri; order Cypriniformes; family Leuciscidae; genus Tiaroga; species Tiaroga cobitis. The sequence continues at coordinate 43,408,549 of CM060596.1, forward strand.
TAATGGCGACGATTAAAGTTGAGTTCCTCACACAAAGGGCAGGGATCACAGGTGAGAATCTGTGGCTGCTTTAATTACTTAGCAGACTTGTGTGAAAAGTGAGTTAACGACGTAAGAGTGTTTTCAGGCCAGGAGATCGCTAGTTTTATATCCAATTATCTACATGTGGATCCATCTGTGGGACAAAGTGTCTTGGCGTGGGAGTACTCTTATTATTTCATTAGAGGAATCTATGTCAATATAAATGGAGCCGAGCGCAAAATTAGTGTGGAAGCCTTTGGAGAATTTGGTTTGTGCAGTAATTAGAACGGATTTCATCATCTGAATACTCCTTCTCCTCTCACCTCTCCAAAGTTTTGACCTTGGACTAAAAAAAGCTTTGCATTTAAAACAGACAAGGGAGGACTCCCAAACTTCAGCAACTTTTTCTTTCTCATGGAGAAGCACACAGTGTGCATTACCGCAAAATGACTCACTCTCTCCCTATTTCTGCAGCATTTCATTTAATGTGAAGAACGCAAAAGACCTTAGTTACTGTTATTTGCCGGAATGATTAAAGGTTGGTATTCAGCGGCACAGTGTTCAGGTGACAGTTTGATTATCCCTTTTCGGGTTGCTTTTGTTGGAGTTCGGAATAAACCCAGGGCGGGGGGTATCAGGGGGCTCCTGTCTTCATCTCCTTGCCCGCAGGAGGCCCACAGATGCCGGGGCTTCAATCCTGTCCTTGGCTGTCAGTGTGCATGGCTCCAGAGCAGCTCCCTATTGAACTGATGTGGATGTGAGTGAAAACTTCACAATGTCACCCGGGAACAGGAAACTTTGCGCTGTCAGGATTGTGTTTGTTTTGATTTACAGCATTAGTGGAGCGAGCCAAACTTGAGCAGCGTTATTGCCGCTGTCTGGAGGGAAGCAAATCACCATGGTGACTACATTGCTTACAAAAAAACTTGCTTCTTGGCTACCTTTACCAAACTACAAAACAGTTTGTTGTTCGCCTGGAGAAAAAAGGTGAAGTGTGTAATTTCGGTGCCACTAACATCACAGAATTGTAAAAAAAATAATGACTGTTTTTAAGCAAGAACAGTTGGTCACATCAAATGACTAGTACCTTCCCAGACTCATGCTATTAGTTGAGCTAATTACGCTGTTTTGTGAAGGTCAGGGTATTTTAAAAGCACCAGTGTTTACATTCATCAGGGATATTTAAAATAAATAACAAAAAAAATTACACACATTTACACCAGCAAGACAATAAAGGGGAATAGAGTAAAACATTAACTTCTTATATATATATATATATATATATATATATATATATATATATATATATATATATATATATATATATATATATATATATATATATATATATATATATATTAGCATACTTTCCCCAGCTGATTAATCACAGTTCACTGTTACATTTTCTGAAATGTTATGTTTAAATATGCAAATGAGGCATTAACTAATTCGATTCGCATACAATTACACAACGGATATCTAAACACTGGATACAGCTAGGTTAAAATGCATTGTTTCATTGGGTTTATTTGGTTGACTTTAGTTGGCATACTGTATTAAATGTAAAGTTTTTTGCAGGCAGTATTTTGGACATCTCTTTTTATCACTCATAAATCAGAAAATAGTTTTTTTAGGAATAAAATATGATGTAAATCAGGCCAATGTTACTTGAATCTGTGTTAAACCCCTGTGTAAAAACCACCAGAATATTGATAGGAATAAATCTGGAAAGTTTGGTGTATTTACTGTAACTGCTGCAGAACCCGATTTCACCAATTACAACATGTTCCTGGATCAACATCTTTGCTCTTCCTGGAACAACATTCCAATCAACCACTCAGATTTTTGAGGGATAAGTTACAGTTTATGTCAAGTTTAGGCTTACAATCAGGTTTTGGTGCTTCTACATCAGTGTTATTCACCTATCATTTCCCTCTGATATTAGGGGTAACATATGGGTAGGGTTAGGTATATGGTTATGCTTACATTTTCAGACAGGAATGTTGTTCCAGGATCAACAAAATATGTTGACCCAGGAATGTGTCTAATTCGGCAAAATCAGGATATGTGTAAGTGGAGCAAAAATCATTTTGAGAAAATGGCCTTTAAAGAAATGTACTGTAACTGAAATCTAGTGTAATAAATATGCATTCTGGACTTGTTCTTTCCACTTGTATAAAAGGAAACAAAATTGACCAGTGGCTAAAAAAACAATTGTTTTGGCCGTTGTGTCCTGCCCACTTTTTTCATTGAACAAAGGTCTTAAATATTTCAATGAGATCATCAAATGTCACAATCCAATTCAAACATACAGGTATGTCCTCCACAGCTCAACATGATGTGGTCTATGCATGCATGCTGACAATAGTTTAGTATTTTGTACAAAACTTTAAAAAGGGTTTATTCAGCTAAATCTGCAAATGCATTTTCCTTTCCCCTCCATCCTATTACTTGTGACTGCTCAATTTGTCCGAGCCCTGTCTAAACTTACCAGTCAACTCGAGCGTCGCACCACAAGATTGGAGCAGATAACAAGTTCTGTTGTGCGTCATTGATGTTTGAAAGTTTTGGCAAGAATCCATTTCTGTCTGCTTCTCCTGTGCTGCTATACAGAAGGAGGAAAGGAAACACGGCTGCATTCTCTTTTAAAGCTTTGCTATTTAAGCTTGTTCACACATCAGAAATTCTGCAGTGTGCTGTTAAAAATCATTCTTCACATTTTGTGGGAGGAGGTCAGAGCATATCAACCAAAAGAAGGCAACATTTCTGCACGTTGCATCACACGTAGGCAAATAACGTTGGCATGTTCCCGATCAACATATTGATTTGTGTCAAAACAAGTGAACGTGCATCAGTTTTAAGATGAAGGGAATGTAAGAGAAAGGAACAAGATCATCCGCGCTGCGATTCAAAGAACTTCTGGAGTTGGCGAGCTGTGGGCGTCTAAAGTGTGGGAACCGTTGAAGGGTATCTGCGATGACAGAGAAAAGTAATTTTGGTTGGAGACCGAAGTGACAGGAAGGACAGCGTGACTTTGGTTCCCTTCTACACCTGTGAGACCAGTAGCGAGGTAGAGCACAGGTATTATCAAATTCCTCCTCCTCTTCTTCACCGAACCCCGCATCACAACGCCTCGCCTCCGCAGGGGGGGTCCGTCACGTCAAGGACACGCCACAGTTGACACGCCAACAAGCAGCTAATTTATATCCTTCTCCTGGACAAACATGAACACAGCGGCAGTCATGTCACCCAGGAGTCGGCATAAATATGCAAACACAGATTCCGAGGTGCAAAGGCTCTGTCCGTTTACCATCTTTTTTCCAGCTTGTTTTACCTCCTCTGTGGTTTGTCCTCTGCTGACTTTCCCATTTGTTGGTGGTCATTAAAACTACTGGGGTTGTAGGTATGGGTATACAGTGAAAAGAGTGACGCTGCAAAGGCTCTGTAGATAAACAAAAATAATCGCCTCCGTTACAGCTTTCATTAATAATGCAAGGGTGTTTTGCGCTGTATTTGAAGCTTGGAAAACTTCTACAAGTCTAAATAACAGGAAGAAAAAGTGTCCGTGAAAGTCTCTACTTAAAAGAGTTGGAGAGATTGTGTCCACAGCAGGGTTGTGCACAATTCAGAATTGAATAATTAGCTCTAGGAATTCACTGAATTGCAATTCAAAGAAATTCAACACAGTCGATGCATGCTAGAAGTGTTTTTCCACCCTGGAACTGTTCAGACTTTGCAAAATGTAGGTACAAATTACAGCTTTATAAATGTAGTACTACACAATGCACTACTGTTTGAGCTATAGGAAGGCATTCCTTACATTTAAATTGCAGTTCAAGTCTCAATGCTATACAGCCCTGGTCCGGAGGTATCCAATAATGAACAAGGCACAAAAGGTAAACAATTGTGCCAACTCCAAAATGCACCGATTTCAAAGATGCATACTTTCCAGCCAACATTTCATGGTTGGGCCCGTGTAGGTGTGGTATGGGCTTGAGGTTAGCCCCATACTGGCCATACTGGGGCTAATTCAGATAGGGCCGACATGGAACCATTGGACAAACCCACAGGACCCATATCTCAAGCTCATATCACGCTTATACTGGCCCACCATAAAATGTTGGCTGGGTATATACAAATATACGCACTGAATGAATAGCAACATCAGTAGTTACCACAAAAGGCCATCTAAAGGCACACATGCTGGCTGACTTGAATGGTTTATCTGAGTCCCAATGGCCATTACCCAACACTGCTATCATGCTCCGCAGTGGATGCCCAGGCCCCCTTTGAAGTCAAGAGGCAAAAGTCAATTCAACACGCTGGGGGTGCTAATGAATTTGTTTGGAGCTTAAATCTAAATGGTGAGGGCCTGTGGACAATAATTCATGGCAGCAGGTAGACTCTGCGGAAAGCCAAATGCTGGATGAATTGTAATGACTGAACTCTTTTGAGAATATATCTTTGAGAGAAGTCATGAGAATTGTAGAGTAGAAAAGTATAATTATGTGGCCTAAATTAGATTAAGGAGAGGCAAAATTGACTTTTTCAATTCAAACCCCCTTGTGCCGATGAGTTTATGTATTTACTGAGGCTGTAAGCGCATTAATGTAAGTTTTCTGTGTAAATGGTTTCGCTGTTGCAGTACAGCATCATTTATACAACAATACATTTATTCAATTCAATACATTCGTTTGCTCTGATTCCATCAATCCAACGGATTAAATCTCTGTCCCCTATGTTTCAATCAAGACTAAATTAAACTTGCCTGACATTTCACTTGTATTAGATCAAGACAATCTCAAAAGGCAAACACATTTTCCGAATGTGAAAACATTTTCCATCAGATTTGAGGGGCAAGTTTACAGCCTATGTCAAGTTTAGGCTTACAACCAGGATTAGGTGCTTCTACATCAGTGTTATACAATTATTGTTTCCCTCTGATTTTAGGGATGAGTTATGGTCATGAATAAGACTACAGCGTGATTTTACCAAGTACAACATGTTCCTGGATCAACATCTATGTTGATCCTGGAACATCATTCCAATTGGTAAAATCACGCTCACCGGGAAACATCACCATCAAAACAGTGTTCTTGTGTCATTTTGAAGGTTTCTCTTCAATAAAGCCTACATAACCATTTTCATTGTATGAAACAAAAACAAAATATGGTATTCTTTGGATGACAGAAAATCGTACTGTGTGGGTTTCCAACAATATGAGAGAAATTATCACATTTAAAGTTTAGCTCTAGGTAAAATAATGGATTCTTATGGAAAGAAAAGTTGGACACATGCGCTAGAGTGACATTTAAAAGTTTGAATACCAAAACTCAAGTGATGTTTTTGTTGATGCAGAATAAAAGTTACTAGATCGATGTTTCCTTATGAGAGTGTGTTGATTAGATACCTTCCTGCCTTTGTCAACAGAAAAAAAAGCTGTCATATAGTGGTTGGGACAAAATCACACACAGCAAAAAGTTTGGGGACAAGTCCCTGCCGTAAATGATGCGTGGTCAAATCTTTTGCTACGATGCTTCTTACATCCAAAAGTTTGCATCCTGTAAAAAGTGCAATTCAGCAGTTCATATCAGTGTGTCTGTCTTTTATAACGACACCCCACCGCTTGGAAACTCAGACTTTGAGAACTCAGCGTGAGATGGGACTGTGGAGACATGAACGTGAGGAAAAAATGAACTTGATTAAGCGAAAAGGGGGACGCATTAAGAGTGAAGAAAGCATAAGCGCTTTAACTCCGCTGCTTTGCATATAAATGAGAGATTACAGAGAGACTATATCTTATCAGCCCGTTGGAATACATATGCCTAATTACAATATATTCAGAAAAATATGCAAGTGTAATTTGCACAAAGAAGATTAGGTGCACAGAGAAAGGTCAGGCCACACCGGCTCATACTGATGTGTTCGAGCTCTGATGCTCTGGAGAAATAAGGGTCTGCAGAGGAGTTCGAAATCAAGAAGAGCTTCTTATTCGAAACCAGTCCTTTTTTACTGAAACATTCCTTTAGCGGCTCTCAATTTCAATCTTTCACAGATTGAGTGGACACCGTATTTTATGTTGCACTGATTTCAGTTGTAGACAACAAACACAGCATGAGCGCTGTAGTCTTATTCATGACCAAGTGACTCATATGATCCTGTTCTTTTAAACAAATCACTCAAAATGACGAAAAGTGCCTAGGATCGCACCTACAAAGTGACGGTGGTATCAATGACGAAGTACGTGGGAGGGTGAATGCTGCACTGGAAAGAAGTCAATGGAGATCTATGCGATAAATGAATACCAATCCGTCTCAAGTCAAAGATATACCAAATGGTAGTACGCCCAGTAAGGAGCAAGATGCTGGCCAGTCACCAAGAGCACTGAGCACACCCTTCACTGCTGGATTACTGGTGTGTCTCTCTTTCAACACTGCTATAATGATACAATTCAGGAGCAAATAGGCGTTGCACCGCCAAATTATGGAAAGACTGCGGCAAAGTCGTCTTCAGTGGTGTGGACAAGTCCTACGAGCGGCACCAGGAACCTCCAACGCATTCTCATCCTTTGGCGTCATATAGGTGACGCCATATGACAAAACGTCGAAATACTACGCACATGGCACCCTTTAGCGTGAATATAACACGCGAAGTGATGGGTAGGTTTAGGTGTGTTGTAGGGTCTGCGTCTCATATTCACGCTAAAGGATGCCAGTCAACTTTATGACGCCTTGGGTTTGCGTGTTATATTCACGCTAAAGGGTGCCATGTGCGTAGTATTTCGACGTTTTGTCATATGGCGTCACCTATATGACGCCAAAGGATGAGAACGGGCTCCAACCTCCGATGACACCGCCTACCACTTTATGGTGGACGGCAAATGCCCACGTGGATAAACAAAGCAGAGATGGTAGGATGCGATCGAAGCTGATATGCAGATCGCCAATTGATGCCCAAATGGTGCACTCGACCGTGCGAAGTGGCATGCCATGATCTGAAGAGCGCTGAAAATACGCTAGGATGAAGAAGTCGTCAAAATGACTCACAAACGAATCACAGAGACAAACTCATTGGTCTAAAACCCTTCAGTCATTGAATCAGTCTCACTGAACCGCAAGTCACTACTTGTACTCATAAATGACCAGAAATAAGCCAAGTTTATTATTGATAAACCGACAGTTCCAGTGAGACTCAAATCTGCGTAGCTAAATTTAAACCTCTGTAAAACAAATGAAATGTTGCTGTAATTGTATTAAATCTTTCCCCGTCAGCATTTACAAAAAAAAAAAAAAAGTTACCGACCAGCGCCAGCATTTTTGACTGTATTCACAAATCCTTCATGGCCCCCAGAATATTTTTTTGTATGAATATGTAAATAGTCATGAAGATGTGAAAAGAAAGAAAAGAACAGCCTCTACTTAAAAAGATAAAATCTACTTCTGGTTTTTGCAGATTTTCTTCTTCATTTGTTTTTGGATCCAGAAATGCAGTACTATTTCAGAGGATCCGTAACAGCGCCCTCTATCATAAAACATGGAATGGCAGGAAGCGTAATAAGTGACTGAAATTCTTGTCAATGGTGGGGAAAGAGTTAAAGAAATGCACCGAAATACGAGATGTTACCAGACATGGCATTGGATTTGTTTAATATCTTTATTTATGTGTGAACAAAATACAATATATGGTTTAACAAAGTGATTTAATTTAATACTATTAACAACAATGAACAGGAGTGTTAAGAGAATCATTCAATTCTGTAAGACTCCCATCTTTAGTCTGCAGCTCTGCTATCTAGGATTTGTCTTGCATTCGTTCCCACACACCAATAGTTTTTATGGGAATGGAGGGTGCTTGTTACAGTATGCTGTGGAGTGTGTCAGTCAGTGAAGAGGTCATCCAGGTTGCTGAGCTTTCAGCTTTGCCTTAATTTTGTCCTTTCTCCCATGGGGCCGAGAGCTCAAGGACAGGCTACGGTGAGTGTATATTGCAAATGCAAACGGTACACAAACAGACATGACGGAGCCCTGGGAACTTCACTTTGGAAATATACAGTTCTGCAATTCAGCCTTACCTGTGTGATTACTTATTTGAACTAAATATAGAGATGATGATATTACTTCATTTACTGATTTAAAGTGCAAGGGTTTTACTTATGCATGCACAATATAACATATGAACTTATGAACAATTGTAGAAATCTTTGAGGTTCACAGAATATAATTCTGTTAATGGAGGTTCAAGTTAATGGAATTCAAAGGTTAATTTTATTCTATTCATAATAAATTAGATTGCATTAATGGCATTTGCGTAGTTGTCTATTTTGGCATTTACGGTTGTGATATTTAATGCATTGTTGTGTGCTTTACAGTTGCATCAGAGGATTCGTAAAGATGTGTAACATCTCTTAAGTTGTTCACATAAACGGATCAGTGTTTTGGATGTTGTAAATGTTCAGAAATGCTTTTTTTTTTTTCAGCGTCAGTGTCAGTGTGCATTTTACATGCAAATATGAATGAGATTACCCCGGTTAAATACAGCCATTCACAATGTCTGAGACTAAAAGAGAGTGCAACTGTTCAATTTTACACTTGATCTCACAGCCAAAATCTGTCTCTTTGAACTAGACTGGAATGAAAATACATTAGCTCATTTTCTACACAACTAATGTGCTGAGAAACATAACTGTCCATGTTACACATATTAGATTTGGTTGCAATCAAACACCCAGGTTGATTCACGCAATTATTTTGTGAATGCGTTGTTCATCACGTACTGGTTATACACACATAATTCAAAGTGTGATGTGTAACTAACCTGTCATGGTAAACTTTTTTATATATATTTACTTATGTTGAGGGCAGTCATGTCTATCAAGGTGTCTCAATTTGGTGATAAATTCATGGGGAACATGACAACATATGAAACATATATTTTAGCAATAAATGTGTGTCAGAAGCTTAGGTGTTCTAGGACTATGGGCTATAGCAGACTAACTAACCAACTAACTAACTACCCGGCCAAACGACCGACCAAATAAATTAATGAATTAATGAATTAATACAATTTCTTTCAAGACATGCCTAC